>OZ020183.1:2271433-3471433 GCA_963971135.1 Stenus bimaculatus
CGGCAGTGGATAGGCTGGTAGCGTTCTGTAAAGACATGGTAAAGAACTTAAGATATAGGCCACTTTAGAAGCTGTATGTTTGGTTGCTATAATATTTTGTTTACAAATATCGTACGGGTCTCATTTACGTTAGCAAATTTTTAAAAAAAATGCGGGGTCATTGTTTGGAATGAGAGAAAAAGAGATTATCTATAATATTCTTTATTATTTCTATGCAAAGAATACATTTTTTTGTCTGAACTCATAAATGGATTATACAGTTTGCCCAGAAGATGAGGAGTAGTATATGTATAAAATTAACACACAAAATGAATCATTTAAAAAATACTTCACAGAAGCAAAAATAATTTGCGTGTAAACAATCTTATAACTTGGAGAGTATAACATTTAATCTTGTAATGTATTCTTTGTATAGAAATAATAAAGAATATTATAGATAATCTCTTTTTCTCTCTTTCCAAATAAAGACCCCGCATTTTTTAAAAAAAAGACCCCGCATTTTTTAAAAAAATTTGCATAACGTAAATGAACCCCGTACGATATTTGTATACAAAATATTATAGGCAATCAAACATACAGCATCTAAAGTGGCCTGTATCTTAAGTTCTTTACCTTATCTTTACAGAGCGCTACCAGCCTATCCACTGCCGTCCTCTGGCCTCTTACTGCTAGATGGCGCCGCAACAGCAATAACAAAAAGAGAAGAATCCTAGCTTATTAGAAACTAAAAAGCGATACAAACAAAAAGAAAATTATAAAAACACAAGATGAAAAATCAAAAACTTGTAAAGAAAATTAACAGGTTTTTATTTATTTTATTAGAATAAAAATAAGAACACATTTACTATTAGTTGCCATTTCATTCCAATTCTTAATAAATAAAAAAATATTTAATATTAAATTCTAATCAGAAATGAATCCTTATGTATTATCAATAGGAGTACTATTTATATGATAGATTTAAATAATAAATTTAATTTAATAATATATAGGTAACCAAACATACAGCACAAGAAGTTGCATAAACATTTTAAAATGACCACTTGCGACCAAAATTTAAAAAATTGGCAGAAAAACGTAATTTTAAGATTTGGTACCAGGAGGTTATGATGTGCGAAGATGTATTTTAATAAACTGAAATTTATCAAATACCTCCTGGACTATTATAACCTCCTGGTACGAAACTCAAAATTTACAAAATTGCGAACAAAACATAATTTTTAGATTTGGTACCAGGATGTTATGATGTACGAAGGGGTATGTTATTATATTAATAATTTTTAAATAATCTTAAAATTACATTTTCCTCGCAATTTTGTAAATTTTGAGTTTTGTACGAGGAGGTTATAATATTCGAGGAGGTATTTGAAAAATTTCAGTTTATTAAAATACCTCTTCGCACATCATAACCTCCTGGTACCAAATCTTAAAATTACGTTTTGCTCGTAATTTTGTAAATCCCAATCCAATCCCAATCCAATCCCAATCCAATCCCAATCCAATCCCAATCCAATCCCAATCCAATCCCAATCCAATCCCAATCCAATCCCAATCCAATCCCAATCCAATCCCAATCCAATCCCAATCCAATCCCAATCCAATCCCAATCCAATCCCAATCCAATCCCAATCCAATCCCAATCCAATCCCAATCCAATCCCAATCCAATCCCAATCCAATCCCAATCCAATCCCAATCCAATCCCAATCCAATCCCAATCCAATCCCAATCCAATCCCAATCCAATCCCAATCCAATCCCAATCCAATCCCAATCCAATCCCAATCCAATCCCAATCCAATCCCAATCCAATCCCAATCCAATCCCAATCCAATCCCAATCCAATCCCAATCCAATCCCAATCCAATCCCAATCCAATCCCAATCCAATCCCAATCCAATCCCAATCCAATCCCAATCCAATCCCAATCCAATCCCAATCCAATCCCAATCCAATCCCAATCCAATCCCAATCCAATCCCAATCCAATCCCAATCCAATCCCAATCCAATCCCAATCCAATCCCAATCCAATCCCAATCCAATCCCAATCCAATCCCAATCCAATCCCAATCCAATCCCAATCCAATCCCAATCCAATCCCAATCCAATCCCAATCCAATCCCAATCCAATCCCAATCCAATCCCAATCCAATCCCAATCCAATCCCAATCCAATCCCAATCCAATCCCAATCCAATCCCAATCCAATCCCAATCCAATCCCAATCCAATCCCAATCCAATCCCAATCCAATCCCAATCCAATCCCAATCCAATCCCAATCCAATCCCAATCCAATCCCAATCCAATCCCAATCCAATCCCAATCCAATCCCAATCCAATCCCAATCCAATCCCAATCCAATCCCAATCCAATCCCAATCCAATCCCAATCCAATCCCAATCCAATCCCAATCCAATCCCAATCCAATCCCAATCCAATCCCAATCCAATCCCAATCCAATCCCAATCCAATCCCAATCCAATCCCAATCCAATCCCAATCCAATCCCAATCCAATCCCAATCCAATCCCAATCCAATCCCAATCCAATCCCAATCCAATCCCAATCCAATCCCAATCCCAATCCCAATCCCAATCCCAATCCCAATCCCAATCCCAATCCCAATCCCAATCCCAATCCCAATCCCAATCCCAATCCCAATCCCAATCCCAATCCCAATCCCAATCCCAATCCCAATCCCAATCCCAATCCAATCCCAATCCAATCCCAATCCAATCCAATCCAATCCCAATCCCAATCCCAATCCCAATCCCAATCCCAATCCCAATCCCAATCCCAATCCCAATCCCAATCCCAATCCCAATCCCAATCCCAATCCCAATCCCAATCCCAATCCCAATCCCAATCCCAATCCCAATCCCAATCCCAATCCCAATCCCAATCCCAATCCCAATCCCAATCCCAATCCCAATCCCAATCCCAATCCCAATCCCAATCCCAATCCCAATCCCAATCCCAATCCCAATCCCAATCCCAATCCCAATCCCAATCCCAATCCCAATCCCAATCCCAATCCCAATCCCAATCCCAATCCCAATCCCAATCCCAATCCCAATCCCAATCCCAATCCCAATCCCAATCCCAATCCCAATCCCAATCCCAATCCCAATCCCAATCCCAATCCCAATCCCAATCCCAATCCCAATCCCAATCCCAATCCCAATCCCAATCCCAATCCCAATCCCAATCCCAATCCCAATCCCAATCCCAATCCCAATCCCAATCCCAATCCCAATCCCAATCCCAATCCCAATCCCAATCCCAATCCCAATCCCAATCCCAATCCCAATCCCAATCCCAATCCCAATCCCAATCCCAATCCCAATCCCAATCCCAATCCCAATCCCAATCCCAATCCCAATCCCAATCCCAATCCCAATCCCAGTCCAATCCCAATCGGAATGGTCCGACATGTTTCTCTTTCACTATAACAGTGCTACCAACAATCAAACCTAACGAGGCAAAAATAACTAAATTATAGAGTTTTATTTATTGCATTTTTTTCAATTTTAAACATTTCAAATATTATTTTAAAAAATAAGGATTAAAAATATAATATACTACAATTTTTAATTATACAAACAAATGTCAATTGAAATCAAATTCGTTTGACAAAATAATTAAACTTCTTATACTTTTAAATAAAAATTGTGGTATATTATATTTTTATTCCCTATTTAATGTTTGACACTCACATCTGTATATTTATACTTTTAAATGTTTATAAAAAAATGTGACAAAATGATTAATAATTTGATTAACCAATGAAAAATAAAATTATTTATACCATGGTAGCTTCCAAATATTAAAAAAAATTATATAAATTGTTTCGAAATAATTTATCGAATGTAAAACTTTTATTGGCGTTCCAGAGATGGCGTTGATAGTTTGGAATATGCAACCAAATTAACACGTTGCATTTTATAACGCCCCGCCGTTTCTATTCCTGCAACGCTCTATGATTTTAGTTTAAATAAACAAGTTTTATCATTTCGTTTTTCAAGTAAAGTTTTCATTTATAATAATGTTAGGCTCTAAAAACTTTTATTGGCTGGTACTGCACACCTATTTTTTAATTAATTTTGATGAAGCGTTTAGTTCTTCAGATGAATTAACCTTCTGTAAGTATTAATTAAAGTTGCATTTATTCAAAGTTGTGGCTACGTTAAAAAGGTTTATTTAACCAATAAAACACGTCAATTTCCGGGAAAATCAATCTAAAATTAGTAAGTATTTAAGATAAAATTTTAGCGAAAAAGAGGTTATTATTGTTGCCACATGGGGTTTTTAGACAAAAATCAATATTTTCAATATATTATTTTGCAACAAATAAAAATTCGCCGAATTATATTCAAAATATTTATTTTAATAATAGATTATTTAAAACCTTGAAGAAAAGTTTACATTTAGAAATTCTCAAACTTTTAAAACTAATGAATTATATGTTATTTTTTAAATTTAAATTCGTACGTGCTTTGAAATTGTATACGTTTGCTTGAGGAGTATTTTTTGTTTATCTTGCACTTTTACCATCATTTTATGATAAAAAACCATTTTTTGCTTATTTGGAGTTTATTGACCAAACTATTTTTAGATAATCTGTATGATTCATATGTATGTTCTGCAAATAAGGCACAAGAATTAAAAGTTGATTCTGAAATAATAGTAGACCAAAGCACACTATTTCTTGATGATATTAAATTGGATGAAAATGGTTTTTGTAAATTTAAGGTGCAAACTCAAGACAACACGATGGGAATTAATGTTGATATTCATACATTAAATCTTTATAAAAATGATTTTACTGGGGAATGCATTGATTATGTTCAGTTTCGTACTAAAAATTCATTTTTGAGTAAAAAATTTTGTTACCAAGACTTGGTCGATTATATAATCAGTAGAAAACGAACTGATTTTTCTGACATACATGGTGAAATTGATGTGATTCTTTATATGCAGAAAAATCATTATGTAGGGTCTCCTACAAAAAAATTATTAAGTATTTATTTTCAGGCTTATTTTGGTAAGTTTTGTTGGAATTTATGATTTAAAAATTAATTATGTTTCTTTTAGAATGTGATTTAGGTGATGATGATGTTCGAATGTGTGATAAAGCAGGATGTATCATAAATTATGATAAATACGAAAGAATAGATCCTGCATTTGTTCTATGCCCTTTTAGTTGCACTAATGGTTCATGCACTTTAAAACCAAAATCTGATTCCAATAGCGACGAAACAGAACAAACATTTTATTTCAATGCTGATAAATTTCCAAAATTTCCAAAATTTGACATTCCAAAATATGACTATCCAAAATTAGAACCAATTGACACAAAATTCGATTTAGATGAGAAGTATAATCAAATTTATCGACCACGACCACAAAATGAAAGTGAAACTACTTTTATTATTTTCCCCAAATTTATACTTTACATCTTTATTGTTGTGATAAAAGTAATTTTATATTGCTGTTATGTTTCTTGCTGCAAAAAGCCTAAAAGAAACACCTCAATACTTGAAGAAGGTAGAATTGATCAAGAAGTTTTAATAAGGAATCCTGCTGAAACTACAAGAGCAAGAGCACCTGAAAATCACATCTTAATACTTGAAGGAGGTAACCAGCCTACACCTAGTAGGGTAGAAGTTACTGGATATACAGCAGATTTTTCTGCAATTAGAAGAGCTATGGATGAAGCCAGATCTATGGAAAGTAATAAAGAAGGAAGCTCCACACAAGCTTTGGATTCTACACCACCCAATTATGAAGATTTACCACAACCACCTGCTTACAATACTTTATTTCATTCAAACATGAAATAAGATTTTAATAATATACAAGGTGTTTTTAAATGTGTCCTTAACTCTACGAATTAATGTTTTGACCAACCAAAGTTTATTTGCAAATTTTTTAGAGTTGTTATAAAAATTTTTGAAGCATTTTTTATACAAAATTCCAAACGCACAAAGATATCAAAAATAAGTTTTATGTGCAAAAAAAATTTAGGAAGAGTCAACTAAAAAATTTTTTGAATATTTACAATTTTATCTAAAAGTGCAAATTTGAGCAAATTATCATCCAAAAAGGTAGATTTTATGTTAAAAAATTTAAAAAAAATTAGTTGATTTTTGATTTGTTATGGACTCTTCTTTGGAAACATCCTGATGTACAGGGTGTCTCAGACCACCCGTCCACGCCTTTTATTTTGAGAACGCCTTGTCGTACATGGCAGAAATAAAAAAAATTATTACCAAAGCAAATCTAAAGAATGTATTGGTGCACTTATTTTTTTCCGGAATAATCCGGAAGTGCCCGGAACCGGAAGTAACTTTCGATTTTTAAATGGCAACATAGGTCGAGTATGGTATCGTTTAAAAGGTCTTTTAAAAAAAAACAACTTTTATTAAAATATTTTTTTAATATCTTTCATAATTAACAAATTAAACGAAAAACAAAAGCAAACAAGTGACAAATGGTTTCTTAAATCATGGAAAAATTAAAACACTACCATCATCCACAATGGGCAAGGGTAGAGGCAATTATGATTTTTTAAATGGAAACATGTATTTTTTGCTTCGCTTGTTAAAAATAATCAACTTTTTTAGGTTATGTATTTACCTTAATAAAAAAAATAAAAAAAAAATTAATTATTTTTAACGAATAAAGCGATAAACGCAAAAAAGAGTTTTTATTTAAAAAAATCTCTCTCTTGCCCATTTGCGGATGATGGTAGCGATTTAATTTTTCCATAATGTAAGAAACCATTTGTCACTTGTTTGCTTTTGTTATTCGTTTAATTTGTTAATTATGCAAGATATTAAAAAAATATTTTAATAAAAGTTGTTTCTTTTTAAAAGACCTTTCAAACGATACCATACTCGACTTATGTTGTCATTTAAAAATCGAAAGTTACTTCCGGTTCCGGGTACTTCCGGATTGTTCCGGAAAAAAATAAGTGCACCAATGGATTCTTCGAGTTTGCTTTAGTGATATTTTTTTTATTTCAGCCTTGTACGACAAGGCGTTCTCAAAATAAAAGGGGTGGACGGGTGGTCTGAGACACCCTGTATAACTGCGGGAATATTTTTATGGCGAATACAGAGTGGTTCACCAAACGTCGGGGTTAGAAACTAGAGCAAATTTAATAAAAAAAAAACAAAAAAGTAGGGGCCTATCTTTTTTAGTTTTGAATTTTTCATCACCGATTTTTGTCAGAAATCAGAAAAACGCTAATAACATTTTAACCAAAGTGCGTACGAATTTAAAAAAATTATCATTAGTTACCCAAAACCATAATTTTTCAATTGGTGATAATAGTAATACAAAAATAGTTATTAAAATGTTGAAAAAAAAATCGCAAAGAAAAAAAATGTTTTTTTGAATTTTTCTCCGAAATAAGGTTGTATTTTTTTAAGTTTTTCATATTCTTAACAAATCAAGAAAAAATTGATATGAAAATTTCACCTGGTTTGTTAAGAACAAGTTTCAGAAAATTAAAAAAAAAAGATAACCGTAAAGGTTGGGTTAAAAATTGTATTTTTTTACTTTGCGATTTTTTTTTCAACATTTTAACAATTACTTTTGTATTAGTGTTGTTACCAATTGAACAAGAATAGTTTTAGCTTGCTAATGATAATATTTTTAAATCCCTACGCACTTTGGTTAAAATTTTATTAGCGTTTTTGACAAAAATCGGTGACCTATAATTCAAAACGCTCCTAAACTAAAAAAAAATGGGACCTCCACTTTTTTTGTTTTTTCTCGATTAAATTTACTCTAGTTTCCAACCTCGACGTTTGATGAACGATGAACGGAACACTCTGTATAGCTTTAATAATAATATTAAATATTATTATTAATTTTTAAACCATTAATATAGCTTCTTAACTGCTGAAAAGCGCTATAACTTTTATAATTGTTGCTTTCAAATATTGAAAAAAAAAATATTTTTTATATAAATTATATAAATAATTAATTCAATGTACTGAATGTTAATAAACTGATAATTAAAATTTTAATTTATTCATGATTACAACCAAAATTACAGGAAAATTCATTTGCAATTAAATTTCGAGTGGCACCGTAAACGAGAATGTTTATTTTAAATGGGGTACTAATTTAAATTTTTTAGAGCATGGAAACACTCTGAAAATTTTTTCGAAAATTACTGCTTTTTTTTCCTGTTGTCGGCGGCGCCAATTTTGAAAAATCGCAACAAATCTCGTGTATAATTTTAATGTTTCTTCGGGCGTACCAAAACTATACCACTTTTTTCTGAAATTGGGGTAATGGAAAAAAATCGCTATTTTTGATTCCCAATTTGCATACCCGTAATTCCCTTGAAACGAGCGGTTTTTTTGGTATATCAATTTTTTCTGTACTTTTGGCGCTCTCAAAATGGCGGTTTGATTTTCGAGCATTTTCGATGCTGACTTCAAAAATTTTTAACTTTTGATAGGGACCAGCTATAACAGTCGAATATTTTTTATTTCGCTTATTGTGTTACTATTTACGAGTAAAAAAATCTAAATTTTCACCCTGAGCTCCAGAAAATAATCTAACGTAAAATGTTCTAAAAAATCGCGCAAAACGCGGTCGTATGTTTGTACCACTGGCGCTTACAGTTTTAATTTTTTTTTACATTTTACTTTATTTCCCTTAAAAGGAATAATTTCCACATGGGATAGTCTATTTTTTAGTTTTATTCTCGAAGGAATTTGGAAGTTATATGCCAAAATAATGAATTTAGGGGTGGGCGGCTGTTGTCAGGCCAGTTTTTGACAAATTTTCAAATTTAAAAACTCAATCGAATCTATTTCTCGAACTAAAACCACCCACATATAGATTTTTTTTAAATTTCGAAAAAACAATAAAAAAAAATTTTTTACGCGTTTCGACCTCTCAAATTCCATTTAATCCCCACGTAAAACACACCTTCCCCAAAAGCTTTGAAAATCCACTTTCCGACTAAAAAAGAATCACTTCGATATCTCTTTTCGTTTTTGAGTTGTGACTGAAAATGTAGCAAAAATAAGCAAAATTTCGGTCTGACATTTTTAACTTTTTACAAAATAATTAATATCTTCGAAACTATTAGCAGCACCAAAACGTTTGATACCTTAAAATTCGCACCGCGACCTCCCCCACCAAATTTCGTTAAAATATAAATTTTCGGTGTAGATTTACGACGTCCAGGGCCGTATTTGCACCAAAAATTATTCAAAACTTTTTCCAAAAAAAAAATAATCAACCGATTTTAACCAAATATTTTTTAAATTATGTCTATCCACGGTTTTTTCTTTTGGTAAAAATTTTAAATCGCTAGCGTTAATAGTTTTCGATAAAAAAACATAAACACTGATTCCCAAAAAAAATTCAAGCCTTAGAAAAATTACAAAAAAAATTTTTCAATTATTTTCAAGATCGGTTAGTTGTTAATAAGCTAAAACCATCCTCTTTCAATTGGTAACAAAAATTTAAAAAAAATTCAGTTTCTTAATTTTTTTCTAATAAATTTGATTTTTTCAAAAGTTAATTAATTACACTATTCATTATTTATTACTTCAAATTATTGATTTTTATGTCTAATTAATTCTCAAATTAAAGGAAAACGTGTTTTTTGGTTGGTAAAATCATGCAACAAGTGTCTCCATTGATGTTGCGCACGCACATTCCACGTTTGCGCAGTTCTAGCAGAATCTGAAATTGTAAAATAGTCAAGGATAAAACACACCCTTATCTGTAAACCATTAGGTTCCACATATTTAAATATCAAACAATATCAAAATTTATGAAGTTTATTATAAAATGCATTTATGTTTGCTAATATTTTGCAATTATTTTTTAAATATTTTTTGTGCAGTAATCAATATTTATGGAGGATTAAATGATAGTAAGTTTTAATAAATTATTATTATTAATTGCAACATAAAAATGTCCAAAAACGACAATGAATTCATGGTTTCTAATTTATGTTTAAATAATCTTAAAAAAATTAGGTATTATTGACAAACTTTTCAATTTTCGAATTAATCCAGGTTTTTTTTAAGTTCCAAATGTGTGTACTGGAAATTATATACATCAATTAAAATTGAATTCGGAATCTGATTTAATGGTACTTCGATTTGTTTCTAAATCTAATTTCTATAAAAATCATCACTTTTGTCATTTTAAAGTGAAAGCAGCAATAGCAAACATGGGGATTCACGTTGTTATTAATAAACTAAAGCTTGATACGGAAAGAGAATGTCGAAATTACATTCAATTTCGTGCCAAAAACTCAACTATAACTGAAAAAATTTGTAATCGAAGCTTAATTTTTAAAGGACAAAAGTATGATTTTAAAGACCCACACGGTGAAATAGAAGTAATTATTTATATTGGAGGCGAATACCCATTTTATGCAACAAACTTAATGGATATTGATATTATGATGTATATTAGTAAGTTTTTCACAACTAAAATTTTAAATAAAAACTAATTTATACTTCTTATAGATTGTGTTGATGCGGTAACTGGTGATTTTTCAGATGTTTGGATGTGTGATGAAGCAGGGTGCATCATAAATGATCATCAGTTGATAGAGTTTACTGGCATGTATAATCGTTGCCCGTTTAAGAAGTGCAATTGTAATTTTTCAACTTTAAAACTAATATCAGAATCGAAGTGGTATGAAGACTATTATTCTCATGGAAAATACCAAACCAACCTCGACCCTTTCATGCCAAAAATTAAAGAAAAGAAAAAAAATGCATCTGTATCCCTCAAATATATGTACAATGGTACATATATTATTTTGGCGGGTATTACAAGCTTATCTGTTTTTTGCGTTTATTGTGGAACTAAGATTAAATCAAAACGTCAAGAAATAAGTAGACAGAGAGAAGTAATAATAAATCCAGTTCCTCCAGAAACTACTAGAGTACCTCATAATTTACCTACCGATATTAATACTCATAATAATCAAGAAGATAACACGAAAACTGATTTAGATTTAAAACCACCCGATTATGAAAATTTACCTCAACCACCTCCATATGAAACCTTATTCACATAAAACTATAAACGCATTTTATTCAAACATGAAATGGAAAATTTTATGTTATCAAAATATATAGCTTTTTAGCCACCGAAAAGTGCCATAAACTTTTACAACTGCCGCTTCCAAATATTTAAAATATATATATATTTTTACATTAACTTATATTAATTAACTCAATGTATTTAATATATTATTAAAACGATAATTCAAATTTTGTAATTTATTCGTGTGTATGCAACCAAATTAACAGGAAATTTATTTAGTGGTTTCGCAACCAAATATACGCATTTTACATCACTAATTTTTAAGTTATTAAATTTATAGTAAAAAAAAAACAATTTTCGATCGAAATATTTTGTTGCCTCAAATGTCCAAAGTAATAATTTTTTTAAATTTAGAAGTTATTATACAGTGCGGACATAAAGTAAATCCCCCCTGCTAACTTTTGAAAGGTTATATTTTTAATTCTGAAAATTTGTCTACTGAGGAATTTAATTGCGAACTTTTTAATAACGGTATTTTTGATTTTGTGGAACTTCCGGTTATACCGAAAGTGGATGGCAACTTTCTTATTTTAAATCGAACACCCAGTATATTTTTACATTTTCGTATTCTCCATAAAAATACCATTAAATTGACCTAACATAGTGTGGTCTACGATTAATACTTTTGAAGTTACGCCTATTTGAAAATCGCATTTTTATGCAACTTCATTTACACCAGTGTCAAAAAATTAACGAACTTACGGTTAAACATAATTTTGTTTAAATTTAATATTATTAACTTAATTTCATAATATTTCATTTAAAATAACGAAGTTGGGGCAGTTGGATGCAACTTCCGGTGTAAATGAAGTTGCATAAAAATACGATTTTCAAATGGGCGTAATTCCGAAAGTATTTATCGTAGAGCACACTATGCTAGGTCAATTTAATGGTATTTTTATGGAGAACACGAAAATGCAAAAATATACTGGGTGTTCCATTTAAAATAAGAAAGTTGCCATCCACTTCCGGTATAATCGGAAGTTCCACAAAATCAAAAATATCTTTATTAGAAAGTTCGCAATTAGATTCCTAGGTTGATAAATTTTCAGAATCAAAAACATAACCGTTGAAAATTTAGCGGGGTGGGGGGGTTACTTTATGTCCGCACGGTAGATGAAAAAATTAATTATACAATATTAATTGTTTTTATTATTACTTGAAATTATTATATTATATTTTCTTTAATTATTTTTCAAATTAAAGTAACAAGTGGAAGTTTTTTTGTTGGTAAAATAATGCAACACGTATATTCAGTGCAGTTGCGCAAATTCATCCCACATTTGCGCAGTTCTAGCAGCATCCAGAATCCGAAACTGTAAAATAGTAAATAGTTCAAGGATAGTATCCACCCTTACCTGTGAATAATTAGGTTCGAGGTATTTAAATATCAAACAATATCAAAATTTATGAAGTTTATTTTTCAGCTAAAACTTTTATAAAATGTTAAATGCTATTTGTTTATTGCTAATATTTTACAATTATTTTTTAAATAGTTTTTGTGAAGTAATCACTATTTACGGAGGATTAAATGATAGTAAGTTTTTATAAATAATTAATAATAATCGTAACATTAAAAACAGTGGCGTAGCCGGGGGATCAGAGGGTGATTTTCACCCCCTGAACTTTAAAAATGGTGTAACTTCTTAAAGAATCCGAAAAATATTAGTTCATAGGAAATTTTTAGTTCATAATGATATTTACTAAAAAAAAGTTGCTGGAAACAGTTCTCCAGTTCTCGCTCGAATTTTGCGACACCCTGTATACATTTTTATTTTGTTTCGTAATAAATAATTTACTTAAGCCCCATTTTTTATAGAAATCACGTTTTAACATTTCCTCATCTGTACCCCGCTGACCGAAATTCCTGGCTACGCCACTGATTAAAAAGCAAACAGTGTATAATATGTTATACGAACTACTAAACAAACCTAATGAATCGATCTAAATTTAGTAATTTTATTGGCGATTCTAGCTAAGCGATCTCCCTCTTGCGGCATAGCGCGGAACTATGAAATGACGTCACGTCCGTGATAGTTGTGGAGACGAATTTAGAGTTTAACGTTTGTTAATATTTATTATAGTCAAGTAAATAACGTCAACTTACCTAATTTACTTTGTATTATTAAATGCGTTTGATTATTTCTTTGCAAGTTCAAATTTTTATTTATTTTGTCACTGACGTGACGTCACTAGAATATGTAACCAAACATACATTTGCGCGGGAAATATTAATTTGAATCGCCAATAGCTCTTGAGTAAATAAACATAACATCGAAGTTCAAGTTTTTATATTATTTTTAGCATTAATAAGAACTTATAAAAATTGGAGATTAAACGGAACTAATTTTTTTAAATGAAAACCGCCATTTTTGTACTCGTTTTTGATAGACATTCATGT
Organism: Stenus bimaculatus; assembly: GCA_963971135.1. Classification (NCBI taxonomy): domain Eukaryota; kingdom Metazoa; phylum Arthropoda; class Insecta; order Coleoptera; family Staphylinidae; genus Stenus; species Stenus bimaculatus. Next base: position 2,284,939 of record OZ020183.1, read on the forward strand.
CACTTAAACGATGGTATAAAAATGATTAAATTTATAAACAAATAGCGATTTAAAAAAAAATTAAATACGGCAGTTACGAATCTTGTTCAAAACTTTATCATTCGCCCTGTATATATTATTTATAAAATGTATTAAAATCTAAAAATTAGTGAAAACCTTCAATTTTTAAAACTTCTTCGATTGATAAACATCCTGCATTACTCAATTAAACCGATTTTTTTCTTTTAAAAGATTCAACTCAGTGTACTGGTGATCATCAATTAAAATATAACTCGGAAGTAACAGTAGTTCAATTCCTTTTCACATCAAATTTGGATGAGAATCATCATTTTTGTAAATTTAAAGTACAAGCTCAAGCGAACATGGGGATTTTTGTTGTTATTAACAGTTTAAAACTTCGAATGAAGGAAACTGGGGAATGCATAAACTACATTCAGTTTCGTGCCAAAAACTCGACTTTAAGTAAAAAATTTTGTTATCAAGACCCTATCGAGAAAATATTCTCTGCACAGAAATTAAGTGATTTTAATGACCCGCAAGGTGAAATCGAAGTGATTATTTATATTACTCGTTACACAATTTATGAACAAATCGTAATGGAGATCAATTTCAAGATGTATTTTGGTAAGTTTCAATAGTAAAATATTAATTAAAATCTAATTTATATCTTATATAGAATGTGATTTGGATAATGGTGATGTTCGAATGTGTGCTGAAAATGGCTGCATCATAAATTATAATATGTCTGAGTTATTTAATACCAAGTTTAATCATTGCCCCCTTAAAAAGTGTAATTGCAGTTTTTCAAGGCTAAAACTTTTATCAAAATGGCGTTTCTTAGAATATTTAACCAATAACCAAAACAACCCTTCGAAGAGTGGATCCACCACAACAATCGAAGAAACTAAAAAGGATGATACTACATTCTTCAAATACATTTTTTACATACTTGTTATTTCTATAATTCTAGGCTGTACTTCTTTATACATTTGTTGTAAGAAGACTAATATGATTAAATTAATACTGGAAGAAGTTAGACCAAGTCAAGAAATTATAAATTCGGTACCTCCAGAAAATATTCAGGTACCTCATAATTTACCTATTGAGATTAACGTTCATAATAATCAAGAGCAAAACTTAAATACTGGTTTAAATTTCAAACCACCCGATTATGAAAATTTACCTCAACCACCAGCATACGAAACTTTGTTTCCTACAAATTAATTTTAATTCGGTGCAAAAATGAAATAAATATGCAAGTACACCTTATAAACTATTAAAAGTTATTTTTTTAATATTAAATCAATATAAAATTACTGTATATTAAATATATTAATAAATGTATAATTCAGATTTTTAAAAAATAAATTAATATAGGCAACCAAACTTACATACTTCCGATCGTCTGGTGCTTAGAACGACTCGTCATAGATGTCGCCCTATGTTAAAGCAATATCACAGAATAGAAAATCGTTTCCTTTTTTATGCTGACCATTTTTTACCTTAAATCATAATTTTGAAATAAATGCAAGGATGGAGTAGACAAGTTTATGACTTCCTTCTGGATATGTGGTGACTCGAAGTGGTACTATTCATTGGATTAACCAAACCAAAATAACGATATGAAAATTGAAAAAAATGTTTATAGCTCTGCAGTAATTTAAGTTTCAAAAAATGCGAACCTTTTTTTCGATGAAGTTACTAGCAGAAAAAAATATGTTGAAGTTCCTTCCTAATTAAAACCATCACTAAATCTGAAGTTGTGTCTTTAAATCCCAAAAAAATCATGGGCACTAAAACCCACATTATGAAGACTCCTGTAAATTTATTCTAGATTTCGGGACAAAATTTAAATTATTATTAATTAAGTTAATAGATTTTCTTAAATATTTAAAATTTTTAACAACAAAAAATGACTTTATGCGATTTATATTAAAAATACTACTCCAAGGTTGGATACTAAATCGAAAAATATGCTTTCGAAATAATTCCAGAGTTTTTAGAAAAAAGTCACTAACCTTATGAGTTTTGAGTCGTGTGAAAGCCTTTGGGGAATACTTTACCCAATAAAAAAATAAACTTAGATTATTCATTGTTTTTAAGAATTTTTTATAAGCAGAATTTTTATTGGAAAATCTTTAAAAACGTACCCTTGAAGTTCTTGGAAGTACCTTTAATCCTGGGTGTTTCTGTGATCTCCCTTCATCCATCACTTGATTTTTTTACTATCTTCTACACCAAAATCGGTTTGAACTCCTAAAAATAAAAGAAAATATTTTACTTTTTTTTTGTTATAAAAATTTATGTTTTTAATATCACTTCCGGTTTTACCGGAAATAACATCAACTTTGTATTTTTAAATGCAACATATCATTTTTTATAGGCACAGTTTAAAACAATTTTAGAAAATTAGTATGTTTGTTTTATTTTTTTTTTGAAAATTAAAAAGTACAAAGAAAAACATTGACCTCAATAAAATTATAATTGGTAAAATTATTCATGTATTTGAATTTTTTTCAGGAGTATTTGGGTACGTAAGTCATTTTTTAATACAAGTAAGTGATATTGAAAAAAATATTAATTTTCTTGAACCATGCAATATATTCAAAGATCAAATTTTTATTTTCATAAATAAAGAAGTTATAAAGGTGACCCGTGTTTCGTTTCCACCCTGTATAATTTTTCAAAAATTAACTTTAAAAAAAAACGAGTCATCCGGCATTTTTGCATTAAAAGAGTTATTTTTAAAAACGTTGCTCAAAAAAGTTGATTATTTTTAACGAATAAAGCCATAAACGCAAAAAAGAGTTTCAATTTAAAAAAATCTCTCTCTTGCCCATTTGCGGATGATGGTAACTGGTAACGATTTAATTTTTTCATAATTTAAGAGACCAATGGTCACTTGTTTGCATATTTTTTTTTCGTTTAATTTGTTAGTTATGAAAGATATTAAAAAAATATTTTAATAAAAGTTGTTTCTTTTTAAAAGACCTTTCAAACGATACCATACTCGACCTACGTTGCCATTTAAAAATCGGAAGTTACTTCCGGTTCCGGGTACTTCCGGATTGTTCCGGAAAAAAATAAGTGCACCAATACATTCTTCGGATTTGCTTTGGTAATAATTTTTTTTATTTCAGCCATGTACGACAAGGCGTTCTCAAAATAAAAGGGGTGGACGGGTGGTCTGAGGCACCCTGTACAATACAAAAAATTGTTTATAATTAAAAAATTATTATAAAAGTTTAATTAACAACTGGCGTTGTCTAACGGTGATTGAATGAACGTTAAATATTCAAAGTTTAAATTAATTTTATTATTTTTCAAATAGCACATCAAAATAAATAAAATTCGTTCTAATAGTTTTCGTCCTGTATAGGCAACCAAACTTGCATTGAAGTTGTTAGCTTGGAGTGAGGCGTCATAGATGGCGCGCTATATTAAAGCTATACTTCTGCTTCTAATCAATAGATTTCACTGCTTCTCGTGTACTTATTTTTTTATTGAATCCCCCCACTTGTAATCAGCATGATAAATAATAATTAACCTTGACTTGTTTCAGAAAACCGGCCGGTTGAAACGTGGTTAAAACACTCGACATCACGCCACCACTTCGTCTGATTTTCTCTAATCACACGTAAGTACTCGAATTATTATTTAATAATATTCACAGATAAGAGAATTGTAAGTTTCTATAAAAGGCTTGAAACAAAAATGGGCGTGACAATCTTTAAATAGACTTAATTTATAGTAATTTTAAATTAATTAATGTATTGAGATAAATTAATATAAAAAATCCTGCAGCTAACTTCACGCCTTTAAAATTATTTAAAATTTTGTTTATTTAGGGAATGTATAATTTATTTTTAAAATAAGAATCAAAATTGTTTATTTAAATGATTGATTTACTTGGTGAATCTGCAGGAATTGTATTATTTCCACAATTAATAAATTTAATGGCCGCCATTTTAATGACATGAAGTTGGCGCGAATAAAAAAAAACGCCGTTCAATTTAAATTTCGCGCTGTTTTATTTTTTATTAATTTGTTAAATTAAATAAATAAGTTTTTAATTAGAAATCCTAGAATTTAATTAACTATTTTTTTATTGTAAAGTATTAAATGCGTTTTTGTTTTTTAATTGAAATAATTGATTTAATTTGTTAGGAAATGGTTTCCTTTTAAATAATTTTAGAATTATTGCAGGAAAAAATAAATAAACTACTTGCACGAAGTGGCTTGTTTGATGACGTTTTTTAATCTAACTGTACTTTCTTCACCGGTTCACAGCATGCAGTAATGCTTTTTATGGATAATTACACAATCATTTTTTTACTTATTTTTGTTGTATGCGGTTTATTATTACTTTTCAACCAGAGCAAGCACTGATATTGCTTATTTTTATTATTTCAGAAAATATAACCGTCCAAAATGTCTTTAGATGAGGTGAGTTAAAAGTTAAATTTTTATTCTTTGATTAATACCACTAACATACATATACAGAGTGTTTGATTTAAATCTTTATCAATTTTTCTACTATTAATACCTAAAAAATGAGTTATAAAATATAAAAAAGTGCATATTTTGAATGACTAGTCACTAAAATTCGATAAAACTATAAATTTTTAATGTGTAATAAAATATTTACAAGTCATCATGACGATTTTATTTAAAATAATTTGATTTTTCGCATTTTTTACGCGTAAATTTTAGTGTTAATTATTATAATCGTTAAAATATACCAATAAATTAATATAATTTACATAAAATATGCTAATTTATTCTTATTTGGAGCTGATGCATTTGAAAAATGCTAAAAATTACCGAAAAACGAATCAATATTACCTAATAATTGTTCATTAATTTAGTAATAAAAAATGAATTTAATATTTATTCAATGATAACGAGGGATTATACCTCAATTGATTAATTTAATCAGTATTTCGTTACATAATTATTAACTTAACATGCGTTATGCGTTACATTTATTGATTCAAATTTTTTACAGTAGCTTTCAATTTATTTAAAAACAATTGACTAACTAATTAATTCAAATAATGATAATTACTTTTTTAACGAATGGTTTAATTTAAGCCACCACAATGACTCAAATATTATTCATGAGTTAGCACCATTTAGCAATAATCACATTATTATAAGAAATTTAACAAAAAAAAAACCTATAAATAAATGTTATTAATACCGATAACAGTTTGTAATATTTAAAATTAATTAAGTGTGAAATTAAAACTTTATTAATAATTAATTGTGTTATCTACTTTTCAACTCGATTGACTTAAAAAGATTTCAATTTTAGAAATTTAATAAAGCTGCTGAAGATGTCAAAAATTTGAAGTCGATGCCTCCAAATGAAGAACTTCTGCATTTATACGCCTCGTTCAAACAAGGAAGCGTTGGTGATGTAAATACAGGTAAATATCGCTTCAGGCTATAACAAATCCAATATTTGTTTAACTGCTAACTAGTTTTTTTTATTTTATAGAACGTCCAGGAATGTTGGATTTAAGAGGTAAAGCTAAATGGGACGCTTGGAAAGCAAGAGAAGGCATGTCTAAAGATGAAGCCAAGGAAAAGTACATTGCGAAAGCCCAAGAACTCATTTCTACAATCGGTTTAAAATAAATCAAATTTTATAACAACATCACATCTTACATCACTAATAATAATTGTAAAGGAGAACGGGGCTAATTTATAATAATAATTATAGATTGTAAACGTCTTATTTATTATAAATACAAAATAATTAACATTTTAGTATTTATAATTTTAAAAACCCATTTGTATACAACCAAGTTTGATGCTTAATTGGTTGCGTATTTTCTGCAAGGAACCAAGTATGATTGGTTGCATAATAAACAATTTATTTACGAAACACTTAAAACTTTAAACAGTCACGTTATTTATTTATAAATATTTAGCGTTTTTTTTTAAATGTAGTTTATTGAATTTTATTTTTATGATGTTTGACAGTTTTGTGCATATGATAATTTGAAAGTATGTAACATACAACATACATACGTTGAGTTAAGGCAACCAAAATTACTTTGCGTTATTTTTATTTAGTTATACAAACAATAAATAATAATTAGTTTTTTAATTAATTTTTAATTTATTACCTATTATTATTTATTGTTTCTATAAGTAAATAAAAATAATGCAAAGTAATTTTGGTTGCCTAAAATCAACGTACTTTCATATGTCACAAAACTGTCAAACATCATAAAAATAAAATTCAATAAACTACATTTAAAAAAAAAAGCTAAATATTTATTAATAAATAAATAACGTGCCTGTTTAATATTTTAAGTGTTTACGATGGTAGCGAAGCATAATCCTAATCATTATATAATAATAACCTAAAATGGGCGTTGTCTTCTTTTTATTTACTTAATTAAATCTAGCTAAAATGCCAACTTTCGATGAGTCCACCACTTGCATCTCCAACTCTAATTTTATGCATCCTAAAGAGGACATTAATGCTAACCGAGGTCCTGATTACCCTGCGAAGGTGTTGAGTAATCTCAACACGCTGAGGCTCGATGAGTGGTTTTGTGATGTCGATATTATAGCGGGTAGTAAAATATTTAAGGTAATATCACTGACCTATTTTTAAAGCGATTATATTAAAAATTTTATAGGCGCATAGAGCTGTTTTAGCATCTAGTAGTCCTTACTTCCACGCGATGTTTACAGGAAACTTAAGTGAGAGAAATCAAACTTCCGTCGAACTTCACGAAATTTCCCCCCAAATATTAGGGGCTCTAATTAATTTTATTTACTCCGGGAACGTCGATATAAATCAAAATAACGTGCAGGAATTGATCGCTGCTGCCGATATGCTCGAATTGCACGAGGTGGTCGCTACTTGTTCCGAATTTTTAATTAAGGAATTGCATCCGATTAACGCCATAGGAATTTACAGGTAAAAATTGTATTATAAAATAAATTTAAGGAGGGTTAATTAATTATTTTAGATTTGCTGAGGCGCATAATTGCAGGAGTTTAATGAGGGAATCTGAGCGTTTTATTCAAACCCATTTTGTCCAAGTTGTTAATGAGAAGGAAATTTATGAACTGCCTAAAGAGCAATTTATTAAGTTTATTTCGTCAGAGCATTTAAGGGTTGATGCCGAATTCGAGGTTTTTCAAACTGCCATTCGATGGATTACTAATGATACCGTACGGAGGAGGCGATACGTTTTTGAAGTTCTAAAACACGTCAGGTTACCACTATTATCATTAGGTAAAATTACTGTAATATATTACAATAATTTTCTAAAAATTTAAATATTTTTAAGGTTTGTTGGAGCGTTCAATTTTGTCGTGTAGCGATAGTAGCTTAAAAGTAGCTCTTAAGTCAATTCATGAAGATTTGGCAAACCGTAAGGGTTGTTTAGTGCCACTTACTGTTAAACCACGACTTTGCGCCAAAAAGGATATATATGTTATCGGAGGTTCGAGGAGGGAACTTCAGCGCCAATTACAAGCAGGAAGTGACAATAATTATGTTTCTGTTGAAAGATTTGATACTTTTAAGAGGTAAAAATATATACATTACTATATTGATATTTTAATTGCTAATAGATGGCGTTGTTCGCCCCTATAGCAAAAATATGGGTAAGGGTAGGACTTTTCGGCTAGGTATGAAGGAATTATCTGATCCTTACCAAATTTTGTAGGGAGCCTTTTGAGGGTGTAATTAACGTCTCCAACAAGTTTCAACCCCCTACGACAATTTTTAGGGGTAGTAACCCTTTTATGCAATAACGCCGATTTTTGCAAAATAATTTGCGAATATACAGTGCAGACATAAAGAAAATCCCCCCTTGCTAACTTTTGAACGGTTATGTTTTCGATTCTGAAAATTTGTCTACGAAAGTAGTTAATTGCGAACTTTCTAATATAGGTATTTTTGATTTTGTGGAACTTCCGGTTATACCGGAAGTGGATGGCAACTTTCATATTTTAAATGGAACACCCAGTATATTTTTGCATTTTCGTGTTCTCCATAAAAACACCATTAAATTGACCTAGCGTAGTGTGCTCTACTATTAATACTTTCGGAATTACGCCCATTTGAAAATCACATTTTTATGCAACTTCATTTACACCGGAAGTTGGAGCCAACTGCCCCAACTTCCTAATTTTAAATGATTTTCTTTTGCAATTAAGTTAATATAATTAAATTTAAACAAAATTATGTTTAACCTTAAGTTCGTTAATTTTCCACTTCCGGTGTAAATGAAGTTGCATAAAAATGCGATTTTTCGAATGGGCGTAATTCCGAAAGTATTAATCGTAGACCACACTATGCTAGGTCAATTTAATGATATTTTTATGGAGAACACGAAAATGCAAAAATGTACTAGGTGTTCCATTTAAAATAAGAAAGTTGCCATCCACTTCCTGTATAACCGGAAGTTCCACAAAATCAAAAATACCTTTGTTAGAAAGTTCGCGATTTTAGTCCTACGTAGACAAATTTTCAGAATCAAAAATGTAACCGTTCAAAAGTTAGCGGGGGGGATTTACTTTATGTCCGCACTGTATAAAAATAATAAACAAACGTAAAATATCAATAAATCGCCAAGAAAACGTGTATTAAATAAATCACGTTTATGTCAAACGATGATGGATTTCAAGCGCTTCGAGTATTGGCAACACCGCACTGCCAAGCTGACCCACTGCATGTTTGGTTACCTACGTTATATTATTTTACCTGCTTTATTTTGATAATTTTGTTAGAAGTTTACAGATAATATAATTAAATAATTTAATTTTAAAAATTTAAAAACTAATTGTGCATTATTTTCCGTATTTCCAAGAAGCTGGTACATAATTTTCCGATTTTCAAGGTAGAAACCTGCAATTCCGAAAAAAAAAATTCCTTTTTTCTTCAGATTAGTGTTAAACATAGAAATTAATAACTTTTAGCGCGTCCCGAATTTTTTTTGATCACTTGTAACCGAGATGAGATGCGTTTTTTTAACTTTTTTTGCAGATTCTCTTTAAATATCAAAAATAATGAATTTTGATAAGTTACCCGAAAAAGCAAAAGCGGCCTCCCAAATGAAAGATTATTAAAAACTGATTAAAATTGATCACTCAGTTCCACTTTTGGTGTATTATTATTTCTCTGCCACCAGTTCTAAAAACACTGGATGTTTTATACTGACAGAACGTAAACTTATGATATTTTAACATGTTTACGATAAATGACTCCAGGCAAGTGCCGTAATAATCCGTTTGATGCGGAAACTAGTTAAAAAACTACCTTTTAAAACTTAATTAATTTAATTTGATAATTGTAATAATTGAATTGGAAGGAAATTACATAGGTAACAAAATTATTGTAATTACTTTTATTTAAATTATAGACAGGAATTGAAAAATGCAGCTCCTGTAAATTGTTTCTAAATGAGGAGCAATTATTGAAGGTGTTGACTAGCAAACAAAATGACATTGCATTATTTTGAAATTATTTGTAATTTATGAATGATAAAAAAATATGATCAGGAATTATATTTTCATACCCAATTTTTAATTATTAAGAATTTATACTTATGTGAGCGTAGTTTTGAAAACAAAAATTTTAGGTAGCACAAGATTATTTGCTTTATATTAGATTTGTTTGTGCATGCAGGTGATTATCACCTACTTGTGAAGGGAATAAATAAGTAAAAGTGCAAGAAAAATCAAGTAGAATTAAGTTAACACATTGCAGTTTTCTGTTATAATTAACTTAAAATGATTAGTACAATACTAATTTACAAAATTCCCCTCGATTAGTCACTTAACAATTAGTTTTTTTAGTAATAACAAAGTAATTATTTTTTAAATTGTGTTTTCTTACGAATCTATCGTCACAAAGTAATTACCAATGTTCAAAGGAAAATTTTTAATTTACGGTTTTATAATTTTTTTAATTTTCTATTTTTTATTCTTACATATCTCCTTATACACAAAACACTAAGAATCAAATTTATAATTGTTCTATGACTTAACCCAAATTTCCAAAAAAACGGACTTATCAGCTTTTACACGCACACCGCGAATTCCAAAGTCGTTAAAATATTCAAAGTAAAGTGAAAGGTGGCTCTAATTTACGAAACTAATTAAAAAAACAATAATTGGTACTTTAATGTACCATAAAAACAAAGCTTTTGCCGGATAATTACATGAATTTGCGCATTTTGAGGTATTATTATCCATAAAATTCGAATCGGTTCCGTTTGTATGACGACCGTGACCGTTAATGATTTATTTGATACCTGTACTGTCCTTGAAATTAGTCAAAAATGCACAATGAGAAAAAGCTCGCGCGAAATTTATTTGTCTCTCATCTCATAGACTCATCATTTTAAGACGCGTTACCGCACGAACATCATGACGATTTTCGGGAAACTCGTTCAAATTATAATCGCCGGCTACAAAAAAATTCAATTCGTTTATTTTATAACTGAAATGTTTTTTTAAATTTCAAATTTAGGGTTTGGTGTAGAGCTACGGATATGAATGTGAATAGGATAGTCCCAGGGGTAGCTTCGTTAAATCGTAAGATTTATGTGGTTGGTGGTGAGCAAGAATCCAATAGTTTATCATGTGGTGAATGTTTTGATCCGGAAGAAAATACTTGGACCACAATCCCAAGCATGATTGTACCTAGATGTGAGTTTGGGCTTTGCGCCCTTAATGGTTACCTTTATTCCATGGGCGGTTGGATTGGTTGCGATATTGATGGTTCAATTGAACGATATGATCCTAAAAAACAAGAGTGGATGCTTGTAGGAACTTTACCAGAACCCAGATTTAGCATGGGTGTTGTATGTTATGAAGGTAAATTATTTTTTACAATTAAAATAAAAAAATTATTAATAATTTATTTGTAGGATTAATTTATATGGTAGGGGGTTGTTCGCAAAGCGAACGTTATCTTCAAGACTTATTAAGCTACAATCCAATGACTGGAGAATGGCGATCGTTGCCACAAATGTCAATGGCTCGATCTCAAATGGGTGTAGCTGTTTTAAATGATCATTTATATGTACTTGGCGGTGATAACCGACATCAAGTACTTAATTCCGTCGAACGTTACTCGTTTAAAAAAGTAAGTAATTCAATTTTTGTCATAAACAGTTTTCGGCGGTTTGCCAATTTAAATTGCTGCTGTTTTAAAAATGATTTGTAACTCGGTACTTATTTTTTTCTTGGTACATTTATAATTATACATGGTCCGCCAAAAAAATTGTAACACCTAAATATTTTTTGAACCATATTCAATTTAAAATAAAAGTTTAAACAAAGGTTGGGTTAATTTAAACTAGCTATCATTTAAACATATTTTCAATATACAGGGTGTTTGTTTTATTAGTGATACGGCACCTAACTTTTGTTTTTTAAATGCAACACCCTGTATATTTTTATATTTTTGGATTCTACATTTAATTTGAGTAAACTTTTGTAATGTTTAAATTATTTTTTTATAAAACTTGTTCTTGAGTTACAAGCAATTGTTTAATGTTAAGTTGTCAATAAGAATATTAACTTTTTATAAATGTTCTAACAAAAGCTAATCCTTCTTTTTGAGTACCATAAACTTAAAATTAATATACTTTTGTTTAAACAATTTATGAAATTCAATAAACTCACCTAACCAATTTTTTTTTAAATTAAACACCTAACTTTCATATACATATTATAATTATTTCTTCAGAATAAATGGACTGCTGCACCAAATATGTTAACAGCACGTAGTAGACCAGCGGTTGCTGCAGTAGATGGATTACTTTATGTAATAGGAGGTGCTCAGACAAGCCAAGATTTTTACAGATCTCAGTACACCATTTCAAAGGTAAGTTTTATTGGTAACGTTAAACGTAGGTTAATGCAAAGTACCAAAACTTTAATAAAAACTGAAAGTTATGTGGCAACTATGACAACATAACTGCAATTAACCTACTATTGACGTCATCACATTAATAATAATTTAGCTTGAAAAGCCAATAAATTTTAATATCCTTAATGAAATTTTATATTTTAAGGTTGAATGTTATGATCCTGTAGGCAACGTATGGTCACAATGTCCTGATTTACCAGAAAGCCGTTCTGAAGCTGGTGCTGTTGTTATTTAGTAAAAACTTTAAATAATAAGTAGCCCATGAAAAAATGCTTATGATTTAAATTTAAGGAATTACTGTTTACAACCAGGAGATTATTCATAAGTACACGATGTTTGCATGTAAATTTTTATAAACTTCTCGAGTAAATTTATAAATAGACTAGAAATAAGGAATAACTCAAGTTGTTGCATTTTATTTAAAATTTTAATTTTCAATCGAACAAAAATTTATTATGAATAAGTTCCTGGTTTTAACAACTGACCACTTTTAAAAAGAATAATGCAAACGTAATTAATAAAAAAAATGAACCATTTTTCGAATAATACAGTATTAGAAAGTATATACAGATACTAAAACAAAAAATGTTTGAATAACATCGCCGTATTATATTTTTAATTTAAGAGATAGTACAACGTTTCAAATAACGTGACTCACCCGGTAAATTGAATTTAAAAAAACTGTTGTAATATTTTCTGTTTATACTTTCCTACTGGAAAACCTAGTCCCCTTAGCTTAATATAAAAGTATATTAATGTGCTGAATATGATTTTGCCATAAAGCTTTAAATTTATAGGTTATATTTGTGTCGTTTATTTAAAACCATATATTTATTTTATATAATCGAAAAAAGCGTTATTAAATATTCTTCAATGTTGCCTAATTTTATGTTAATTATAATTTTATGCATGATATAATACTTAGTATTACGTGTACCCTTAAAGAGCAGCATACTCGCAACATTTTTGTACTTGCAACTCACACAAGTGTTTCTTTAAATTCCTAATCGACATAGTTCTCATTTAGTAAACGAGAAACAACAGGTACTAAGTAATACATCCAGTATAATATTAAAAACAAATATATTAACGAGAGTTTATTTAAAAAACGAAAATATAAATGTTAATTGTCTATTTTTATTAAACTAGTTTGTACTAATTGTGATATGTTTAACAATTGTTGTGTATATGTAAAATATAATTTTAGTTATCAACAAATGGCTTTTATTTAAACAATTTATTGTAAAGAATAACAATCAGTAACATTATGAAAACCGAGAAAAGCTACATGATCAGTCCACTCGGTATTTTCAATCATCCTATACAATGTTAAAGCAAAATGTGGAAACGCTGTTAAAATAAAATAACTTAAAGATTTAGCATTGTCACCTTCATGAACTACGTTATTTTCAATAACGAATTTAATGAATTTTAATAATCCTGAAGCGGTATCATTATTATCGTCTATAAAAACAGCTTGTGGGTACTTCTTTTTCGCTGTCATAACCCAGCAATTACTCATAATATTTTCTTTATGAGCGGTTTTATCCAACGAAGCATGAAGTTTCTCCACATTTAATTGAGCTCCACATAAATTAATCCCAGCGCAAGTCATGATGTAACGCCACTTTTTAGAATCGGACCAAAAGAAAATGTGACTAAAAATAATTAGATAAATAATAAGTTTTCTATATTAATTAACGTACGATAAAACTTGATGAATTGTAGGTCTTTCACCAGGCTCCCCTAGTAACATCCAGGAAAGAAGATCGCAAAGTTCCAAATCTTTTGATAGGATCTTCGGGCTGGCCTTTTCCAAATTGCTTAAAATATCATCAACATGTTTACCGAATGGATGGGTACCATCATTTAAAGCAAAATGCACCAACATTCCTGCTGCTTGTATATCGGAAGCGCAAGTGCACTTTATTGGAAGGTTTTCTTTATACAATTTATATGTTTCGGTTGAAAACCAAATAATCGTTGACTCAGGTAAAGTACTAAGTTGTAAAAGTGCCTAAAATTAAAATTGTGTAATAGCTTCATTACTCAATTTCAGTTTACCTGGTGAATTCCAAATTCAGCAACACGAACATCACCATGAGCATCAATTAATACATTACTAGGTTTTAAATTTCCATGTACAATGGGTACATCCTGATTATGCAGGAAGAGTAAACCGGTTAAAAGTTGTCTAATCATTTTAATCTTACATATCTTCATATCCCTTTGTTTCATCTTCAACACAAATTGTCCTAAATTATATTCACACAGAGGAGTTGCGATAACCAAGTAAAGCGAATCGAACTCGCATAAATGATACTGTAGAATATTCTTATGCCGCAATTTCAAAATTGGGTCAATTTTTTCTTTAAGTAATTTAGCGTTTTTATCGTTTCTAAGTACAAATCGAACAGCGAGCGGATCATTTTGTAGTCCCAATCCAATCTCAAGCGTAGGGAACTTTGCATTCGTTGATAACAGATGAATGGATCGTTTTTGAGGATTACTAATTCTAATACGCCCATTAAGAAATTCCTGGCAATCATCCATGTGCTCCAAACTTTTCACAAGCGAGCACCAGCGTGTTTTTTTTAAATCTTCAATCACAGGCATCGGACCTTGCACGCAACTTTTATTACAACAAGGACGAATTTCGTTATTTGAATCGCTCGCGCTATGAAATAACGTAGAAGTAAAACACTCGTGTTTTTCAGAACAAACGCAATCCCCCATAGCGTTTACTTCGCAGGACTTTTGAACTACTTTTTTCACCCAATTAATTTGAATACCAGGAATTTCTTCGAGATCTCCATTCACGACATCCTGGATGTATCTAGGAAAATCCAAACCACACCCGTAAGGTAATGTCGCATTAACTTCAACAATCTCAATGGAAGCGACTTGATCTAAAATAGTTGCACCACGAATACTATGAGTTAACAACAAATTTTCAAGTTGTTTCAAAACTTTTCGACTTAATCCTTGGTCCCTATAATACAATTGTTGAATATTACAAGTTAGTGTATAAAATTCTTTATGTATTAATCGTAATTGCTCCTTTTCAAAGCACTGCTGCAACTCAATTCCATGCCCTTGTGTCGTATCAAGCAAACCGTGCTGATAATTGCTATCGTGATCCCACAGTATTTTATACTTGTTAACAATAACACCTAAAATTCCCTCCAAATATTTAAGCGTTAAATCAGTATTCTTCTCCCATGGTTTATCATCTTTATTTCCTCGAATTGAATCCTTCCAATTCACACTTTCAACCTTATCATCGTCATCCTCGAGAACTGATAATACTCCCTTAATAGCTGTAGTAAAATCAAATCCATCACATACAAAAGAATCATTTTCTTCTTCCTGAATCGTATCATCCGTAGATGCAGCAGCTTTTTTACCATACAAATTATAGCGTTCAGTCAATTCAGCAGTTTTAACTTTAGCAATTTTAGCTTTAAGCGCTTTTGTTCGTCGCTTACTTTTTTTTGGATTACTTTTGGTGGAAACTTCTGAGGACACCACCTCAACCGTGTTCATTCGAGATTCCCAACTATCCGGAGTTAAATTTAACTTCAATTTTAAATCTTCCCCAAACGCTTGAATCTATAAAATAATAATAAATAAACTTTTGTTATAGTTTTTATAGCAAACCTTTACAATTTCTTCATCGGGTGATTCAATAAGAGGTAAAATTTTAAGAAAATGATCCAAACAATCTTCGAGTGTTATTTGGTTATTTTCCAACCACTTTTCTTGGGTGACATTTGAAAATATTATTGGAAAAAACGAATTGTATGTCATTATATTATCATCCTTGTACCTGAATAAGAAAATTAATAAAATTGGTGTTTTTTTAGATTTTAAAACTTACTTTAAAAATACTTTGATGCATTCGTCTAAACAACCGTGGTCTATAAGCGAATCAGATATTAAAATATCAGAGGGTTTATGCAAAATAATCGTGTTTAAAATATAAAGTACTAGTTTAATGTAATCTTTTTCTTCGATATATTTTTCTAAACACTACAATAATAAATTAGTAAAATTATTATAAAAAATTATAAATTAAACCTCTTTTATGAGTTTTGATTGATCAATTTCTTTCCACATTAAACCGAATCCATCTTCAACATTTCTTCCGATGAAATCAATTATATTTTTCAACATTTGCTCCACGCTCGTTTGATTATTTAATTTTTTTAAAGGATTCAGCAAAATTCTAAACCTATCCTTTAAATAATTCGATAGGGAATAATTGGTACGACTAAGTTCACACCGTATTCGATCAACTACTTCGAAAGGTGGTTCCAAGTTTTTAACAATCGCTGATGATAATGCATAGCATAAAGCTGTAAATCCTTCAGAATTGCGACGTTTAAGAGACGCACCGTGTTTTAATAATTCCAATACGATTTCATAATCATTGCGATAACAAGCAATCATTAACGGTGTAACTCCATTCGGGTTGGATGAATTTATATTGGCCTAAAAAAATTTCGATAAAATTTAATTAATTGATTTAATTGAGATTTACATCATTGGAAAAAAGGAGTTCTAACAGGTTTTTCCATTCTCTTCGAACGGCTAGATGAATCATTGTCACTCCATTTCGATTAGTGGCATTTATATCGAAATGAGCATAGGTTTTTAGCATGGTCCATAGAATAATAAAAGATTGTTCGTCCCAAGAATTACTACCCAAAGCAAGGAAAATAATATCATCACTTTGTGAGGGTTTT
Organism: Stenus bimaculatus; assembly: GCA_963971135.1. Taxonomy (NCBI): domain Eukaryota; kingdom Metazoa; phylum Arthropoda; class Insecta; order Coleoptera; family Staphylinidae; genus Stenus; species Stenus bimaculatus. The sequence goes on from OZ020183.1 coordinate 2,301,604, forward strand.
AGAAACGGATCAGCTTTGTTGGATAAGAAGAACTGAATCATTTCAAGAAATTTCAACTTAATAGCCCAATATAATGGAGTCATATTATGCTAAAAATAATAAATAATTAAATGAAAATATTCATTTTTGTTGTAAATCTTTTACATCATCAGCTTCATTAATGTTATAACCATGCCGAATAAGATTAACTGCAATGTCTTTTTTAGCAATAACTGAAGCACCGATTAATAAAGGAATTCCACCCTACAATTCATTTTGTATAGAATAAAATTTTAATTTTTTTTTTAATCTTACCAACTCCTCGCACTTTAAAATACTCTTCACATCCTCCAATTCATTCGACTTGAAGTGAAATTCCCAATTATCCGTATTATTACGCGATTGTTCATACAAATTATTCTTCTTATCTTTTTTACCAACGATATTCGTCTTACTGTTATAAATTGTAACCGTCTTATTTTGTTGCCGCACTTTTTTGGGCGACATTTTAGTATAAAGAAATAATTTAAATGAGTAACAAAGAAAAAATGTAAGCACTAAAGTCTTCCGCGTTTTATAAACCTAAAAAATGGCGTAGTCTTGCTAACGTCTTTTTCAAAGTCAACTATTCAGTTTTTAATAATTATTTTTTTTAAATTCAAATTTTGCCCCTAAAAGTAGGCAACTTTATATGCGACTGAATAGGTTACTCTTTGAAGTAGCTGTTCTATGGTCGTAGCGGCCTTTACAAAAAAGGCGTGGTTTATTCAAATTTAAGCCAATCAAAAATTACTTGAAATTTTTTAAATAATTTATTGCAGTTAAAAATGTTATTTATTAATTATTTTTTAAAAATAAGTAAATTATATTAAAAAATTAATTAGTGGAATTTAAATAAAAAAGTTCGTTATAAATGTAATCATAACCTCAAATTTTTAAATATTAACTGAAGCTTTACTGCTGTTTTATGCGATTTTTAAATAAAAATACTCTTATATATAATTAAAAAATGAGCGGCCCTTCTAAAAGGTATAATCTTGTTATTTTATTAACATTTTTTGAGTTTAATTGAGTTTTAGTCCTCCAAAACGAAAATATCGACCCATTCGACTTAATTTAGAAGAAGAATTGCGTTTTTTAAACTCTCTTGGTGAAGAAGATGGGAATTCTAATGAAGAAAATCAAAATGGAGCAAGTGATGGTACTGAAAATAGTTTAAGTGGTTCAGCATCCAGTCGTAATGATAGTATTTTGTCGTCAAATAAACCATCAATTGAAGATAAAACTTCATGCCGTAATGTATTGTCAAATAAATCAACTGAAAAGAAAACTCCTTCATCGAATATTGGGATATTTAAGGGAAGTGAAAATAAAATGAGCGAAGCTTCAAGTAGTTTAATTTTATACCAGACGCCTAAGGGTAAACAACAAGTCGCACCATTTTACACTCCTACGTTACAAACAATTAAGGAAAATATAGTGAACAAACCTAAAATACAGTATAGTACACATATTAATTCGTATAAAATGCATACGCCTGGAGGTTCTGATGTGCTTAAAAGGCAAGAATTAAAGCATGAGAGTATGCCTCGAATAAATAAACCTACAGCAATGGGGCCTCCAAATTCAGTACATAAAAATAAAGAAAACGAATTAAACGTCATTAATAAATCAATTAAAACAATTGTCGTTAAAGGGATTGAATATTTGGTTTTGAAAGAGCTAGGACGTGGTGGGAGCTCCGTTATTTATCATTGCTACGATCCTAAATCTCAAGAAGAGTACGCTGTTAAATGTGTTAATTTAAATCATGACCCGGTTATTACCGATGGATTTATTAATGAAGTTAATACATTAAAAAAGTTAAGCAATTGCGATAGGATTATTAACATATTCACTTAGTAAGTTAAAAAAGTGGTTGGATTATTCGATAATCGTATTATTTTTAGTGAATTATTAAAAAACGAGAAGAAATTGTACGTGATTCTAGAAAAAGGTGATAGGGATTTATCGCAGATTTTGAATGAAACGTGTAAGAGTATGAAACATTTTCCGATGTATTTAATCGTTTATTATTGGATGGAAATGTTGCATGCCGTTAAACAAATTCATTCGATTGGTGAGTTTAGTAAATAAATTATTCTTCTCTATCTAACCCAACATTCAGTAAAGTAAATGAAATAATTGAATAGTAATTAATTTTAGGTGTAATTCATTCGGATTTAAAACCATCGAATTTCGTGCAAGTTAAGGGACGGATAAAATTAATCGATTTTGGAATCGCTTCTTGTATTCAAAAGGATATGACGAGTGTTGTTAAAAATGTGGCGTTTGGAACTTTTAATTATATTAGCCCCGAAGCTTTGTGCAATCAAAAATCCACTAATTTGAATAGCCCTAATTTTGGAAAAACTAAATTTAAGGTAATTCGAGTTATAAAGGTGTCTAGAAATTAACTTTTATTTTTAGTTAAGTTATAAATCTGATGTGTGGTCGTTGGGATGTATTTTGTATCAATTGGTGTATCGAAGGACACCTTTTCAACACATTGGACACACTGCTGCAAAATTGGTTACGATAATGGATCCGAATCATGCAATAGAGTATCCCAAAGCTTACTGGGTTAAACCTGCAATAATAGAAATGATAAAATCATGCCTGCGTTTTAATATGAAAGAACGTCCTTCAATTGACGAATTAATTTCCGATTTTATATAATATTTATTTTTTAATTTTACCTATAATATACAATATAATTGTGCTGTAAATAACACTAATGATTTAATAAATATTAGAAATTTTATTATCTTATCTTCTGATTTAATTGTTTTAATTATTTCTCAACCAAACCTTTTTTATCTTATCAAAGGATTTAGTTATATCCTAAATATCAGTTTTTAGTTCTAATCATTGATTAATAATTGGAAATAAATGTATCATGGATCATAATACGTTTTAACCAGTAAGCAATGGTTTCGCGAAACTACACTTCTATAGATTCGGATGACGAATCGTCATCCAGGTAAGATTTGTTGATTAATTTGCTTTTATTAATTAAATTTTTGTAGAAAAACGCCAAAAAAACTGCAAAAATGGGATTTTTTCGTGGATCCTCCCAGGAAAATCGTATCGGGGTCTATGGTTGATACTAAATTTTTTGATCGGGGGGAAAAAGTGCTTAAAGTCTTAGCATATTTTATAACTTTCATAGTAGTACTTGCATCCGCTGTAATCTCCAAAGGAACTCTACTTTTTATGACCTCACAAATTGGGGAAAGCACAAATAAAGCGTATTGCAACAAGAAAATAGGTGATTAATAAAAATTATCACAAAATTATATTTACATGTTTTTTTAGGTCCAAATAAACAGTTTATAGTGAAATTACCGGATTCGGAACGCGTTGCTTGGATTTGGGTTTTATTTTTTGCATATTGCATTCCTCAAGCAGGGACCTTTATTCGCTCTCTTCGGATTTGCATTTTCAAATCGTGGAAAACCCCCACATTCTGGGATTATATCATGCTTTTTTTAACAGAAATTCCACCCAGTATTGGAAGCGCCATTTTTATTTATGCTGTACTTCCTAATTTAGATGTCATCAAAGGGGCCATGCTTACTAATGCAGTCTGTTTCGTACCTATTGTTCTAGGTAAGATAACAAACACTTTAAAGTAAATCAACGATATGAGTAATATTTGATTTTAGTGATTAGATTTATCAATTTAAAAATAGTAAAATCGTACCCCAGCAAACACTGTACGTTTCTGAAACGTTTCAATTTTGTGTTTCAAGGAAACAGTTGGCCAGAAATGTTTCAGCAATGTTTCTGTTACGTTTCGAAATCATATTTAATGTACTTATTTGGGTTCAATTTCCTGTTGAGTCAAAAATTACGACCAAATTTCAGTATATGCGTTGGAATGGGATTTTCAATTTTGAAAAAAAAACGCGATTTTGACAATTTTTTTACCCCCCTGTCCCACCATCGATTTTAACGAATGATGAAGCCATCATAAAGCTTATCTTAAAGGTATTTGCTTGAGCTTTAAAATACAAAAAAATTCGGTTTGATATCTCTTTTGGTTTAGAAGTTATGACCGGATAACTTTTAAAAATTCGAAAATCTTACATTTTGACGAACTAATTGCTATGAAATTTTTGATTAATCGGAAAATAATTAATTTTGACCGAACCACTTGACCGATTAAGACGCTATATAGTTTAAAATTTTCAGAATACTTTCCTCCATCGAATAACGCAAAACCGTTTCCTGTGGAGTCAAAAATGCGCCCTCCAGGGCCGTAATTACAAAATTTACAAAAACTTTCGAATTTTTTTTTCGACAAAACTATTCGGTGGATTTTCCTCAAACGGGGCTTAAAATACTCCTCTTTTGGGTGTTTATGTTGAGTAAAATTTTTAGCTTGCTATTGTGAATTATTATAATTTAAAGCCCTTTAAGTCTTCTTAAATAGGAAAAAAGATTCGTATCGAAATCTTTATTCGTTCCAAAAATATGAGCCAAAAAATTTAATAATTTTGAAAATATTAATTAAAATATTTTTTTTGATTACAGCTTTTATCACAAGAAAACCAAAATGTGCGAAAGAACCTGTTTCAAGCTCCATATCGTACTTCATGGATTTATTTAGTATTTTAAGCCAAGCAAGCGCTTTCATAGTATGGCCTTTAGTTGAAAACAAACCCGTCTTATGGTGTATACCAGTAGCAACCTTTTTAATCTCAATTGGTTGGTGGGAAAATTTCGTCTCAAAAAACTCACCTATAAATTTTTTCCGCAACATAGCAATTAGTAGAAAGACTTTTGAAAGAGGCCGTTACATCAGTTACATAAGTATTTCAATTTTAAAGTGCCTGGCTTTTTTTATAACTATGATCATCGTAATTTACATTCAAGAAGGACAAGTCAATTACATTTTTGATATGTTTGATTTAAGTTTTGAAGAACATGATATTTTCATTCAAGAAGTAATTATACACATTATTAATTATTTTCATTTAATTATTTAATTTTTAGATTAAACCAATACTCGATGTCACAAACTCACCGAACATCTCTGAAATTATTTCAATCGGCACTGGAACTATTATTACATCAAATAATTTAACCCCAATTTGGGTGCTTTTAATCAACGCTGGATCAACATACGTTTGTTATATTTTTGTTAAATTCTCCTGCAAAATTTTGATTCACGGTTTTGGTTTTGCATTTCCAATTAATCTAACAATGCCGGTTACTTTATCTGTTTTGATTGCAATAATCGGTCAGTATGTTAAAAATGATTGTTATTACTACGACGTGATTCCAGCATACCTATTTTTCGATATTCCGCCTGTTTATTACTTAAAAGATTTTTTGGTGCAAGAACAATCGTGGATTTGGTTGCTCTGGTTGCTATCGCAAGCCTGGATTACTCTACATCTTTGGACGGTTAGTAACTCACGCTTGGCGAGCACTGAGAAAATTTTTATGCGCCCTATGTACGATGCATTTTTAATTGATCAAGATGTCGGTTTAAATCGAAGAAAATATCCTGAAGATGGCGTTCATGGTGAGTAATACAAGTTACTAAAATAATGATCATTAAATAATTTCGTAGAGGATTTTTTTGATCCAACGGTTGTACCTAAAATATATGCTTGTGGAACAATGTGGCACGAAGAGGAAGAAGAAATGATGGTATTTTTAAAATCAATCCTACGATTGGATGAGGATCAAAGCGCACGAAGTTTAGTAAAAAAACGATTACAGAAAAATATCCCCGATTATTACGAATTAGAAAGTAATTTTAAACAACCCGTTTAATTATTTAATACTTTAATAATTTTAGCGCATATATTTTTTGATGATGCTTTTACTAACGAACCTGGGAAAGTTCCTGAAATTAATTCGTACGTTAAAAGTTTGATGAATGCTGTAAATAAAGCGGCATCTGAAGTTCATGAAGAAGAAAATTTGGAGCTGTTACCACCGGTTAAAATACGTACACCATATGGTGGGCAATTAATTTGGACTTTACCAGGGAAGAATAAAATGATTGCACATTTAAAGGATAAAAAGAAAATTCGGGCTAAAAAACGTTGGTCACAAGTTATGTACATGTATTATCTTCTCGGACATAAGTAGGTTTTATAATATTAATTAATTAAAGTAATGCAATTTTTTAGGCTTATTGATGCTTATGATGACACGCATACGATAAATTCGTTAAGTGAAAATACTTTTATCCTCGCTTTGGATGGTGATATTGATTTTCAACCGAAGGCTGTATTACTTTTAATAGATTTAATGAAGAATCGAGAGGTGGGTGCTGCTTGTGGACGTATTCATCCAATTGGTTCAGGTCCAATGGTTTGGTATCAAAAATTTGAGTATGCTATCGGTCATTGGCTACAAAAGGCGACTGAACATATGATTGGTTGTGTGTTATGTAGTCCCGGTTGTTTTTCTTTATTTCGAGCTCAAGCTTTAATGGAACCAAATGTTATGAAAAAGTATACGACTGTTTCTAAAGAAGCAATTCATCACGTGCAATATGATCAGGGCGAAGATCGTTGGTTGTGTACACTTTTATTGCAAAGAGGGTATCGTGTCGAGTACTCAGCTGCTTCTGATGCCTACACTCATTGCCCTGAAGGGTTTAACGAGTTTTATAACCAGCGAAGAAGATGGATACCATCGACTACTGCTAATATATTCGATTTACTTCTTGATTACAAACGAACCGTTAGGATTAATGATAATATTTCACGACTCTACATTGCTTACCAGGTTTATTTTAAAATAAATCTTTCACATTTTTTTTAGTTTAATGTTTTAGGGATTTTTAATGGTGGGATCAATTTTGGGGCCGGGAACTATTTTTTTGATGTTAGTTGGGTCTTTTGTTGCAGCGTTTCAACTTGATCAATGGTCAAGCTTTTTTTGGAATGTCGTTCCTATTTTAGTATTCATGATCGGTTGCAAATTTTTTAAAGAAGACTTTCAAGTATTTAGTTATCACCCAAACAACGGAAATTCAATTAATCATTTAATTTTTAGCTATTTTTGGCCGGACTTATTAGTGCTATTTATGGTTTAGTGATGATGGCAGTACTCGTTGGTATAATGTTGCAAATTTACAATGATGGATTTTTAGCTCCTAGCTCGCTTTTCTTTTTTTTGGTAGCTGGGCAACTTATATTTACTGCACTGATGCATCCCAGAGAAGTCCGTTGTTTAGTTTTTGGTGTAATTTATTTCGTTACAGTTCCTAGCATGTACATGTTGCTTATTATCTACTCAATTTTTAACATGAATAACGTTTCTTGGGGAACTCGAGACACACCAAAAGTAAGTTAAAAATTAACATGCTTTTTGAGTTGATTTATTTAATTGTTTTAGCCAAAAACTACTGAAGAAGCAGATACTAATAAACCTAAGGAAGAACCTACACTTACAAATAAATTATTGAACATTCTTGGTAATAAAAAGCAAGATGAAGAAGGATCATTAGATTTTTCAGTGGCAGGATTATTTAGGTGTATGTTTTGTGTCCATCCTAAAAATTCAGTCGAGAAATATCAGCTTGAAGAAATTAAAAGTAACGTCGACTCTATTATTAAAAAACTCGACAACATGACGCAAGGGATTCAAATTATTGAAGAACCTACAGCTAAAAAACCTACATTATTAGAAGGTAAATTTTAAATTGCTCATTTAAAAGGTTTAATTATTTAATTTTCAGGTGATTACGGTGCTCCAGTTACAAGTGCAAAAAAAGAAGAAGTGGTGAGTGATTACTCCGAACATAGTGGAAATACTTGGATGGATGATCCTGATATAGACCACTTCCCCACTGAAAATTTAACAAAATATGAAAATATATTTTGGAAAGGTGTTATTGATAAATATCTTACTCCTATTAAATTAAGCAAAGAAGAAGAAGTAATTTTTGTAGATATTTCTGACGTAATTCTAATTACTATGTTTTAGCAAGATGTCGTTAAAAAATTAAGCGATCTTCGAGATAAATCAGTGTCTGCATTTTTCATGTTGAATGCCTTATTCGTTCTGACAGTTTTCTTATTGACACTTAAAAAAGAGTTCCTACACATTAATTGGCCTTTCGGGGTGAAAACTAATTTTACTTATTTTGAAGATACAGGACAAGTAATTTTTTTTAAATTTATTTTACTTGAGTTACTACTGTTTATTTTAGATTCGAATGTACAAAACTTATTTAGAATTGGAACCTATCGGCTTAGTTTTTCTAGCATTTTTCTTCGTAGTACTCGCAGTGCAATTTTTTGCCATGTTATTACATCGTTTTGGTACTTTATGTCAAATTTTAGCCAACACAAATTTAAGAAACTTATTTGAAACAAAAGTTTGTACATTAAAATGTATAATTTTTGTTTTTAATACATTTTAATATTGCAGCTTAAAAAATTAGCCAACGATGATGATTTAATAAATACTAACCCTATTGAATATGCCATGAAAATGCAAAAATTAAAATACGTTAACAACAATAAGGCGGTTGGTAATAAAAAGGAAGTTCCCGTCGCGCGTAGGCAAACCGTAGCAAACATTAATAATGAGGCTAATGCAACGAGACGAAAAACTATATTTTTAGATGAAGCTTACGATCAACAACTTGAAGCATATGCAAAAAATCCAGGTGGGTACTTTATGTCAAAAATAAAAAAAAATTCTAGCTCAACTCAATTTTAAAATAACTTTAATAAAATTACATTTTTTAGACAAGTATGAGGGTCCAGTTCGAAGACAAACATTAGCACGCTTGAAAACTGAAGGCAACAACAATCAGCGTCAACCACGAAAATCCGTAGCGTTTTCAAATTCAGGACACGTAAATCATGGATATGTGGAAGAATCAGAGTTATAATTTATAATAAAATTATTTATTAAATTATTCTTTACAATTACAACTGAAGCACGAAAAATATTAATGCTTAAGTATAATAAATAATACACGTAGATTACAAAAATTTAAGTTTGATTATTAGATTTATTTGATCTTAATCGCTCCAAGCCAATTTTTTCCTCCTCTTCGTCGCTAGTGTAACTCGACATTCCTGAAACAGCACCTCTGGTAGAAGTAGCTTGCATTAATTCTTGATCGGGACCATTTCGACTTTCGTACAACAAAATATTTAAAGTTTCCTCGTAAATTCTTGCTTCAGGACACTCGACTTTATTGTGTTTTTTATCAGTGGCATAAACAATTGAGGAACAGCAAACCTCGCAAACTTTTTTCCCGTGACCATAAAAAGTCCAGCAGCAAATCTCGCTGGTGCTAATCACGTCTTTAATAAAAAGCACTCGGTTTTTATACCAAAGCGAAAGTTTATCAAATAATTCGATATTCTTTAATAGATTATCATCAGAAGTGACCGTGTATGAATATTTATTATTGTGCCGGTTTATTAGGAGTTTAATTGCCGGTTTTGTTGTTGAACTGATAAGCATTTCTTCCTCCACCTGCGATGTAATTAATGGGACTTGGCATAAAGGCTCAATTTCACGACCTTTACGTAGTAATGCTTGATTGCAAGATTCTGCTAATTCAGTTATGCAATAATATTTAGCCTCGGATAATAACTCGGCGATTTCTTTACTCATTTCGGGTAATGGTACACTCCCATCGCGTAAAAAATTTAAAATCGTACCAAAATGTTTTCCACACCTATCGATTAAAATCCAACCTACAAAAATATATAATTAAAACTTGTTGATGATTTATAGGAGGGTTAGGGAACCATCAGAATCCGATAGGACTTCCATTCGACCACTAAACATCGCTCGTAACATGGTGTCATGTTTCGTTAAAGTACCAATTGTAGTGTAATGCAAGCTACCACCAACGTTTAATTTAACGTACTGTGAAGGATTATCTTTTATTACAGTTTTTCCAGACATTGTAACGATATTACTCATATCTAATAATAAAAATTGTTTATAATTTTATAGGTTAGTTTTTTATAAATGTTGTTTTATAATACTTACATAAACTAAAGGCAGGTTTTTAACCCTGCCCTACAATGCTTCTGTATTAAAATTTATAAAAACACTTTTTTATATTATAAATCACGAAAATTATCACCAAAAATGTTAAGGCGATGTTGTCACTTCTTACGGTTATGCAACCAAGCTTACACTTACAAATTTTTGGTTACCATGCAATTTGAAAATACAAACAAAATAAAACGAAAATGAGTGATTTAAGTAAATCAGGAATTTATTTTGATGAAGTGGATAAAGTTAGGATTTTAGATCCAGAAGTTGCTACTCAAACTAATAATTTAAAAGATGAATGTAAAATTTATATCGAAAGTAATGCGTTTATGTGATTTTAAATGAGTGATCAATAAAGTTATTTTGTAGAAATCGATGAATTTCAGAAGTTAATTGATGGTTTTATTGTAATGGTTGATAAAATTGCTGCAGAAGTCGATAAACAGAAGATGAAAGCAATTAGTTCTCGTAATATTTTACAAACGATGGAAAAACAAAGGGAAACAGATCAACAACAATTGCAAGCAAGTGTTGGTTTTAGTCGTATTATTGGTTTATTTAACAGCATGAATTTTAGGCACTTATAAGTGAACGTTCCATGGAATTAGAAAGATTAAAAATACAATTAAGTTCATTACAAAAAACTGAAATGGAACAAAATGAAATAATTAACACGATGATGAATTATTAAATAATTTATTCGATAAACAGTATACAACTTAAAATAAATCTAATCTAAGTGTTACAGTTATGTAAAATTTTGTTTTACAATTTTTAAATAAATTTAATTGTAATAATAAAGTAAGTTTTTAATTTTAACTTAGAAACCAAACACTTAAAAATAATTCACGTCGTTCATTAATTCATTAACAAAGGCACCAATCAAGGATGACGTGAAAAGTAAAAATAAACGGAATGGAACATTTAAAAATACAATTAAAACATTTTTTTTTTAGAAAATATCCTTTTATATACAGCACCTCTTTTTATTCCTAACCAGTCATTTCACTCGCCACTTCTTCAGTCTTGGTTCTTTTATTGTCTGGTTCTTCAGTACTTGGAGAGGATGATCTTTTTAATGATTGTTTAAATTGAACAATTATAGCAGTCATATTATCACAACCTGTACCATCACCTCCAGTATTTGGTGCCAAGCAATGATCAAACATCTGCAAAAAATTAATTAAATCAAACTCGTAAATAAGGATGTAGAAAAAATGGTCTACTTTTCTTAAAGTTGCCTTTTTGAAAATCAATTAAATGTAATGACTTTTTTGTAATACTTACTTTTTCACAAATTTTGGAAAGTTCCAATCCTTCATTAATGAGTGGCCTAACATAATCGATAACATCTTGGCTAGACATAAAATTCCAGATGCCATCGCAAGCCAAAACCATAAATTCATCTTGTCCAGGTTCGATTTTAAGAGTTTTAATATCAGGTAAAGCGGTTATCATTTGTTCCCTAGCACTCAACTCTTCGTTCTGTTTGTAAGCATGATCACCGATTGCACGTGATAAATTTAATCCACCATTAACCCTCCCATCGGCAGTGACTTTACCACCAGCTTTAACAACTCGCTCGCGTTCAGGGGTATCCTCAGGTTTATGATCGAAGCTCATCTCAACAGCTTTACCATCTCTACATACTACACAACGAGAATCTCCAGCATTGGCAACGTATAAATTATCCCCCCGCAATAAAGCAACAACAGCAGTGCACCCACTGTCATTTCCAGGCTCCTCACGCATATTTTTAGCGAAAGCTAAATTTTCTTCGTCCATCGCTTCCTCCTCCTCCAAATCTTCCTCATCATCATCATCATCCTCCTCCTCTTCCTCACCATCAGAACTACCTTCATTCTCCAGTACAGCATTAACACCCTCATCATCAGAAGAACCCTCTAAAAACAAAAAATAAATAAAGACCCAAACAAGAAAGAATTGTTTAAAAATACCATTTTCCACTACATAAGTTTTATCCCCTTCATCCTCGGATTCCTCTTCCGAATTTTCTTCGTAATCAAGCAATTTAGAGTATATTTCTTTCACCGATCGCTTCGGTCTTGTTTTAATTGGCGACGGTTTAACCCCTTTAGTTTTAGTTGTAGCTTTACCCTTACCTAATTTTAAAAATATAAATTGATGTGATATCAAAATGTATTTAATTACCTTTTTTAATTCCGTTCTCCACGGTTGCTTCGGGTGCTGAAGAACTGGAAACGACTTCATTTTTATGATCGGGTTCAGCTGCATCGCCGTTTTGATACGGTTTGCTTTCATTGGTATCAATTGAGCTATCAGGCAGTTCCGCCGAATCTTTAACTTTATCCTCACCATTTTCCACTAACTTTTCATCGGGAACGGTGCTGACGGCTTCGTTTTCCGCATTACTGCTGCTATCAGGTTTACAAGTGTCGCTTTCTATTGATGTGCTGCTCGTGCATGAACTGGCGCTGGCTTCATCTGCTTGTTTGGCTTTAAGAATGGGCGATGACGGTTGTTTATCGACTTGTAAACTCGCTAGGGAAGATTTAATAAGAGCACCCCCTAATGGGCCGTACTTTTTAATCACTTCCTCTATAGGCATTGCGGCTTCTTTATATAAATTATCGACATTCTCCTCTTCAGCCTCACTTTCTTTATCACTACTATTTTTCGCTACGATAGCTTTTAAAATGGCGATTACTTCCGGGGTTGCGATAGACGCATCAAAACCTAAAAAGCCTTCCTCGAGAGCTTTTTGAAAGTCATTATTCTTGTAACTTTCAAGATTTTTAATGTACTCGGGAAGCTTTTCCGAGCAATAAAGAGCCACTTCGTGCCCCCCATGCCCGTCATAAACCGCGAAATATGATGTATCCTTATCATAATTTAGAATGCAATTATGTGCGTCCTGTAATTATTTTTAGTTAATAAATTATGTTTGTAATAAGATTTTTAATTTTACCTCTTGAGTAACCCGCCAGCCTTGCATGGAGCTTGCACCGCATCGCAGCAAAGCGTTGGCCTCGTCCACCGATATTTTCTCGCACACTGGTTCAGACAAATAGGAACCCATTTTGATTTATACTTATAAATGCACACAAATAAGCAAGAACTCAACTAATTAGCTTACAATCACTCGAACAATTAAAACCGGCAGATAAGCTACTTGTTAACTCGCATTTTCATCCATGCCGTTTTTGACAGATTAGCGCCAAACCACAGAACCACCACAGAACGAATTAATAAAGAAACCACAGAACTACTAAGAATAATATTTCAAAGCTAACATACAGGGTGGTGAAAAAGTTTTTAAATTTACTTATTGTTTTTTATGAATAATTAATTCTATTTCAGATATATTTGTATTTTATAAAATGCATATTATTGATGAGAGAAATTAATTTTTTTGAGGTGTCTTTGTATGACCGCGCTTTGCACAATTTTACTCGCCATTTTGTTTTAAAGTCCAGGGATTATACAGGGCATTCATTAATGACTGTTCGTCAGGCTAGCAAACCTTAACATACTACAGTTGGCTGGCTTGTCCTTTTAACATTGGCCTCCTTAGAAAAATAACTTTTTCAATAATAATAATATATTTTTAATAATAGTAACAAAATATTTATTAAAAAATAATAAACTGAAAAAATAATTCATTTGCAATAAACAATATTTATTTGTAAAATTTAAATACATAATTAAATTATAACCTAAAACTACTTTGAAGGTTAGAAATTACAAAATAAAAAAAGGATTACTTTCAGATCATCATTGTTACTTTTAGTTTCAAGAAAATGAGAAATAATTTGAATTTTACCCAAAACCCGAAGGAAACTTGTAAGGGACGCTTTGACTAAAAATGACAGTTCAAAACCACAGAATAACTAAAATTGGTTGCATCGTATACTTGGTTGCCTAGATTCGTTACCTTGACCGAACATTAATTAATGAAAGCCTTGTATTTGAAAATCCTGATTTTTGTGTTTTTAGAACAAAGTAAGGAAGAACAATATTGATCAAATTGAAATATATTTGGTCAATCAAAAGATCTTTTTAGATGTAATATCAGTAAAAATAATTTGCAGGAACCTGTACAACCTAGGTGGCGCAAATAAATTGTTTTTACCATGGAGTATGGATACTAGTCATTGTATCCATACTCCATGTTTTTACTGAAATTATTACCTAAAAAGGTCTTTTAGGTAACTGTACAAGCTTTTATAGCATTTTTTGTGATATCAATGTGAAGTTAGCATTAACTTTTCCAGCAATAAGTTTTATTTTCTGTCAAATTACATTCAAATTACAGAAGGGTATCATCGCAAAGATCATTTCAAGAGGGATACAACGGTACTAAGCTCATAATTAGGCAACCTAGTTTACGCAAAATTGCAATTTATTTTGCCTATTCACTAAATTTTATTGATTAATAATAATAAAATGAATTAGTATTTAAATTGTTTATTGTATTTTGGCGTTATTTTAAATATTACGTTTTTTTTAAATGACTGTGATATTGTAGGTTTTGTGAAGATAATAATTTATGGAGTAGTAATAGATTTAGGTGATAGGGAGTCAAATGTTAAAAAAACGTCGTACTTATCTTTCATGAATTTTTTAAAGTGTTTCGAATTGGAAAGTCAAAAAAATAAAAATATACCAAACTAAAGTAAGAATTTTACATTCATTTGCAATTTTTGTTATTTATGTATCAACAACTAATATTTGTGTAATTTTGCAAGAAAAACTTCTATACAGTGCGGACATAAAGTAAATCCCCCCCTGCTAACTTTTGAACGGTTATGTTTTTGATTCTAAAAATTTGTCTACGGAGGACTCAAATCGCGAACTTTCTAACAAAGGTATTTTTGATTTTGTGGATCTTCCGGTTATACCGGAAGTGGATGGCAACTTTCTTATTTTAAGTGGAACACCCAGTATATTTTTGCATTTTCGTGTTCTCCATAAAAATACCATTAAATTGACCTAACATAGTGTGGTCTGCGATTAATACTTTCGGAATTACGCTCATTCGAAAAATCGCATTTTTATGCAACTTCATTTACACCGGAAGTGGAATATTCACGAACTTAAGGTTAAACATAATTTTGTTTAAATTTAATGTTATTAACTTAATTGCAAAATAAAATCATTTAAAATAAGGAAGTTGGGGTAGTTGGCTCCAACTTCTGGTGTAAATGAAGTTGCATAAAAATGTGATTTTCAAATGGGCGTAATTCCGAAAGTATTAATAGTAGAGCACACTACGCTAGGTCAATTTAATGGTATTTTTATGGATAACACGAAAATGCAAAAATATACTGGGTGTTCCATTTAAAATAAGAAAGTTACCATCCACTTCCGGTATAACCGGAAGTTCCACAAAATCAAAAATACCTATATTAGAAAGTTCGCAATTAACTACTTTCGTAGACAAATTTTCAGAATCAAAAACATAACCGTTCAAAAGTTAGCAAGGGGGGTGATTTTCTTTATGTCCGCACTGTATTTATATTTTTGCAAAACTACGCTTATATAAATCTAGATATATGAAAAACAAAAATTGTATATAATAGTACAAGTTTTACTTAAGTTCGGTATTTAAATATTTTTTTTGTTTCCAATTCGAAACACTTTAAAAAAATTCGGGAAAAACATCGGTTTTTCAATATATGACTGACTCCCTATCACTGTATGACGTTGGGGTGACGTTTGGAGACTTAAAAATTTTTTTGGAAAAAAATAGGATGTAATAAAATTTAAATACATAAAAATATAATTTATTTATACAACTATTTATAAAATGTAATTAAATATGTAAATATAAATATGTAAATATAAATATGTAAATATAAATATGTAAATATAAATATTTTAATTTAATAAAATATCCTCGAAGTAAAGATAACTGTATTGATTACTGACCGACTGTTTCCATTTGTGTGCCAGTTATAAAAAATTCTTATCCTAAACATCACAACTTGCTTCATAACAAAAACGAACAACTGTCTTAATTAATCGCTTTCTAACTGTGCTATAGGTTTACGACGTAACAGAAACTTTTCTTCTAATTCACCAGGCACCTTAAAATACAACAAATCCGTACATAATTAAATTATTATTAAACAAGTTAGATGCTAGGCCATGCAATAGTGCATAAATAAATAAGGCGCAATTTAGTTATTAATTTTCTTTCAAGCATTCAGGCTCCGTCAATTGTCCTGGCTCCTGAAACATCTCGAGTTTAGCACACAAAAAGTAGTTTAGATTAGTTTTTATTAATCATGCCAAAAATTGAATATTCCAACTTACTTGAGGTTTTGAGCGGTGCGTATCCACGGCTTGGATGGGTAATTGTATATGTTCAACTCGACAACCATAAGCCACAGGTGTTAATTTGATTATCGTATGTAGAGGCACTCGTAAATAAGGCAATTCGTCTAAAAAATAAATTAAAATAGTACAAAACGGTGGTTATATAAAATTTAGTACCTGCTGATTTGTCTAAGAAATACGCCAGTAAGCACCTAATAACAGCTTGATGTGATACAACTAGTACATTTCCCTGACGTTCAAGTTCCATGATTACAGGTTCCAGCCTGGCTACTAAATCTTCATAACTTTCACCTCTAGGGTAACGATAAGCGAATTTATTTTGGTCCCTAGCACTAAAATCTTCTGGATACTTCTCCTTAATTTCCTCGTAAGTCATTTCTTCACAAATACCCTAATATACAAAATTATATATATAAGAAAGATTTATTGTTACATATCAAATACATAATATAGTGAATTCAAATAAGATTGAAAGTTTTGTAGTTTTGAAAAAACTGTTTTTTTTATAAAATTTGCAACACACTGAGAAATAACTAGAAAAATACCCGAAGAAAAACTGCTGAGAGACGCTTTTGTTAAATTTGAATGAAAATCAACAGGTACACCAACTTAGTTTGTCTAAAATCACTACAGTGTATGTTTGGTTGCATAGTTGTTGCGGTTTCAGTCTTTTTCGAATTCACTACATAATAAAAGGCTAACGACCAGAGTCTTCCTGGTTATGGTTTATGTTATGTTTTACAAAATGATTTCACGAATATGTATTAAATTATAATACTTACAGCATCAATTTCGTTTAAAGCTTTCCACCTTTCTTGAGGAGCTCGAACACCTGATACAGTTTGTATCGTTCGTTTCAACCAAGAAGTCCACACCCTTAAACCTTCTATATTTTGCCCTCCAATAAATTCTGATAAGGCTTTCGCGTATAAACGTCCTCTAGGACTGAGATTTGAATCACCTCCAATTCGACCTTCAAGATTTTGTAAACTTTCACCATGCTAAAATTTTTTTTGTAAACTAAACAACTTAATTAATAATTTAATGAGATTTACTCTAGTTAAATAAATAGTCCTAGGTGTGATGTGTATATTCATGAGGTAATAAACGATTCTTGCTTGGACATGTCCTTCGTGTTTATGTACAAGACATTTTTCTCCCGTATTGTAGATTTTCATAAAACTTAAATTTTTCTCCTGGACTTCATCGAGCGGTTGATACCTTTCCTGGTAATGCTCGATACGTTTTAAAAAATCAGTTAAAGCCGCATCTTTATTCATATTGGTGTAATCAGGACTGCTCACTTTAACTTCCATGATATTTTGCTCGATGATTTGGGGATCATCACATACGGACTCCACGAAGAATAATTTAAAACCCATTTTTTCAACAACGATATCGCGGATTACTTTTCGCCTATCTGTAGTGGAGTTGGTTGCATCAAAAACAGCGACTTCACCACCATTTTCAAGCCACTGACACACGTCTTGGAGTGCTTCGACTGCACATTGTGCTCTAATCGCCATGGCTTCAGTGTTATCTTGTCGGAAGAATTCATGACTTTTGTAAGCAGTCGTGGCATGTCTGCGATATTCACCCAAATTAAATACTAAAAATTAGGTGTTATTGCAAGTTTTTTTGTCGAAAATTATTTACCTCTTGTATTAATTCCAATCCAATTGAGGTAACGGGATAGTTTTTTGGAAATGTAGGTTTTTCCACGTGCTGGAAGCCCTACCATGGCAATTACATGCGGGCTATTAACATAATTTGCTCGTTCACCTAAAAAATTTAAATTTTAGTATTTTAAAAAATTACAAAATACAGGGTGTCTCAGACCACCCCTTTTATTTTGAGAACGCCTTGTCGTACAAGGTTGAAATAAAAAAAAATATTACCAAAGCAAACCCGAAGAATCCATTGGTGCATTTATTTTTTTCCGGAACAATCCGGAAGTACCCGGAACCGGAAGTAACTTTCGATTTTTAAATGGCAACATAGGTCGAGTATGGTATCGTTTGAAAGGTCTTTTAAAAAGAAACAACTTTTATTAAAATATTTTTGTAATATCATGCATAATTAACAAATTAAACGAAAAAAAAAATATGCAAACAAGTGACCATTGGTCTCTTAAATTATGGAAAAATTAAATCGTTAAACTCTTTTTTGCGTTTATCGCTTTATTTGTTAAAAATAATCAACTTTTTTTTATTTTTTGAATTAAGGTAAATACATAACTTAAAAAAGTTGATTATTTTTAACAAGCGAAGCAAAAAATAGATGTTTCCATTTAAAAAATCATAATTGCCTCTACTCTTACCCATTGAGGATGATGGTAGTGTTTTAATTTTTCCATAATTTAAGAAACCATTTGTCACTTGTTTGCTTTTGTTTTTCGTTTAATTTGTTAATTATGAAAGATATTAAAAAAATATTTTAATAAAAGTTGTTTCTTTTTAAAAGGCCTTTCAAACGATACCATACTCGACCTATGTTGCCATTTAAAAATCGAAAGTTACTTCCGGTTCCGGGCACTTCCGGATTATTCCGGAAAAAATAAGTGCACCAATACATTCTTCGGATTTGCTTTGGTAATAATTTTTTTATTTCAGCCTTGTACGACAAGGCGTTCTCAAAATAAAAGGGGTGGACGGGTGGTTTGAGACACCCTGTATAAACCAAACTTAAAAATTAATTTTTTTTAGCTTATTAAAATCGGTTGGTTTTTAGGACATAAAAATATTCAAAAACTACTCTGGTACCGTAATTTAAACCATAATTCTAATGTTTGTAATTTTATCTCTTTTTTAAAAATTAAAATGGCGATTTAACCTAAAAAATTTTGAATTCGCAGTGCTACCAACAATTTTTTCAATAAAATGAAAATCCCTACATTAAATTTGTTTGTGAATTTACGTATTTATATTAACCATATAATTGATTTTAGATAAGGAAAACTAGCATTTATAAAATAAGATTGATAAACGCCACGCCTTTCATAAAATATTCGAAGGTTACTGCATTTTATTTACCAATTCTTATCGAAGTAGTTCTTTGAAATTGCGTTTTTCTCTTCATCAGCAACGCTTCCAAGAATTTATCTTCATTGTGATCATAATAATTACTTTCCATCATTTTGTTATCAACACTCGAAAAAAACAAAAAGCGCACAAATTTTATCACTGATTACGGTGAATGAGAAATGACTACTATTGCATATTGGGTATTTATTAACATGATTTGATCACGTCATCCACGTGATTTAAGAGCTAATAATTCCCACAACCCACAACCGAAACTCAAACGATAAGATTAGAAGATCTTTGACTTTTAATCTTTGGTGAATGTGCGGTTATTTTTAAACTAAACGTCAATCACGTATAAAGTGAGTCGTTTTAAGTTTTATTAATTAATTATTTATGTTGATAACAGTCGTTGAGTCCAATTTAATCGAAGAATTTAGGAAATTTCCATCAAAATTCATTATGTTATATAATTAGCAATGCAAAAATGGTGAATTAACACATTAAAAGTGTTCAAAAGGTCAAATTTGTTTTAAAAAAAGCAGCTTAAAGTGTATTTTAAGAACGTTGATAATAATTTTAGGTTAGTCACTTGGCAAAAGATGGCGCTACAGTGGTGTTACTTAAGAAAATTAATGGTTGGCAGCATTTTTGGGATAATTTCATCGTATTGGTAAACAAAAACTTGTAAAATTTTATTTGAAATATGGCTGAAATACCCAAATAACTATTGTAGTTGCGTTACCATGCAAGAGATGGCGCTGCAGTATCGTTTAATTGCGCTTATAAAAAATAAACGAACACTCCAAGAGTAAAAAAAAGAAACCTATAATCAACTTGTGTAATTCAACCTTTAAATTGGTTTAATTTACGAATTTCATAACAAGCGTTATTTACATATATTAGATTGTAATGACCTTCGTAACTTATCACACGTACAATTGATCGAGTAAACACGTGCCACACATGGCCGTATCACATTCCAGGCTGATAATAGTATTAAATAACACCTAATCAACATAATTAAACCGGAATTAAATTACCTGGCGTTGCGCTGTCATCATTTATACCCAAATTTTTAAATATTCTACCAAAAACTGGAATTTCACGCCCCTCACCACCTTCACACATGATTAGAATTTTGAGGTTAATTGCTAATTTTCGAGGTGGAACATTTGTGAAAGTGAGAAGCACGAAAAAATCGAAATCAAACGTTTGTTTGAAAATCGTTAATTTAATGTAGGCAATTTTTGACAGTTGCGTATAGTTGGTTGCCTTCGCTTCGGCGCTTAATTTATTTAAATTTTCGCGTTTATTTACCTTGTTAAAAAAACAACGCAATTGTTGTAATTATAACATGAGTAAACAACGTGCTTTTTTATCGAATTCAGCATGATTTATAAAAAAACTCCAAGGTGGTTCAAAAATACGCGCCAAACACCTCCGCATTAATTTTTGTGTACAAATATTATTGTTTACTCATAATATTTACAATAACATCACAATTTTTATAGACAAATTAATAAAAAAAGTTTTAATCGATTTTTGTTGCACGCGTTAATTATTATTAGGTTGGTAATACGCAGATATTTATGTAATTAACGTCGGGTAATTTTCAAAGGAATTTGCGGACGGTACAATGACCGAGTGTGCTTGATGTTGCTAATGTTTTATGGAAAAAAAAAACAACATCATTACTATTTTTCAGATTTAACCTGCCAACCTTGTGTATTCAATTAAAATAAAGTACACATTTGCTGAGGTAAAAATATATAAGATAAAATTATTAATAAAACACGAGCGTTTCACGTGCTCAGCTTGGGTTATTCCTGGAAAATTCAGGGGTGGTATTCTCGCTTCACGCTTCACGTATTCGTCGCATGCTCACCTCTAATCGGGAACGGTTTCGTTTGGACGGTTTCTGTGTTGGGTGGCAGGAGTCGTTTCGTTTCAAGGGACATGACGCTGGGGCAGGAGCGCACCTCCGACGCCCTGCACTGCTCCCAAGAGTTGGAGTTCCCCGAGCAGATGCTGCTGTTCCGGACGCGCAAAGAACGGCTTCCGCCCACATCTACACAACACGCGCTGCTCATTTTTTAAATCCGCGCGCCTTTCACTAAAATTTCAATAAAAACAAACTCGTTTTTGCGAACGGGTTATTTTTCGTCGTCGATTTGTGATCAAACTGGCCGCAACTCGCGGCGTCGCCGGGGTGTAAATGTCGTGCAACGAAGATAGCCGTTTACGATAGAGCAAGATGCCACGTGCTCCGAGCGCACCTCGTCAATCGCGTGATCCTTCAAAACAATCGCGCAAAATCCATAAAATAATCGAAATTAAATCCCCAACAACAGGTCGCTCATATACGATGATTCATACACCCAACCATTTTTTTTATTACTTTTATTTATAAAACAAATCAAATAGTTTTAAATAAATTCAAGCTTATTATCATAAATAATAATTATTTAAACAATAAATTATTTAATTTTATTATTTAAATTCAATTTGCCTGCAACCAAATTGACACACACAAAGTTGCCTACATTATAATTAACAAAGGCAAACATATTAATAATAAATACACATTAAAAGCACATTTAAATCAAATAAAATTACCAATAAATTAATAATAATTTTATTACATTGTTTTTATTAATAAAGATTATTGCAAGCAATCATTCTAGAAGTAGCTTTGGTTGCCTACTTTAGATTCATATATAAACAATTTTTTTCTTATTTTAAAGCACAATAAATGTAACTAATGATATCAAAAATAGTTTATAGTTTATAATACTTGTTTTTATTTATAATTACAATAATTAACACAGGAAATCACATTTGGAGTTAATTTGGTTGCCTATATTAAACGACAATTTAAAGCGCTCTATGTTCTATGTTTTTGCCTTCTGTTATTCTGTGTTTCTTTTGGCAGGAAAACGTAAAGCTAGCACGTGTTTACATTAACCTAACCTCAAAGTTCTTAAAAACACGCAAAGATTTTTGTGATAAAATGAAAATGACGGAGGAAAAAACAGCGAAAAAAATATTAGCGTATAAAACTGCGGGGAAATTATTAAATAAACACCTAAAAAATAAACCTGTGCCTGAAGATTTGCTGCCTGAAGATGAAAAATTGGTAAGCCGCATGCCGCATTTATTTTATTAAAGCATTTTATAAATAGTAACTTTATAGAAAATTCAAATAACTAAACTGGTGGAAACTGCGCTGGATCATTTAATTCATATTGAGGACATTATTGAGAAGACGAATATATTTGTGGAAGATCCGGAGCTTGAAAAACCACTGGTGAAAATTTTTATAACTGAGCTTTTATGGGGTAAAAAGAAGTTGAAGCATGAATGTCCACAACTTGAGAAGTTTAAAAATTTCACCGAAGCAATTAAAAATGCTGCTGCTAAAATGGGGGCCGTACCGAAAACAGAAGGGGACGTGGAGGAAGAAGAAACAAACGAAGAAACTGGAAACCAAACGGTTAAAAGCAAACGAAAACAAAAAAGTAATTAAAACAATAAAAATATTCTAGGGATTTTGTTTTTTATGGTTGCGTATATTTGACATTTATTTTTTACAGTTGGCTATACCGAATTTTTTTTTTTTAATTTAAATTAAAATGACGATTTTTTTAATTGATTTTAATTCCAGATGTAATTATTGTTCGGTATTTGCAAGTGGTGTTAAGAAAGCAGACGGTGGAAGATGCGATAAACGAGCTTTGTTCAAATTATTGGGAAAAAGTTGAGCGAGAAAGTGATGATTATGAAAGTTTTATAACAAAAGCTACGAATTTAAAAGATAACGAGTTTATGGTTGATGTTAATATTGAAAATTTGTTGGTTTTTAAAGATTCGGCTGATTTTAAGAAAATTGATATGAATAAAGGATTTTTAATAGTTCGAAAGGTATAAATGAATTTCTTACATAATTTGTGTTTATTTATATTGGTTTTAGTCAAATATTTTACCGATTACTCTACTGAATCCACCGGAAGGAAGCCATGTACTTGATATGATCGCAGGATCAGGAGTTAACGCTGTGAGACTTGGAGACGCAATTAATAATAAGGGCAAAGTTTTTTCCATCCAAGAAAATCCGGAATTATTAAAAATTTCTAAAGATACCACAATTTTAGCCAGCTTAAGTAATGTTATTTTAAAATCAGGCGAGGCTTATAAATTTTATGACACTGACTTTAAGGATGTACAACATATTTTAATTGATCCTAATGAAATTCCTTGTAAGTTGATATGCTAAAATATACAGTAAATTCAAAAAAAATTGAAACCGCAACTATGCAACCAAACATACTCTGTAGTGATTTTAGACGTGCTAAGTTGGTGTACTTATTAATTTTCATTCAAATTTAAATCTGATCTGTCACTTTAATCTTCAGCAGTTTTTTTTCGGGTATTTTTTCAAATTATTTTTCAGTGTATTGCAAATTTTATAAAAAACACTGCTTTTCAAAACTAAAATTAGTGCAGTTAAAGTATTCGCAATGGTTTTTTCACTTGAGCATTCATTTCAGTGTAGCCAACTGTTGGAAACTTAGGTTTCCTACCTTGCAATGTCAATGGTTTCAATTTTATTTGAATTCACTTGAGATTTACGGTTTTGGTCATAATTTTTTTTCCAGTGGAACTTTTTTAAAATTTCTTTTTTTGGTATACAGAAGAGTCTTGTGGCTACCAATTTCTTTATTTTATGTTTTTGTACGAAATTTTGTTTTAAGTATATTTGTATTTGTAAACAACCTGATTTAGTACTGCTGTATGTTTATTTGGTTTAACTTACAAAAACAAAAAAAGAAGAAATCGGTAGTCACAAGATTCTTCTGTGTATCAAAAAAAGAAATTTTAAAAAAGCTCCACTGGAAAAAAAATTATGATGAAAATTGGAAATTTTAAATACAAGTGCTTTTAATAATTTAATTTATTTTTAGTGAAAGAGCCTGAAAGAGAATTTCGTCTTAATTATTCAAGATTGCTTTTAAAGCATGCATTATCAAGTTTTCGTAAAGCTGAGCGTGTGGTTTATAAAACGCTATCGAAAAGTATGGAGTGTAACGAAGATATAGTTCATAGAGTAATTTCGCAAACTCCTTATTATAAACTTGTGAATGCTTGGGAATTATTAAAAGGACCTTTTAAACTACCTGGTTCGGCTGATTTGAAAAATAAGCATGTATCATCTCACTGCGTTATGTTTCGAAGCGAGAAGGATTTAACGAATAACGCTTTTATTGCTGTTTTTGAAAAATTGAAGGAAGGCGAGGTGAATGATTTGTTTGGAACATATGTTTTTGAGGCTAAAAAGGCGAAGAAACGTTCTGCTAATGGAGAAGTTAAAGAGGTGATAGAAACGCCGGCGTTTGATGAAGGAGAAGATGAAATCAAGGAAGAAGCGGATGAAGATGTAGAAACTACAAATGATGGTAGTGATCACGAGGTTGCGGATGAGGAAATGGAAACCAGTAATGTAAAAGACGAAGAGGAGAGCGAAGTAATAGAAGAAACGGTTACAAAAAAAGTAAAAAAAGAAAAGAAGAAGGGCAATAAGAAAAAGAATATTTAATTATTTTTTAAACCGAGTTTTAAACTTTTAAGCATCAAAAATATGATTTTGTAAGAATTGTTTTAATTTTTATTGATTAAATAAAAAGTTTGATCAAAAAATGTAGAGTTTTTCTAAAATTTCAGAATATAAAATTTGGTTATCCAAGGGTTGTTTATTAATTTTTTATTGGTTGACAAGTTAGTGTCAGTTTAAGCCAATAAGGGTTGTTTTATTGGCCAAATGCGACCCCAATTGATGCGTGGATGACAAAACGACGCCTTCCTGTCACATGTCTTGTCCTGCGTCCTATGCCAGTAAATATTGTGAATATTATTGGATTTTAAGTGGAATCCATTTATTTATATGGGTTGCCTTGACGATGAATTAATTTAGATATGGTGGAAAGTAGCTTTTTATGTTATAAAAAATAAGTGCGCCTATAAATTTAAAATAAGTACAGTTGCATGCATTTACGGCACAAAAGTGGTATTTTAATTACATCTTTAAGTGCAAAAGAATTGATTTAACCAAAGAAAAATAAGCAATGTCTCGAGATTTCGTTGAAACTTAAAAAATCTATAGGTAGCTGTTAATTTAAAAACCATGATAGGATCACTCATAAAAATTTATTGGCGAAATTATATTGCATAGACTTGCGTGAAATTATAAGGGGCAATTTAAGCATGACGAGTTTTCTTTCGAGAAACATAATTTACTAGGTATTTGGAATTCGAGGACAAAGCACAAACAATTTGACTCATAAATTTCCAACAATATTCACCTAAGTATGTGACGCCTTTTTCACACGCTCATTTTTTCACTTTTATTTCATTCAACTGGGTTAAAAACTAGAACAAACTATTTTTTTAAGTTTTTACCACCTTAATAAAATCTAGAAAAATTAAAATTGTGTCGAGTTGTTTGATTTATTAAAAATCGCTGATGGAAAATTATGATTGAAATTTTTACATGAGTAATCTTGTGTGGTGTGGCTGAAACGATCGATCTTAAAGTCGTAAATCATTTTGTGGTGTTCTAGTTTTAAAGAGTGCGTTGCTTTTTCTTGCTCGAGAAAGTACAGTGCAAAATATCATCAAAAATTTCAATATTTCTAAAAGTATTCCAGCTTAAAATTTGAGGAATTTCCTGCTTTACCAAAAAAATATTTAAAAATTTACCAACTCCAAGATCGGATTTAGGCCGAATAAATTTACCACGAAAGCTTTGACAATTTTTTTTGAAAAAACTAAACGACCGATTTTCACCAAATATTTTTTAAAATGCGCCTAGTGACTGTAAAATTTTGCTGTAAATTTTTGAAATTGCTATCTGTTTTAGTTTTTTAATAATAATCAAATTTTAAGATTAGATTTTTACATGTATTTTTCCATGAGAAGAAAACCCATTATAACTTTTTTATTTTACATTCTATAACAAAACTAATTGTACCACTGGAAAGCTCAAAGAATTATCTACATTACAATAGTATTGCCAATGTTTGCCTCATAGTAATAAATCCGTAATTTGCAATTAATCAGATGACTACCTTAAAAAAATTACTTAGAAATTAGTGTTTTGGTTAATTAATGAGTTAATAATTGGTGTCTGGCATTGTTTTATATATGAAAATGCAGGAAATATTATGCAGATTTCATTGATTGTCTTATTTTAGTTGTAAGTTTATTTAAATAAAAGTTACACCCATTTAAGTGTTTTTTGATATTTTAGGATAGTCATTTGATTAATTGCAAATTGCGGATTTATTATTATGAGGCAATCATTGAAAGTAGTACTGTAATGTTGATATTTCTTTTAGCTTTGTAGTGATATAATTAGTTTTGTTGTACAATGTAAAATATGAAAATTATAATGCTTTTTCTTCTTACGGAGAAATAGATGTAAAAAACTGTGGCTGGAAATTTTATGGCTATCTTCGCCCAAGAACAAGCCCGCTGGACGCTTTATTTTTTAATATTTTTTCATTTTCTTTTTTTTATAATATAGTACATTCATCAACCTTTCGAACGGACAGGTTTAATTTTTAAAAAAGTTAAAATTATGTTAGATATGTTTCATCAAAAAGTGTTAATTTTACACATAATTAAAGAGGGAATTGCGAGAGTATAAATCAAAATATCAAAAAAGTAGTCTGTCCGTTCGAAAGGTTGATGAATCTACTTTATTATAAAAAAAAGAAAATGAAAAAATATTAAAAAATAACGCGTCCAGGACTACGCAAGCAAAGTAAGTTTTTCTTTCGGCTGGGAGCTATTTTAGCGCTCCTGTTTAAAGAGTGGAGGTGTCAGGGGCGCACCCGTGGGGGGGGGGGTGAGTGAGGGGGCCTTCATCGCCCCCAAAGAAATGTATTTTATTAGGAAATTTTTATTAAAAATTAGAACATTCTTGATAATTTAAAAATCCTAATTAAATTTTAAAACTTCTTTTTTGAGAAAATGCTCGTCCCCAAAAATTTGGTCAGACCCCCTTTATTTATAAAGTTAACTCCAAGAAGAAAAATAAATCCTGGGTGCCCCAATGGGGGATGTGCATTAGTCAAAAACTTCTATGTGTTTTCTGTTGTTATACATAGACCGGACACGCTTGACATTTCGAAAAAATAGGTTTATTTTATTTCCCACTTTTACCTGCTAATGAGCTAACTTTGGATGTTTAACTTTTACCATTCAATCCAATAATAACCGAAGTTATCTTAATCCATCGCATTAGTTGTTTGTTGTATCTAGTAATTTGTAAAATAAAGAAAAACATAGCTATTTTAAAATAGACACCAGCGCCCCCAATGTGTATCAACGTGAACTACGGCGGCCATTTTAAAAGTGTCCGTTAGCTATATTCACCTCGGTTATTTTCTTAATTTTTGGTATTCTCTGATCAAATGAAAATCGAATTTGACAAGTTTTTATAAGTATTATAGGTTATGTGATCCAATATTTCAAACTTACCACAAAAACGGACACTTTTAAAATGGCCGCCAGTGATTTACACAAAATTGACATGTGTCCGGTCTATGTATAACAATAGAAAACATAGAAGTCTTTGGCTTTAGTGGAATAGTGGTCGATCAAGTCTCAAACTTATACGAAGTGTTCAAAAAATCAAAATTTTTTTTTATAAGTTTTTTTATTATTTTCGGATTTTAATGATTTTTTTTTCATTTCGTAAAAAAAATAAAATTTGATGTTTTAGTGTAATTTTTAGATTTTTAGTAATTTTGTAGGTTCTTAGAAAATCGGCAATAACATCAAAATTATTGAAACCACACACGAGTTTAATAAGTCACTGTATTAAAGATAATACTTATTGATTTTTATTTATTTTTTAAAGTCAAAAATTGGTTAAGAAATGGTGAAATTATAACTTTTTTCGAAAAAAAATGATGTGAAATTATCAATTTTTTGGTTAACTCGCGATTTTAGGGCTAAAAAAAGACAAAAATTACAAAACTTGCAATTGTGGCTTAAATTACAGTACAAACTTTAATTCGAGTAATTTTTGCAATTTTATTAAATTGCATTTCGATTTTAAACCATTTTTTATAATAAAATTGATTTCGTGTCCTAAAAATCAAAATTCCTGTATAACTTTTTTGTTTATCAACCGATTTTGATTATTTTTGTTTTATTTTGTGTTTAAAATCTCATGTGATAAATTAAAAAAATAATTTTCAAATTGTTTATAGTAATTTCGTATTTTTTGTAATTTTTAGATTTTAGAGTTTCTAAAAAAACGGCAATAATAACGAAAAAAATAAATCTCAAACAAATTTACTTTTTTATTGCAAAAACAATAATTCCCGGTTTTTAATGTGTTTTTAAAATAAAAATTTGTTTAGGAAATGGCGGAGTTATTAATATTTATCGAGAAATTTTGATTTGAAATTAATTATTTTTGAACTAAATCATAGCCCAATATATCCCAAAAATATTAAAAAATAAATTACAAAAGAGGTTTGAATTGCAGTTCGAACTTCAATTTAAGTAAGTAGTTTTTATTTTTTTTTAAATTACATTTTTTTTTTGATAAAAATGAAAAAATTATGTTCTAAAAATCGAAATTCTTGTATACTTCTTTTGTTTATCAACCGATTTTAATAATTTTTGTTTAATTTTGTGCATAAAACCATTAATTTTTTTCATGTGTTAAGCCAAAAAAAAAACAGTTTGGTAGTAATTTTTATTTTTTGTAATTTTAAAATTTAGTAGGTTCTTAAAAAATTGTCGATAAAATCTAAAATATTTAAGACTGAAACAAGTCTAATATTTCATTAAAAAGTCAATAAATGTAGGTTTTTAATGTGCGCTTAAAATCAAAAATTGGTTAAAAAATGGCGGAATTATTAACGTTTTTAGAAAAAAATTTAAATAAAATGAGTAAGAAATTCGGTTAAAAGAGTACTGACTCTAAAAATGCGCTCAAGTGGGGGTAAGGGGGTGGTGTGCCCCCTTTTCGGTGATATTTGAAGGTTAAAATTTTTTTTGAGATTCAAAATTCATAAAATTAAATGTATCCAAATTTACTACAGATGTAAAGTTTTTTTTAAATACCAACATTTTTCAAAATTTTAAATATTAAAACGTGTTTTCTATAAAAAAATGGGGCATTAATAAATAATTTATTTATTACAAAAAATTGAAAATGTATACAGGGTGTCGCAAAATTCGAGCAACTTCGATTAACTGGAGTATGTTCCATTGTTTTTAGCCACTTTTCAAAGTCATTCAGAACAAAAAATTTCTCATGAATTAATACTAATAAGGCTGAAAATCCCCCTTGATAACAACCCCCTCCCTGGTTACGCTACTGACTACTGAATATTATTTTCCAACGTTTGATATTTCTGAAAACTTTAATATTTCTGAAAGTACTTGAGCTACTGAAACGTTTGAAGGCTTAAAATTTGAGGAATTACATGCTCTACCAGATAAACATTTAAAAGTTTACCAACTTCATCTTAATAAATCCTACAGGACCTAATTTAGGCCAAAATTTACAAATTGCAATTAAAAAAAAATAGTCCACCTATGATCACCAAATATTTTTTAAAACATGTCTAGTTACTACATTTATGTCGTCTAAAACTTTGACGTTGTTGCTTTTTATAGTTTTTGAGAAAAAAATTAAATACTGAAAATTAAAAAAAATGATGATCAAAATCTGCAACAAAATAATCAAATTTGTTTTTGTAATTAAGTTTCATATGTCGTTTAAAGCGTTTTTAATTAAATTTTCAGCTAAAAAAATAATCATTTAGATATCACTTTTTTCGTTTTTGGGCTATTAAAAATAATGTCTTTTCGAAATAAAAAATTTAGAAAAAAAATAATTTTTTGAAAACTACTTGAAGTAAAAGAAAGTTTAAGGGTTTAAGATTTGTAGAAAAAAATGTTTTATTAGATAAATATTAAAAAATTACAAATTTCCTATAAATTAACCGTACAGGACCGGATAAGGGTTAAAGATACATCATTTTTTTGTGAAAAAAATTAATATTCTCATTTTTGACAAATATTTTTTAAATAAATTTAACGTTAAGTTACGACTTAACGTTGATCGTTAATAAGTAGCATATGTGTTTGTAATTCGTGTCCTGAAACGCCTAGTTAAAACAAAAATTCCTGCAATTAAACCATAAAACTCATATAGCATTGGTGTTATATTTTCGGAAAAGGTTATGTTTTTTTTATCTTGGCGTTGTGTTGGTTAAAATTAGCGTTCAATAAAATTTTATGTAGTATTATTTTCGTGTAATGTTATTTTATTAGACACGTTACTTTTTTATGTGGGGTTTATTTAGGGAATAAAATTAAAAATTAAAAAAATCATCTTAAAATATGAAAAAGGCGCGACCCAGATCCATAAGCGATGGCAATTTTGTTATCAGATTTGAAGTAAAAGAGTTGACGTTTAACTTTCACCCTCAACAAAGTCCAGACTTAACTGGAACATAATTGTGTGCCAATTATTTTTCTACTCCCAACAAAACCCTCCACCAAAAGTAAACCACCTTTTTCGCCTCAATAAATCGCAGATTGCGTGCTCACTTTTTAGATTTTTAGCCCACCTCGGCTAACTCATGAAAATAAATACCCAAATATTGTCATGACTCACTTACATTTAATAAGAGCAAAGTTTAAGGGTTAAATTCTTAGAAAATACCCTATAATTATTATAGAGGTTTATGTGAGAGAATAGAAGATTTTTTATTAAGTATTTTTGTAGGTTATTTTTATATAAAATAATAAAATAGAGTTTGATAATATCAATAAAATTTCAAGATCATTAAATAAAAGCACGCAAAGTTTTGTGTAAAAATAATCGATGTAAAAATAAAAATTAGTTGTACACTCAATTAGCCCTAATCTTTATTAGGGGTTATACTTAAATTTGATTTGAA
The DNA here is from genome assembly GCA_963971135.1 of Stenus bimaculatus. Lineage (NCBI taxonomy): Eukaryota > Metazoa > Arthropoda > Insecta > Coleoptera > Staphylinidae > Stenus > Stenus bimaculatus. The sequence goes on from OZ020183.1 coordinate 2,332,967, forward strand.
AATTTGTAAATTCCTAAATAAAAGTGACATATAAAAGGGGTGTCGGCATCGGATTGGCCAATGACACTCGACTCCCACCAATCGCATTCGAAACGAGTCACGGTACGTTGAGTGGAGTCAATACTCGCTCTGAAGCAACAAGTACACCCCTGACTAAACTAACCGCCCCCCGCGACCTCAACCACCCCCTGTACTCTACTTTTTACTCAAGCCGCCACTTGGCTTCGTTAATCCGATTTACGAACCATTCAGACCCGAGCAGGGCCAGACAACGTTTACTCTTAACGCTCCGCCGAAAAAAAAAACAAATTTTGCAAAATTTTCAAAGTGATTCGATTGATCCGGGTCGTTCAACTTGCACGGGAATGACCTCAAACCTTCGGAATCATTAAGAGGATTACTTTTAAACACAAAATTATGGTAAGTCCATTTTTACAACTATACACTAATTTATTAAATTAATAAATTTACAAAATTACCCAAAAAAATTTTGTTATTTTTATACAAAAATTAAAAAATTTCTAAAGGTTTTGGACGTAATTTTTCAAAAAAACTAAATAGTAATATTTTTTTTTTTTTTTAATCGCGGTTTCGTTTATACATATAGTATATAAAAATAATTGACCACAATTTCGCTATTTTAATACGCAGCGACCGGTCAACTTGCACGGAATAGATTTTTTCATTATTCAAACATGCACCCCTTATGCAAATCAGGATATCAAATAATAAAATGAATAATTCATGTTTAAATGCAGCAAAATTTAGAAATGATTGCTTTATACCAGATTTTATTGCACGAAAATTAAATAAAACGATTAATTAGGGCTTAATTAATAATAAAGTAGCGTTAATTAATTATTATTTTGCACGGCGCGTATAATAATTTAAAAATTGCGGTTGTAGTACGTGGCGCCATCTGTTGGTGTAACGCGTAAGCTGCAAGTACGGCGCGCTTTCCAACAGATGACGGTAGCGGATTATTTTTGATTTAATTAGCGTTTCGTGTTTTTAATTGGAAACACAACAATTAATTAAGCGAAATTATGATTCATAGATTTTTATCGAAACATTTGATGCATATACCAAGTTAAGCGGTTATTTTGTTAGGGTTAGATTCACGTGGATAAGGCGGCGTTTTTAGCAAAAAAAAAACGATAAAATTTGGCCTCAATTTTAATATTTCACATTATCAATATAAATATGATCCTACATACAGGGTGTCTCAGCGCTGCGTAATAGTAAAATTATTCTAAAATGAAAAATATAGGATGTTTCATTTGTTTGGTCCGCCATGTTGGGATAGCGGACAGGTTTGTATTGAGGCAAATTGGGGGGCTTTGTGTATAAATTTGGTTAAATGAATGTTTAATGTTGTAGGTGTCCGTGGGTCCCTCGCGGGCAGGCAGCCGGTTGCAGCAGTACGAGGACGGCGGCGGCGGCGAAGAAGAGGCGCGCAACTCGGGCGAAGTGGACGTAAGTGGAGGCGGCGAAGAGGAAGACGTAGCGCCACACGACGAGAAAATGATGAACCCGCTTAGTCCGTCGGCGGCGGCCGCCACTAATACGGGCCTTAACAAGAGCACGGAGACGGACGAGGAGGACTACGAGGAGCCGGCCAGGGTGAATCTCGCGTCGAACGGCGGCTACTGGCGCCAGGGGGTGGCCAGTCGTCCATCCAGTCCCGGAGCCCTCACCATGGCCGATAACGCGAGCGAGTCCTCCTCCATGCTGCCGCCTCCGAGAGCCAAAAGTCGCGCCGCCGATTTGGCCACAACTAGTAGATACAGCAACCTCTCCTACTGGAAGGCCCGAAGAGTGCTCTTCTACAAGAACGGGGACCCTTTCTTCCCCGGAATCGAGTTCAGGTTTAAGCCCGGCCGAGATATCGGCACCCTCGAAACTTTACTCGACAAGCTGTCCCTACGCATGGACCTGCCACGTGGAGCCAGATACATCTTCTCCATGGACGGCGACCGCAAATTCAGACTCGATGAACTCGAAGATGGTGCCTCCTACGTCGTTTCTTCCTACAAAACTTTCAAGGTAACCCACTTTTCTAAGTAGCTCACATATTTTTTTTACCACGACACGTGACTTATTTAGGGTTAAGCCGATCTTAAGCACAGATTGACTAGGACACGTAACACACAAGAAACTCGAGTGCCTTTTTTACACGCAACTGCATAAATTATGTTGCACAAATTTACGAGACCCCATAAAAAATGATTAACAATTTTGGAAATTTTTATGCCACTTTCATTTTCGTTTCGTTTTGCGTCAAAACACCTCCCCCACTAGTTGAAAGTGAGGATGAAACACCAACCAAGTTTTGCTTTGAAAGCTCTAATGACACCGCCCCCACATGCAATTTACTTGAGATATGCATTATCGATTTAAATCGCAAAAATAATGAGATGCAAGTGGCACGGTGGCGGCAAACCATGCCACATGCCACACTAAATCATTTAGAAAAGAAAATAAACAACCTCCTGTGATGGCGATATCACACTTAAAACCACCCCACCATATAAGAGATTCTGATTATTTTTATTCTTTATTATAATTATTATTAAAATACGCGTAGAGATTGAAATGATGGATTAGAATACAAAAGTGCAGAAAAATTACGAAATTAATTTTTCCCGCCAAAAATTACATCAGTGGAAAATGGTGTAAGCATCAGTTTTGTGGCAAACATGACAATTCACCTATTTCTGACGTCATCCCAAGAGTATAAAAGGTTTTAAATACAAAACTACTTGGCGTTTTTTTCAAATTAAAAATTTTGAGAATTAATCTCATTAATTAATAAATTAAGAAGACTTAAAGGGCTTTAAAATAAGCTAAGAAAATTTAAAATATCTTCAAGATAAAAAAGTTAAAAAAAATTAAAACGAATGCGATTCTTAAAATTACAGTGTTTTTGGTGATAAAGAAATAATAGACTTAAAGTGGAACTGAGTGATTAATTTTAATCAGTTTTTAATCATCTTTCATTTGGGAAGGGTCGATTTTGCCAATATTCGAAAAAAAAATTTTCATAATTTTTGAAGGATTTTTTTTATAATTTTGGTTTTTTTCTAATTTTCTCAAAAAATATTCACAATAGCAAGCTAAAAATTTTACTCAACATAAACACCCAAAATAGGAGTATTTTAAGCCACGTTTGAAGAAAATCCACGCAATAGTTTTTCCGAAAAAAATTCCAAAGTTTTTGTAAATTTTGAATACAAATACGATTCTGGAGGGTGCATTTTTGGCACGATATGAAATTATTTTGCGTTCATCAATGAAGAAAAGTATTCTGAAAATTTTAAGCCATAAATCGTCTTAATCGGCCAAGTGGTTTGCTTAAAATTAATTATTTTCCGATTAATCAAAAATTTCATAGCAATTTTTTCGTCCATAAGGGAGATTTTCAAATTTTTGACAGTTATTCGGTCGTAACTTCTAAACGAAAAAAGATAGAGACATAAATCTTTTTTTGCATTAAAGTACACGTAAAGACCTTTAATATGAGCAATTACTCGTTAAAATCGACGAAGGGCAAGCGGGTTAAAATAATTTTCAACTTCGAAATTTTTTGCAAATTTTTTTATTTTTTCAATAAAATTGAAAAGACTCTACACATGCTCGTTTCCAACACATATTTTAGTTTGACGATGTGATGTGTCGTTACTGTATAGCGATAATTTTGGTCGCGTTGGTTTAATAAAATACAATTTTGATTTTGAGGTGTCTGTGTAGAACCAAATGAAAAGCTAGAGAATTGAAATTACAATCCCAAAAAATTTTAGACAAATCTCTTTGATGTCACGTGTAGCGATTTGCGATTTTCGATTTGGTTTTGTAAATCTACTTCCCATAAAATTGCTCGACGCGCTATTTATCGATAATTTTTTACGATTTTAGAAAAAAAAAATCCCAACGCCGCCCGAAAAGCCTGATAAAATCGAATATTTTTCTGCGTGTTAAGGGTACTTTATGCTACAATCTAAACCACGTTTTGTTAAAATCGGTTGCGTCATTTGGTAGCTACAATTTTTTGAATTTCGTTAAAAAAATTCCAAAAACGGTACGCCAATTCCAAACGGCCAGAAAGATGATTAAAACTAACTTTTTTGGAATAAAAACCGGCCTACTCGTTTTTCACGTAATTCTTCTTTGTGAAAATACCGCGTACGATTTTTTTTTCCATCGGCCAAAGTCTCACATTACATTCTACCGATTTTTTCGTTTTACCGCTAAAAAACTTATCATTGTAACGTTTTCGAAGAAAAATTCGCCTTCGCCGGCCAAGTGACTTAAGAAGATCGTTTTTTTTTATTTTGTAAACGCAGATTTAACGAAAAAAGGGACCCGATTTCGTCGCTTCGATTTTAAAACCGGTGATGCTACGATTTTTCAAAGTCGCGTCGACGGAGGGCAGAAAACAACCGCGAAAAAATCTACTTTTTCGGGAGCACTTTTGAAAGCTTTCCCGTGACTCAAAAAATTTAAAATTCGGTCCCGTTATAAAACACACATTTCCCTTTAATTCGAGACCGAGGTTTTGAAATTTGGTTAAAAAATGTACCCGTTATCGTGAAAAAACCGATTTGACGTCTAAAAACGAATTTTGCGATAACTCGGTCGTTTTAAAAAATTCGTTTGAACAAATCGGGTTCAAATTTTTCAGTTTTCGATTCTACACGACATACTGAAATTTGAAACGATATGAAAAAAATTATTCGAGTACACCGGTTTCCCCCTTCCGTGGCGAATAACTTTTTTTCAGGGAGTGCTAGAAAAAAAAGTTTCAACCGTGTTCTATTTTTTTTTCGAAATACGTATGTATACCTACAAAAATTTCAATCTTCTACGAGCAAATCTCAGGGGGACGATTGTTGTGGGTTTAGCTTAACGATGAAAAAAAAAATCATTAAAATTCGAGAATTAATCAAAAATTTCGATTTTTAAGAAATGGCAATTTAATTTAAATAAAATCTGGAACCGTTGATGATGTTTTTTACAATCTTAGTCTTTACATTTTGGAATAAATTACGATTTAACAATTTGTTTCTGTTTTTAAGAGAAGAGAAGCTTCAATAGTAAATAACGTATACAGGGTGTTTCTAAAATGACAATCACGGCTTCGTATGCTTTTACAATAAGTAAAAATAAGATAAAAACTCCATATAAACATTTTTCGAAAACTCAATTGTTACCGAGATACAGGGTGTTGAAATTTCTTTTTATTTTTACATTTTATTTTTTTTTTTTTGGATCAGCTCCATGAAAATTAATAAAAAATTTAGGATGAGTACCTATTTCTCATGGGTAGTTACCTTTAGTTATTATTTTTGTCTTAATTTAATAATCCAGTGGCGTAGAAAAACGGATTACGGTGCTCTCTTTTTCGAATTTATTTAAAAAAATAAATTTCAACAGCCTGTATCTCGGTAAAGTTGCTCTCAGTTGGAAGTAGAACAAAGAATATGCGATCGTGATTACTTTTGTCCTAATTCCAACTGGGAGCAACTGTACCAGCTGAGTCGTTTAAATGTTTTAATATAATTGCAGAAATTATTCAAATTAAAGTTGGAACTGTAATTTAAGTTTTGATGAAATTTTTTACAATCCTACCCCAATAATTTTGAAATAAATTGCGATTTAAACTAAAAATTCATCATTTTTAAATAACATTTTATCAAAAAACGTCAATAGCTCCACTATTTTTTAAGCAATTTTTGATTTTAAAAGCACATTAAAAACCTTTCAATGGAATATTAAACTTATTTTTGTTTTTTAATATTTAATATTTTTTCACTGATTTTTGAACCACCTAAAAAATTTAGAAATTATAAAAAATTACAACCAAAAATTTAAATTAATTTTTTTGGGTTAATACATGGAAAAATAAAAGGTTTTACGCATAAAATTAAATTACAAAAATTCTAGTTTTCGTTATTTTTTTTCTTTTTTAAACATTAATATAGCGATTTAACCTAAAAAAAATTGCATTCGTAGTGCTACCTACTAATTTTCTTAATCAAATGAAAGTACCTACATTCAATTTTTTTGTATTTTTTTGTAAATTTACGTATTTATTAACCAAATAATTGATTTAAGATAAGAAAAACTATCATTTATAAGATAAGATTGATAAACAGACGCTTTTCGTAAAATATTTGAATGATACTCCATTATTTACCAACTCTTATCGAAGTAGTTTTTTTAATTTGCGTTTTTTCTCTTCATTGGCAGGGGCGGATTTACACATACGGTCTAACAGGGTCCCCTTTCTTTTTGAGGCCCCCAAAAATCTAAATTGCAACTTAAAAAAAATTAAAAATAATAGTATATCCCGGGACCTCCATAGCAATTTTTGCCCCCAAGTGTTAAATCCGTCCCTGAACAAAATTCTGAAATATATTTAAATCGACCGCAAAATTTATTCCATCGCATTTGGTTATTTTTTTATAAATTTTTAAATATCACTTTTACAGCTTTAAAAAGTAAAATAGTGCAATTTTTACAAAATCTCATTTTCTTAATGTTTCCCTTGAATTTTTTTCAACAAACTCGAGTTAATTTTTTGCAGAATCCTCTAATTTATTCAAATAGACCACAAAATTAATTTTAACTTGCTCATTTATTTTTTTTATAATTTTTTTAAAATCATTTTACAACTTCAATAAGTAAAATAAAGCAATATTTTCAAAATTTTATTTTTATTAATGTTCCCCTTGGAATTTTTCAACCAATTTGGATTTATTTTTTGCAGAGTTTTCTAATTTATTTAAATTGACCACAAAATTATTTCTAGCTCACTTGGTTATTTTTTTATAAGTTTTAAAAAAATCATTTTACAACTTCAACAAATAAAATATTTAATTTTTTATAAAATCTTAATTTATTTTATATTCCGCTTGAATTTTTTTTAATAAACTTGTATTAATTTTTTGTAGAATTCTCTAATTTATTCAAATCAACCGGAAAATAAATTCTAGCTCATGTAGTTATTTTTTTATAAATTTTTAAAAATCATCTTACAGTTTCAACAAGTTATATAGTGTAATTTTTCGAAAATTTCATTTTTTTTAATGTTCCCCTTGGAATTTTCCAACAAACTTGAATTTATTTTTTGCAGAGTTTTCCAATTTATTTAAATCGATCACAAAATTATTTCTAGCTCACTTGGTTATTTTTTTATAAATTTTTAAAAAATCATTTTAAAACTTCAACAAGTAAAATAGTCCATATTTATAATATCTTAATTTCTTCTATATTCCACTTGAAATTTTTCAATAAACTCGGAATAATTTTTTGCAGAATTCTCTAATTTATTCAAATCAACCGGAAAATAAATTCTAGCTCACGTGGTTATTTTTTTATAAATTTTTAAAAATCATCTTACAGCTTCAGCAACTAAAGTAGTGCAATTTTTATAAAATCTTATTTTTTAATGTTTCCTTTGAATTTTTTTTAACAAACTCGAGTTAATTTTTTGCAGAATTCTCTAATTTTTTAAAATCGACCGCATTAATTTTAATTTGCTCATTTATTTTTTTATAATTTTTTTAAAATCATTTTACAACTTCAATAAGTAAAATAGTGCAATTTTCAAAATTTTATTTTTATTAATGTTCCCTTTGGAATTTTTCAACAAATTTGGATTTATTTTTTGCAGAAGTTTTTATTTTATTTAAATCAACCGAAAAATAAATTCTAGCTGACGTGTTATTTTTTTATAATTTTTTTAAACATCCTCTTGCAGCTTCAATAAGTTAAATTGTGCATTTTGTTTTCAACATCTCAATTTTTTTAATGTTTTTCTAGGAATTTTTCAAGAAAGTATGCTTTATATTTTGCAGAATTCTCTAATTTATTTTAATTAATAACAAAATTGATTCTAGCTTGCTTATTTACTTTTTTATAAATTTTTAAAAATCTCCAACAATAGTGAATTTTTATAGAATTTCAATTTTTTAATGTTCTTCTCTGTATTTTCAACAAATTCGGGTTTATTTTTTGCAGAATTCTCAAATTTATTCGCAAAATTAATTTTACCTCGCTTAGTTATTTTTTTTATAATTTTTCAAAAATCATTTTACAACTTTAACAAGTAAAATTGTGCATTTTTTATAAAATCTTAGTTTTTTTAATATTCCGCTTGGAATTTTTCACCAAACTTGGATTAGTTTTTTGCACAATTCTCTAATTTATTCAAATCAACCTAAAAATTAATTCTAGCTCATGTAGTTATTCTTTTATAAATTTTTAAAAATCATCTTGCAACTTCAACATGTTAAAAATAGTGTAATTTTTCGAAAATCTCATTTTTTTTAATGTTCCCTTTGGAATTTTTCAATAAACTCGGATTAATTTTTTGCAGAATTCTCTAATTTATTCAAATCAACTTGAAAATAAATTGTAGCTCACGTGGTTATTCTTTTATAAATTTTTGAAAATCATCTTGCAGTTTTTACAAGTTAAATAATGTAATTTTTAGAAAATTTCATTTTTTTTAATGTTCTGTTTGGAATTTTTCAATAAACTCGGATTAATTTTTTGCAGAATTCTCTAATTTATTCAAATCAACTTAAAAATAAATTCTAGCTCACGTGGTTATTCTTTTATAAATTTTTAAAAATCATCTTGGAGTTTTTACCAGTTAAAAATAGTATACATTTTTGAAAATCTCATTTTTTTTAATGTTCCCCTTGGAATTTTTCCATAAACTAGGACTATTTTTTTGCAGAATTCTCTAATTTATTCAAGTCAATAAAATCATCTTGCAGTTTCTACAAGTTAAATAGTGTAGTTTTTTTAAAATCTCATTTTTTTTAATGTGCCCTTTGAAATTTTTCAATAAACTCGGATTAATTTTTTACAGAATTCTCTAATTTATTCAAATCAACTTAAAAATAAATTCTAGCTCACGTGGTTATTTTTTTATAAATTTTTAAAAATCATCTTGCAGTTTTTACAAGTTAAAAATAGTATAATTTTTTGAAAATCTCATTTTTTTTAATGTTCCCCTTGGAATTTTTCCATAAACTAGGATTAATTTTTTACAGAATTCTCTAATTTATTCAAATCAATTTAAATATAAATTCTAGCTCACGTGGTTATTCTTTTATAAATTTTTAAAAATCATTTTGCAGTTTCAACAAGTTAAATAGTGTAATTTTTAGAAAATCTCATTTTTTTTAATATTTTCCTTGGAATTTTTCAATAAATTCGGATTAATTTTTTTACAGAATTCTCTAATTTATTCAAATCAACTTGAAAATAAATTCTAGCTCATGTGGTTATTTTTTATAAATTTTTAAAAATCATCTTGCAGTTTTAACAAGTTAAATAGTGTAATTTTTAGAAAATCTCATTTTTTTTAATGTTTTGTTTGTAATTTTTCAACAAACTCGGATTAGTTTTTTGCAGAATTCGCTAATTTATTCAAATCAACCTGAAAATAAATTCTAGCTCATGTGGTTATTTTTTTATAAATTTTTAAAAATTATCTTGCAGTTTCAACAAGTTAAATAGTGTAATTTTTCGAAAATCTGATTTTTTTTAATGTTCCCTTTTGATTTTTTCAATAAACTTGGATAAATTATTTGCAGAATTCTCTAATTCTCTAAATTAATTTAAAGATAAATTCTAACGTACGTGGTTATTTTTCTATAAATTTCTAAAAATCATCTTGCAGTTATTACAAGTTGAATAGTGTAATTTTTAGAAAATCTCATTTTTTTTTAATGTTCCCATTGGAATTTTTCAATAAACTCGGATTAATTTTTTTGTAGAAATCTCTAATTTATTCAAATCAATTTAAAAATTAATTTTAGCTCACGTGGTTATTTTTTTACTTAATCTTTAAAAGTTATCTTACAACTTCAACAAGTAAAAAATAGTGCAATTATTACAAAATCCTAGGCCTGATTTATTTATAGGTTTAGTTGAAAATTTTTGTAAATTTTAAAAATAATAATTTATATAGGGTGCTGAAAAAAAATTGTTCTAGTTTATAGTAGCTTATATTAGACAATAGAAAAATATTTAAAAAATCCTTTTGAGTCGTCAAAATTAAAAATTCTTTATATTTTTCTATTTATTTTTGCTCAATATAGTACAAAATATAAAGTCAATTATTTTAATCTTGTATATAGGGTGATACACATTTTTTCAAGAAAATTTTTGTAGATGGTAAATGTCTTTCTGAACAAAAAAAATCCTATTCCTATGAACTAATATTTTCTTTGTTTCCTTAAGAAGTTGGAGCATTTTTAAAAGGCTGAATCAAATGTTTTAATAAATTGTTAATAAAACAAAAATTATACAAGATGTCACATAAAATTATAATTTTGAAATTGTAAAATTCCTGTAAGTTGATGTTGAAAAACCATATTAGTTAGATTTTTTTTTCTGAATTTAAAATCTAAAAAATGCTGGAGGAAAATTGGGACACCCTGTATGTTCTCGCATTATTAAACCATTTTTTTAATAAATTTATTTAGACATCAATTAACAAAATTCTTTTCGATTTTTTGATTTTTTTCTATTTACGTTTTTACATATTTTGTATACAGGGTGTCCCATTCCCATTTGACGTTGGACTGTATGGGTATCTTTGTTATTATTGGAGATAGAAAGTCGGTTAAATAGACAAAGTAGTAGAGATTTTTTCGAATATTAATAATTCATTTACAAAAAATTTGAATATCGCATCGTTCCAACGCTATCTTGAAAAAACAAGAAAATGCGATTTTCAAAATATGGCTATAACTTCTTTATTTTCTGTGGTACCAAAAAATTTTTTTGACATAATACAGACAATTTTTAGTGTACAATGCAGTAAAACAAATGAATATTTTTTTTCGCCAACGGATTGACCGGAAATGAACCAAACTTATTTTTTTCTTATGGCAGCCATATTGGATTTACACATATTCGGAATTAGTGTATTTTTCTGGTTAATTTGGTATATCGTATGTTATATTAAAAAAAAAACAAAATTATTTGATTTTACAAACTAACATTGGACTTTAAGTGATGTAAATTGTCAATAACATAAATGTCACTATTTTAAATATTAAATTTAAAACAAATATGTATTGACAGTTTACATCTATTCAAGGCCATTTTTGGTTAGTAAAATAATATTATTTCTATTTTTCTTAAAATATTACATATGATATATCAAATTACTCAGAATAATGCACTAATTTCGAATATGTGTAAATCCAATATGGCTGCTATAAGAAAAAAATAAGTTTGGTTCATTTCCGGTCAATCCATTGGCGAAAAAAAAATTCATTTGTTTTACTGCATTGTACACAAAAATTGTTTGTATTAAGTCAAAAAAATTTTTTGGTACCACCGAAAATAAAGAAGTTATAACCATATTTTGAAAATCGCATTTTTTTGTTTTTTCAAAATAGCGTTGTAACGATGCGATATTCAAATTTTTTGTAAGTGAACCAACTTTCTATCTCCAATAATAACAAAGAAACCCATACAGTCCAACGTCAAATGGGACGCCCTGTAAAATGTAGAAAAAAATGAGGTTAATATTTATACAATTTCTTAAGATAAAAATATTTATATAGGTCAATTGTGCATGCATGGCAAAATATTATTATACATGCACGTTTAGGACCGGTCAGTCCTTATTAGTTCTAGCTGTTGTAAAAGTTCTAACAGTTTCCCCCATTAGGGTAAAAGTGTGCGTGATTAAAGTACGCACGAGAATACAACAATTTCTTTTAGAATTTATACAAGATTTACCAAGAAAAGGACGTGATTTTCTGGGTCGTATGGAAAAATATATAATTGAGGCCAAATTTATTAACTTGACCTCTTTACATTATAAACAAAATCACATTTTTTGTCAAATTCCTGCAATAAATTCATGCAAATTTACGACTCACGTAATTAACATTATTTTTTGGAATTGCAGTATTATTAAACATGCAATTTTGTGATCCACGAGGAATTTAGGGTAATTTCGATAGGTGTGGTCTTTAATGTTATTAATTTTGCTATCATTACTTAAAGTTATTGAAAAATTGATGAGGTCAAGATTACAAAGCGAAAATAAATTTGATTAGCGATTAGCAAGTTTTACTTTTCCACTTTTACCCTTTCAGAGAGCTTTGCGCTTTCACTGAATTAATGTAAACAAATCGTTCGGCCAAGGAAAAGCCGGGGGAAAACTAGTGGACTCGACTTGGTTTTTCCAAGGTCGCCATTTCCTGCACAAAATAAGGGTCAGCAACGTACGAATATTAAGTGGATTAAAATGACAGGACAACAACACACCAACTTTTCTTTCCTCAAAATGAAAATTTAAAAAAATTTGCAAGTTGCATGTCATACTCAATCACTTTTGCAAGATACATATTCAAATTAATTAAGGGTGGTTTAAATTTTAAATTATAGCACGTTTTTTGTTTGAATAAAATTGACGTCTACTATTTTTTTTTGTAAAAAATAAATCCATTAATTACAGTAATTTTTGTGTATTATGATAACCTTCATTGAAGAAAATTGGCGACAGGGTTTTTCACATGAAAAGGCCAATTTTAGAAGGTTTGAACTTCCCAAGGCGAGTGATGGTTATCGCTGCGTTTACTTTTTATTAATTAGCCCCATAAATTAGGAAAAACCTTCGGAAAAACTTGTCCCTAAAATATTGTAATTTACATTAAATAAAATTTTATGGTGCGCGAAATATGCATACGGCCTCGATGTAACGGAAAATCTTGCAAGGTTGGACACCACAATTTTGGGGGGTTGGAAAACCCAAGGTTTTTCCACTAGTGGGGTGGGAAAATGCGCGTTGCGAAATCCACTTGAATCGTCGACACGTCATAGTTTCACCTGACCTTGGTCCTTGAGCCTTATCCCTTCCACTACTACTTTTTACAACCATCAAAGAAGTAACGAGCTTTTCTTTGAGTTAGTTACCAAAAGTTGCGCGACACGAATTTTCCTCTTCGAAACCAAAAATAATATAATAATAAATGATCGATTTCGAAATTGATGAAGAAACTCCTTTTGCTGTTGTAACAGTTCCTGCAATGGTAATTATATAATTCAATTTTGAGTTTTCAAGTCGATTGATCGTGGAATTTCGAGGCCAAATCGAATTCGTTTGTATCAATAGAATGTAATTTGCGTAAATTACAATTCTGAACCCCAAGAAATTTTCATTTTGTATTGCAAGTGGAAATGAGCAGTTATAAAAATTACCATGCGATTTTAATCTATGCAAATCGCTTTTATTATTTTACACTTGAAACTATACAACACAAATAAAATTTATTTGATTAAATTTAAGGCTGCTAGTTATGGAAAGAAAAATGGTATTTGGTACGCTTCACCAGGTGGTCAGGGGTGGAGCAAGGCACCAAGTAGAAAGGCTTCGATTGTTGAAACCGATATTCCACCCCCAGGAGGTGGTACCAACAAACCCAGCTCAGGAAGAGTCATCCGAATTGTTAATAACATGGATCATACAGTGCAAGTAAGATTTTTCGATCAACTCACGTATTTTTTTTTTCAAAATTTCAATTATAGTGTAGAGTACTTTTGAATCTTCGCACTTCACAACCCTTCGAAGAAGTTTTGGAAGACTTGGGTCAAGTTTTGAAGATGAGTGGTGCGAAGAGGATGTACACCGTTTCAGGACAAGAAGTGCGCAGTTTTTCGCAATTAAGGAATGAATTTGCGGATATTGATACGTTTTATCTTGGAACTGGACCAGTGGGTGCTGCAGTGATGATGTCCCCGGTGAGAAGATCGCGGTCTAGAGCTCCAGCTCAAGCTGCAGTAGTTGAAGACCTCAGCAAACAAAGGAGGGCTAGAAGCAAAAGCAGACCTAGAGCTCTTTACGCGCCGGAAAGCGAAATTGTACGCACAAATGGTATGTATGATCATTTTTATACAACATTTTTAATTTTTACCAAACGCTTTTTTATAGCAGATTATACTTTATTGGAAGTTTTAAAAGAAGAACCAGTTCGAGTGACAATTCGAGGTCTTCGAAGAACTTTCTACCCACCTATCCACCATGCCCCTATGGAAAATTCTCCTCCAGACAAGAAAATGGCGTTAGAATGGGTGTATCCTTAAAAAAAAACAATTTCATTACTCACTCGAGTAACCACTAAATTTTCCTTAACCTAATTTTAGTTATGGTTATCGAGGGACGGATTCGAGAAGAAATTTATGGGTCCTTCCTACAGGAGAATTACTATATTTTGTAGCTGCAGTAGCAGTGATGTATGATCGTGATGAAGAAACTCAAAGGCATTACACTGGTCACACCGAAGATATCCAATGGTAATTTAAATTTTTTGTAATGGTTTAATCTACAGTAGTTTTTATTTTAGTATGGATTTACATCCTTCAAGAGAAATGGTTGCTTCAGGCCAAAAAGCTGGTAGAAATCGTAAAACTCAGGCACACATCAGAATTTGGAGCACAGAAACTCTACAAACCTTATACGTTTTTGGTATGGGCGAACTTGATGTTGGAGTAGCTGCTGTGGCTTTTTCACAACTGGTATAAAAATTTAATAGCACGATTATAAAATCAATTTTAATTTTTTTAGAATGGCGGTAGTTATGTTCTTGCAGTTGATGGTGGCAGAGAAAGCATCTTATCAGTGTGGCAATGGCAGTGGGGTCATCTTTTAGGCAAAGTAGCCGTGAGTGAAAATTATTAAAATTTATTTGTTTTCCAACGCATATTTTATAAACACATTAAACTAATTCACCCACTCATTTTTACATTAAATTACTTATGCAGGATATTTGCATAAATATAACGTTCGTGCCGTACATTTCGTGTGTAATGACGCCCCAAAATTGAAACTTTTACGCAACCTTGGCGCACAAATCTATAGCAAAAATTAAAAAAAAAAAACAACGTTGATCAATAAATACCGATCTTATTTTATGATAATTTTTAGACCTTACAAGAGGAGCTTACAGGAGCCGTCTTCCATCCTTTAGATGACAATCTACTCATTACTCATGGAAAAGGTCATTTAACTTTTTGGAATAGGAGAAAAGATGGATTTTTCGAAAGAACCGATATTATTAAACCCGTAAGCACCAAATTAACCACAAAAATTACTCCTACAACATTTATTTTGCAGCCTCAAAGAACTTTAATAACAAGTTTACAATTCGAGCAAGATGGGGATGTGATAACAGCCGATAGTGATGGTTTTATCACAATTTACAGCGTTGATAGTGATGGAGCATATTTCGTTCGAATGGAATTCGAGGTAATTCCTAAAATAATATAAATAATTTTTGCGAAAACACCTCTATAATTTTAGGCCCATAATAAAGGTGTCAGCTCTCTTGTGATGCTTTCCGAAGGAACTTTGTTATCTGGAGGTGAGAAAGATAGGAAAATCGCAGCTTGGGATTCACTGCAGAATTATAAACGAATCACAGACACCAAAGTAAGTTATAAAATTGCAAATTCCTGATTTTACCTGTAATTTTTATTAGTTACCTGAATCCGCTGGAGGTGTTAGATCGATTTATCCACAAAGACCCGGTAGAAATGATGGTAATATTTATGTAGGAACCACCAAGAATAATATACTTGAAGGTTCATTACAACGAAGATTTAATCAGGTACGTTTTAAAAAAATTTATATAAAATTGATCTACAGGGTGACCCATTTGACGTTGGACTGTATGGGTATCTTTGTTATTATTGGAGATAGAAAGTCGGTTAAATGGATAATAATAATAATTCATTTACAAAAAATTTGAATATCGCATCGTTCCAACGCTGTCTTCAAAAAACAAGAAAATGCGATTTTTAAAATCCATGGCTATAACTTCCTTATTTTCGGTGGTACCAAAAAATTTTTTTAACTTAATAAAGACAATTTTTTATGTACAATGCAGTAAAACAAATGAATATTTTTTTTCGCCAACGGATTGACCGGAAATGAACCAAACTTATTTTTTTATTATGGCAGCCATATTGGATTTACACATATTCGAAATCAGTATTTTTTTCTGAGTAATTTGGTATACCATATGTTATATTTAAAAAAAAAAAAAAATTATTTGATTTTACAAACTAACATTGTACTTTAAGAGATGTAAATTGTCAATAACATAAATGTAACTATTTAAAATATTAAATGTAAAATAAATCTTATTGACAGTTTACATCTACTTAAGGCCATTTTTGGTTAGTAAAATTAAATTGTTTCTATTTTTCTTAAAATATTACATATAATTAATATAAAAAATTACTTAGAAAAATACACTAATTCCGAATATGTATAAATCCAATATGGCTGCCATAAGAAAAAAATTAGTTTGGTTCATTTCCAGTCAATCCGTCGGCGAAAAAAAATACTCGTTTGTTTTACTGCATTGTACACAAAAAATTGTTTGTATTATGTCAAAAAACTTTTTCGGTACCACAGAAAATAAAGAAGTTATAGCCAATTTTAAAAATATTTTAAAGATAGCGTTGAAACGATGCGATATTCAAATTTTTTGTAAATGAATTATTAATAAACTACTTTGTCCATTTAACCGATTTTCTATCTCCAATAATAACAAAGATACCCATAGAGTCCAACGTCAAACGGGACACCCTGTATAATACTAAAACCGAAACAGGGAAGGTGTTTTTTTCGTAGAAAGTTAAAATTTTGTAGGTGTTAGGGAGAGAAAATTTTAAGAAAAAAGTTTAAATGTCACTTTTCAATCGGACCACCCCAAAAAAAGTTATTCCACCCCGAACGAAAAATCGAAGTCATCCCCTAAGTATCCCAAATTTACCCCAAATCGCACCAAATTTTTTTTCGCGAAACTGCCTTTCATCCGATTTTAAGAATTCCGGTTCCAATGTAAAAAGGGATGTTGATTCACAGTATGGTTCGAATTTTAAGTTATTTGGACCTCCCCAAACTTTGAAAAAAATTCTCAAAAATTGAACAATTTTTTTCGCTTTTTTTCGGGTTTTCAGCGGCGTTCACTTTGAAAAATCAAAACTCTGTCGGATTCTAAAAGGAAGCAACGAAATTTGGCCCCTTTTATTCTAACATCCTGGGGATTGCCATAACCGATTTTTTAAAAATGATCATCGATTCTAAACTTCGTGGCTTTCATTAAAAGTGGAGTCTTTTGAATATTTGTTGAAAAAAAATTTAATTTTAAAGGCATTTTATAAAACAATACACAGTTTAATAAAAATATAATCGCCGATTTAAAAAAATATTATTGCAATAAATTTTATCAAATCGTTAATTTTTTATGATTTAATAAAAATGGTCGTCGTTTTTATTGAAAGTGCAGTCTTTTAAATATTCGTTGATAAAAAATTCAATTTTAAAGACATTTTAAAAAACAATACACAGTTTAATAAAAATATAATCGCCGATTTAAAAAAATATTATTGCAACAATTTTTATCAAATCGTTAATTTTTTATGATTTATTAAAAATGGTCGTCGTTTTCATTGAAAGTGCAGCCTTTTGAATATTCGTTGATAAAAAAGTTAGTTTCTGAGATATTTTAAAAAACAATATACATTTTCATAAAAATATAATTGGTGGTCTTAAAAAATGGTATTGCAACAAATTCGATCAAACCGTTATTTTTTAATGATTTTTTGAAAATGATCTTCGATTATAAAGTTCGTCGTTTTCATTGAAAGTGTAGTCTCTTCAAAATTTATTGATAAAAAAATAAGTTTTGGAGATATTTTAAAAAATGATAAACATTTTGATAAAAATATAATTGCTGGTTTCAAAAAGTGCAGTTGTAACAAATTCTGTCAAACCATTGATTTTTTATAATTTTTTGAAAATAATCATCGATTATAAAATTCGTGGCTTTCATTGAAAGTGGAGTCTTTTGAATATTTGTTGATAAAAAATTCAATTTTAAAGACATTTTAAAAACCAATACACAGTTTAATAAAAATATAATCGCCGATTTAAAAAAATGCTGTAGCAACAATTTTTATCAAATCGTTAATTTTTTATGATTTATTAAAAATGATCGTCGTTTTTATTGAAAGTACAGTCTTTTGAATATTCATTGATAAAAAAATTAGTTTCTGAGATATTTTAAAAAACAATATACATTTTCATAAAAATATAATTGGTGGTCTTAAAAAATGATATTGCAACAAATTTGATCAAACCGTTATTTTTTTATGATTTTTTGAAAATGATCTTCGATTATAAAGTTCGTCGTTTTCATTGAAAGTGTAGTCTCTTCAAAATTTGTTGATAAAAAAATAAGTTTTGGAGATATTTTGAAAAATGATAAACGTTTTGATAAAAATATAATTGCTGGTTTCAAAAAGTGCAGTTGTAACAAATTCTGTCAAACCATTGATTTTTTATAATTTTTTGAAAATAATCATCGACTATAAAATTCGTGGCTTTCATTGAAAATGGAGTCTTTTGAATATTTATTGATAAAAAATTCAATTTTAAAGACATTTTAAAAAACAATACACAGTTTAATAAAAATATAATCGCTGATTTAAAAAAATATTGTTGTAACAATTTTTATCAAATCGTTAATATTTTATGATTTTTTAAAAATGGTCATAAATTATAAAGTGCGTCGTTTTCTTTCAAAATGCAGTCTTTTGAATATTCGTTGATAAAAAAGTTAGTTTCTGAGATATTTTAAAAAACAATATACATTTTCATAAAAATATAATTGGTGGTCTCAAAAAATGGTATTGCAACAAATTCGATCAAACCGTTATTTTTTATGATTTTTTGAAAATGATCTTCAATTGTAAAGTTCGTCGTTTTCATTGAAAGTGTAGTCTCTTCAAAATTTGTTGCTAAAATAATAAGTTTTGGAGATATTTTGAAAAATGATAAACATTTTGATAAAAATATAATTGCTGGTTTCAAAAAGTGCAGTTATAACAAATTCTGTCAAACCATTGATTTTTTATAATTTTTTGAAAATAATCATCGATTATAAAATTCGTGGCTTTCATTGAAAATGGAGTCTTTTGAATATTTGTTGATAAAAAATTCAATTTTAAAGACATTTTAAAAAACAATACACAGTTTAATAAAAATATAATCGCCGATTTAAAAAAATGTTGTTGCAACAATTTTTGACAAATCGTTAATTTTTTATGATTTATTAAAAATGGTCGTCGTTTACATTGAAAATGCAGTCTTTTGAATATTCGTTGATAAAAAAGTTAGTTTCTGAAATATTTTAAAAAACAATATACATTTTCATAAAAATATAATTGGTGGTCTTAAAAAATGATTTTGCAACAAATTTGATCAAACCGTTATTTTTTTATGATTTTTTGAAAATGATCTTCGATTATAAAGTTCGACGTTTTCATTGAAAGTGTAGTCTCTTCAAAATTTGTTGATAAAATAATAAGTTTTAAAGATATTTTAAAAAATGATAAACATTTTGATAAAAATATAATTGCTGGTTTCAAAAAATGCAGTTGTAACATATTCTGTCAAACCATTGATTTTTTATAATTTTTTGAAAATAATCATTGATTAAAAAATTCGTGGCTTTCATTGAAAGTGGAGTCTTTTGAATATTTGTTGATAAAAAATTCAATTTTAAAGACATTTTAAAAACCAATACACAGTTTAATAAAAATATAATCGCCGATTTAAAAAAATGTTGCAACAATTTTTATCAAATCGTTAATTTTTTATGATTTATTAAAAATGATCGTCGTTTTTATTGAAAGTACAGTCTTTTGAATATTCATTGATAAAAAAGTTAGTTTCTGAGATATTTTAAAAAACAATATGCATTTTCATAAAAATATAATTGGTGGTCTTAAAAAATGGTATTGCAACAAATTCGAACAAACCGTTATTTTTTTATAATTTTTTGAAAATGATCTTCGATTATAAAGTTCGTCGTTTTCATTGAAAGTGTAGTCTCTTCAAAATTTGTTGATAAAAAAATAAGTTTTGAAGGTATTTTGACAAATGATAAACATTTTGATAAAAATATAATTGCTGGTTTCAAAAAATGCAGTTGTAACAAATTCTGTCAAACAATTGATTTTTTATAATTTTTTGAAAATAATCATCGATTATAAAATTCGTGGCTTTCATTGAAAGTGGAGTCTTTTGAATATTTGTTAATAAAAAATTCAATTTTAAAGACATTTTAAAAACCAATACACAGTTTAATAAAAATATAATCGCCGATTTAAAAAAATGTTGCAACAATTTTTATCAAATCGTTAATTTTTTATGATTTATTAAAAATGATCGTCGTTTTTATTGAAAGTACAGTCTTTTGAATATTCATTGATAAAAAAGTTAGTTTCTGAGATATTTTAAAAAACAATATGCATTTTCATAAAAATATAATTGGTGGTCTTAAAAAATGGTATTGCAACAAATTCGAACAAACCGTTATTTTTTTATAATTTTTTGAAAATGATCTTCGATTATAAAGTTCGTCGTTTTCATTGAAAGTGTAGTCTCTTCAAAATTTGTTGATAAAAAAATAAGTTTTGAAGGTATTTTGACAAATGATAAACATTTTGATAAAAATATAATTGCAGGTTTCAAAAAATGCAGTTGTAACATATTCTGTCAAACCATTGATTTTTTATAATTTTGTGAAAATAATCATTGATTAAAAAATTCGTGGCTTTCATTAAAAGTGGAGTCTTTTGAATATTTGTTGATAAAAAATTCAATTTTAAAGACATTTTAAAAAACAATACACAGTTTAATAAAAATATAATCGCCGATTTAAAAAAATGTTGTTGCAACAATTTTTATCAAATCGTTAAGTTTTTATGATTTATTAAAAATGGTCATCGTTTTCATTGAAAGTTCAGTCTTTTGAATATTCGTTGATAAAAAAATTAGTTTCTGAGATATTTTAAAAAACAATATACATTTTCATAAAAATATAATTGGTGGTCTTAAAAAATGATTTTGCAACAAATTTGATCAAACCGTTATTTTTTTATGATTTTTTGAAAATGATCTTCGATTATAAAGTTCGACGTTTTCATTGAAAGTGTAGTCTCTTCAAAATTTGTTGATAAAATAATAAGTTTTAAAGATATTTTAAAAAATGATAAACATTTTGATAAAAATATAATTGCTGGTTTCAAAAAATGCAGTTGTAACATATTCTGTCAAACCATTGATTTTTTATAATTTTTTGAAAATAATCATTGATTAAAAAATTCGTGGCTTTCATTGAAAGTGGAGTCTTTTGAATATTTGTTGATAAAAAATTCAATTTTAAAGACATTTTAAAAAACAATACACAGTTTAATAAAAATATAATCGCCGATTAAAAAAAATATTGTTGGAACAAATTTTATCAAATCGTTAATTTTTTATGATTTATTAAAAATGGTCGTCGTTTTCATTGAAAGTGCAGTCTTTTGAATATTCGTTGATAAAAAGTTAGTTTCTGAGATATTTTAAAAAAACAATACACATTTTCATAAAAATATAATTGGTGCTCTTAAAAAATGGTATTGCAACAAATTCAATCAAACCGTTATTTTTTTATGATTTTGGAGATATTTTGAAAAAATGATAAACGTTTTAATAAAAATATAATTGCTGGTTTTAAAAAGGGCTGTTGTATTTAATTCTGCTAAACCATTGATTTTTTATGATTTTTTGAAAATGATGATCGATTATAAAGTTCGGTGTTTTTATTGAAAGTGTAGACTTTTGATTATTTGTTGATAAAAAATCAGTTTTTGAGATATTTTAAAATACAATAAACATTTTGATAAAAATATAATTGCTGGTCTTAAAAACTGTTTTTGCCTCCCGGCGAAAAGGTGTGACGTCACGGCCCCGAGACGCAAACTGTACAATTCTACCATTTTTTCCAAAAAAACTATTTAACCGATTTTAACCAAATATTTTTTAAAATGCGTCTATCCACGGTGGTTATTTTTGGTAAAAATTTGAAACCGTAACTTTTATAGTTTTCGAGAGAATAATAAAAAACCGATATCCATTAAAAATATCACAATTTTTTATTTTTTTATTTTTTCAAAATCAACCCCAGAAAATGAAAGATAATAAAAAATTGATGAAATGTAGGGGTTCACCTGACCTCTACACCCCCCAAAAAAATTTTATTGCCCAAAAACTCAAAAAAATCAAAATTTTTTTAGGTAATGTACTTATCTCAAAAAATAATTAATTTAAAAAAATTTAATATGTTAAGTAATTTCAATGTTTCATTGCAACGTTGTATTAATGTTGCAATGAAACGTTTAAAATACGTAATGAAACATTACATATTTACTGAATCCACAGGTTGTATTTGGTCATGGGCGACAATTATGGGGTTTAGCGGTTCATCCTGATGATGAGCTTTTTGCTACTGCCGGGCATGATAAGAACATAGCTCTTTGGAGGAAAAATAAACTCATTTGGACTACACAAGTCGCTTATGAGTGTATATCACTTGCTTTCCATCCGTTTGGAGTTGCTTTAGCTGCAGGAAGCACCGAGGGGCACTTAATTATATTAAATGCCGAAACAGGGGCTCCTGCTGCTACGGTACGGGTTTGTGGATCACCTCTCAACTGTGTCGGATATAATCCTTGTAAGTATTTAAAAAGAATCACAAACAAAAATAATAAAAAAAATTGTAGCTGGTGATATGATTGCGATTGCATCACAAAATGGAAGCGTTTACTTATTTAGAGTGAGCAGAGATGGTTTTTCATACAAAAAATCGAATAAAATCCGCGGTTCACAACCACTCATGCAAATGGATTGGAGCACTGATGGTAATTATCTGCAATCAGTCACTGCTGATTACGATCTATCATTTTGTAAGTAATTTAAAATTTTACTTTCGAGCATGAATTTATAATAACCAATTTTAGGGGATGTAAAAGCTTTATCGCCAGAAAAAAGCCCAATAGCTATGAAGGATGTGAAATGGCACTCACATAACTGCACTGTAGGATTTTTAGTATCAGGTGTATGGAATAACCGATTTTACCCAATGTCATCGATTATAAGCACAGTCAGTCGTTCAGCAGCACATGATTTACTAGTTTCTGGTGATACCGATGGTTATTTAAGGCTATTTAGATACCCTTGTTTGAGCACAAAAGCTGAATATAACGAAGAAAAATTATACAGCGGTCAAGTAGCTTGCGCCAGGTTCTTGTACAATGACCGTAATCTAGTAACAGTTGGTGGCACTGATGCTGGACTCATGCTCTGGGAATTAACGGAGGAATAGCAGACAGTTATGAAGTTTTATGCACCACCCTCGAATTTAAATGACGATAGTCCTGAATTTTTTGATGAATCGGATTTTGGTGACTCCGATTTAGATGCTCCTTTCGAAGTACTACAACTGGATACGCGTGGTTAATTAATCTGGTGGCTTTTTATTTATCAATTCCAAAAGTGCCATCGTTTGTGACTGCAAAATCTTCCTATTATTTTAATCACAATAAAAGAAGAGGTATCGAGTGAAGGGGAGAACACAAGTTTTCTGCTAGCACTACAAGTACAACATGCCGCAACTCAAATAAGAACACGATTTGCAACATGTTGTACATAATTTTTATAAAAAATATACATATCATATCAGAAAGTGCACTTTTGCGATTGTATTGGTGTCTTTTTGAAATTTTAGAAACATCACTGTTGTTTTATTAGATATAATATTTATTATAAATAACTGCCAATAGAATACTTTATGATTAAGTTAGTGCTCATTAATATTTTAATACCAGCTTGGTTTAAATTTAAAAAAATCAAGAATTTTCAAAAACTGAGATTTTCATGATTTTTTTTCAAACTCAAATTACTTTCAAACATGAACTTTTGCTTGATATTCGATCGGTTTGATGTTCTTACAGAACTAAATGAAAATATAGTCGGCAAATGTGAGCTCTTGATTTTGAAATTCGCTTGATATTTTTAAAATTTCTTTTTTTTATAAACAGAAGAGTCTTGTGGCTACCAATTTCTTCTTGTTCTGTTTTAGTAAGTCAAACCAAATAGTCATAGCTGTAAAACAGGCTCTTTACAAAAAACATTCGCTTAGTGGCGTTTTCCACATAAATAAAATACTAATTGAAATAATATATCATTTCGAACGCTAACAATAAGTTAAGATATAAAAGAAGAGTTTGACGTTGCGTTTTTTGTTTTAAGTATATTTTTAAACTATTTACAGCATCACAAAAAATATCTAAAATTTTAAGAAATTTTTGGAGCGCTGTAAAAAGTTTAAAAATATACCTAAAACAAAAAACGAAACGTCAAACTCTTCGTTTATATAATAACTTAATGTTAGTATTGGAAAAAAATATTATTTCAATTAGTTTTTTAGAATTTTGGCAAGCGGCACTAAGCGAACGTTTTTGTAAAGAGCCCGTTTTACTGCAGCCGTATGAGTATTTGATTCGACATACTAAAATAAAAATAGAAGAAATTGGTAGCCACAAGAGTCTTCTGTTTACTAAAAAAAGAAATTTTAAAAAATCTCCACTGGAAAAAAAGTGATGACCAAAACCACAAATATCTATCGCCTTAAGTGCAGGATACAGGGATTTTTTTAGTATTTTTCAATTTAAAACTAGTAAACTTTTGAATATTTAGAACAAGTTGGGTATTTATCTATTATCAGCACTAAAAAAAAAATAATGTAAAAATAAAGTAAATTTCTAATTTAGAAAATTAAAACAATCCTAATTAATTAAAAATATTTTGTATAATAATGCCTAGATAAATCTAATTAATCAAATAAAATCAAAGTGCTTTCGATTTAAATTAATTTACAATAAAAAGCAATAAATAATTATATAACAAAATATATTAAACAAATTATATTAGTAAATTATATTTATAAGAGAGGTATTTTTGAATCATTTATAATTTTATTAAAAGTAGCCTTTTAAATAAATCAAAATTTAAACAAATTGTTAAATTTAGGGCTTAAATATTAATGTTATTTATTAGACTTAAATTTGCTTAAATATTTTAAACACAATTTATAAAAAAAAAATTATTAAAGTTTCAAATTTTCAAAAAATGTTTAGTTATCGGCATATTTATGTAAATTTATTATTTATAATAAAGCATATTAATAAATTTTATTATCACATTATTTTACACAAAAATTACCACAGGCAACCAAACATACATGGAAGCCGAATACCGTGCGGACATAAAGTAAATCCCCTCCTGCTAGCTTTGAACGGTTATGTTTTCGGTTCTGAAAATTTGTCTACGAAAGTAGTTAATTGCGAACTTTCTAATAAAGGCATTTTTGATTTTGTGGAACTTCCGGTTATACCGGAAGTGGATGGCAACTTTTTTATTTTAAATGGAACACCCAGTATATTTTTGAATTTTCGTGTTCTCCATAAAAATACCATTAAATTGACCTAGAGTAGTGTGCTCTACTATTATTACTTTCGTAATTAGGCCCATTTGAAAATCACATTTTTATGCAACTTCATTTACACCGGAAGTTGGAGCCAACTGCCCCAACTTCCTTATTTTAAATGATTTTCTTTTGCAATTAAGTTAATAACATTAAATTTAAACAAAATTATGTTTAACCTTAAGTTCGATAATTTTCCACTTCCGGTGTAAATGAAGTTGCATAAAAATTCGATTTTTCGAATGGGCGTAATTTCGAAAGTATTAATCGTAGACCACACTATGCTAGGTCAATTTAATGGTATTTTTATGGAGAACACGAAAATGCAAAAATGTACTAGGTGTTCCTTTTAAAAAAAGAAAATTGCCATCCACTTCCGGTATAACCGGAAGTTCCATAAAAAACATAACCGTTCAAAAGTTAGCTGGGGGGGGGATTTACTTTATATACGCACTGTATAATTTCCTATCTTAACACAAGATAATACAAATTATCTTCGATCTTCGAAAGAAATGCAACCAACGTGCAACTAGGTTTTGGTTAGTAATTATCGGCGGAACGGATAAAAAAATCCGAAACATCATGAAATAAGGTTGGCCAACTGTTTAATCGAAGACGACTATTATCTACAGGGCAACTTATAAATTATCAATAAAAAAATAAAATATTCTTTAAGAAATCTTAAAAATAACCACATTTTAAAATAAATTATAAATAAGTTAAAAAACACTGTCTAAAGATTTTAATTTAAACTAACCTAAAAAAAAACTACTAAAATATACAAAAAAATAATTTTCTTAAATTTTATATTATTATACCTATTACATACATAATTGTATTACCGCATTATTTTACACAAAAATTACCACATACGCAGGCAACCAAACATACATGGGAGCCTTCGGGAACAATCGATTACTTCATGATGCCCGCCGCGCCTGACCAATCACAATCGAGCGCGTTAAAATTTGATTTAAATATGAAAAAATCACATTTCTTGCAGTTTTAAGGAAAATATTTTACCATAAATTAGGACGTACAATGAAAATAATTTAATTAACACGAATTTAAACCATTTAATTAAAAAAATATAAAAGGTAAATCATTTAAAATCTATTCATTATGCTTCTTTTTCTTACTTTTCTTTGGGGATTCATTTGTTGTACCCTCGGTCGTTTCCAATTTATGTTTTTTATTAATTTCTACATTTTCATTTGAAATTTCTGCAGATATTTCTTGATTTATTTGTTTCGACTTATTTTTTTTCTTATTCTTCTTTTTCGAAGGCGAAATGCTGTCATTATTTTCAACTAACATAGCTACATCTTTTTCCTCACTTAAATTTATTGCGGAATCAACTTTTTTTGACTTATTTTTCTTCTTTTTGGAACTTACTTCATTTTTATCAACTTGTTTATCCTCATTTTCTACAACAGAATTTTCTTCTGCAACTTTTTTTGACTTATTTTTCTTCTTTTTGGAACTTACTTCATTATTATCAATTTGTTTATCCTCATTTTCTACAACAGAATTTTCTTCTGCGATTTTTTCTGACTTATTTTTCTTCTTTTTGGAGCTTACTTCATTATTATCAACTTGTTTATCCTCATTTTCTGCAACAGAATTTTCTTCTGCAACTTTATTTAACTTATTTTTCTTCTTTTTGGAACTTACTTCATTAGTATCAACTTGTTTATCCTCATTTTCTACACGATGTACAGCAGAATTTTCTTCTGCAGCTTTTTTTGACTTATTTTTCTTCTTTTTGGAAGGCGAAACAACCTCATCATTATTTCCAATTGAATCTTGATTATTAGCACTTTTTAAACGATCATTTGAATTTTCTGCAGTATTTTTTTGTTTCTTTTTGGGACTTTCATCGATATTACCGACTTCTTTAATTTCAGTTTCTTTCCTCTTTTTTCCAAATTTGAAATTATTTTTTTTTTGTGGTTTTGTGAGTAAATCATTAGTTTCGCCCTCCTGTAATCGCTCAAAAATAGCAACGAAAAATCCGTTACATAAATCCTTTTCAGGTTTCGAGTATAGACATCGTTCACCTAGAACCCCGTACTCTTTAGCACCGAAATTAACCCAAGGTGCTTTTAAATAATCCCGTGCGTTAGCTAATCGATAAAAATAACTTTGACTTATAATTTCTTGAACTACAGCCTCGTTTTCTTCAGGTTCAAGCGAGCAGGTGGAGTAAACGATGCGTTTAGCATCAGGGAAACTGCGGATAGCATGTTTTAGGATTAAAATTTGAAATCCTTTTAATTTTTTAATGCGTGCAGCTTCTTCTTCAGGATTGTTTTTAAATAATTCATGCCGTTTTACCATTCCGGTTCCTGAACAACTAGGATCAACCAAAATATATTCAACACCAGGTACTTCCTCTTTTTTAACAGCAAGAATATCTTTACAAATACTCTCAATGCAAGTTCCACCAGACGTTTCAAAATTTTCTTTCATGCTTTTGAAACGGTTAGGGTTTAATTCAGTGGCGTAAATTTTACCTTTATTCTCCATTAATGCAGCGAGATGTAACGTTTTCATACCTGGAGCTGCGCACATGTCTAAAACAGTGCTTCCTGGTGGAGGATTGAGGAGAAACGTTGGTAAACAGCTCGCCTATAAAATATAACGAGTTAATTTTTTTCATTTTCTTTTCATTAATTTTATACCTTATCTTGCAAAATAATTCCTTTTTCTTCGTGCGATTTCCATTGGAAAAATTTAACTCCTTTATTAAAAACAAGCAAATCAGGAAAATGTAAATCTAGCAAAAAATCATACTCGTCTAGTTCATTTACTTTTGAGAGAAAACCTTCATAATCATCTTTTTGGAGGAATTTTTGTAAAGTCCAACCACCATCACGTAGCTCCTCCAAAACCTCATTAACACCCAATTTTAAAGTATTTACTCTTATATAACGAGGAATATTAACTAAAATATTAAAAATTCAAATTTATTCGAAATTTCATAAAAAGTAGAAATAATATTCCAAGAAGTAGAAATGGTAAAAAATTAATAAAAACTCATTTGAAACTTAAAATTATTTATTAATATACAAAAACTAAATACATTAATACTTCTTAAAATACTATTAATAAATTATGAGTCTTTTTTCTCTTGATTAAGAGTATCAATTTTATTCCCCTCGTCATCGTATTCAGGATCATGATATGCTTGATACGCGTACAAGCATATTACAAGATTAACTGTAATTACAGCGGCAACAACAGACCAAGCAGTGTTAGTAAAACCGTCAATGTGGTACTCATGTAAAACATGGCGAACACCAAAAAATGCGCCGAATGGTAAAGTGAACATTAGGAAGCTGTAGAACAGGAGGAGAAGTATAGCTTTTCCCGCCTGCCTCGTGTGTTCCGGAACGAGCGGTTCATCCATTCTGCAAAAATAAAAAATAATTACCTTTCAGTTCCTTAATAGGTTCTTTATCTTGAGAACTTGCAAGCTCTCTCAATTTATCTTCGTACGAAAGCACGATCTGAATAGGCTTAGCACCCGATACTAATTTCTTTCTACCCCATAACAACTGCGTAATTAAAATATCTAACAAAAACGGATCGAAACGTGTTTCCTTCTCCAAAATTTTCGATTTCCCCACCAAATCTTTAATAACCGCAGAATTCTGAATGGCTTTAGCAAGCAGGGAATAAAGTTCAGACACTCGCTAAAAAAATATTATTAAAATCACGTGATTTTTAAATTGGTAAACTTACCTCATGTTTTTTTTCATAAACTAAACTTTTTAAACTTCCCCCATCTTGTTTTACCGCTTTTAAAATTTTTGCAGCAGTTTTGTATTGTCTAGGCACCTTTACTGAATGTTCAAATTTTGTTTCTAACATACCTAAGCCTGTGATTATCCAATAAATCCAAGAAAATAAATTCACGAGGAAATACAATTCTAACCTCAAATAAACCACAGAACTTTCAAAAACTAGAACGTAAAATTTTGAATGGTGTAAGTTTGGTTGCATGGATCATAGTAAAGCCATCATAAACGATTAATGGATTTTGTATTTAAAATTGCAACTATAAAAATAGGTGTACTACTGCAATTAAAATTAACCCTTTTAAAGTCCTTAAATTTATTAAAAGATAATTTGAGAATATTTTCATTTTAGAAAGAACGAAGTTATTTTAGTGTGAGAAAAATCCAATAGATGGCGTGTGGCGCTACTTTATAAATTTTTAGGTTAAGACAACATGTTTTTTAAATTTTTATTAATTTAGTTATTTAATTTAATTAATTATTATTAAATAATAATGGAAGTGTGTGAAAATTCGAGTGAATTAGTTAATTTGCCCCAAAAGCGTTATTATCGACAACGAGCACATTCTAACCCTGTTGCGGATCACTGTTTCGACTAGTAATTTATTTATAAATAATAAAATAACATAACTCACGTTTAAATTTTAGCCCAACATGCCCTGAAGTATTCGATTGGTCACGTTATTATCCCGAAATTAATAAAAGCAATGGCGTGGTTGAATTCGCTGATATCGGATGTGGTTACGGTGGATTATTAATAACACTCTCAACAATGTTTCCCGAAACATTTATTTTAGGCATGGAAATAAGGGTGAAAGTTTCTGATTATGTTAATGATAGAATAATTGCTTTAAGATCGCAAAAACCTGGAGAATATCAAAATATTGCATGCCTACGCACTAATGCTATGAAATATTTACCAAATTATTTTAAAAAAGGACAAGTAAGTTACAGTTTATTAAAGGTGTTAAAATTAATGGTTTAATTTTCAGTTGAAGAAAGTTTTTTTCTTGTATCCTGATCCACATTTTAAAAAGGCGAAACATAAATGGAGGATTATTAATAAAAGTTTACTGGCAGAGTATGCGTATGTTTTAGCTGAAGGTGCGATTGTTTACACTGTAACTGATGTTAAGGATTTGCATGAGTGGATGGTGCAACATTTCGTTGAACATCCATTGTTTCAGCGAATTATCGGGGATGAATTAAATCAAGATCCTGTCGTTGAAAAAGTTTATAACAGCACCGAGGAAGGCCAGAAAGTTACTCGCAATAGCGGAGATAAATTTTTAGCTGTTTTTAGACGAATTAAAGATCCTTTAGAATGATTAAAACTTCATTTTTTGTGTTATTTTATTAATTTAATGGAATTTATAAAATATATTTGTATAAAAATTTTAATAATTCATCGTTTCACTCAGGTTTAAATTTAAATTCAGTCTAACAGGTTCATCTTTAAAAACCACGGCTTTAAAGAATTTAAAGAAAAGATTTAACATGAAATAAATTACTAAAAAAGTAAATTTCCCGAAATTAAAGTAATTTGATAGAACAGTTCCGATTATTAAGAAAATTATGAAACTATTTTCGGTGTAATTTCTTAAGCTCACTCTTGGTGGTAGTTCGTATGAGATTCTTTTAGACGTTCCATTGTTTTTCTGGAATTTATAAACAATTTCTGGGTGTTGCAGGAATTTTCTTGAAAATCTTCCTAAGAGGCCTGGATTGTAATATAACGACTTTAATTCACTTCCGTACTAAAAAAAAACGCAAATTACTTAAAATCAATTAAATACAGGGTGTTCCGTTAGTGGTTCAAGGTTCGAAATTAGAGCAAATTTAATTTCCAAAAAAAAAAACGAAAAAACTAGCGTTTTTAGTTAACCAATGTAAAGCGTTTGTTTTTATTTTTAGAAAATTAGCGATATTTTCAAAACTAAAAAAGATAAAATAAAATTTCAAAATTCTACAAAAACTAAGATTTGGGCTTTAGATAAATACGTGCTTTCTATAAAAATCGTGTGGTTAATAAATTTATTATAAATTCGTTTGTTTTTATTTTTAGAATATTTCAAAATCCTGCTTAAACTACGATTTTCATTCTTTATAATCACACACTTTGTGAACAAATCGTGCAGTAAATAAATTAATAATGAATTTATTAAAATGACGCTTTCAAAAAGTTTGTATATAAAATTTTATGGTTAATGCAGCTCGGCTGAAAAAATGCAATATTTTCAAAACCAAAAAAGATAATATAAAACTTCAAAATTCTACTAAAACTACGATTTGGGCTTTAGATAAATACATACTTTCTATCAAAATCGTGTGATTAAAAAATTAATTATAAATTTCTAAAAATGTTGCTTTTGAATCGTTTGTTTTTTTAGAAAATTTGCGATATTTTCAAAACTATAAATGATAATTAAAAATTTCAAAATCCTGCTTAAACTACGATTTTCATTCTTTATAATCACACACTTTGTGAACAAATTGTGCAGTAAATAAATTAATAATGAATTCATTACAATGACGCTTTCAAAAAGTTTGTATATAAAATTTTAGGGTCAAAGCAGCCTGGCTGAAAATATGCAATATTTTCAAAACCAAAAAAGATAATATAAAATTTCAAAATTCTACTAAAACTATGATTTGGGCTTTAGATAAATAGGCGCTTTCTATAAAAATTGTGTGGTTAATAAATTAATTATAAATTTTTAAAAATGTTACTTTTGAATTGATTGTTTTTTTAGAAAATTTACGATATCTTTAAAACTACAATAGATAATTAAAAATTTTAAATTTTTACTTAAACTACTATTTTCGTTTTTTATAGTCACATGGTTTTTGCAAAAATCGTGCTACAAATAAATTAATTTCGATAAGATAGTTTATAAAGTTTTTGTTTTTTGTCGATCGAATTTGCTCTAGTTTTTAACCACAAATGAAACAGCCTAAAAATAAAATTACCTTCTCATTAATTTTGCACGAAAATTCATGAAAAGCTCGCACTAAATATTTATTTTCGTGTGATTGGATTGGTATTAAATCAGGATCACCATCGTATTTATACTGCTGCATTCTCCTTCGTACATTTTCGACAGTTAATGCTTTAGGATATTGATTTGGGGTTGATGTTGTAGAAGAAAACGATTGCTCGGGTATAAAATCAAAGTTTGGAAACTAAAAAAATAAATCGGGTTTAAATACTAAAATATACCATAAAGAATATTAGAAATTTAAATTAATACTGTGTTTCCCATAATTGCCTAAATATTATTTTAAATATTAAATTATGTGTTAGTATACCTTTTTACTCACATCATTAATGTTAAACATTTCAATTAAAGCATCAGCCGATTGTTTCAATAGTAAAGGCGTTTTTTGTCTATCGGCATAAGAAAATTCATCAATAATTTGACCTTGCATTATAAACGACCAAAAACCATAAGCCTTGCGTTCTAATTTTTTACGTTCTTCCAATAAATTCATCGCTTGAATTTCAGCACCTCTAATAATTTCCAATAACTCATAAACCTAAAATTACTTGTATCAGGTGAATAAATTTAATTATAAATAAATTTACCTCAGGTGCAGTTTTTGTGATAAAAAGTGGTTTGTAACAAAAATCTTGCCCTTCTAATTCGTGCATTTTTTGTCGCACAATTGTGAGGTATTTTGAAGCGATTAAATCATGATCGTCCCCATAAAAGCTTTTGTCTACTTTTGAAGTATTTAAAAACGCTGAATTATTTAAATTTGGTGTTGTAGTTGACCAGTTTTTCGTTGGCGATAATGGGGGTAAATATTTTGAGTTTATAGTAACGTGCAAATGTGTTGGTGAAAAATTTTTCATTTCAACGACATTTTCTATTTTTCTAATCATTGTAACTAAATTGGGTTGATTAAAAATCTAAAAACAACATAATAAGATTTTCGCTTGTAATAATTTTTTTACTAAAACCTACCTTTGTTAATCGATACAACATTTGTGCATTTTTAGGGCTTGCTAAATTAATTCTAGTAAAACGTGGGAGTAATTGTTGAAACATGATTACATAACTTAATAAATTCTCGGCAATAAATGGTAAATAATCCATGCTAACTACTTTAATATCATCTTTAAATTCACTTCCGTTAAGCATTGATTTAGGGCTAAAAATTAGAATTTAATTTTAATAAACATGTTAAAATAAATTTACCTTCGGAAATTATTATCCTGTGAATATCTCCAGGGTTGAATAAAGCTCAACCATAATTCCAGAACGAGTTTAAAAGATTCATCAAGTGGCCATCGATAAAATAAATTCCTCAAAAACACGTACATACGTGATTGCAGCATTGGTAAACAAATTTTTTTTAATTCACCCAACGAGGAATTATCGTTATTACCAGTTGATGCAAATGCGTGAATATGCTTAATAAATGCTCTCACGATACGAATATAATCAGCGCTCGGTAATTCATGATGATACTAAAAAAATTATTATAAAATTTTGATTAATTCAAAACAAATCAATTACCATTGTAGAAGCTGAAATATTAAAGCCACCGAATTGTTGGCACACTTGATCGTTACACAACCAAAAATCAACGAATGCCATTAAAATTGTTTCGCTCCGCCAAATCTCATTTCTCGGGTGTTTATTTAAATTCATCATTGAATCTTGAGTTGGACTCGTCACTCCATTAAATAATAAAGTTTTATTTGGTGACCTAAATCACACAATTTTATTAAAATTTTTTTTAAAAAATATTAATTACCTCATTAACGAAGGAATGTTATGTAAAGGATTTTTTCCGTTATAATAAGTAATATTCGGTAATATTTGGTTTGATGAATTTGTTGGAAAAAAATGTAAAAGATATTCAGACATTACATGGTAATAAGCTGAATTCCATGAATCTTCACTTGTAATTCTTTCATTACTTGGTCGTATCAAGTGATGAGCAAAGTGAAATATGAAATAATCAAACGGATCTAAAAGAAAAAATAAAAATTTAGGTTTCTTGAGTTAATGGTACTTACTCAATTGTAACATTGATTGCTTTGTTTGTGGGTTAATAAAAAGCATTCCCCTGTAAAAAGGGTGAACTCTTCCACTTTCAAGCATAAAACGTATTTTTTCCTAAAAATAAATTGTATAATATTTACGTTATTTGGTAAAAATATGACTTACTGGTGCGTAACATAAATTAAACTCGTATTTAATCGTGGGGTCTTCTAATAAGCAATAAATAATTTTAAAAAGCGGTCCCAGCGGTTTTAAAAAGTTAAGTAAAACCATGAAATCCCCATTGCAATTATCGGGCATGGTAGTTCTCAAACCCCAATCTTGAAATCCTTGTAGGCCGAAGATACTATTAACGAGGGTTGGAAAAAACGTTTGAACCTCTTTCCGGTTTCCTCTTTCAAAAAAATGAACGACGCAATCGATACGTTGATCCAAGCGAAGGCATAATGATCCCACCACTTGGTTCTGTTAAAAATAACACATTATTATTGATTAATTAAAGATCATTTTATTTACCAAATTTATATTTGGTTTTCTTAATATTTTATCTCTTGAATAATAGAATTCGAATAAAAACGACATGATTAATTTTGAAATTTAATAAAATGATCACCCGCAATATTTTTATGAAGAAATTTTTGACAAGTTATTTTAGTTTTTGTTTTTTAAAATGTCGATTTTACGGTATAATTTAAAAGATATTGTTACGATAATACTAATTTTTCAAGTGGCAAAGAGGAATTGAATATTAAACGCATTCGTTAAGGCTATAGTCGGCAAATTTGAGCGCTTGATTTTGAAATTCTCTTGATATTTGCAATTTTGGTCATAACTTTTTTTCCAGTGGAGCTTTTTTAAAATTTCTTTTTTTGGTATAAAGAAGAGTCTTCTCGCTACCAATTTCTTCTATTTTTGTTTTAGTAAGTCAAACCAAATAATCATACGGCAGCAGTAAAACGGGCTCTTTATAAAAAACTTTCGCTTAGCAGCGTTTTGAAACATTCTAAAAAACTAATTGAAATAATATTTTTTTCCAATGCTAGAAATAAGTTAAGACATAAATGAAGAGTTTGATGTTGCGTTTGTTTGTTTTAAATATATTTTTAATTTTTTTACAGCACCCCAAAAATTTCTTAAAATTTTACTTAATTTTTGGGATGCTGTAAATAGTTTAAAAATATATTTAAAACTTTTCGTTTATAACTTAACTTATTTCTAGCGTTGGAAAATAAATATTATTTCAATTAGTTTTTTAGAATGTTTCAAAACGCCGCTAATCGAACATTTTTTGTAAAGAGCCCGTTTTACTGCTGCCGTATGATTATTTGGTTTGACTTACCAAAACAAAAAAAGAAGAAATTGGTAGCCACAAGACTCTTCTGTGTACTGTGTACCAAAAAAAGAAATTCTAAAAAAGCTTCAATGGAAAAAAAAGTATGACTAAACCCACAAATATCAAGTACTCAAATTTGCCGACTATCTTCTTAAATAAAAAAACTAAACCGAGGTAGTAATTAAACCAAAGTTAGCTTATAAATTATAAGTAAATCTAATAAATAAATCACTTGTTAAAGTTATTATCCGCAGTCGGAAAGATGTAAAAATTAAAAACTTACCAGGCTTATTTCTGATTCGTAATTTTGCTGCATCATTTTATTTTGTGGTTAGAAATACACACATTAAGATTATTAAATAGTTTAACTATTTTAAAACTTATTATTTATATTAAAATAAACAGGTTGTAACAAAACAAGACGCATAAACTTGCCATAACCTATAAATGTTTTTGACATTTACACAGAACAAGAAAACAGTAAACTTCAGTAATTAATTATTTTTTATTATTAGAGGTATTTTTTGAGCAAATATTTGTATAATTTATGTATAAAAATGTTTTTGGTTTTCTAATAAAATAATTTATTGAAATATTAAAGTAAATAAATAAACGTCTTGCAACTCAATTTACACGTTACGCGTATAAAGAGCTGCCTATTTTATAACATGTAAAAATTGTTATTAATTATACGATAATTAAATATAAATATACAATAATAATTTATAGCATATTTTATAATATTTTACTATTTATTTGATGATTATATAAAATTATTCGTTGCGCAACCCATTACGCCTGTATTAAGTATAAA
The DNA here is from genome assembly GCA_963971135.1 of Stenus bimaculatus. Lineage (NCBI taxonomy): Eukaryota > Metazoa > Arthropoda > Insecta > Coleoptera > Staphylinidae > Stenus > Stenus bimaculatus. The sequence continues at coordinate 2,369,356 of OZ020183.1, forward strand.
GAGTTGCCTAGTATGTATTTTTAAAAAAATGAGTAATTCTTTTTTTTTAATATTTTAGCGATTTAATTAATTTCTTTGTTTGTGGATAAACTTGTTTATAGGGTATATTTTAGTTAATTATTTCGTAAAGTATATTTTTGTTCTCGTTTAGATGGATTAAATATTGTTAATCCTGTTGAAAAATTGTGTTGGGAAAAAGAAGGGGAGGCTTTTTTGGTCGTGGAATAAATTTGTGCAGAATTAGAGCCGCTAAACGAGGTAGTAACAATGGTGGATTGAAGGAATTAGAATTTGGGATAAGCGAATGCGAATCGTAGGATAAAAATGGCCGCTGTGCGTCCCTTATCCCTCGTGGCTGACATGAAATCCCAGGTTAATCCACGTCAGCTGTCCTTACACCTCGTTAAACCCCGGTGGATGTCTTTATCCAAAATTACAACCGTAATAATAATAATTCGTTGGGCTTAATCAAATAATAAGAGTGGTTTAGGTGCGGCGTGAAATCGCGAGCAAATATTAAATTTTGAGGAAAAATGTTGGTGAATGCATGTTTGTAGTTAACGTTAGTCGCGCTTCGTGCGAAACCAAAGAGCGCCGCTTATTCCCTAAGAGAGATTATCCTTTCGAATGTTACGCACCGTCAGCTCGCATTCGTCAGGACCACCCTGGGGATTTACGCATTAAAATATGACCAAGAAATTTCAACTACGGATTCAAATAAGAAGGAGAAAAAACGCGCTCTTTGGAGGAGATTAAATGGCGGGGAAAAGCGTCAATTTGTCATCAGTCATCAGCTGTATTAACTCTCGAAAGCGAGAGGACAAAAGGCTGTTTTCCCCATTAGTTACCGGACACCCTCTATTAAATGGAAACTCTTGTCGGTCGCCCCTTATCAAAACACATCTCGCACTTGAACCGCGCTCCGCACTCATATTAGTCACTTATATCCTTTACATCCCTCGAATTAAATACAGCTTCCAATAATAAAGACTTTAACAAAAATAAATAATTCTTACTCATCAATCAATTTTAGGATTACTCAAATTAACCACTATTTTACTTAAATTAAAACAAATAAACGAAAAAAATCACTACCGAATTAATTCGGTGCAGTATGTAAAGTTGCTCCCAGTTGGAAGTAGGACAAATCGTGATTACTTTTGTCCTACTTCCAATTGGGACCAACTGTACTGGAAAAAACTAAAAGGACGCTCGAGTGGGGATATTTGAAGATCAAGAATTTTTTTTAGATTCAAAATTTACTATAAATGTAAAGCTTTTTAAATACCAACATTTTTCAAAATTTTAAATGTTAAAACTAACCACATTTTTGTGTTCTAAAAATCATTTTTTTTGTATAACTTTTTTAATTATTTTCAGATTTTAATGATTCTTTTTTCATTTCGCCAAAAAATAAATTTGATATTTTAGTGTAATTTTTAGATTTTTTGTAATTTTGCAGGTTCTAAGAAAATCGGCAATAAAATCAAAATTATTGAAACCACACACGAGTTTAATAAGTCACTGTAAGGATAATATTTATTGGTTTTTATTAATTTTTTAAAATCAAAAATTGGTTAACAAATGGCGGAATTATAACTTTTTTCGAAAAAAAAATGTGAAATTATCAATTTTTAGGTTAACTCGCGATTTTTGGGCTAAAAAAGGACTAAAATTACAAAACTTACAATTGTGGCTTAAATTACAGTACAAACTTTAATTCGAGTAATTTTTGCAATTTTATTAAATTGCATTTCGATTTTAAACCATTTTTTATAATAAAATTGATTTCGTGTTCTAAAAATCAAAATTCTTGTATAACTTTTTTGTTTATCAACCGATTTTGATTTTTCTTGTTTTATTTTGTGTTTAAAATCTCATGTGATAAATTAAAAAAATTAATTTTCAAATTGCTTATAGTAATTTCGTATTTTTTGTAATTTTTAGATTTTAGAGTTTCTAAAAAAACGGCGATAATAACGAAAAAAATAAATCTCAAACAGATTTACTTTTTCATTGCAAAAACAATAATTCCCGGTTTTTAATGTGTTTTTAAAATAAAAATTTGTTTAAAAAATGGCGGAGTTATTAATATTTATCGAGAAATTTTGACTTAAAATTGATTATTTTTAAACTAAATCATGGTTTAAGCCCAATATATCCCAAAAATATTAAATAATAAATTTAAAAAAAAATGTTTTAATTACAGTTTGAACTTCAATTTAAGTAATTTTTATTTTTTTTAAATTACTTTATGATTTTAAGCCACTTTTTTTTATAAAAATGAAAAAACTCTGTTCTAAAAATCGAAATTCTTGTATAATTCTTTTGTTTATCAACCGATTTTATTAATTCTTGTTTAATTTTGTGCATAAAACTTTAAATTTTTTCATGTGTTAAGCTAAAAAAAACAGTTTGGTTGTAATTTTTATTTTTTGTAATTTTAAAATTTAGTAGGTTCTTAAAAAATTGTCGATAAAATCTAAAATATTTAAGACTGAAACAAGTCTAATATTCCATTAAAAAGTCAATAAATGTAGGTTTTTAATGTGTGTTTAAAATTAAAAATTGGTTAAAAAATTGCGGAATTATTAACGTTTTTAGAAAAAGTTTTAATGAAAATGATTAAGAATTTCGGTTAGCAGAGTACTGACTCTAAAAAAGCGCCCAAGTGGGGGTAAGGGGGTGGTGTGCCCCCTTTTCGGTGATATTTGAAGGTCAAGATTTTTTTTTTGCTCCATAATTTTTAAAACTGAATGTCTCCAAAACTACAGATGTGAAGTTTTTTTTTAATACTACCTAACATTTTTGAAAATTTTAAATATTAAAACGAGATTTCTATAAAAAAATGGGGCTTTAATAAATAATTTATTTATTACAAAAAATTGAAAATGTATACAGGGTGTTGCAAAATTCGAGCGACTTGGGTTAACTGGAGAATGTTCCACATTTCTAGCAATTTTTTAAAGTAGTAAATGTCATTCTGAACTAAAAATGTATAAAATTTCAGATTTTTGTGGAACCCGTATAATCTTCTATTTTATACAGGGTCTAAAATGATGGTCACGGGTTCGTGTGTGCTTATACTAATACAAAAAGTACGTATAATTTTTTTTCCAAAACTCAACTGTTACCGAAATACAGGGTGTTGAAATTTCTTTTTATTTTTATTTTTACTTTTTATTTATTTTCTCTGGATCGGCTGAATGAAATTTAATAAAAATTACAGAGTGAGTACTTCTCATAGGTAGTCATCTTTATCTGTAACTTTTGTCTTAATTTAACACTCCAGTGGCGTAGGAACGAATTAAGGTGTTCCCTTTTTTGAAAATATTTGATACGCCACTGCAAAATTCTACAATTTTGTTTAAATTTTTAAAATCTTCATTCAATTTACCACAAAAAAGTATACCTATTAAATTTTGATAGCGTTAGTGGTATTCCAGTAATTTGGTGATTTATAAATCCAGTACCTTTTTTAAAATCAAACCAATTTTCAAAATATGAAACAAATTAAATTTAAATTAGGAAAATTAAAATTAAAAACTCTTAATATAACATTTTGTTGGTGTATCGTATAAAAAAACATGTCAGATAACCTAATTTTAAATTTTAGAATAATGTTGAAAATGGCTGCTCAATTTCATTTTTTATTATATTTAAAGAAAGTGTTTCTAACTTATTTATTTATTTAAAACACAAATTAAAACCTTACTAGGAGTTATCAATTTAAATTTTGTTTATTTAATTTAAATTTGTTTAAAATTTTGAAAATTTGTTTGATTTAAGCAAAGTCAATAGTCCATAAAATTTGAAATTACTGAAATACCACTACTCCTATCAAAATTTAACAAGTATACTTTTTTTTTAGTAAATTGAATGAAGGTTTAAAAAATCCAAAGAAAATTCTAAAATTTTGCAGAGGTGTATCAAATAATTTAAAAAAAAGGAGACACGTTAACCGGTTTCTACGCCACTGGAATGTAAAATTAAGACAAAAGTACAAGCCAATGATGAGTACCAATGAAAAGTACTCGCCATAAAATTTTTGTTAATATTCATCCAGCCAATCAAGAGAAAATAAATAAAAAGTGAAAATTAAAAGAAATTTCAACACCCTGTATCTCGGTAACAGTTGAATTTTGGAAAAATGTTTGTACGTATTTTTTGTCTTATTTTTACTTGTAGTATAAGCACACGAGCCCGTGACCGTCATTTTAGAAACACCCTGTACAGGGTGTCTCAAACCACCCGTCCACCCCTTTTATTTTGAGAACGCCTTCTCGTACATGGCTGAAATAAAAAATATATTACCAGAGCAAATCCGAAGAATGTATTGGTGCACTTATTTTTTACCGGAATAATCCGGAAGTGCCCGGAACCGGAAGTAACTTTCGATTTTTAAATGGTAACATAAGTCGAGTATGGTATCGTTTGAAAGGTCTTTTAAAAAGAAACAACTTTTATTAAAATATTTTTTTAATATCTTTCATAATTAACAAATTAAACGAAAAACAAAAGCAAACAAGTGACTAATGGTTTCTTAAATTATGGAAAAATTAAAACACTACCATCATCCTCAATGGGTAAGTGTAGAGGCAATTATGATTTTTTAAATGAAAACATGTATTTTTTGCTTCGCTTGTTAAAAATAATCAACTTTTTTAGGTTATGTACTTACCTTAATTCAAAAAATAAAAAAAAGTTGATTTTTAACGAATAAAGCGATAAACGCAAAAAAGAGTTTCAATTTAAAAAAATCTCTCTCTTGTCCATTTGCGGATGATGGTAACGATTTAATTTTTCCATAATTTAAGAGACCAATGGTCACTTGTTTGCATATTTTTTTTTCGTTTAATTTGTTAATTATGCAAGATATTAAAAAAATATTTTAATAAAAGTTGTTTCTTTTTAAAAGACCTTTCAAACGATACCATACTCGACCTATGTTGCCATTTAAAAATTGAAAGTTACTTCCGGTTCCGGGTACTTCCGGATTGTTCCGGAAAAAAATAAGTGCACCAATGGATTCTTCGGGTTTGCTTTGTGAATAATATTTTTTATTTTAGCCTTGTACGACAAGGCGTTCTCAAAATGAAAGGGGTGGACGGGTGGTCTGAGACACCCTGTATATTTTTTTTTAAATTTAAATCAATTTTATGATTTGTATTTTAGCATTGTTAATTGTCAAGTATCAATACAACTTTAGGTTTAAGTCTTTGTTTTTGAAGATATTTTATGACTTAGTAAAGCCAAACATGTAAAACTAAATTTTTGAAACAGTGTGGTTTTTTTTATTTTCCGATGATTATCAAAAGAAGGCGGTGATTACCACTTGCATTGACACAAGGCATTATTCTTAATCTTTCTTTTGATTTTTTCTGTCTTGGTGCAGATTTTTCTTTCAGGGTAACCAATAAAGTTCTTCTGTTCAGATTCTTAAAAAGTAAATAATATATCTGTCTGCATTATACAGGGTGATTCAAACCACCCGTTTATCTCCAGAACGCGTTATTGTACATGACTAAAAAATTTTATTAATAAAGTGAATGTAAAAAATTCAACTGCAAGTAACTTTGATTTTTTAAAAATTTTAAAGTTGGGTATTGTTTGATCGGTCTTTTAATAAGAAACAACTTTTACCATAGAGTGATGATAAAGTTAGGAAAAAAAAATTCATAACTGCCGTCTCAAATTTTTTTTTAAGAAAATCGCTAGCACAGGTCAATTTCAGTTTTTAAAATGCCAACCAAATCTACAGGGTGTCCAATTTGACGTAGAACTCTATGGGTATCTTTGTTATTATTGAAGATAGAAAGTAGTACATATTTGTATGTTCAATAATAATTCGTTGACAATACAGTTGAATTTTTTATCGTTTCCACGCCATCTTGAAAAAAACAAAAAGTGCCATTTTTTGAAAATATGACTGTCCCATTTTCCGTAAAATAATTATTAAATGTGACATGTGGTATATCAAAATTCTCAGAAGAAAACAGTGATTCCAAATATGTGTAATTCCAATATGGCCACCATAAGAAAAAACAAAGTTTGGATTATTTCCTGGAAATACAGTGACTTAAGAAAAAATCTGATTCGTTTATTGAATTTTAGATATTGTTAACAAAGTTTTTTGGCATGGCCTATAATAAAGAAGTTACAGACATATTTTGAAAATGGCACTTTTTGGTTTTTTCAAGATGGCGCCGAAACGATACAAAATTCAACTGTTTTGTCAATGGATTAAAGATACAAAAATGCACTACTTTGTCCATTTAACCGACTTTCTATCTCCAATAATAATAAATATACTCATACAGTCCAACATCAAATGGGACACCCTACACCCTGTATAAGTTTATTAATAACAAAGATACCAATGTAATGCAGCTCAAATTGGGACACCCTGTGCAAAGAACAAAAATGAAAAAATTGTTCCAAAATAAAATAATATGTTCGATTTGTGTTTTTTTTAGAAATGGTGATGAAAATGGAGATAACAGTGAATTTGTGGTGTTAATTTGGTTTAAGCAATTTGTCAAATTTGATGATTTGGAGATAAGAGCGTGGAGTGTGTGAGGTCTTGGGGCAGGTAGCTGGATATTTGGGGGTAGCTGTAGCTGTCAACAAACAGGGGATTATCAATTGTGTCGTTAAACTGTTTTGTAATCGATAGGAAGGAGCGCTTCGTTGGCGAATGAATCGAGCGGAGAAGAAGAAGAGAAGAAGAGGAGAAAAGCAATATCCATTTCGAGCAATTTAGAGACGCCATTGTGAACAAACCATTCATACCCATTTTCTCGTCCAGTTATGCATTATTATCATAACTTTATGTATGTTTTCCTCTATTCACAACATGTTTTACATTTACAACCAAAATATCCTAACCAATCAAAAATCTCTTAATTTTTTTAAATAAATATTTATAAACGCCACCGACAGAGTTGTGGTCTACAAAAGGTCCAACGAAGCATGCTCGCTTATTAATTTTCATGTTTGCACTATTGTCATGTCCCAGATGGAAGTTTTGATTGTAGTCTAGGGTTAAGAATAATCCTCGCCTTAATCCGCACGCTAGATTACTCTTTTTCAATCGACCCGGATCGTTGCGAATGACAGCCTTTGATGGAGGTCTTACTCCAATTTTCATCAACCAACAATTTCAATAAATTTACCACATTTTAATGTTTCATACAAACGGAGCACGCTCGTCTTTTTTACTTCCTTCCACCTTTGTACAAGAAAACTTTTTTTTTTCGACAAGAACCTTGGATTAAAATTCAACAATAGACACACACCCTCGCAAAAAAAATCTTGCGATGTTCTTTTTTCTTTTTTGCACTTTTTATTCCATCTTCTTAGAAAATAGTAATAATGGAATTAGTTTATGATTGTAAGTAATTTAATTTAATAATATAATAAACGTGTGGTGGTTTTCTTTTAAGGGCGCGGCGCGGTGTTTGGATATTATTATTTTAAAGTAAACAATTTTGTGTTATTGTTGAGCAATGAATTTTGAGCGATATTATTTTTAGTTTGGATGCAGGCGGTGGGGTGGGGGTGGTTTTTATTATTTACACACGAAAGGCAGCACGCATAAATAAATGGCGGGCGCGGCGCGTAAAATTTCGATTGCCTTTATTTATAAACACATTGCAACATATAAATATGAGTGTAGTGGCAATAATTGAGCTATTATTAATGCCGTTTAACTGGAAATTGTTTCAATTCTCGTGCGTTGACAGCCGTCGGCCCTCGAATAACAAATAACGGCTATCGGCCCACTGGCCCGGAATTTTTACACCGATGACTAATAACAAAATAAACGTCACCGTTAAATATTGCACTATTAATTAACATTTTAGGGCCGACGCAACGGATTGATTAGGCAAATTACGTTGTTCTTTCCGAGGGCATCACTGACTAGCCTCCGGCCACAAAACCACCCCTTTGCTTTTTCAATTTCATTACAATATCATTAAATCGGCCCCACTTACTTATACCACCTACAAAATTAAACGACACTTTTCAATCAAAAAATTCACAAAAAAATCACTACCGAAAAATAAAAAAAACCTAATTTAAACATTTGATAGCTTCAAATTTGCAGAAGTTAAATTTCTATAAAGAAATCAATTTTTTTTATTAGATTAAAATGGCCCATCAAAAATCGCTTACTCAAAAAATTTTTCAAAATGTTTTTAAATTTAGTGGTAACAAGAAATTTCAAAGTTATTTTAGCGTTTAGTTGCTAATTTTTTATTTATACAGGGTGTGTATAAATTTATGTCTATAATTTAGGTGCTTATCTCGAACGCGTTATCGCACATCATTAAAATAAAAAACTTAATCACCAAAGTTAACCTAAAGATTCCATTGGTGCACTTATTATTTTCCGGAACAAACTGGAAGTGCCCGGAACCGAAGGTAACTTTGATTTTTTAAATGGCAACATAGGTCGAGTATGGTATCGTTTGAAAGGTCTTTCAAAAAGAAACAACTTTTATTAAAATATTTTTTTAATATTTTTTATACTTTAGAACTTATTCGAAAAACAAAAAAAAATGTTAAAAAAAGAAAATAAAAATTATTGCATATTTTGGAGAATTTTGTTTAAATATGGACAAGTATGATATTTAAAGTTGGTAAAACATTTTGTAGAAAGAGTTTATAAATTTATAAAATTCTTCAAAATATGCAATAATTTTTATTTACTTTTTTTAACAATTTTTTTTTGTTTTTCGAATAAATTCTAAACGATGGAAAATATTAAAAAAATATTTTAATAAAAGTTATTTGTTTTTGAAAGAGCTATTAAACGATACTAAACTCGACCTATGTTGGCATTTAAAAAATCAAAGTTACTTCCGGTTCCGAATAGTTCCGGATTGTTCCGAAGAAAAATAAGTTCACCAATGGATTCTTTAGGTTCACTTTAGTTAATAAGATTTTTATTTTAGTGATGTGCGATAACGCGTTCTCGAGATAAATGAGTGGCACGGGTGGTCTGAATCACCCTGTATATTATATTATACAGGGTGTCCCTGAATTACTGTGTACAAATCTCTTGTGTTGATAGAGGAAGTGAAACTAACCATTTTTGACTTATAAAGTATTGTTCGAAAATGCTTCCTTAAAAAGTTATACCACTTCAAAAATTAAAAAAAAATAATATTTTTTTGTAAAATAAATAAATATTATAATATTAATTTGAAATTTTGGTCACAGTTTTTTCACATAAGGATACACATTTTCGTCTAATAAAAGTTTAAAAATTTTATTTTTTTTAATTCATATTTTTAGCTAAAAATTATAAAATCTACTTTTACTCCGAAATGAAGCACCGAAGCGACATAAAATAAGAGTACCTTTTCTGTGGAAAATTGATCAAGGATTATTTTAGTACTTTTAAAATTAGCAAAAATCTAAATAAAACAAAAGATAGGATCAAAAAAAGTTGATGGCCCCCCCAGATGTAACGCCCCTGAAAATATTTTTAAAATTTTTATTGGCCGAAACTGTGTATCCTTATGTGAAAAAATTGTAGCCAAAATTTCAAATTAATATTTCTTATAATATTTATTTTATTTACAAAACAATATATTTTTAAAAATTTTTGAAGTGGTATAAATTTTTAAGGAAGCATTTCCGAGTAATACTTTATAAGTCAAAAATGCTTAGTTTCACTCCCTCTATCACCACAAAAAATTAGTCACATTTATTCAGGAACACCCTGTATAAGTCTTAATTCTGAAAAACTTTATATAAAAATTTTCTCAGTTGACATGACTTTACTTTAAAATATTCTTTACGGTGAAATTTAAATTTTTTTTAATGACATCTAGATGGCGCTAGTATAAAATTTTTCGTACCATTTTAAAAAAGTATTGTTTTATGGTATAAAAACCATATCAATCCATTAAAAAAAAATTGTCAAGTCACAGTGATGTCATGTCAACCGGGAAAAATTATTTGATGAGTTCTAAATAAAGTTTTTTAAAAACAATGCGACACTTATTTTACCGTTTTTGAAAATTGCAAAAAATATGGTAGTTATGATTTTTATGCATTACTTTAGACTCACCCTGTATAACGTTTAGGTAAAAAAATATGAATTTTTACATAATCATAATATATTATAGCATTATTTTAAAATTCAAATTTCACTTGATTTTTAAAATTTATAAATAAAACTATATTACATACAGGGTGTAACAAAAGTATGGAATAATCGATTTATTTTCTTATTATGAAGAGTTACAAAAAAAAGTTTAAGACAAAAGTTTCTTGATTATTTTTGATGCATATTTTGACATATTTTGTTTTTTCACATTTGTTTTTATTTCTTTGCTGTGTCAAGCAATTTTGTTTTTTTAAGTAGCAACCATATTTTTTTTTCGATTTTTAAAAAGTGCATATTTTTCTGAATATCGGGATGTTATTTTATCCCAATAAAAAAAAATCTAAAAATTAAAAAAAATATATTTTTAGAAAAAAAAATATTTTTTGAAATAAAAAAATATTTTCTATTTATACAAATTAAGCTCCATTTAGTGCCGAGCAATGATCTAATCTGTCATAATGTCATAGGATAATTTCGGCAGTTATTCAAGTGATCCAAATAAACTTTAAACATTTTATTTTTTGATGATAAAGATTGACGATGATTTGGGATTAAATTTGATGTTGAAGAATTATCTATCTAACATTTTATTTTTTCTTTTTTTCTAAAAATATTTTTTTTAATAATTTTAAATTTTTTTTGTTGGGATAAAATAGCATCCCGATATTCAAAAAAATATGCACTTTTTGAAAATTGAAAAAAATATATGGTTGCTATTTAAAAAAAAGTTGGTTGCTATAGCAAAGAAACAAAAAGAAATGTGAAAAAAACAAAATATGTACCGAAAATATCAAAAAACTTTTGTTTTAAACTTTTTTTTGTAACTCTTCAAAATAAGAAAATAAATCGAATATTCCATACTTTTGTTACTCCCTGTTACATCCTGTATTATACAGGGTGTTCCGTTCGAGGTTCATCAAACATCAGGGTTAGAAAGTAGAGCAAATTTAATCAACAAAAAACAAGAAAAATAGAGATACTTATATCTTTTATAGTTATGGAGGTACAGCATTTTGAATTTTAGGTCACCAATTCTTGCAAAACAATTACAAAATCGCTAATTACTTTTTAACCAATATACGTAGAATTAAAAGAAAATTATCATTGAAAAAGTGAAACCATCCTCTTCCAACTGGTAACAACAGTAACTCAAAAATGGTTGATATAATGTTGAATAAAAAATCGCAATTTAAAAAATAATTTTTTTCGGTTTTTGAATTTTTTTTCCAAGACTGGTTAAGGTTATGTTTTTCTTAATTTTCTTCAGATTTACAACAAATCAGGAAAAAAATTAAAACCATAGCTATTTAGATTTTCTCACTATACATATAGCCTTCTGAAGTTACTCCTAGAAGAAGATTTTTTTTTCAACATTTTAACAATTGTTTTTGTAGAACTGTTATTAACCATTGAAAGAGGATAGTTTTAGGTTTTTAATGATATTTTTTTTATGCCAACACACATTACTTAAGCTGTAATTAGCGATTTTGTGTTTTGTGACAGAAATGGTTGACCTAAAATTCAAAAGGCTATAGCTCTAAAATTAAAAAAAGCTAGACCACCACTTTTTTAATTTTTTGTCGATTAAATTTGGTCTACTTTCTAACCCCGACATTTGGTGAACCATGAGCGGAACACCCTGTATATAATTTGAATAGCATTACATGGGTATCTTTGTTATTAATAAAGTTACAGCTTCGGTTAAAGGGAAATATTTTGCAGTTTTTAATACTTATTCAGATGCTGTTTAAAAAAATGAAAAATTCCGAGCCATTCCGAAGATAAACGAAAAAAAAACCGAGAAATACAATTTTTTTAAAAAGTCAATTATTTCGTTAACTACAATAGTTACAAAAAATTTTTTCGAATAAAAGTTATTTGATACGTAAAGACTTGTGTAAATATGTTTATTACAAAAATATAACAAACTTAGTTTTCAAGATATTAATAGCAACTTTTTTATTTTAAATGGACGCCATATTGATTTTTTCAATAATTAAATTGCATTTTTTTTTCTGATTACAACGATGTATTATAATCTATATTCGAAGTAATACCGCTACAAAATATTTGATATTATTTGAATTAAATTAAATAATCTATGAGTTTCTGACATGACTTATTTAAGCAAATGACAATTCGAGCTGTCATTTTAGATTATTGTATCGGATATAAGTCCAAAACTTCTCATATTGTTCATTAGTGGAAAGGAATAATCTAAAGTGACAGCTTGAATTGTCATTTGTTTAAAAAAGACCTGTCAAAAAGTCAAGGCTTACTTAATTTAATTCAAATAATGTCAAATATATTTGATAGTCTGTTACTTCTGCCATATGAAATAATTGACTTTTTCAAAAATTGCATTTTTCGGTTCTTTTTTTTTGGTTTATCTCCGGTTTGGTTCGGAATTTTTGGTAATTTTAGATGACATCTAAATGAGTATAAAAATTTACAAAACATTACCCATTTAAATGAATCTGTAACTTTATTAATAACTAAAATGCCTATACATTGCAACTTAAATTGGGACACCCTGTATTATATTACAGAGGGATGCACTAATAACAGCCAACGATGTAGTAAATACATATATTAAAACATTAATTAATAATAAATTAAAAAATATTACTTAAAATAACAAAAAACTGAAATTTCAAAAACCAAAAAAAATTGAATTAAATTAAAATAAATTAAAAAAAAAATTAAAAAAATTTAAAAATTAAGAAAAAAATTTAAAAAAAATAAAAAAAAAATAATTGGTATATTGGTTTAGATTATTTTTGTTAATGATTTTTTTTAATCGAAAAAAATATGTTGCCATTTGAAAAAGAAAACTTGCCTCCTCCCCCTCCTCCTTTTCTAAAATAAAATTAATCTTTTATTATCTGATAGTAGTATTCTTCAAACCATTTAATTTGATATATCACATATTAAAATCGTATAAGAAATAACGAAGCTACATCGTTGGCCGTTTTCTGTGCACCACTCTGTATATTATTAATATTTTCAAAATATTTTATATTTCAAACACATCATTTTTTACCTTTTATAAATTTTGAAATGTTTTGTAAGTTTTTGGTGTAGCAAAAAAATGTTCGGTTGTATACAGGGTCCGCCAAAAAAATGGAAACACCTAAATATTTTTTGAACCATATTGAATTAAAAAAAAAAGTTTGAACAAAAGTTTAATTAATTTAAACGAGCTATCATTTAAACATAATTTTAATCTACAGGGTGTTCGTTTTATTAGAGATACGGTACCTAACTTTCGTTTTTTAAATGCAACACCCTGCATATTTTTACATTTTTGAATTTATCGTTTAATTTTAGTAAACTTTTGTAGAAATTATTTTTTTATAAAACTTGTTTTTCTTGTGTTACAAATAATTGTTTAATGTTAAGTTCTGCAATAAGAATAAGGTATTATTAACTTTTTATAAATATTAAAGAGTTCTAACAAAAGCCAATTCTCTTTTTTTTAAGTTTAAACTTTATGTTACTTAAGTAACATAAATTTTAATTTAACTTACTTTTGTTTAAGCAATTTTTGAAATTCAATAAACTAACCTAACCATTTTTTTTAAATAAAAAATAAGGTTTAAATTAATTTTGATATACTTTTTTTTTAATTCAATATGGTTTAAAAATATTTAGGTGTTTCCATTTTTTTGGCGGACCCTGTATGTATGTCGTTCATTTGGAGGCCTATCGTGGAAAAACATTAGATTTTTTTTTCAAAACTTATTTGTTTTTACATAAACATATTAAAAAATATTTTATTAAAATCCTCTGATTATATTTTCAGAAAAAATAATCGGAATCACAGTATTTTGCGCATTTTTTCAGGAATTTGCCAGCGAATTTTTTTGGAAATGCCAGTTTAAAATAAAAAAACACCAAATTTTTAGGACATAGAAATAATTCGTTTTTATTTTTAGGATTTTTTGTTTTTAAAAATTTTGAATATTTTGTATAAAGTTGCAAATTAAATACAAGTAAACGTCGTTTTACGTCGGGATTTTATTCCGAGAGACACCGGCGTAAAATGAACACACATTGTTCGTGCTGTTTTATCACAATGTTTGCGTTCTAAATCACTATTGTCGCCCATAATGAAACTACAAATTCAACCGGCAAAATTGTGAATCGGCGTAAATCGAACCGGCGCAAAACGAGCTTTACCTGTAATTTAGTTGTCTTGGGGGTCCCAAATGGGTAAATAATGAATACTTAAAAATCATTTTTTTGCAGAAATTTTGTTCTTGGGTAAATTAGAAAATAATTATTTAAAAAATAACTACAAGACCGATTTACACGTTTGATGATAGATAACATTTTCAGAAGTGTATTCTCTATAAAGTGACATCGAGTATATCCACTTCAACAATTTCAATTAACGAAAAAAATTATTTCGGTTGTTAGAAAAAAAAATCGGTGTATGTGAATAAATTTGGTTAGTACCGAAAAAATTCGGTAGGCTTAAATTTTCTGAAAAAATGACTAATAGGCAGATTCTGGTCAAAATTAAAGGCCTTTAATTTAAAACAAATAATGTATCCATGGAAATTGTCCATTGCAATCCATATAAAATATTTAAATTTAAATGATTTTGAGCAGAATCAAATGAATTTGATTTGTACCTACCAAAAAAAAAAAATTATAAAGTGTTGTTGTGGTGGTAGTGGTGGTAGTGGGGGGGGGGGTTAATTAATTAAGGAAGAGATGCAAATGTGTAGAGTAGTAGTGATTGTTGATGTTATCATGATTATAATTGTTAGAGAGATTATTTAATGGGAGCTGTTGTGGTGCTTCGGTGATTCAATTTATCCGAGTAAATCAAGGAAACCTTAGAGGATAATTATGGCGGTGGAGCCGGGACGAAATGTGTGGGAAACCCTTTCGCCTTTTGGCTCGTGCCTTGATTCGATTTTCCACTTGCATCACTTAATCAATCTAGAATCTAGTAAGCGCATCTCGTGTTTGTTGGCTTGAATTGGGGAAATTACAATTAGACTAAAAGCAAAAGCGCAAACACCTGCTGCTTTTATCATTTGCTGGCCCGAGGGCAGAAGAAGTGAACACCAAAAACCAGCCAGCAGCCAGATTTATTATAAAAGTCCAATTTGTCTTGTAGCTTTGTTGGAGTTTGTTGGAAGAAGGGCGAGGCGAGAGGTAAGTAGATGTGACATAGAGGTGTAGAGAGAGGAGAGACAGAGTTGGAGTCTCGGTAGCTATAGCAGCTGCCCCCTGGGAGTGTTTGCTGAACCAACCCAACCGACGTGACGGGAGCCTCTTCAATTAAACTCAAGTCCCCGTGAAATTTTGGCGTGTCGTCCGGAGGCAAATAACACGCACTTTTATAATTTTACAATGTATCAAATGTACCTTCCACTCTTCCAGCTTCCACAAACAATCACCGTTTAATATAATTGGAACGGACGGGCATCAAGTGGGCGTGAAGAGTGAACAAGAAGAAGAAGCCCTTACAAGACACCCTCCGCAAACAATCTTTTACAATCACACAAAAACTTTAATCAACAAAATAAACAACCGCTTGACCATAAATCCAAACTTTTTTCCATCAACCATTAACCACCTATTTACATTCACACCAAAAATTCCCCCCCACCCCTCCACTCTAATTTTAAAACGAATTTTATCGCCGCATCTCAAATTTCACTTCCTCCAACTAATGGATTTACAATTTACATGCGTATAATACAAATAACTGGTGATGGTGGTGGTGATCAAACAAAACCGGACATGTGCGCTTTGACATTTTTTTAATTAGGAGTAATTACTTAAAGTTTGTGTCGCTTATCCGAATTAAAGAAGGCATTATCGCCGCCTGCAGGATTAAGTCGAGCTGCTGTTTCAGGTATTATTTTTATTAGCGAGGGCTTAGTTGAGAAGTTGCGCCGGAGCTTAACGCCTCATCACTACAAAACCGCCGCGCCGCCTCCTCTTCAACCCCCAAGGCCTGCTTTTAACTAATATCTATACACTCAACTAAATTTCACATTAAACTAAATTAATATTTTTAAATTTCATATCAAAAAATATCCTCCTATTTCAACTATAGTACACCAAACATGAATTCCAACCTAACTGACGTTGAATCAGCGACGCTCAATTTTTTATCCATGGGTATGACAATTCAGCGGCACTCATTTGTTCCGAGCTTCTACTATATCAAACTTATTAAAAAAAGGTATCAACACGAATCTTTTTCAAATTTTAAATCCTAAAATAAGGTGGCCGGATTTTGGCGTGACAGTCCCAATTATTTAACAATGTTAAAAAAAAATCCGCTTTTTGTTTTGAACATCTTTTTTTGAGTTTTTTGTTTATTATTTGTCAAATTTGGTTATGATAATATTGTTTTTTTATAACTGTTTTTTTTTGCTTTAAATGAAACTTTATGAATTTTTTTTTGTTTTTTGTCTTGTCCCGCCTAAGCAAAATATAAATAAAAAAGATTAAAGCAGATTCAAACTTTTATTTTTTTATTTAACAATTTTGGTCGGGTTTTCTTGAGAACGTTTTTTCGAAATTTAAAAAACAGTATAAGTTGACTTTTAGAACCTTAAAAGCACTTTTCAATGAATTTTTAAAATTAAAAATCGGTTAGTAAATAAATTTTTACGGATCGCTTTTTTAAAAATGAATAATAGTTGGTATAAACTAACCTATAGAATGCGTAATTTTTATTTCATCAAAGAATTTTTGACTTCAACTTATAGATAATTCAGTATTACAAATTTTAAGCTATCAAACGTTTAAATCGGCCTAGTAGTTTTTTTTTAATTAATTATTTTCTGATTTCTACTAAAATATCATGTTTTAAACTTTAATCACTTTTTACGTCATAACTTCTAAACAAATAAAGATATCAATACAAATCTATTTTAAAATAAAATAGATTCAAAGAAATTTAAAATAAATTATGATATAAAAAAATCTTATTTTAATAAAAGCGTTTAAAGTTTGTCCAAAATTTTATTTTTTTACTTAAGAATTTTAGTCGGGTTTTTTTGATACAATTTTTTTGAATCTTAAAAAAATGTATACATGATCTTTTAGAACCTAAAAAGCTTTTTCCAATGAATATTAAAAAATTTAAATCGGTTGGTAAATAAACTTTTACGGATCGATTTTTTGAAAAAGGATAAGATTGTCAGTTAAAGAAATTTTATTTTTAAATAATTCTGGAAAAACTTTACTAACTATAGAACGGTAAAAGGTTTTTCAAAAAATTTTTATGCATCGTGAACTGCAATTTAATAGGTTATTAAAATGATATTTCTCAATTTTTTTGTAATTACTCAATGGCGTACTATGTCGTTTTTTTGCACCAAAACTCATAAAAAATCGATTTTAATCTGAAATTATTTTGGAAAAACTTTAATAACTTTAGAAGGTTTCAAGATTTTTCAAAAATTCTTTATGCATCATGAATAGCAATTCTCTAGCTAATTCAAATGACATTTTTTAATTTTTTGTAATGATTCAGTGGTGTACTATGCTGTTTTTTTGCACCGAAACTCATAAAAAATCAAATTTAATCTTAAATTATTTTGAAAAAACTTTAATAACTTTAGAATGGTGCGAGATTTTTGAAAAGTTCTTTATGCATCATGAACTGCAATTCAATAGGTAATTTAAATGAAATTTTTCAATTTTTGTTATTACTCAGTGGCGTTCTATGTAATTTTTTGTACCAAAATTCATAAAAAATCAATTTTAATCTTAAATTATTTTGGAAAACCTTTAATAACTTTAGAATAGTGCAAGATTTTTCAAAAATACTTTATGCATCATGAACTGCAATTCAGTAGATAATTAAAATGACATTTTTCAATTTTTTGTAGTTACTCAGTGGCGTATTATGTCGTTTTTTGCACAAAAACTCATAAAAAACAAATTTTTATCTTAAATTATTTTGGAAAAACTTTAATAACTTTAGAACTGTGCAAGATTTTTCAAAAAGTTTTTATGCATCTTGAACTGCAATTCAATAGGTAATTAAAATGACATTTTTCAATTTCTTGTAGTTACTCAGTGGCGTACTATGTCGTTTTTTGCACCAAAACTCATAAAAAATCGATTTAAATCTTAAATTTTTTTGGAAAAACTTTAATAACTTTAGAACGGTGCAAGATTTTTCAAAAAATTTTTATGCATCATGAACTGCAATTCAATAGGTAATTAAAATGACATTTTTCAATTTCTTGTAGTTACTCAGTGGCGTACTATGTCGTTTTTTTGCACCAAAACTCATAAAAAATCGATTTAAATCTTAAATTTTTTTGGAAAAACTTTAATAACTTTTGAACGGTACAAGATTTTTCAAAAATTCTTTATGCGTCATGAACTACAATTCAATAGGTAATTAAAATGACATTTTTTAATTTTTTGTAGTTACTCAGTGACGCACCGTGTCGTTTGTTGCACCGAAACTCATAAAAAAACAATATTTATCTTAAATTATTTTGGAAAAACTTTAATAACTTTAGAACAGTGCAAGATTTTTCAAAAATTCTTTATGCATCATGAACTGCAATCAAACAGGTCATTAAAATGATATTTTTCAATTTTTGTAGTTACTCAGTGGCGTACTATGTCGTTTTTTTGCACCAAAACTCATAAAAAATCGATTTTAATCTTAAATTATTTTGGAAAAACTGTAATAACTTTAAAACGTTGCAAGATTTTTCAAAAATTCTTTATGCATCATGAATAGCAAGTCAATAGGTAATTAAAATTACTCTTTTTAATTTTTTGTAGGTACTCAGTGGCGTACTATGTCGTTTTTTTGCACCAAAACTCATAAAAAATCGATTTTAATATTAAATTATTTTGGAAAAACTTTAATAACTTTAGAACGGTGCAAGATTTTTCAAAAATTCTTTATGCATCAAACACTGCAATTCAATAGGTAACTAAAATGATATTCAATTTTTTTGTAGTTACTCAGTGGCGTACTATGCTGTTTTTTGCACCGAAACTCATAAAAAACCAATTTTAATTTTAAATTATTTTGGAAAACTTTAATAACTTTAAAACGTTGCAAGATTGTTCAAAAATTCTTTATGCATCATAAATTGCAATTCAATAGGTAATTAAAATGACATTTTTCAATTTTTTGTACTTACTCAGTAGCGTACTATGTCGTTTTTTTCCACTAAAACTCATAAAAAATTAATTTTAATCTTAAATTATTTTGGAAATACTTTAATAACTTTAGAACGGTGCAATATTTTTTAAAAATTCTTTATGAATCATAAACTGCAATTCAATAGGTAATTAAATTTTGACGGCTCACTATTTTAAAATAAAATAAAATTATCAATTTTTTCTAAATAATTTTTAAATAAATAATTAAAAGAAATTCTATTTTTGTAGATTTGATCAAATAAACAGAGTTTTATTTTATAAGTCTTTAAGGGTAAAAAATTAAAACAAATTAAAAATTGTTTTTATTTTTTTTTATTTTGTAATAATTATACATTATTTTTAATATTTATACATTTATTAAATAACATATGTTTAATTTAATAATTAATAATTAATAACACACTAAAAAATAACATTAATTAGAGTTATTATTTATTTAAGCTACTATTTACAAATTGTCAACATTCACTATATACAGGGTGTTTAAAAAAGGATGCATGAAACTTTTGAGTAGCACAATCACACACCTTTTTCGATACAAAAAATTTATCCATGACTAGAGATATTCTCATGTATTTTTTCTTCTTGAAATCAAGCCACCTCCAAATCAGAAGAATCATCATCACTGAAGTTGGCAGGTGGTGCAAGTAAACGTGGTTGCTCCACCACACGACAAACGTCTTCTTCTTGGATTTTCCTCAACCTTTCTTGCTCCTCCCTCTTCTGCTTGCGCCATTTCGCCCTTCGATTTTTAAACCATACCTGAAAAAAATTAAAAAAATTGTAACCAAAATTATATTTTGAATTTTTATTATACAGGGTGTCGCAATAACATTATTTTAAAAAATTCATGTAGAAAAACTAAAATGTAATTAATTACTGTGTTTTTTTTTTAGAAAAAATTAATGAAACGTGGTGTAATTTAAAACCGCTTTAATTATATTTCATGTTATTATTATTAAATACATCAAGTTTTATTTATTTAATAAAATTTCTAGGTATTCATTTCTGTAATTTAAACTACAATATTCATTGTTCTCTTTTGGTAATAAAATATGATTTGAGCATAAATAATAATGTGCTACTCAACTCTTAGATTAAAATTGCGCACACGGCTACAAAAAAGGCCGAATTATATTTGCATACAAATAAAATAATTATTATTGTGCGCTGTAACTGCTTTCTTTATTTATTCACCCTCATAACTCACCACTCCAAATGAAAATCTATAACGAACGCATACCTACTTTTCAAATAATTAAATATAGAAAAAAACTTTAAAACGGATTTTTAAACTTAAAAATTAAACAGTTTAATTTTTTGATAATTTTACGAATTTTTTGTGAAGAATTTGATTTTTACCAAACATTTTGTAATTTAAACTTAAAATATACATATATTTATAGTAAATTTTTGTAAACGCTATCTCTTGTAGTTTTTGAAAAAATATACCGGATGTCCACGAAACTAGAGGTATCTCTGTAATTTTTTAATTATGAAAATAAAAATTTGAAATTTTACTGTAGGTATTATATGCCATAAGAAAACGCATTTATTGATATAAAAAACATTCAATTCTTATTTTCAATGAAACACCCTATTTTTTTGTTTTTATCATTAAACAATGTTAAGTTCCAAGTATTTTTTTGATAAAATAAAAAAAAATTTCTGAACTTTAAAAAAAAATTTTTGAGAAATTAATATTTATAATTTTTAAAATAACTTTTTTTGTAAATATCTTTATTTTTTCAATTGATATGATAGTGGGGTCACCCCCTATTTTTATAGAGGATTTTTTTCTATTACAGTGATACTTAAAATTATTTTAAAAAAATCCAAAATTTTTTTGAAAGTTCAGAAAAAAAATTTTTTTGTCAAAAACATACTTGGAACTTACCAATGTTTAATAATAAATTCAAAAAATAGGGTGTTAGATTTATAATAAGAAAGTTGATGTTATTTCCGGTAAAACTGGAAAAGAAATTGAAAATTTTTTTAAATCAATAAATGCGTTTTCTTATGCTATATAACATACTAAAATTTTAAAATTTTATTTTCACAAATAAAGAAAGCAACCCTAATTACGTGAACACCCGGTATAAAATGTAATATTGTAATAAAATATATACAGGGTGAGTCAGACCACCCGTGACAGCTCTTTATCTCGAAAACAGTTTGTCGCACATAGATAGAATAAAAATTTTAATTACCAAAGTTAACCTAAAGAATCCATTGGTGCACTTATTATTTTTCGGAACAAACCGGAAGTACCCGGAACCGGAGGTAACTTTGATTTTTTAAATGGCAACATAGGTCGAGTATGGTATCGTTTGAAAGGTCTTTTAAAAAGAAACAATTTTTATTAAAATATTTATGTAATATCTTGCATAATTAAGAAATTAAACGAAAAAAAAATATGCAAACAAGTGACCATTGGTCTTTTAAAGGGAAAAATTAAATCGTTACCATTATCGGAAAATGGGCAAGAGAAATTTTTTTAAATAGAAACTCTTTTTTGAAGTTATTATCGCTTTATTCGTTAAAAATAATCAACTTTTTTTTATTTTTTGAATTAAGGAAAATACATAACCTAAAAAAGTTGGTTATTTTTAACAAGCAAAACGAAAAATGCAAAAGTTACAAGTTTCCATTTAAAATTCATAATTGCCACTACCCTTACCCATATTTGGGATGATGGTAGTGTTTTAATTTTTCCATAATTTAAGAAACCATTTGTCACTTGTTTGCTTATGTTTTTTCGTTTAATTTGTTAATTATGCAAGATATTAAAAAAATATTTTAATAAAAGTTGTTTCTTTTTAAAAGACCTTTCAAACGATACCATACTCGACCTATGTTGTCATTTAAAAAATCAAAGTTATCTCCGGTTTCGGGCACTTCCGGTTTCTTCCGGAAAATAATAAGTGCACCAATGGATTCTTTGGGTTCACTTTGGTAATTAAAATTTTTATTCTATCAATGTGCGACAAACTGTTTTCGAGATAAAGAGCTCTTACGAGTGGCCTGAATCACCTTGTATATACAGGGTGATGATAAAGTTTGGAACCTAATTTATAACTGCCGTATTTAATTTTTTTAAGAAAATCGCTCGGACAGGTCAATTTTATTTTTTAAAATTCCATCCCTTGGTATAATAAAAATATTAATGACGTCACTGGTGCTATAACAATAACGTCATTAGCGATTTTTTTAAATGGAAGCCTCCACTTTTTTTACTCATTTTTGATAGAAATTCATGTCACTTAAACAATGATATAAAAAATAATTAAATTTTTAAATAAATTTTTTAATAACAAATCTTTTTAATTTAAAAAGGGACATTTTTATTTTAATGAAAAAGGTTTTATAAAAATAAATTAAAATGAATTTGAAGTTACCAATAATATCAAAAGAAAGTAAATGTTTAAATAATTCGTATTCTAATGCAAATATAAAGAGTTATATCTATTTAACGAAATTTAATAAATAGTCTTGAAAAAGTAATTTTTTGATTCCATTATAATATAAAGAAATTTACAAAAAATAAAATTTTAAATTTACTATTTATTCAAATCGGCCAAAATAAATCTTATACAACAATTTTTCAAATTTAAAAGTACAAATTAATTTTAAGTTTATATTAAAATATTTTTAAATGAAAATTTGTTTACAAATGCAATATCATCGTTTAAGTGATATAAATGTCTATCAAAAACCAGTGAAAAAAGTGGGAGTTTCCATTTAAAAAAATCGATGATGACGTCATTGCTAAATTACCAGTGATGTCATTAATATTTTTATTATACCAAGAGATGGGATTTTAAAAACTAAAATTGACTTGTCCGAGCGATTTTCTCAAAAAAATTAAATACGGCAAATTTGAATTAAGTTTCAAACATTATTATCACCCTGTATATGTTCTACACAATTAAATAAGTTAAAATATAAAAATTTTATGGCCGATTTTTTATTATAATTTTATGTTTTTTCTTTGTGAAAAATTTAGTTGTCCGATTTTTATGAAATATTTTTTAATATAAACTTAATATATGCATGTATTTGTGATAAAATTTTGAAAACGTTGACTTTTATAGTTTTTGCAAAAATAAGTAAAATGTAAAAAATGAAAGTACAAAAGCTGCAAAATTATTAAATAAATATGAATTTAAATAGTTGTTTTAATTAAAAAAAATCAGAATTATTTATTAATCAATTTTTGATTTATCAATTAATATAAAATATAACGAAAAAAATTATCTGATTTTTTTTATAAAAATATATTTATACAGGGTGTCCTATTTGACGTTGGATTGTATGGGTATCTTTGTTATTATTGGAGATAGAAAGTCGGTTAAATGAACAAACTAGTAGAGATTTTTTGAAATATTAATAATTCATTTACAAAAAATTTGAAAACCGCATCGTTCCAACGCTATCTTGAAAAAACAAGAAAATGTGATTTTTAAAATATGGCTATAACTTCTTTATTTTCTGTGGTACCAAAAAAGTTTTTTAATATAATGTAGACAATTTTTAGTGTACAATGTAGTAAAACAAATGAATATTTTTTTTCGCTAACGGATTGACCGGAAATTAACCAAACTTATTTTTTTCTTATGGCAGCCATATTGGATTTACACATATTCGGAATCAGTATTTTTTTCTGAGTAATTTGGTATATCATATGTCATATTTAAAAAAAAAAATAAAATTATTTGATTTTACAAATTAACATTGGACTTTAAGAGATGTAAATTGTCAATCAATTCAATAACATAATAATATTAAATGTAAAATAAATCTTGACACATATGTATTGACAGTTTACATCTATTCAAGGCCATTTTTGGTTGGTAAAATAAAATTGTTTCTATTTTTCTTAAAATATTATATATGATATATCAAATTACTCAGAAAAATACACTAATTCCGAATATGTGTAAATCCAATATGGCTGCCATAAGAAAAAAATAAGTTTGGTTCATTTCCGGTCAATCCGTTGGCGAAAAAAAATACTCATTTGTTTTATTGCATTGTACACAAAAAATTGTTTGTATTAAGTCAAAAAAAATTTTTTGGTACCATCGAAAATAACGAAGTTACAACCATATTTTGAAAATCGCATTTTCTTGTTTTTTCAAGATAGCGTTGGAACGATGCGATATTCAAATTTTTTGTAAATGAATTATTGTCCATTTAATCGACTTTTTATTTCCAATAATAACAAAGATACCCATATAGTCCAACGTCAAATGGGACACCCTGTATATAATATTCTATAAACTACAAAAGCTAAAATAACATTTAAGAGTTGAAATTTTTTACATAAATTAATAAAAATTAAACGATAATAATAAGTTACAAAAATCTTTAATGTTTGATTTTTTGTCAAAATTTTATAATTTTTTTGTAAAAAATCTAGTCGTACGATTTTTATGAAATATTTTTTAATATCAACTTAACTTGTAGTAAAATTTTGAAAACTTTATTTTTTGTAAGATAGTTTTTACAAAATTAATATATACCAAGTGTACACGAAATTAGAGCCACCGCTTATCATTTGTTTTTTTTATGAAAATAAAAACTTGAAATTTCGTATATATTGAATTAAGAAAAATTTCAATATTACAAGAAATTACTGAGATGACTCTAGTTTCGTGTACATCCGGTATTAATAAAATAGAAATACAGAGTGTTGCAAAATTATTAAATAAAAATTGATTTGATATTTAGCAATATTTTAATTTGAAGTTTTATTATTATAATATTTTTTTTTTCGAAAAATGTATTTGTAGTAAAATTTTGTAGTTTTTGCATGAATGAATAAAACGTGTAATTTTGCTTAAATGTAATGTACAGGGTGTGGCAAAAGTGTAATATAATTAAATTTGTGTTTATAAGTAATTAATTGGGGATGAAATAAAATGTAATTAAACGCGTTGATTCGAGTGATGGTAAAATTAAGAGGAGTTTATTCGTATGTAATAATATTTATTAATCCTTGATTGCGTTTGGGGGGTGGTGGGGGGTGGTTTGGTTGGAATAAATCTCCACCAAGAGCCGGATATATCATCGCATTAATAAATATACAATCAGTCCGTTGTAATAATTCCGTTGTTTGTTTTAGGTTAACTGTGCACACAGAAACGTCGATCCGTTAGCTCGGGGGCGGCACAATCTCATCCCCCCTTTCACTCCAATCCACTCTTTCACCATCTCTCTCTTTCTTTCAATTCCATCAATGTGCTTTTTTTTAAAGTCTTTTTTTTTTTTGGATTTTAGTGATGTGGGTGGTTGGTTAATCTTCAGGGACGAAGACTTGTCCCTTAAGTGGATTAGTGAATCTTTTAGTGGTGCGGCGTCTCGACAAACTTTTAAAAGTGGCTTATTTTGGGCGAGTGACTTAAGAAGCTAGGTGCTAATTTTTCGGTCGGACGCGTAGATTATTTTTGAGCCGAAAAAGTGGGCGCTTTGATGAAATTTAATTTGGTATATTCGCATTTTGCGGATCGAAAGGGGCGGTTTTGAATGTTTATTCTGCACGTATTTGAGAGCATTGTGGACTTTCTGTGGAGGCGGGCAGCGCACCGCCAGATTATTCTATTACCGCGTATCAACAATGGGGAGGGCTAATTTTGTTTAGTCTCAAAACATTGCATTGTTTCAAGTGGATCAAAAATTCAACGGAAGCTTAATTAGAGTTGCATTGATCGGATCCCCAATCCTAAAACCCAAACCCAAACCCAAACCCCAGGCCAACGCCACACCGCCACCGCCACCGCACCGCACTTTTCTAACAACGCTTTAATTTGCAAAAGACAAATTTTAACCTAAAACTCGAAAAAAAAACAAACCTCAACAAGTCAATCTTCCTCTCTTTCCACTTTCCACTTTCCACCTCTGTTACTAAAATATTAACATGATTCGAATTGTCATTTTATTGGAGTGCAGTATAATATTTTTGTTTCGTCCCTCTTCTCATCTTGGCTGAGGCTGAGGCTGAGGGAAGGGAATAGAATGTGGGATAGGTATTCCCAGTTGTTTGCTCAGCTCCCACTTTATTATGCTATTAAGGCTTGAAAAAACAAAAGAGATTCTTGGTGAAAAGAAGGATTCGCGCGTTTATTTTTTGGGGAAAGCGCGGCGTGCTCCTCACTTATTTAAATATCGTCGAAAGAGAAGAAGAGAAGAAGAAGAAAGATGTTGGTCTTTCTCTCTCAGCATCAGGGAAGATCCCCGTTAAGTAAATAAGAGCCAAAGCAGTTTAGTTAGTTTAGCAAATGGAGCGGGTATTTTCCCAGTCCTCGGTCCTCGGTCCTCAGTCCTCAGTCCTCGTCCGAATCCACAAAACTAGACTATAGAAAAAAATTATAATTGCCATTGTTATGTATAATTACGTCACAACTCGAGATTTCAATAAAAGAGGAATTTAATGATATCGTTCCTTCTGATGTTACGCAAATTGGCGATGTTCACGCTAGAGCGGATTTCGAAAGACATCCGAATCGCGATATTATTATATTTATATTATTATTAGAGGTGGATGAGCGGATAGGGGGAGCAATTGTCAGATAAATTGGTGTATTATATCGTCCTACTTCAAAGGCACTCAAACACTCCCATCCAAATCAAACAGACAGCAAACATCAATTTATCATCCTATCATAGACTTCTTGCTCCTTTCATCAAATACTCACCTTTCATTAAAACACCTACCACTTTTTTATTCAACAAAACTAATTACACCATTCCAAATCATTATAATTAACCAAAAACACCATTTTTAGCTTAATTTTTCATACGAATCATTGCCCATAAAAAAGTTATTACCTTTATTTTATAGGGAATTTAATAACCTTTCCAACGGTATATTACACTATATTAGGTTTTTAATTCACTCAAAAGTTAAAACGTATTTTGAAAATGGTTTTAAAAATGGAATTTTCGCGTTTTTTTGCAAAACGGTAAGATTTATCATAAAATTAGATCAAAAAAATTGTAGCTCATAAAATTATCTATAAAAAATGTCTTAATACTTTTTTTCCTAAGAGCCACCATTTCTGAGATATAACGATTATAAAAGTTGTAATCTTCATAATATGCACATTATTTGTCAGATACATAATCGTCTAATATTCACGATAACGGGTACATTTTTTAACCAATTTTCAAAATACCGGGCTCGAATTAAAGAGGAATGTTTGTTTTATAATCCTATCGGAATGAATTTCTTTTAAGCGACGGGAAAGCTTTCAAAAGCGCTCCAGAAAAAGTCAATTTTTTCGCGTTTTTTTTCGAGCGTACTTTGAAAAATCGTAGCTCCGCCGGGTTCAGAATCGAAACGACAAAATCAGGCACCCTTTTTTACCAAATCCTCATTTAATATATCCAAAATTTTCGACCCTCCTACGTTAATCCTGTGGTGAGGGCGAATTTTTCTTCGAAATTGTCAAAATTTCGCGTTTTTTTAACGAAAAAAACAAAAAAGGTAATATTGCTTAGTTTTTGACTGCAAAAAATCGCGAATGGCATTTTTGTAAAGAGGAAACAGACTTACGTACCCATAGCGGAGCACTTTTTCGAAATTTTCGTTTGTATCTCATATTCTGACGTTTGAAAATCGGGATACAATTTTGGACATTTTTTAACGAAATTTAAAAAATCGTACCTACCAAACGACTGGACCGATTTTAACGAAACCTGGTTTATATTTTGGTTAAAATTACCGTTAACACTCAAAAAAATAATCGGTTTTATTCGTCGCATCCAGCGGCGTCGGGATTTTTTTTTTCCAAAAGCGTAAAAAAATATCGATAAAAAATGGTGTGTAGAAAAAATTGGTAGAGGAAATGTGGCCAAAACGGGACAAAAAATGAAAAATCGCTATACGTGACCTGAAAGAGGATTGATCGAATGAGATCGGTTTGAAGTTTTGAAATCTCTATCTTTTCATTTCACCTCACAACGAGCTATTAAATTCAAAATTGTATTTCTTCAACCCACAACGACCAAAATAATCGCTGTAAGGTAACGACACATTCTATCGTTTAACTAAAATATGCGTTGGAATGAGATTTTCAAGTACTACTACGCGACGCGCAAAAAAAATTTGTAAAAAAATGCGATTTTGATAATTTTTTTACCCCCATGCCCCTATAACGATTTTAATGAATAGTGACTTATCTTAAAGGTTTTTGCGTGGGCTTTCACCTAAAAAAAGATTCGTTTTGATATCTTTATTCGTTTAGAAGTTATGACCGAATAACCGTTGAAAATTTGAAAATTTCACTTTTAGGGGAAGAAATTGCTATGAAATTTTTGATTAATCGGAAAATAATTAATTTTGACCAAACCAGTTGATCGATTAGAACGATTTATGGCTTACATTGACCGATAGAAAAATATTTTTACTTGTATTACAGCTTCAGTGATGTGTATACGTGGCGTACTTATGCTTATTATGAAGATTACAATTTTTTCAACTTTTATAATCGTTATATCTAAGAAACGGTAACTCTTAGGAAAAAAAGAATAAAGTTTTTTTTATAGATAATTTTATAAGCTATAATTTTTGTTAAACCTAATTTTATGATAAAACTTACTATTTTGCTGAAAAACGCGAAAAACCCATTTTATAACCTCTACGCTAAGTTTTACACCTTTACTACTATTTTTAAGGTTAAATTGACCGAACTAAAATGATAGCACAAGTATCGTGTAGTATATCGTTGGAAAGCTTATTAAATTCTCTATAAAACGAATCTAATTACGTTTTAATGGGCAATCATTTGTAGTTACTATCTACTGCGACAAAAATTAACCTAAAAATTAGTGCTTTTGTTTAATTAATAAATTAATAATTGGTGGTTATTATTTTATTATACATGAAAATTTAGAGAATTTAATACAAATTCCATTGATTATTTTATTTTAGTTGTAAGTTTATTTAAACAAAAGTTATTCCCATTTAAGTGTTTTTTGATATTTGAAAGTAGTTGTTTGATTAATGCTAATTTTCGAATTAATTATTATGAGATACATATTTTTAGTAGTACTGTTTTATAGACATTTCTTTGGGGTTTTTAAAAGTATAATTAATTTTTTTATACAAAGTAAAATAAAAAAGTTACAATGTTTTTTCTTCTTATGAAGAAATATACAGGGTGCACAAAAATTTTAACAACACACGTTTATTTTTTAAATGAAGCATTTTTAAGAAAATTGTTTCAAATAAAAGTTGTACAATTCTTAATGACGCACTTTTTAAAAATATTATTATGACTTTGAACAGCAAGATGAAGGTCAAACGATAATTACTTAATTTTTTTTAAATAGCAACCACCCATTTTTATTGCGTATTATTAAAGCTTGCTTTCAGAGATTTATGGAGCATATTTTTTTATTTTAATAAACTAAATAGTTTAGAAGTTACAAGAGTTTAAATTTTTAATGTGTAAGTTCGGCAACGCCGCACCAATTTTTTTTTAAATAACTAAAGTGGTACATTTTATAAATTTTTTATTTGTAAGGCAATGGAGCTGTTCAAAAAAAAATTATTAAAATTTTAAAAATATAAAAAATGTGTAAAATAAAATTGATTTTGAAGACATAAAAAAATTTTAATTAAAAAAAATTGTAAAATTATTAATTTTATTGATTATGAATAAAATTGGTTCGAGTAAGATTGTAATTTAGAAATGGTGGAAAAAGTTGAGTGGGAGTGAAAGATTTCGAGTGAAAATAATTTGGAAAGTTTTAAACTGTTTTATTATTATGTTATTAAATTTCTGTTAAGCACTTTACGGAAGAAAGGCAGGCGAGTGTTAATTGGTGTAATTAAAGAAAGGGGGTAAGGGTGGTAATAAAATATGGCAAAGTGGTTGTTGGAAATGGAAGCCATCCCACGATTCTCGGGAGGAAATCGGGCGATCTCAAATTGTAATTAACTAACGATTCGGAAAATAATCAAAGTTGGAGCGCTAGAGTTATTAAGAAACATGCAAATCGCGAAACAACTTTATTAATATTCTTCAGATTTCCCATTAAAAAGTTAATTTGATACAAGAAAGGAGAAGGAAGCCCCGACCAAAGTGTTTATTCCGCTCTTAAATTACCCACTTAATCAAAACAGAATGCGAAATGCGGAATGCCGAATGCCGAATGCCTCATTAGATGAGAAAAGAGGAGAAAAAGCCAGAAAACACCCCGAGGCTACACAAACAATTTCTTCCTTTAGTCTACTACAAATTCATCAAACACACGTTTTCATAAATCTTGAGCACCTATGATGATGAATCCGCGAATGAAATTGAAAAAGAGGGTGGCGTTGGCTTTTCCAATCAAAGTATTAAGGATTGTTTTTTTTTGTGGCGTCGTCGCCAGAGGTGAAGTGAAGTGATTTTGATGTGTGTGGGCTCGGTAATTATGTGCTTTAAGCCTCTCTCTCGAGATGTTTGCTCGTCCCGTCGGGATTCAAAACTCATCATCCACTCCACTTGGAGTCTCGACAAAAAAAGCCCACCCAAAATCAAGGCAACGAAGGAGCGCTAAGCGTAACCAGGTTCGAAACCTCAAAACCTCTTCTGGGAATAAAGCGAAAAACGCGGGGGATATTACGTGCGAAGCCTTTTGCTTTAAATTAAGAGCAGGGGAGTGTGGAGTTTTTCTCGTCTGAATTACCTCGACTCTTTCTTCTTTTAAATCCACTTTTAAAGCGAGTTGCTCCCTGAGGACGACGTCTGGGTAGTGCGTTTGCTCGAAGGTGGCTTCCAGCTGCTCCAGTTGCTCCTCGCTGAAGATGGTTCTGTGACGGCGCTTCCTCTTCGGTGGCTGGTGCTGCGGGTGGTGGATGCTCGACGACATCGACGCCGCCTGCGAAGCCGCCGCCAACGCGTGCACGTAACCCGGATACAAACCAGGATAAGCCATCGCTACAAAAAAAACAAATATTAAAACATAACCTTAATTTTCTCAAATTTAAGTCTACTCAAATAATTTCTTATATTTTTTTTTGTAATACCAATTTTTGATATAAAGTTTAATTTTCGATAAATTCACGATTTTCATCATTTTATCCTTGTCATTTAAAAGTCCAGTCAAATAGATGCAATAATTCTGCCAGAATTTAAACTTTCTGCAGCTAAAAATTCATGAAATCTTCAGTTTTTTCATTATAATTAGGAAACTAACCTAACCTAACGTTCGAAACATTCTACAGGGTGTTCCGGAATAACTGTGTCAATTTTTTAAGGATGATAGAGGAAGTGAAACTAAACAGTGCATTTTTGACTTATGAAGTATTGCCCGGAAATGCTTCCTTAAAAAGTTATACCACTTCAAAAATTTTCAAAAAAAAATTTTTTTTGTAAAATAATTAAATATTATAAGAGATATTAATTTGAAATTTTGGCCACAGTTTTTTCACAAAAGAATACACATTTACGACCAATAAAAGTTTTAAAAATATTTTCAGGGGCGTTACATGTGAGGGGGTCATCAACTTTTTTTGATCATATCTTTTTGTTTCTTTTTACGTTTTTAATAATTTTAAAAATACCAAAATAATTCTTGATATTCGATATTTGTATGTTTTCAGATAAATCACGAAATTTTCATTAAAAATTTGATGATGTTTTTTAAACTCATATTTTTAGCCAAAAATTATAAATTCTACTTTTACTCCAAAATAAAGCATTGGAGCGACTTACAATAAGAGTACCTTTTTTGTAGAATATTGATCAAGGAATAATTTAGTACTTTTAAAATTATCGAAAAACGTAAAGAAACAAAAGATATGATCAAAAAAAGTTGATGACCCCCCAAATGTAACGCCCCTGAAAATATTTTTAAAACTTTTATTGGCTGAAAATGTGTATCCTTATGTGAAAAAACTGTGGCCAAAATTTCAAATTAATATCTTTTGTAATATTTATTTTATTTAAAAAAAACTATTTTTTTTTTAATTTTTGAAGTGGTATAAATTTTTAAGGAAGCATTTCCGGGCAATAATGCTTAGTTTCACTTCTTCTATCACCCCTAAAAATTGTCACAATTATTCTGAAACGCCCTGTATATATTTTTTTTATAAAAAAAGCCTTTTAAAAGTGCTGCTAAAAAGTGAATTTACACGCATTTATTTCCAAAATATTTACAGTATACTTTACAAATTTGATATAAATTTTTAAATTCTTAACAACTAGTTTTATATTTTTTTTTTTGGAGATTTTTTGGTTGCTTTTAAAAGCTAGTTTTGAAGGGAGTTGATGATTAAAATGTAAAAATTTTGGAAGGGTTAAATGACAAAGGTTTTTTCTTTCAAAATGATATTTTTTATTTAATTTTAAACAAAAAAGATACTTCAAAATTATTAAGTTTTTTCGAAATTGTCACTCTGATGTTGAAAACAAAATTTCGCTCTATGCAGCGATTTATCTTTTAAGTTCTAGCCTTAGATTTATACCAAATTTGAAAAATATAATGTAAGCAGTTTGACAATAAAAACAAATAACTCACTTTTTGACAGCATCTTCAAACGTTTGTTATTCTTTAATAATGACTATTCAACTCACAAGTCATTATTTTTTCTGACAAATAAAGTCAAATTTCAATAAGAATGAAGTTGGCTGTCAAATTTTGCACATAAAAGTGAAAAATGTTCGTTAAATAGTCCCTTAAATATGCACTCTTGTTCAAATTATAAATCGAATATTTTTCATACATTACCATTCTTGTCATTTGGGGTTAAAAATTAAAACTTAACCCCAAATAATATTCGTGGTAATGACAATGAAAAATATTCGACTTAAATTTGACCACTCGTGATATTACATATGAAAATTTTACTAAGATGAATTTTTGTCAATTGGTTAAATTTCATTTCTTGCGGGATACTTCACTCTGTATACAAAATGCAAATCCGCCAATTTATAGATCAAAGTTCAAATTTTAAACTAATTTTATCCAAAATGCTCATCATTCATTTTATAGTGATGAAATTAAAGTTTTAAAATACATTTTGAAAGTTGTCATTTTTTTTTATTTTAAAGTACTTAGTTATGTTATAGTTTCAATCATCCTTATCCAAAGTGCAAATCAGTCTATTTATAATTTGTTTGTACCAAGTAGAAAAATCATTTTTTTAAAGTTCAATTATACAGGGTTCAAAAAAAGTCCTGCATAATGTCAATATTTTTTTTAATATTAATGTGATCAAAACATGTTTCACTTAAATATGTTGTAAGATTTAAAAATTGACATATATAATCTCTGACATTTTGCTTTTGTTTTTCTACATCAGGTGAGATAAAACTGTCAATGAAATAGTCCATCTTTTTTTTAATAATTTAAATAACTTTCTAAATCTAACGACACGTAAAAAGTGACATTTTTTTTTCAAATACATTTGTTTTTTCAAAATTATTTTATCAATTTTATGATTGAATCAAAACAAATATTTTAATATAGTGTAAGAAATATTCTACTAAAAAAGAGAAATAAAAAATATAATCGTTCATTTTTTTGATTATTTTTTTTTTCAAATTTCAATATAAAAAATAGTATTTCTTCAAAATTACAATCAATATGAAAATCGTGGTGATGAATTCTTGAGTTATAATTTAAAACGTGATATGTCAATTTTTTTTGTACAGAAATTAATTCATTTTTGATTATAATTTTTTCAAATTGGAGTATAAAAATATCGTATATTTTTCAAAATTACAAATCAAGTTAAAAATCATTATCCGAGCAAAATTTTTGTTTTTTTTTTAATTTTTTGATGATCAGTTTGCTTTCAGTGAACAAAAAAATGCAAATTTACACAACTTCATTTCTATTATTTATACACAAAAAAAATCACTACTAAAAAAATCGATTGCTACCGACAAAAATTGATTGGTATTATCGAAATACATTTGTAGATTTAAATTTGAAAAAAAAAATGAATCGAGAAAATTCGGTTGCTATAAAAAATTATCAGTATGTACTAAAAAATCAACCAAAATAAATTAATTACTACCCAAAAATTTCAGTTGACTTAAATTAAAGAAAAAAAAATAAAACACAAAAAGAAATCTATATCAATAAAAATCATAATCGACAAGATGTTGTATAAAACATGACAAAGAAAGACTCCTATTGTTACATTTTTAGTCTAATCTAATAGTTGAAAAAATGAGTTGATAATGCTGATAGAAGATTTTTTTGCTTTTAAACTGTTTAGGACGATTTTAATAAGGATTATTTATGGTTTCCCAACAAAATATGCCGAGACAACATTTTTTGAAGCAAAAAACCTACGATATTTGTATATTTGAATTTTTTGATATTTGGATATTTGGATATTTGAATTTTTAGATTTTTGGATTTTTGGATTTTTGGATTTTTGGATTATTGAATTTTTGGATTTTCTAATTTTTGGATTTTTGAATTTCTACATTTTTTGATTTTTGGATTTTTGGATTTTTGGATTTTGCAAATAACTGAAACCTGGAACCGCAATGTATTCGTCTGTTGTTCCTGATGCATTCACTTTTAGTGCTATTAATTATTCTTTTTCAACCCTCGTGATTATCTTTGCAATTACCTCAGTAGAAACGAAAATTGTAGTTGGACTGTGGTAATATTGTAGGAACATGTAAATATTTTAAATAGTATGAAATTGTTGTGAAAATATTCTACAAACATTTGTGTCACAATATATTTGGGAAATATTGTGATAAAATTCTGACAATGTTGTACTTTAAATATTGTTCTAGTATTCTGGCTCAAAGATTATAGTCTAAATATTGTGTTCATATTTCATTACAATATTGTATGAAATACATACTTTTAACTTTTAATGTGTACACAATGTTGAGCAAATATTCTGAACACAATATAATACAATTTTATGTTTTATTATGTTCATAATTTGGAAGTAAAAAGTTACTATCGTTACACCGATCAACATTTGCTGATTCCACAATATTGTAAACAACCATTTATCACAATCTTGTGTATTATAATATTATAACAATATTTTCACAACTTTGGATTCACAGGTATTAACACGGTAAGATAACGTAAAAATAGGTAAAAACTTGACTTTTCACAAAGTTAGAAAAAGTGCTTCATTTCCAAAGAGCTATAACACGCTTAGTAATTGTTGCAGAAAAAAATTATTAAAATGATATTTTTAAAGTATTTTGTGCTCCCCAAAGGGCGCATTCCACTAATGAACATTAAAGCCCACGACCGCAAAATTTCCCGTTCTACTAGCTCAAAAAGTTGCGATCGAAAACATAAGTGGAATCGGTTTTGAGCTACGCGTTGCGAATGCATAACATAACCCCAAAATTCTCAATAACAGTTTGATAAACATGGCTTTCAAGCTTTAATCTTTGCAAACACGGGTGCAAAAAGAATACGTGAGGTCGAAAAAACAGTTAGTAGTCATCCAAGTCTGATAGTTTATACAGTTCTGAAGAAGATTGAGAAGTACTCTTGCTTGGATGGCTCCATTTAATAAAGTTTTCAAAGGCAGTGTCTATAAACTATAAACATATCAAGGTTTTAAATAAACTCCTTGAGAAAGAGAAAATATTGTAAATAACCCTATTTTACTCAATCACAAATACCAATTTCGTCACGTTTCGCGTTTTCTAGAGAAATCTGTTTCAGGATCAAATAAAATGATTAATTTTGTTGCCATTTTTTGACGTTATTCCTCATAATTAACCAGCGCAAATGTCGCCGTTCAACAAACGACTACAGAAACCCACGAATAAATACGGATTCTTGCGGTCACCATCGATGACGTTTTTATGCACGAAAGAAACAACCGTAGTCTTATGTGGAACGACTTTGCGGTCGTCATGAGCATTGCGAGTCTTTAGTGGAACGCGCCCTAAATGTGTATAGAATGTTTATCGCTGGTTTCTGAACTAAAAAAAAAAAGAAAGTTTAACCTCGTCATATTTTGTTAGCTTCACCAGAAATAGTTTAGAACATTGATAGTCTTTCATTTCTTCTATACCAAGATTTTTAGACTATAAATGCAAAAACAAGAGTCTCAGGTTGTCTTGTTGTATCTTGTCGAAACAATTTTTTTATACCGGTTTTTTTTTATTTTTTTTAAATTTTTAATACTGATTTTTATCGGTAGTAACCGAATTCTTTGGTAGTGTTTTGTTTTTTAATTTTTTCTTTATTTTTTCTGAATTTTAAGTGAACCAGTTTGATGTGGTAAAAAAGGTTTTTTGTTCGGTAGATGAATTTTTATGTGTAAATGACAGATGTCGAAGATATTTAGAAGTTAAGCTGCGTAAATTTCGGCGGCGTCGATTTGAGGTGGGGGGGTGGGGTGGTGATGTGAGGGTGAAATCTCCATATTCTTAGGAGATTTGCAAGACGGCACTTCACTTATCGATTCCTTTATTCGCAGCCGCACACATGGAAATTATTTTGTTGAGGTGAAGCTCACCTCGAGGGTGCTGTTTTCTCTTTTCCTATTTTGTTATATTCCACCGCGCCGCGCTAATCTCCAGATCGAAAAGATCTTTTCAACAATCGACATCCATCCACTCAATAGAATACTTATAATCCCAACTGATCGTCCGGAAAAACCTTCACAAATGAAAAATACCTCTTAATAGCACGATTTAACACCCAATATTAGAAAACGAAAAACGCTCTGCATTGCTCCAGGCCAAAAATACGGCAACAGCGGTATTAAAGAATAATATTATTATTTTATAATTTTTCCTGCAGCCTGTCGATCGCGATTTTTTCCTCCCTTTTGACTCAACCGGGCGGAAACTAACTGCCGACTACTGTGCCACCCCCCCCCCCCCTCCCACAAATGTCAATATTAAAAAAACAAACGAAAAACTTGCAAGAAAGTCATTTTTAAGCTCATTCATTTTATTTACAAGACTTGATCAATTTTTAAATCAAAAACTCAACCACTTTACTAAAACTGATTTAATCAAAAATAAAATGAAAAACAAATCTTTGCTCTAACTAAAGTTTATTTTTTTAAGAATATTTTTCGAAAATTTTGTGCTGTAATTTTTTATATATTATTTTGTTAGTAAAATTAATCAGCCAAATTTTGAAAAAAAAATTGGCATGGCACGTTTTCAAGTATAACTCTAAAATTACAAAAATTATTAAAAATTAAAATGAATCTTTTTTAAAATTAGAAAAGGTTTTAAAGGGCTTTAAATTGAATTATTGAATAACCAAATTCAACAAAATTAAATTGAGTAAAAAATAATAATTAATCAAAATTCGAAATTATCAAAAAAAAATACAGGGTGTGCCATTTGACGTTGAAGCGCCATCTTGGGCGCGTTCCACTAATGAATACTAAAACATACGACCACAAAATTTTCACTTTCCACTAGCTGAAACGACCACAGAATAAATACGGTCGTTTTGTGAGCTTCTTCCGGTCGCCATCGATGACGTTTTTATGCACGAAAGAAACAACCGCGGTCTTATGTGGAACGACTTTGCGGTCGTCACGAGCATTGCGAGTCTTTAGTGGAACGCGCCTCTTCACAAAAAACAAAAAATGCGATTTTTAAAATATGACTATAACTTTTTCATTTTCAGTGGTACCAAAAAATTTTTTTGACAGACATTATAAAGGCACTTTTTTGTGCACAATGCATTAAAACAAATGAATTTTTTTTTCGCCAACAAATTGAATTTTTCTTCCAATTTAAATTCTATTTTTTAAATTTTTCGTTTTAAACGAATATTTTTTTTGCAAATTTTTATCTATTATTAAAATCAAACGATTACTTTTTAAAACATTTATCCCGTTTACATGCAGTTTTGGAAACGTATTGAAAATGCTAAACCGAATTCTATTGAATCACCAAATAAATCTACCAACTACAACGTTTTCAATTCTATTTAAATATTGCTTGAAAACGTAGTAATTGATTTTGTAGTAAAACTATACAGGGTGTCACATTTTGAGAGTTGCATTGCATGGGTATCTTTGTTATTCATAAAGTTACAGATTCGGTTAAATTGAGAATATTTTACAGGTTTTGATACTTATTCAGATGCTGTATAAAAAAATTAAAAATTCCGAGCCACTCCGAAGATAAACGAAAAAAAAAATCGGAAAATAGAAATTTTTTTAAAAGTCAATTACTACAATAGTTACAAAAAAA
The DNA here is from genome assembly GCA_963971135.1 of Stenus bimaculatus. Taxonomy (NCBI): domain Eukaryota; kingdom Metazoa; phylum Arthropoda; class Insecta; order Coleoptera; family Staphylinidae; genus Stenus; species Stenus bimaculatus. The sequence goes on from OZ020183.1 coordinate 2,407,825, forward strand.
TGTTTCGGATAAAAGTTATTCAATTCGTAAAAACGGATGTAAATATGTTTATTACAAAAATATCACAAACTCGGTTTTCAAGATATTAATAACAACTTTCTTATTTTAAATGGACGCCATATTGAATTTTTCCACAGTTAAATTGCATTTTTTTGCTGATTACAACGATGGATCATAATCCATGTTTAAAGTGATACACTACGGAATATTTGATATTATTTCAAATTTCAATTAAATTAAGTAAGCCATGACATTTTGACAGATCTTCTTTAAATACATCCTGTCAAAAAGCCATAGCTTACTTAATTTAATAATTTAATTCAAATGATATCAAATACTCTGTAGTGTGTTACTTCAAATTTCAAACATAGATTGTAAAACATACATCGTAGAAACCAAAAAAAAATGCAATTTAACTGTTGAAAAATTCAATATGGCGTCCATTTAAAATAAAAGATATGAAAACAAATTTTTTAATATTCTTTTTTTAAATCATAATAATAAAAAATAATAAAATAAAAAACGAAATTTACACACAGAAATTGACCTGACACGTTTTGAACAATAACTCGAGAACCACAAAAGACATTAAGATGAATCTTTTTTTTGAATTAAAGTAGCTTCCACTAGCTTTTAAATGAATTATTTGGTAACTGAATTGGATAAAGTTAAGCTAAGTAAATAATTAATCAAAGTTCAAAATGTAAAATAAACATTTTAATTTTTATATTGCAAGATAAATCCGCTTCTGGGGGGTTAAATTTTGAATTATAAAAAAATATTGTATCATCATTTAATAAAACAATTAATTGTTTAAATTTTGAGATATTTAACGTTTTAATACCTCATGTAGTTTTTGAAGAATTCGTCTTTTATTGATAACTCAAAATTGGTATATTTTTTTTATTTTAAAGTTACCTAGGAAGTCTGCGCTGGTGGCTCCAAATCCGGCGGTGGCGGCTGCGGCGATGTGCCCCAGGTGTAGTGTTGGAGGATGAAGAACTGGTCTGTGAGGTGAAGTGACTTTGGGTCGCGGCGGCGACGCCAAGATGCTGTCGATGGTAAAAAGCGAGGTGGAGGTGGTGGAAGTGCTGGGCTGCCTGGGTTTGTAGACCGGCTTGAAGCCTTCCCCGAGGAACATGCTGTTCAAGAAATGGGGGTTGAAAACGGCGGCGGAGTCCCTCGGCTGGGCCGACGTTTCGACCATCTTGTAATCGTCTTCACTGTAACTCTCCTCTGGGTATTCGGTGCTCGCGCCGTTGTCGCACCAGTCCAAGTCGTCAGTCTCTTGTTTTACGGTGGCCAGCGTGATCAGCGGTTAGGTTAAGAGACGAACATAAATCGCGGACGTTGCGGTTCAACCCTCGCGACCGGAGGAATTGTTTTGTAATGGGCTCCCTTGCGGCCGTTTAAAGCGCGCGCCGAGCGCCCGTCGCCGGTCCCGCCTTGCTCGGCCAATCGCAGGCCTCCGAACGCACCCCCTCGACACTCCACGCCGCCAATCACCGCCCGACCTCGCATCATCCCCAAATCGCTCCCGAGGGTGAACGGCGCGGCGAGCGAGAATGAGAAGTGAGACTAAACACCCCTTCTGTGTTAAACGATTCTACAAGCTGTCAATTCGAAATCTGATATCCCGGCTAAGAGGGTTGCTGCTGACGTCTTTATTATGTCCCAACGACTCATGTTATTATCATCATTATTGTTATTAAAATTGGATGATGTGATTTTAATCGACTTTTCACTGCCCCGCTTTATTTCTCCTCGCTCACTTCACGCCATCGCCGCGCAATTAAGTCAAGTGCATATCACCTCGCTCACCCTGCTTCTGACAACCCACTCCAAACACAATACAGCCTTACTCAAAAAACAACACACTTTATTAACCAATATCTTCAAATTAATAAAATTCATTAAAATGTTCAACAAACACTAGCTGCCTTCCGAATGAAACATATTCTGCATATATTGCGTTCCGAATGAAATATGCGCATATGCCCCAAATTCATCCGGAACGCTGTTTTGAAATTTTCAAATGTCAATCAGTTAACAAAAAGACAATTATCAAAATTCAAATAACAAATGAAGAAATAATAAGGGTGCGTTCCACTAAAGAGTCGCAATGCCCACGACGACCGCAAAGTCGTTCCACATAAAACCGCGGTTGTTTCTTTCGTGCATAAAAACGTCATCGATGGCGACCGCAAGAAGCTCACAACGACCGTATTTATTCGTGGGTTCGTTAATGTTCATTAGTGGAACGCGTCCTAAGTACGCAGTGCTTCACACGGAACGCATAGTATACTACATATGTTCCACTCGGAAGGCACCCATTAAAAAACTACTAAATCAATTGCTACTGCGCAGATCCCACCACGCACTTCCGGAAGCTTAAGCAGGAGTATAATGAATAAAAATATTTTTTAAATTACTTTTCTGCATAAAATTTCAAACAATAAGGATTTTTTTTTATAAAAAAAACCGGTTTAAAATGAAAAATAGCTGGCGTCTTTATTGTTCGTTAAAAAAGGGGAATCAAATGCTGACTAATTACTGAAATTGTGAAATATTAGAGATCAGTTTAGAGTTAACATCGAAATGATCCCCATTGTGACAAAGCTAAAGCTAATTAATTAGCGATTCTCTTTGTAGAGTGACAAGCGATGGAACTTTGTGCTCGGGCGCGCGTGTGAATTATTTAATATCAAACATGACAGCATTGGCGTAGATGGGGGTCGGGGGTGAAAACCACCCCACGACCCGAGCATCCGATTGGCTCGGAGGCGGAGTAATCGCATCGTCGCGACCTAATCCGGATAATCCGGGGGCTAATTTGCAACTTGACAACGCCGAATTGGACGCCGGCATTTCCACAAACCATTTATTATTGATTTATATTAATAAATAAATTTTTAAACCCCTTAAAAACATTTCAATTATTTAAAAACAACAATTGCCATCATAAACACGATAATATTTTAAACAATTTAATTTATTTTATTAAAATATTATAAGCTTCCAGCTATTGTTTTATTTTTAATTAAATAACCAACAATAACTATCAATTTATTATTACTACACGATTTAATCCTAAACAAAAATTAATCAACAAAACAACCTCCAACCTTAACAACTTCAAAATTAAAAAATGACAAATTTATCATTGCAATTCAAATTTAATTTTTAAAAAATAAATAATTTTACGCAACCAAATATACAGCTTATTTGGTTGACATACATTAATAACTCGTGCACGCTATCTAGTAAAATATTATTAAACTATTGTAATAAAAAATTCTCCCAATTAATTTAATCCTAAACAAAAATTAATCAGGCATTGATAGAAATGCAATCAAAGATGCAAACCGTTATTAAACAATAATAAGCGATTGAAGAGATGCAATCGTTTATTATTATAAAAATTAATCAACAAAATAACCTCTAACCTTAACAACTTCAAAATTAAAAAATGACAAATTTATCATTGCAATTCAAATTTAATTTTTAAAAAATAAATAATTTTACGCAACCAAATATACAGCTTATTTGGTTGACACACATTAATTACTCGTGCACGCCATCTAGTAAAATATTATTAAACTATTTAAATAAAAAATTCTCCTAATTAATTTAATCCTAAACAAAAATTAATCAGGCATTGATAGAAATGCAATCAAAGATGCAGACCGTTATTAAATAATAATAAACGATTGAAGAGATGCAATCGTCTGTTATTATAAAAATTAATCTATAAAATAACCTCTAACCTTAAGAACTTCAAAATTAAAAAATAACAAATTTATCGTTGCAATTCAAATTTAATTCTTAAAAAATAAATAATTTTACGCAACCAAATATACAGCTTATTTGGTTGACATCAAAGACTTCTTATACATAGACAGGACACGTGTCTTTTTTTTTGTGTATCACTGGCGGCATTTTAAGTGTCCGTTTTGGCGGTAAATTTGAAATATTGGATCACATAATCTATAATACTCATAAAAAATTGTCAAATTCGCTTTTTATTTGATCAAAGAACCTCAAAAAGTAAGAAAATAACCGAGGTGAAATATTAAGATAACTTCTATTATTAGTGGATTGAATGGTAAAAGTTATACGTCAAAAGTTAGCTCATTAGCAGTTAAAAGTGGGAAATAAAAAACACCTATTTTTAATATACAGTGCGGACATAAAGTAAATCCCCCTTCTGCTAACTTTTGAACGGTTATATTTCTGATTCTGAAAATTTGTCTTCTGAAGAATCTAATTGCGAACTTTCTAATAACGGTATTTTTGATTTTGTGGAACTTCCGGTTATACCGAAAGTGGATGGCAACTTTCTTATTTTAAATGGAACACCCAGTATATTTTTGCATTTTCGTGTTCTCCACAAAAATACCATTAAATTGACCTGGCATAGTGTGGTCTACGATTAATACTTTCGGAGTTACGCCTATTTGAAAATCGCATTTTTTATGCAACTTCCGGTGTAAATGAAGTTGCATAAAAATACGATTTTCAAATGGGCGCAATTCCGAAAGTATTAATCGTAGACCACACTATGCTAGGTCAATTTAATGGTATTTTTATGGAGAACACAAAAACGCAAAAATATACTGGGTGTTCCATTTAAAATAAGAAAGTTGCTATCCACTTCCGGTATAACCGGAAGTTCGACAAAATCAAAAATACCTTTATTAGAAAGTTCGTAATTAGATTTTCAGAATCAAAAACATAACTGTTGAAAAGTTAGCAGGGGGGGATTTACTTTATGTATATTAATTACTCGTTCACGCCATATAGTAAAATATTATTAAACTATTGTAATAAAAAATTCTGCTAATTAATTTAATCCTAAACGAAAATTAATTATTTTAAATTAACCAACGCCAAAATTAAAATTTTATTTGATTGCCGCACATTATTAATTTAAAACAAATATAAATCCGCAACCAAATGTTCACCAAGTTTACGCTATAATAAATTATTTCTATGATCGGTTGACATTTGAATTTGAAGGTCGTCAAAAATATAACCTCAAAGTTACGCAAAAACTCAAAATAATTAAAAATGTGTGTGAAAAGAACGTTTTTATAAAAATGCGTCGCTGCTTACTCGCAGCCCCAACAAACCATGTCGGCGTTACTTAATATACATTTAAAATTATGTAAAAAAACTAGTTTAATTAATTCAGGGCTTATTTTTAAGGTATTATAACGTTTACTCTCTTATATTATCAATTGATTTGATTTTATTTTTAGAAATATGTTAATTTTACTATTCCTACCGCTAATTATGTGAAACAAACTAATAGCACGAGTAGCATCGATGTCGCTGAGGAGCTCGGCAAAATTTTACCACAAAAACCGAGCGTGCTACCACAATGGAATCCTATACCATCCGCAGACCGCAACAACATAATCAAACATTACATGCGATTGTCTAAAGTGAGATTAACAGGTGGGTTAAGTATTTAAAATTGTTAACAAATTTTACAATTGTAATTTGTAGCACTCGTCGTTATAACTTCAATGGCTGGATATGCAGTCGCACCAGCACCTTTCCATTGGTCTTCTTTTGCACTATGTGCAGCAGGAACAGGATTAATGTCGTGCGCAGCCAACACAGTCAACCAATTTCATGAAGTTCCGTTTGATGCTCAAATGTCACGTACTAAATCACGAGTGCTCGTTTGTGGCAGATTAACGTAATTAATAACTCAATTAATCACCTCAAATTAATTGGTAATTTTTAGACCTTTACACTCGATGCTTTTCGCTTTAACCACGAGCGTTTCAGGAATTGGAATTTTATATTTTGGTGTAAACGGATTAACGGCGTCGCTTGGATTGGCTAATTTGTTGCTTTATACTGCTGTTTACACCCCAATGAAGAGGATAAGTATTTTAAATACTTGGGTCGGATCTATAGGTAATTTAAAATTATTTTTGGTATTTTTATGATGACCGCAACTTTTTAGTTGGTGCTATTCCTCCCTTAATGGGTTGGGCTGCATGTGCTGATTCTTTAGGTCCTGGTGCTTGGTTAATGGCCGCTTTATTATACAGCTGGCAGTTTCCTCATTTTAACGCATTATCATGGAATCTTCGTCCTGATTATTCACGTGCTGGTTACAGGATGATGGCTGTAACGGATCCAGGATTGTGCAGGAGGGTGACTTTAAGGCACACAATAGCTCTTTTAGGCTTTTCAGCAGCAGCCCCAATTTTAGATACAACAAATTGGTGGTTCGTTCTAGAAAGTGCTCCTTTAAATATTTATTTTATTTATTTAGGTATGTAAATTTTGATCAAAATTTGGAAGATTTATAATAATTTGTTTTTAGCATATAAATTTTATAAAGATTCTTCAAGTGCAACATCAAGAAAGCTTTTTAGGTATTCATTAATTCACCTGCCATTACTTATGATTTTATTTTTAGTGAATAAAAAGAGATGGTTTGTTTTCGATGATAAAAACGTTGAAAAAATTCTAGGAGAAGAATAATTAAAAGTAAAAATATATTTTGTTGTACATAAAAATAATGTTTAAAATAAATAATTGGTTTTGAAAAATAGTTTTTTATTAAAAAATTGATTTTACCCTTTTTTTCTTGAAATTTTTAATGATTATTTTAATTTTAAGGTTCTGCTGTAAAGCGGTGGATGATTAATTAAGAAATTAAAAAAATTTCCAACCAATTCGTTGGAGTAAAAATAAAACAAACGGTAAAATCCTTAAAATAGATTTAAATTATTATTTCGTTTTTGAAAGGGATTAAAACTCTTGCGGCTTGATCAATGACATTTATTTCATTCACATTTACAGGGTTCAAGTAGAAATTTGTTCAAATGTTTATCAAATTCGCTTATTTCTACTGCATCAGTCGAATCGTCACAAACAAAAAAACGTCTCATTTAAACTTTATTAATTAAACTAACTTTAAAGTAAAATTGTGCAAAATTTAACAGTGATAATATATTTATTTCATTAAAAAATTTATAAAATAACAATTTATTTAAGAAATATATTGTATTATTATTATTTAATATACAGGGTGTAATTGAATAGTTGAAACAAATTTATTTTGGGCTATAAAATTAATGAATTTATTTACTATTCTTTAGAGTGAGTTTTATATAGGGTGTAACAAGAGAAACGCATCAGTACACATTATTTTTGTTACACCCTGTATAAATCAAATAACAGTTGAGTGTGTTATACAGGGTACATCTGAAAAATCTGTACAAAACACCTGAGATCATTAAGGTGCAACAGACCATCAAAGTTTTTGAAAATATTTCCATTTTTTTAAATTATTAATTTATTTTATTTGAACAAGTATTAGGTCTCACGTCTCACATTCAAGTCAAATTTACACCAGAATTTTTAGATTTTTCAGAAAAAACTTGATTTCTTGAAAACTATTTGGGGTACAAAAAAATATAAGGGCTCAAAACTTAAGGAATGAATTGTATTTTCCAATCATTCTAGTAAAATATTTGAAAGTTTTTAAATAAACTCTACAGGGCCGGATTTGTGCCCAATTTGACGATTTTATTATGGCAAAACCAATCGACCGATATTCACCAAATATTTTTGAAAATACATCTAGGTACTATATGTTTCTGGTATAAAATTTTAGTGTTGATAACTTCAGCAGTTTTCAAGAAAATTATTGAAATCGTAAACTTGGAAAATATTTAAATAAAATCTTTAAAAAAAACTTAAATTTATTAATTAAACTAAAATTTTATGTTTTTGGAAAGGCCTTTAAATGAGTTTTCAGCCAAAAAAAGAATCATTTTGTTATCACTTTTCGTTTTTGAGTTGAGGACATAAACGTGTAAAATCTCACTTTTAAGTAAAATTTAGTTCAGAAATTTTAGTTTTTTCAGAAAAAAGTTGATTGCTTGAAAACTATACGGGGTACAAAATAGTTTAAAGACTCAAAATTTAAGGAATGAACTGTATTTTTTGATCATTTTAATAAAATGTTTGAAAGTCTTCAAATAAACTCTCCAGGGTCGGATTTGTGCTCAAATTTTAGTAAATATTTTGCGATTTTATTAAGAAAAAACTAATCGACCGATGTTCACCAAATATTTTTTTAAATACATCTAGGTGCTATATGTTTTTGGTATAAAATGTTGGTGTTGATAACTTTGGAAGTTTTCAAGAAAATAATTAAAATATAAAACTTGGAAAATAGTTAAATTATAAAATTAAAAAAAAAATTTAAATTCACTAATTAAACTAAAATTTTATGTTTTTGGAAAGGGCTTTAAATGAGTTTTCAGCCAAAAAAAGAATCATTTTGTTATCACTTTTCGTTTTTGAGTTCTGGACACAAACGTATAAAATTTCACTTTTAAGTAAAATTTATTTCAGAAATTTTAGTTTTTTCAGAAAAAAGTTGATTGTTCGAAAACTATACGGGGTACAAAATCGTTTAAAGGCTCAAAATTTAAGGAATGAACTGTATTTTTTGATCATTTTAATAAAATGTTTGAAAGTCTTCAAATAAACTCTTCAGGGTCGGATTTGTGCCCAAATTTTAGTAAATATTTGCGATTTTATTAAGAAAAAACTAATCGACCGATTTTCACCAAAATTTTTTTAAAATACATCTAGGTGCTATATGTTTCTGGTATTATTATTGGTGTTGATAACTTCAGAAGTTTTCAAGAAAATAATTTTAAAATCTAAAACTTGGAAAATATTTAAATTATAAAATTAAAAAAAAAATTCAGTACTTAAACTAAAGTTTTTGGAAAGGGTTTTAGATAAGTTTTTACCCAAAAAATAAATAATTTTGTTATCACTTTTTGTTTTTGAGTTCTGTACAAAAATGTGCAAAATTACTTACTATTGACCACTTAAATTATGTTTAAACATAAAAACAGGTTAGGTTAGGTATACCTTTTTTCTTTACAAATTTTATTCCGACCGTTCAAACCAAAAATTTTAGTAATTTAAAAACATTGAAATATTTTTAAAAACTAGCATCTTATTTGGTTTCATTTTGTACAGACCTTTTAAAGACACCCTGTATTGGTTTTGTTTTAAAAAATGTTTCAATTATTTAAAGACACCCTGTATAATTGAGTGAAGAAGAAAGATTGTTAAAACATAAAACGGAACGAATATAAATAAATTAGGGAATGGTCATTTTTTTTAAAAAAGCTTACTCTAAAGTTTTAAAAGCTTTGTTTAAATAATTAATCAAAAATTTGTTGCATTTTTATTAATTTCGCCAAGTTTTTAGACTTTTTTTTAAATCACCTTTTAGTTACTTTAATTTAGAACTTATATATTTTTTAGAATTTTTAATAATTTCTTTTGGTATAATAAAAAATTACACATTATTATTGAGATAAAAGTAAAAAAAAAATTAAGGTAGTATTGTTGTGTGTCGGTTTTGTTTGTTATTAAAAATTCTAAAAATTCTTATTAATAATGAAGGTGATTTATGTTTGTAAATTTTAAATTTGGATATCAAAAAGCGCCCTTAATTTATACATGCAAACTACAGGCAATAAGCATATTACAAAAATAACTTTTGATCGTATCATAAATATTTGTATATAAATAAAAATATCAAAAAACAACTATGTTTAGGTTATTTACAGATAAATAATTAAAACTATAATTTCGGCTTTGTAATTAATTAACTATCAATAAAAATATAAGATTTGTCGCTAAGTTTTGTTAATTTTTTATAAGAATACTCGTGAAATACATTTATTCAGTAATTAGGTTAGTATAAGTAGAGGGATATAATTTTAAAGACACAGATTTAAATGAAGTTTTAGAAGAAGAATCTTGAATGTAATATTTTAATAAAATTAGCTTGTTTTAAGCTACTTTACGAGACTCTCATCATTTATTTATTAACGTATTACATTAAGATGTTTTAGGAAATCACATACACTTACACTGAAACGTCATGAAGAAATTTGAACGCATTATTGCTTATTTTTGAATTATTAGTGTTAAACTATTATCCAACGGAAATCAATAATCAATATCACCCATATAAATGAGTCTAGAATTATTTAGTTAATTAATTAAAATTGATTGTAGTTAATTAATTATGTTTTTATTAATATTTAATGCGTGTAAACAGCAATAATATGTTCAAAAAATATATATTTGTTTTATAAGAGTTTTCGTTTAGATATAGAGTAGTATTAAGACATCAAAAATGATAAACGATAAATAATAACACCCTTATTTAATAATATACACTTATAATATATAGAAATCACATTTTGATATGTTTAAATTTAAATTTGATATGTTTTTTGTGTTTTAAATATATTTTATTATAAACTATCAACGACAAAAAAACGTACCCGTTTTTTTATTAATTAATATTTTAATGATATGTATTATTTAACAATATTATACTTATATAACAACGTTTTCTTTTTGTTCCTTGAAGCAAAAATTGTTCTAATAAATAAATTCATCCAATTTCTTTTAAATAATAAAATGCACCTTTTATGTAATCAATATGAAAAGGCCATATTTTTGAGTCTTAATTTAATAAGGCACTTTCGTACAGTTTCTTTTAAGCGCATCAATCGTCAATGATTCGTTGTGAAATGAAACGTGCTTAAAACAAATTGGCCGAAAGTGCATAACCCGGGTTAAAAGGAAAAAGTTGAGCAAAAAGCCTCGCATCAATTTGATATGTTTATGATTTGCTTAAAAATAATCCCTGCTCTCATTCCTCGGGCCACCCGAGCTCCTCCCCGATGAGCTCGTAGAATTTTTGATTATGTTCCGAAAAGTACCTCCGCAGTTTTCCCACAATCATGGGGTCAACCCGAGGGTGTCTCCTACCTTTAGTCTCCCTCAAGCACCTATCCGAAGTCTCATTCCGCAAGCAGTAGAAACCTTTCGTTTCATTGAAGTAGAAATTTTGGATTCCTATTTTCGGTTCTAAACCCAGGAATTTTTCTATGCGCTGCAGTTGAGGGACCGGGTCTTCTATGAGTAGGTCGCCGTTTACTATGAGCATTTGGTCTCGGGAGAAGGTTTCTAGCCACCGGTGCATGTAGTTGTGGTAGGCTGAGATTGCTAGCGGCCGGTAAGATTCGTTTATTGAACCGTTGGGGTGTAAAGCTAGTTGTTCGAAGGATCGTGGGGATGGGGTTGGGGTTGCTACTGTGGAGGCAGTTGCTGCATGCGCTCTCAGCTGGGTGTAATCCGAAATTGCTCGAGTCACCGGTTCACGAACTATTATCAGCAGTTTTACACTTGCATTCATCGCACGAATTCTTTCTGGCACCTATAATTAAAAATTTTGTCATAAATTTTTTGTTTATTAAATTATATTAATTATACCTCAGGTGTTACGAAATAGCTAGGACTTTTTTCGATGGTGATTTGTCCCGGGTAAGAGTGAGGCATCTTCATACGGTACCATTCTAATCCTCGATTGTAATTTTCATCCCTATCGAAGAAGTGAACTTCACCTGCAGCTTTTTGCACCATCGGATGTAAGTATAGCATTTCCAAGAGTGCTCGTGTTCCACATTTTCTTACACCTGCAACAATATTCGTTAGTATTTTTGCCACTAGAGGGCCTGTAGAGTAATATATAGTACGTATACCTATGATGATGGCTTGGGGTAAGCGACGTGCAGTGGTCGGGTACAGTCTTTTTGATAAAAAAATAATGGGGGGTCTGGAGTGGTCGTGTCCTGCCCTTTGAAGGCTGTTGACCGCACTGTCATATAGCATGTGGAAAGTGAGGCAAAGTGAAAGGACCATGACTGCAAGGATGGCCACGGCCATCTTCGGACGTGACACCCCGACCACCAGGACGCAGTCCGAGGTGTCGCCCTCCACGGATCTCATAGCCGCCCGCGGAAGCCATCTGAAAATGATGTACATGAGTACAGGGGCCCAATTTTTTTTCATTTTGACTTACAGTATATCAAAGCTGGGTGGCCTCGCGAACGATCTTCGTGCCTCACTCTTGGGACTCATGGCGCGAACGATTCATCTTTATAAAGTCGGTGGCGTGTCGTCAATTTTCTGCAAATGAAAATTTCAAAGTAATTGATCCACCGCGGTGGATGAATGAAACTAAAATGGTTTCTCGTAGTTTGCGTGTGGAGCCTGCTGGCGTCCCACGCGGCTCGGCGTCGACCTGTGACGTCACCAACGGCGTCGCTTACACGACGATCGCGTAACGCTTTGATGTACCTTAAATTGTCTTTGGGTTTCCTGGAAAGACAAAACACTGCCGACCTACACGCTCATAAACTTTTCCTCCAAGGTTGCTCCCGATCGATTTCAAGGATCATTTCTTTCCATTTTTTTTTTTTGCTTTAATTTGCTTTTATCCATCAACTCAAATCAATACACCTACGTTCACTTTTAACAATGCAAAAAATATAACCTATTTATTTAGATAAGATTATTTTGAATCACCCAATATTTGCCCAATATCAGCATATAATCAATAGCAATTATACTAACTACTAACTTGAAAAATTGCTTTTCTCCAGTTGACGAGAATTAATAATGTGTTGTTTATTTTAGTTAAAAGCACTTCAAGGTAAGTTTTACATAAATAATGGAAATTAATTGGGCCCAACCAAAAACCACCCGAACGCATCGAATTTCATTAAAATTAATTTTAGTTGGCTTGAAATTTACGAAAGGTCAATGTCTTGGAAATATCTACAAATTTTCGCCGTTAAACTCGCGATAATTCACACTTGCAGTGACTTTTCATCCCGGGAATTATCAGGTGAGTAATTGGAGAAAATGATAAGATAATTTTTATTAAAGTGCGCTTTAATCATCACAAATACATCATAATTAAAATTAATTCTAACAGCAACAATTGTCAATTATTAAACTAAATAAAACAAAGCCTAAATTAATATTGAAAGATTAAACGTTGGGTGTGGGGTTTACGCATTGCAGCGGCTCTCAGCAGATGCGAAAAGCATTCATGTTTAATTTTAATCACCAATTAAAACTTTTAACATTCCTTTTATTATCATTTCATTATTACAATTAATGTAAAACGCCCTCCACACGATACGATTGGACCGACCGTCCATTCAACCGCCGAATCAATTCACTCTTCCTACTTGCACTGAAAGCCTAACATCAACAGCGCATCCAATTTGGTCGGATGAAGCTTCCAACTCGACTGCATCACCTAGTAGTGATATCAGGAATGTAGGTGTATTCTCGTGTGTAGATGCAATCATGAAAATTTGTTGGATTAAATAATTGATTGAATTTATTAAACCTTGACCTTGTAGTTTGGTGTGAGGGGGATTTGAGCTTGAGCTCATGTAATTGGTGCTTTAATCCTTTCGAGAGTCGCTCGAGTTAAAAGCAATTATTTTTATTCGGAAAATGTTCACCTTCAAAGCAGTTTTCCGCGCTTCCAAAGACAATTGGTTAAATTATGTTACGCCTCGGAACGAAAATAGGGTCAGCAGGAAAAGTTGACGAGGTCAGGTCGACCTAAAAACCTTTACTACAATTCCCGACACCTACTCTGATGGAAATCGCTCCAAACCGAATTATTTATGAGCAAAATATTTAGACTACCCCTTCCACTGTCAAAATGATTTATTTGACTATAATAAGTGCTAACTGGATTTTCATAATTTTATTTAATGCTAATTATCGCTAATTACCCAGAAATTTACATTACAACAACATTTCCTCCATATTCAAATCACTTGGCTTTTTTTATGCTACATTTTCCATCATTTTTTACTTCATTTTTAATATAATTTACACCTTCCAAATAAATCTACTCAATGCTACATGATTATTGTACATAAAATATGCTATATTTTAATCATATATAATTTTTATGTCATTGATGATTTAATTAACACCTCCCAGATAAATTTAGGCTTAATTTAATTGATATATCATTGATGTTACATGAGCATTTTACAAAAACTATGCTACATATTAATAATATATCATCATTTATGTCATTTTAATATAATTTACACCTTCCAAATAAATCTACTCATACTATCATTGATATATCATTAATGCTACATGATCATTGTACCTAAAATATGCTATATTTTAATCATATATCATTTTTATGTCATTGATGATTTAATTAACACCCCCCAGATAAATTTAGGCTTAATTTGATTGACATATTATTAATGTTACATGAGTATTATACAAAAATTATGCTACATTTTAATTATATGTCATTATGTATGACATTTTGATACAATTTACACCTTCCACATAAATTGATGCTACATGATTATAGTATATCATTTTTATGTCATTAATAACTTAATTAAAACCTCCCAGATAAATCTAGTCATAATATCATTAATATAGCATTAATGTTATATGATTATTGTACAAAAAATATGATACAGTGTAATCATATACCATTTTTTATCTCAATAATGATGTAATTGATATCTTCCCGGTAAATCTAGGCGAAATATGAGTGATATATCATCGATTCTTGATGATTATTCTACAAAAAAAAATGATATATTATCATCGTTATAGCTATAATATGTAATAGTGAATGGGTTAGAATCCTTGACTTGGTGGAAGATTATTAATATTTTATAATCTTAAATCAAACTTCAGCATATATCATTAATCCTTGCGAGGATTGTAAAATGATTTATCCGAGTTCCTTACTTTGTATTCAACATACACCTATTATAATCCCTAATGTACATTTCATGTCATATATCATTAGTTACAAAACGCGTCATTAATAATACAAACCATATAAAACTAAAAAACTACAAAAAATATTGATAATGAAACAAAACGATTACTAAAAATATCATTTAATTCTCATAAATTCGATGCATTGTAAAATTAGTTTTACCTTTTGGAAGAAATCATCGTTTTGATGAGGTGCTGAGCTGTCTTGTGCGTTGTAGGCGAGACTCTTCATTTCTCGCAAAAAAAACTTAACCCAAATTCTCACTTTAATTTAATAACCGATTTGTTTAACGCAAGAAATACTTTTCGGAAGAGAAATGTTAATAAGTTCGCAATCCGGCGCCACGAACGATCAATAATGGCGCGCACATTTCATTTTTACCAACACCAAACCACAGCGCCATCTCACCGATCTAAAACACACTTCATAAAAAAATTTTAAA
Organism: Stenus bimaculatus; assembly: GCA_963971135.1. Taxonomy (NCBI): domain Eukaryota; kingdom Metazoa; phylum Arthropoda; class Insecta; order Coleoptera; family Staphylinidae; genus Stenus; species Stenus bimaculatus. Next base: position 2,422,983 of record OZ020183.1, read on the forward strand.
ATATAAAAAATTATCGTGACGAAATTTTCGAATATCATTACTGGTTTATAAAAATTATTATTTTTTGATATTTTCTTGATCGTTTGGTTGAGAGCTCTGGAATGAGTGGTTACTCGATATGGTTTTGATAAGTTTTAAAATCATCCGCCATTTTGTTTTTTTTTGTATATTTTTCATGTGTTAACTTCGGGATGTTTTTTTCTTAAATCATTAGTTTTTTTTTTAAATAAAAATTATCGTGACGAAATTTTCGAATATCATTACTAGTTTATAAAAATTATTTTTTTTGATTTTTTCTTGATCGTTAGGTTGAGAGCTCTGGAATGAGTGGTTACTCGATATGGTTCTGATGATTTTTGATTTTCATCCGCCATTTTGTTTTTTTTTGTATATTGTTGATGTGTTAACTTCGAGATGTTTTTTTTTCTTAAATTAACAAGTTTTTTACGTTAGTAATAAAAATGACTTAAAAACAAAATGGTGGACGAAATTTAAAAATTATCAAAACCATATCGAGTGACCACTCTTTCCAGATCTTTCAACTTAAGGATTAAGAATATATCAAAATTTATTACCACAGCGCCATCTTACCGATCTAAAACAGACTTTCATAAAAAAAACAAAAATAACAAAAATTATCGTGACGAAATTTTCGAATATCATTACTGGTTTATAAATTTTTTTTTTATATTTTCTGGATCGTTATGTTGAGAGCTCTGGAATGAGTGGTTACTCGATATGGTTTTGATGATTTTTAATTTTCATCCGCCATTTTGTTTTTTTTTGTATATTTTTCATGTGTTAACTTCGGGATGTTTTTTTCTTAAATCATTAAAATATTTTTAAAAATAACAAAAATTATCGTGACTATATTTTCGAATATCGTTACTGGTTTATAAAAATTTTTTTTATATATATTTTCTTGATCGTTAGGTTAAGACCTCTGGAATGAGTGGCTACTCGATATAGTTTTGATAATTTTTAAAATCATTCGCCATTTTGTTTTTTTTTTCTATATTTTTCATGTGTTGTAACTTCGGGATGTTTTTTCTTAAATTAACAAGTTTTTTTACGTTATTGATAAAAATGACATAAAAACAAAATGGCGGACGAAATTAAAAAATTATCAAAACCATATCGAGTGACCACTCATTCCAAATCTTTTAACTTAAGGATTAAGAATATAGCAAAATTTATTACCACAACGTCATCTTACCAATCTAAAACAGACTTTCATTAAATTTTTTTTTTAAAATAACAAAAATTATCGTGACGATATTTTCGAATATCATTACTGGTTTATAAAAATTATTTTTTTTGATATTTTCTGGATCGTTAGGTTGAGACCTCTGGAATGAGTGGTTACTCGATATGGTTTTGATGATTTTTAATTTTCATCCGCCATTTTGTTTTTTTTGTATATTTTTCATGTTAACTTCGGGATGTTTTTATCTTAAATTAAAAAGTTTTTTACGTTATTAATAAAAATGACATAAAAACAAAATGGGGGACGAAATTTAAAAATCATCATAACCATATCGAGTGACCAGTCATTCCAAATCTTTCAACTTATGGATTAAGAATATATTAAAATTTATTACCACAGCGCCATCTCACCGATCTAAAACACACTTTCATAAAAAAAATTTTTTAAACAAAAATTATCGTGATATTTTTAAATATCATTACTGGATTATAAAAATTAAATTTTTTGATATTTTCTTGATCGTTAGGTTGAGAGCTCTGGAATGAGTAGTTACTCGATATAGTTTTGATAATATTTAATTTTCAACCGTCATTTTGTTTTCTTGTGTATATTTTTCATGTGTTAACTTCGGGATGTTTTTTCTTAAATTAACAAGTTTTTTACGTTTCTAATAAAAATGACAAAAATAAAATGGCGGACGAAATTGAAAAATTATCAAAACCATATCGAGTGACCACTCATTCTTCCAACTTAAGGATTAAGAATATATCAAAATTTATCACTACAACGCCATCTTACCAATCTAAAACAGACTTTCATACAAAAATTTAAAAATAACAAAAATTATCATGACGATATTTTCAAATATCATTACTGGTTTATAAAAATTATTTTTATTTTGATATTTTCTTGATCGTTAGGTTCATAGTTCTGGAATGAGTGGTTACTCGATAAGGTTCTGATGATTTTAAATTTTCAACCGCCATATTGTTTTTTTTTTGTATATTTTTCATGTTATAACTTCGGGATATTTTTTTCTTAAATTAACAAGATTTTTTAAATTATTAATAAAAATGACATAAAAACAAAATGGCGGACGATATTTAAAAATCATCAAAACCATATCGAGTAACCACTCATTCCAGAGCTCTCAACCTAACGATCAAGAAAATATCAAAAAATTTAATTTTTAATTTTCATCCGCCAATTTGTTTTTTTTGTATATTTTTCATGTGTTGTAACTTCGGGATGTTTTTTTCTTAAATTAACAAGTTTTTTTACGTTATTAATAAAAATGAGATTAAAACAAAATGGCGGACGAAATTTAAAAATTATCAAAACCATATCGAGTGACCACTCATTCCAAATCTTTCAACTTAAAGATTAAAAATATATCAAAATTTATTAATTCAATTAATTACTATAAGCGATTTTTAACACTTTTATTAAATTTTATTTTTGGTGAAGTTTCGCTATTTCCAACTTACAGGAATTTTGTTTTAAAAAAAATTACAGCAATTTTCTTATTATTTTATTAACCTTGGTGTAACCACGCATTTCCTTCTATTGCGTTATCACTCAATTAATTATCTTCTTAAAAAACACTTGATGAAAAAAATAAACAAGCAATGAACGATTGCAAGATAAATTATGTACTACGATTTGTAAAATTTATGATAAAATTCCTTGGCACGATCGAGGGCTGGCATTGACCTTGCTCTTATCTCACAAACGCAAATTTACAATTTACAAATAAATATTTGCGAGGGGAGGAAGAAAAAATCTTGGCATTCGCAGATAGAAACGATTATCTCGAGATTGTGCCAAAAATCGCTATAAAAGTGAAGAACAGTGGCTACAAAAATTATAAAATTCATCATGAAGTTTGCTATTATTTGTTTATTTACAATCTTCAATCATCAAGGTAAGATTAAATTTAATTAAGTAGCTTTTCTTTATTTATTTTCTTCTGTAGCTTTCGCTTCAATTGAAATAGAAGATGTAAAATACCTCTTGTATACACGTTTGAATCCTGATCAACCTTACGAAATTGGTTTAGGCTTCACTGATGCGCTAAAACCGTTGTTAAATCCTGGTCCTGATAAAATTGTTAAGGTGCTTCTTCACGGTTGGGTATCCCACGGGAATGCCTCATGGGTACCACCTATGAAAAATGCTTATTTCAAACTAAACGTCGATTACATCATCGCAGTTGATTGGTCCGAAATAGCTAATGACTTAAATTACTTTAAAGTGCAAAAATTGACGCCTAATGTAGGTCAACATTTAGCTGAATTAATGCGGGAGATGTGCGAAAATTTGGGGATACCACCGATTAATTTTCATTTGATAGGTCATTCTTTAGGCGCGCATATTGCTGGATTTGCTGGAAAAAGAGTGCACGAATTTTTGGGGAACAAAATCGGCAGGATTTCGGGTTTAGACCCTGCAGGACCCGGTTTTAATTTCGTTGGAATTGATGACAGGTTAAGTGAAGATGACGCAATTTTCGTTGATGCAATGCATACGAATACAATGATGTTAGGGTACAAAAAAGAGATGGCTCATGTTGATTTTTGGCCCAACGGTGGCACGAATCAAAATGGCTGCGGGTTAAATTTCGGCTGTAGTCACAATCGCGCGCCAGAATTATTTTTTGAAAGTCTGGGGAATCAAAATTTTCCTGCTTGGGAATGCGAATCGCACGAGGAATTTAAAAAAGGATCATGTTTTGGAAATACCAAGGTTTTTATGGGGAATAATTGTGGCTGGAATGTTAGAGGCAATTTTTTTCTCAACACCAAAGAGGAATCACCTTTTGGAATTCCAGAATAACTTAAACTAATATAATTTATTTATTGATTATTTATTTTTTATAAAAATTATTTTTATATTTTTTAAATTAAAATACAAACAATCGTAAAAAAATCAACTTTTTATTTAATTTATTACAACCTTTAAACACACAACTGCAGACAAATGTTGCTATTTAAAACAGTTGACAATATTTTCTTCAAAAGGCTTCATTTCAAAAATAAACAGGTGTTGCCGAACTTTTTGTACACCCTGTAGATGTTGCTATTTCTAAATAAGAAATCAAAATTGGGCAAAATTTGCGTATTTAATACCTCGTTTAAAAAATCACATATGTAATTATGTAATTAGAAACGCACTTTTACTGATAAAATTGAAGTGCACTTATAAAAGTGCGTGGTTCGCGTGGCTATAATTATTGATAACACTTGAAATGATAAGATTATTTAAATTTATTTCACCAAAAGTCTTGTTTTTTTTCAATTTTAACCCCTCAAAAATTTTCAAAATAAATTTTTGTTTTTTCAGTAATGGATGCGAAAGCCTACCCTAAAGATGATTATCAAAGTTTGGTGAACTTCTCGTTATCAAATACATCAAAATCAGCAATAACCTTCCAATTATTTTCATCTGGTGAAGAAATTGGTTTCGTTGATGATCAAACAATAAAAAATGCAACTTATAAACGAGATTTACCCTCGAAATTTTTTATTCATGGTTATTTAAATTCTAGTGAAAAATCGCCATATTACAAGACTTTACGAGGAGCTTACGAAGAAAAGGGGTGTCATAATATAATTTATGTTGATTGGTCAAAAGCTTCGAGTGATCTTTACTCGGTTTCAGCAGCAAATTCGAAAATTATAGGCGAGCACTTCGCCGATTTTATCATCGCTGGGTTTGAGTTAAATAAAGTGCACTTGATTGGGCATTCTTTGGGATCACATATGACTGGATTTGCAGGGAAATCAGTTTTTACCAAAACTGGGAAGAAAATTGCGAGGATTACTGCGTTGGATCCTGCTGGACCAAAATTCGAAGGCGCACCAGCTGATAATAGGTTGGATAAAAATGATGCTTTAATGGTAGATGTTATTCATACCGATGATCATCATTATGGTTATTCGTTGAATTTGGGACGAGTTGATTTTTATCCCAACGGTGGCTTGAATCAACCTGGATGTCCTTCAATCCGCATTGATGGTATTTTTTTAATTTTTATACATTTTTCTAAAATTTAACCAAATAGATATCAACCGATTTTTTCGTTATCAACCGATTTTTTCCAGTAGTGATTTTTTTTCTTCACTATTTTCTCTGATTTTTTCGGTAGCAACAAATTTTTATTTCTTATATTTAATTTTTCTCATAAATTTAGATCAACCTATTTTTTTCGTTATCACCCGATTTTTCGCTATAGGCGACGGTTTTATTAATTTTTTTTTCGTATAATTTTTTTTCAAGTTTAAATCAACCGATTTTTTCGTTATTAGCCGATTTTTTGGGTAGTGATTTTGTTTAATTTTTATCTCAATTTTTTTTCAGTGATATTTTTTTTATCCATTTTTTTTTTCAAATTTGACCCAACCGATTTTTTCGATAGCTACCGATTTTTTTCGGTAGTATTTTTTTTTGTTTATCTTTTTCTCAAATGTAACCCAACCGATTTTTTTCGTTTTTAACCAACTTTTTTCATTAGAAATCTCATGAAAACGAAAAAGAAATATTCTGCCGTTTTTGTCGGTAAAGATTGTTTAATTTGTTTTTTTTTTTGTAATTTTAGATAATTGCAGTTACGCACGGTCAGCACTTTTAGTATTTTGTTTATGGCACTTCCCCCCACCACATTAGAAAAAATGTGACTACACGAATTATTTCTCCTATTTTTCCTTCGTTGACTGTACTTATAATAGCCATTTTTCGCGGTAGCAACCGATTTTTTTTCGATAGTAATTTTTTTTCGTATATTTTTAATTTTTCCCAAGTATAAGTCATCCAATTTCTTCGTTATTAGCCGATTTTTTTTCGATAGTGATTTTGTTTAATTTTTTCAGTGATATTTTTTCATTCATTTTAAATTTTTTTTCAAGCTAACCGATTTTTTCTTTATTAGCCGATTTTTTATCCGTAGAAATTTTTTTAATTTTTTCTCAAATTTTTATCATTCATTTTTATTTTTTTTCAAATTTAACCCAACCGATTTTTTCGTTATCAATTGGTTTTTTCGTTATCAATTGGTTTTTTCGTTATCAATAGATTTTTTTCGTTATCAATAGATTTTTTTCGTTATAAAACAATGTTTTTGGTAGTGACATTATTCATTTTTCCTCAAATTTATGCCAAACGATGTTTTTCAATAAGAACCCATTTTTCGATAGCAACCAATATTTTTGGTAGTAATTCTTTTCTTCATTTTTTCTCAAATTTAAACCAACCGATGATTTTTAGTAACAGCCGATTTTTTCGATAGCAACCGATTTTTTTGGTAGTATTTTTTTTCGTTTATTTTTTTTCTAAATTTTTTTTCGGTAGCGATTTTATTTCATTTTTTCTCAAATTTTTTTCGGTTATATTTTTTTCATTCATTTTAATTTTTTTTTTTTAATTTAACCCAACTGATTTTTTCGTTATCAATGGATTTTTTTCGTTATTAAACGATTTTTTTTGGTAATGATATTTTTCATATTTTCTCAAATTTATACCAACCGATTTTTTCAATACGAATTGATTTTTTCGGTAGCAACAAATTTTTTTGGCAGTGAGGGTTTTCTTAATTTTTTTCTCAAAATTAAACTGACCGATGTTTTTTAGTAACAGCCGTTTTTTTCAATAGCAACCGATTTTTTTCGTTTATTTTTATTTTTTTCTCAAATGTAACCCAACCGATTTTTTTCGTTTTTAACCAACTTTTTTCATTATCAACCGATTTTTCATTAGAAATTTCATGAAAACGAAAAAATTATTCTACCGATTTTAATCAGTAAACATTTTTTACTTATTTAACTTGTGTTTTTTTGTAATTTTAGATAACTGCAGTCACGCAAAGTCAGCACTTTTAGTATGTAGTTTATGGTACTTCCCCCTCCCCCCACCACATTATAAAAAAATGCGACTACACGAATTATTTCCCCTTTCCCCTATTTTTTCTTAGTTGACTGTAATTATATCAGCCATTTTTTTCAGTAGCAACTGATGTTTTTCGGTAGTGATTTTTTTTGTATGTTTTTAATTTTTTCTCAAGTTTAAGTCAACCGATTTTTTCGTTATTAGCCGATTTTTTTTCGGTAGTGATTTTGTTTCATTTTTTCTCAAATTTTTTACGGTGATATTTTTAAATTTTTTCATTCATTTAAATTTTTTTTTTCAAATTTTACCCAACCGATTTTTAAATTATCAATCGATTTTTTTCGTTATTAGCCGATTTTTTTTCGGTGGTGATTTTGTTTCATTTTTTCTCAAATTTTTTACGGTGATATTTTTAATTTTTTTCATTCATTTTAATTTTTTTTTTCAAATTTCACCCAACCGATTTTTACGTTATCAATCGATTTTTGTCGTTATTAATAGATTTTTTAGTTATCAAACGATTTTTTTGATATTGATGTTATTAATTTTTTCTCAAATTTATACCAACCGATTTTTTTTCAATAAGAGCCGATTTTTTGGTAGTGATTGTTTTCTTCATTTTTTTTTTCTTAAATTTAAACCTACCGATGTTTTTTAGTTACAGCAGATTATTTCGATAGCAACCGATTTTTTCGGTAGTATTTTTTTCGTTTATTTTTTTTTCCGTAAATTTCATAAAAACGAAAAAAAAAAATGATTCTACCGATTTTTTGTTTATTTAACTTGTTTTTTTATAATTTTAGATAAATGCAGTCACGCGAGGTCAGCACTTTTAGTATGTTGTTTATGGCACTTCCCCCCACCACATTACAAAAAATGTGACTACACAAATTATTTCTCCTATTTTTCCTTCGTTAACCATTTTTCCCGGTAGCAACCGATTTTTTTTCGATAGTAATTTTTTTCATATATTTTTAATTTTTTCTCAAGTTTAAGTCAACCGATTTTTTCGTTATTAGCCGATTTTTTTCTATAGTGATTTTGTTTAATTTTTTATCAAATTTTTTGAGTGATATTTTTTCATTCATTTTAAATTTATTTTCAAGCTAACCGATTTTTTCGTTATTAGCCGATTTTTTTCGATAGTGATTTTGTTTAATTTTTTATCAAATTTATTCAGTGATATTTTTTCATTCATTTTAATTTTTTTTTCATGCTAACCGATTATTTTCGTTATTAATAGATTTTTTAGTTGTCAAACGATTTCTTTGATATTTAAGGTTTTAATTTTTTTCTCAAATTTATACCAACCGATTTTTTTTCAATAAGAGCCTATTTTTCGGTAGCAAACCAATTTTTTTGGTACTGATTGTTTTCTTCATTTTTTTTCTTAAATTTAAACCTACCGATGTTTTTTAGTAACAGCAGATTTTTTCGATAGCAACCGATTTTTTTCGGTAGTATATTTTTCGTTTATTTTTATTTTTTTCATTTTTAATCAACTTTTTAATCAACTTTTTTCATTTTTAATCAACTTTTTTCATTATCAACCGAATTTTTTCATTAGAAATTTCATAAATACGAAAAAAAAATGATTCTACCGATTTTTTGTTTATTTAACTTAATTTTAGATAAATGCAGTCAGCACTTTTAGTTTGTTGTTTATGGCACTTCCCCCCACCACATTACAAAATATGAGACTACACGAATTATTTCTCCTATTTTTTCTTCGTTGACCATTTTCCCGGTAGCAACCGATTTTTTTTGATATTAATTTTTTTTCGTATATTTTTAATTTTTTCTCAAGTTTAAGTCAACCAATTTTTTCGTAATTAGCCGATTTTTGTTCGATAGTGATTTTTTAATTTTTTCTCAAATTTTTCTCATTTATTTTTATTTTTTTTTTCAAATTTAACCCAAACGATTTTTTCGTTATCAATTGGTTTTTTCGTTATCAATAGATTTTTTTCGTTATAAGACGATGTTTTTGGTACTGATATTTTTCATTTTTCCTCAAATTTATGCCAACTGATTTTTTTTAATAAGAACCCATTTTTCAGTATAAATTTAAACCAACCGATGATTTTTAGTTACAGCCGATTTTTTCGATTGCAACCGATTTTTTCAGTAGCATTTTTTTTCGTTTATTTTTTCCTAAAATGTAACCCAACCGATTTTTTCATTTTCATGAAAACGAAAAAAAATGATTCAACCGATTTTTTTTCAATAAGAACCCATTTTTCAGTATAAATTTAAACCAACCGATGATTTCTAGTAACAGCCGATTTTTTCGATAGCAACCGATTTTTTCAGTAGTATTTTTTTTTAAATGCAACCTAACCGATTTTTTTCGTTTTCAACCAATTTTTTCATTATCAACCGATTTTTTCATTAGTAATTTTATGAAAACGAAAAAAAAATGATTCAACCGATTTTTTTCTGTAATGATTTTTGCTTATTTAATTTGTTTTTTTGTAATTTTAGATAATTGCAGTCACGCAAGGTCAATTTTATATTACATCGAATCACTAAAAACCCATGTTGGAGTATATTCATCAGCTTCATGGGAAGATTATCTCAATGAAAAACTTGATCATAATAATAAAGCCACTTTTGGTGATAATTTGGATATGAGTGCCATAGGAACATTTTATTTTAAAACCAGAAGTGTTCCGCCTTTTTTAAAATAACATATTAATAAAATACCATGCATTATTCATTAAAATTATTTCGTTTTTATTATCCCATATTTTTATAACCAATTTTATTACCTATAAAATTTGTGATTTGTAAAAATGATTTTGTTGTGTATTATAATATTTTTAGTGTTAAAAATTGAAGGTAAAGGTGATCCTAATAAACTAGCCGATTTTTCAATTGCAAACGCAGGAAAATCAAGTATTAAATTTCGAATATTTTCAAAAGGTGTTGAGGTAGGAATTTTTGATGAAACCTCAATAACTCGAGCGTGTTTTAATAAAAAACTCGCTACAAAATTTTTGGTACACGGTTGGACCGCAAGTGAAATTTCTTCTGGATGGTACAAAAACCTCAAAGTGGCATACGAAGAAGAAAAATTAAATTATAATATAATTTACGTTGATTGGTCAAAAGCTTCAGGTGAAACTTACCCGATATCAGCTGCGAATACAAAAATTGTAGCTAAAGATTTTGCTGATTTCATCACGACTTCTGGTTTAAATGTCACGAAAATTCATCTAATTGCACATTCGCTTGGTTCACATCTTTGTGGTTTTGTTGGAAAATTGGTTTATAAAAAATTGGGAAGAAAATTGTTGAGAATCACAGCTTTAGACCCAGCTGGTCCAAGATTTGAGTATGCAACTTCTGAAAATCGGCTACACAAAAATGATGCTTTAATGGTGGATGTAATTCATACTGATATTAATAATTATGGTTATTTTCCACGTTTAGGACATGTTGATTTTTACCCAAATGGAGGAGATGAACAACCAGGTTGCGTTACAACAAATGTTACTTTAGTAAACTGCAATCATGCTAGATCTTATTATTTATACGTGGAATCTATAAAAAGTAAAATAAAAACGTATTCTGCGAAAACCTGGGACGATTATCGTAACAGAAATTTTGGTAAACACCACGCAATTTTTGGAGAACACTTAAAGATGATATCACGAGGAAAATTTTATTTCAAAACACGAAATTCATCACCATTTTTATCTCAATGAAAGTAATCATTTGATAAAATCTTAATACCGGAAATCCGGATTTTAAATTTTATAAAGCCCAAACCTTGCAATAATAAACACTCTGTTATGTCATGTCTGGTTTTAGTAAATTAATCCTTTTTTGCGCGATTTTTTTAGTTTTTGGTAAGTACATTAAATTTATTAAAGTCACGCTTATTAAATTTTGCAGGAAAAAGATCAAAAAATATCTCCCATGAGGTTCAACTTGAAAAATATCGTTACGAATTTATCTTCCATTTAATCAATAAAGTTCCTTTTAAAATTCCTAATTTTAAATTACAAAATCTGGAGGTGGAAGATGAATCGGGTGAAACTTCTCCACTCGATGATGATGTTGTTATTTTTTATCTCTACAACCGTAAATATCCTCATAATTCAATTATTATAAACAAAGATTTGCGATTAATTAATCGACAGTGGCCTACAAAAATTTTGGTCCATGGTTGGACTGAACATTACTACGTGGAGTGGTGCAGAAATTTAACTGAAGCTTATTTAATGAAAGGTGATTATAATATCATCATTTTTGATTGGAGCAAAAAAGGCGACGCTGATTACATCTCAGCTTCAATGAGCGTTAAAAGTATTGGTGATATCGTTGGTGATTATATTGTAGAAAAATTGGTGAAACTCAAAAAAGTCTCCTTAAAAAGCATTCATTTGATTTCGCATTCCTTGGGGTGCCACGTGGCAGCGATGGTGGGGCAAAGAGTTATGAAAAAAGCTGGGAGAAAAGTTGGAAGAATCACAGCTTTAGATCCAGCTGCACCTTATTTTGATATGTTCACTATGGGAAATCAGGATAGATTAAGCCCTGATGACGCCGACTTTGTTGACATCGTTCATACTGATTCAGGAATGCTCGGATTTAAAACTTCTATTGGTACCGTCGATTTTTATCCCAATGGCGGGAAAGCTATTCAACCAGGATGTTCATTATTAAGACCTGACGTCAAGTATGAGGATTGTAAGTACAAAAAAATTTAGGTACATTTCGAAAATGTTTTTTTTTTAGTATTTTGCAGTCACGCACGTAGTCACAGATATTTCTTAAGATCAGTAGTGAAAAGTGATATAAAAGCGGTACCATGCGCTAGTTGGGAAAATTATGGTTCTGGACAATGCAATAATGGTATTATCACTTTTGGTGATGATTCTCCCATAAACATCACCGGGACTTACTATCTAAAAGCACCTGATGATCCAATCAAGGAAGTACAACAAATTTATCACAATCGCTTGATGAATTTAGAAACTTGATTATATCAATTGAAATAAATAAATAATGCTTAAATTGTGAAATTTAATTTAAATAAGCCGCGCTTGTAATTAGCGACATCTAGCGTTACTTAAGTGAACCTTAACCTTAACATAGTTAGTACTAGATGCCGCTAATGTTTAAAATTATTAATGAATTAATTAATTAAAACAACTTATTAAAATTAATTATTACAAATAATAATATTTTTACATAATAATTTTGCTATAATTTATTTAAATAAATAATTACAACAAATTAAAACAACTAATAATACTTAAAATTTTAATTAATCTAAATGAATTTATTAGCAATAAATTGAATTCAATTTAATTGCGCGTAACTATACTTTGGCGTGCTTTTTGATTTGGATGCACACGGGTTCCAATGGGTTTTTCGCGTTTTTCAGCAAAACGGTAAGTTTTCTCATAAAACTAGATTAGACAAAAATTGTAGATCGTACAATTATCTATAAAAAATGCATTTATCCTTTTTTTCCTCAGAGCCACCGTTTCTGAGATATAACGATTATAAAAATTGTAATCTTCATAATATGCACATTATTCCTCAGATTCATAATCGTCTAATATTCATGATAACGGGTACATTTTTTAACCAAATTTCATAAATCCGGTCTCGAATTAAAGAGGAATGTTTGTTTTATAATCCTATCGAAAGGGATTTTTTTGAAGCGACGGGAAAGCTTTCAAAAGCGCTCCCGTAAAAGTCAATTTTTTCGTGGTTTTTTTCGAGCGTCCTCCGCGCCGTTTTTGAAAAATCGTAGCTCCGCCGGGTTCGGAATGGAAACGACCAAATCGGGTCCCCTGTTTTCCCACATCCTCATTTACTATATCCAAAATTTTCGACCTTTCTAGGTTAATCCTGTGGCGAGGGCGAATTTTTCTTTGAAAACGTCAAAATGTCGCGTTTTTTTTAGCGAAAAAAACATTTTTCTTTTCTTTGTAATAAATAAATTATGTATTAATAAAGCCCCATTTTTTTTATCGAAATCACGTTTTAACATTTAAAATTTTGAAAAATATTGGTATTTAAAAAAAACTTTACATCTGTAGTAAATTTGGATACACACAATTTTATGAATTTTGAATCTTAAAAAAATCTTAACCTTTAAATATCACCGAAAAGGGCCACGTCGCCCCCTTACCCCCACTTGACTCTGCTAACCGAAATTCTTAATCATTTTAATTAAAACTTTTTCTAAAAACGTTAATAATTCCGCCATTTTTTAACCAATTTTTGATTTTAAACGCACATTAAATACCTACATTTATTGACTTTTTAATGGAATATTAGACTCGTTTCAGTCTTAAATATTTTAGATTTTATCGACAACTTTTTAAGAACCTACTAAATTTTAAAATTACAAAAAATAAAAATTACAACCAAACTCATTTTTTTTTGGCTTAACACATGAAAAAATTAAAAGTTTTATGCACAAAATTAAACAAGAATTATTAAAATCGGTTGATAAACAAAAGAGTTATACAAGAATTTCGATTTTTAGAACAGAATTTTTTTCAATTTTATCAAAAAAAAAGTGGTTTAAAATGACAATGTAATATAAAAAAAAATAAAAATAACTTAAATTGAAGTTCCAACTGCAATTAAAACCTCTTTTGTAATTTATTTTTTAATATTTTTGGGATATATTGGGCTTAAACTATGATTTAGTTTAAAAATAATCAAATTCAAGTCAAAATTTCTCGATAAATATTAATAATTCCGCCATTTCCTAAACAAATTTTTATTTTAAAAACACATTAAAAACCGGGAATTATTGCTTTTGCAATGAAAAAGTAAATTTGTTTGAGTTTTATTTTTTTCGTTATTATCGCCGTTTTTTTAGAAACTGTCAAAACTGTTAAAAACTACAAAAAAAAAACGAAATTACTATAAACGATTTCAAAATTATTTTTTATTAATTTATCATATGATACTTTAAACATAAAATAAAACGAGAATAATCAAAATCGGTTCATAAACAAAAAAGTTATACAAGAATTTTGATTTTTAGGACACGAAATCAATTTTATTTTAAAAAATGGTTTAAAATCGAAATGCAATTTAATAAAATTGCAAAAATTACTCGAATTAAAGTTTGTACCGTAATTTAAGCCACAATTGTAGGTTTTGTAATTTTAGTTCTTTTTTTTAGCCCTAAATTCGCGAGTTAACCTAAAATTTAATAATTTCACATCATTTTTTTTTCGAAAAAAGTTATAATTCCGTCATTTCTTAACCAATTTTTGACTTAAAAAAATAAATAAAAGCCAATAAATATTATCTTTACAGTGACTTATTAAACTCGTGTGTGGTTTCTATAATTTTGATTTTATTGCCGATTTTCCAAGAACCTGCAAAATTACAAAAATCTAAAAATTTCACTAAAACATCAAATTTTATTTTTTTACGAAATGAAAAAGGAATCATTAAAATCTGAAAATAATTAAAAAAGTTATACAAAAAAATTGATTTTTAGAACACAAAAATTAGGTTAGTTTTAACATTTAAAATTTTGAAAAATTTTGGTATTTAAAAGGCTAAATTTTGAATCTAAAAATAATTCTTGATCCCCTTTACCCTCACTTGAGAGTCTTTTTAGTGTTTGTACCTTGCTGATGGAAATTCCTGGCTACGCCACTGTTTAGATGGTTTCTGTTGTGGTGAGAATTTTACAGGGGTGTTGGGGACGAAAATATAGAATTTTTGAATTTTTTTCCGAATCATTCGGTATAAAATGGCCGATACACAGGGCGTTAAAAAAAAAAAGAGTTTATCTATGATTTTTCGAAAACGTCTCTACTGATTTTCGTGATTATTTTCGAAGTCTCTTCTTCTTGCCTATTCGCATTTTTTTTATTCAAAACTTTAATCGTTCCGATTTTTTGCTGGGCCGGAACAACGTTTTTTTTTTCAAAAAACGGGCACTTTTTCATCTGAAGAAATTCTATAAAATCTGAAAATTTTTTTATTAAATTGACTATTCTGAATTAAATAAGGCCAAAAAAATGTTTTTGCCCTCCTAGATCCGAAGCCGCGATATTCAACTTTTTTTATTTCTTATGGCCACCATATTGGATTTCTACATCATCAGATAATAAAGAATAATATATTTTTAAATTGCTAATTAACATTAATATGTTCATTCAAAAAATTTGAAAGAAAAAAAGCCGAATTACACAAAAGGCAGACGTAGACCAAAAGCTGAAAGGATAAAAAAACGACCTGGACGAAAATTTTACCCAAACTAGAAATTTACATTTCTTGAAAAATATCTTTATCAAAAAAAATTATACAGGGTGTACAAAAAGTTCGCCAACGCCCGTTTATTTTTGTAATAAAGCATTTTTGAGAAAAATGTTTCAAATAAAACTTGTACGATTTTTAATGACGCACTATCTGGAAATATTTCACATGACCTTGAACAGAAAGTTTAAGGTTAAATGTAATTACTTAACTTTTTTATAAAGCAACCACTCATTTTTATTGCATATTATTATAGCTTCCTTTCAGAGGATTATTGAACATATTTTTTTATTTTTATAAAGTAAATTGTTTGAAAGTTACACGGGTTTAAATTTACAATACGTAAAGTTCGGCAACGCTGCTTTATTTTGTAAAATAAGCATTTTAGAAAAAAATGTTTTAAATAAAAGTTATACGATTCTTATTAACGCATTTTTAGAAATATCGCCATGACCTTGAACCGCAATTTAAAGGTTAAGCGATAATAAATTAACTTTTTTGAATAGTAAGCACCCATTTTTATTACGTTTTATGAAAGCTTGCTTTCAAAGGGTTATGGAAGATATTTTTATTTTACTAAAGTAAATTAGTTTGGAAGTTACAAGAGTTTAAAGTTTTAATATGTAAGTTTGGCATCACCGCGCCTATTTTATTTAAATAACTACAAACTGTACATTTGTACGTATAGTGGTACATTTTCTCAAAAATATACAAGCGTTGCTGAACTTTTTGTACACCCTGTATAATATTCCAACTTAAGTTAGGTTTCTTCTATGATTAATTTGATGAAGTTTCGTGCGTTCGAAAATAGAGGTCGCTAGTGAATATAATTATGTACAATTAATTAAAATAAATGATTGGAAATAATAATAATATTATTTAGAAATTAATAAAGTAGTTGTATGTAATGTATGATTGATTAGGTGTTGTTTCGCGCGGTTGATAGTAGATGGCGCTGGTTTAAAAAAAATAGTTGACCCACAAATTTGACCGAAGAAAAATCTTCGACTTCAAGAACAACTTTCAATCCAACTCACTTAATTTTGCGACAATGCCAAAGCGTCAATTAATATGCACTTACAAGTGATTTTAAATGATGTGGTCGTTAAAATTTGGTGGAATTTTAATTGTCTTGTGCGTGGATTAAATTAATTTTTAAAAAAATTAACATAGCAACAGGTGAGTTTGTGGATTAATTTGGTCTTTAATTTCTACATTTGTATTCTGAGGAGGATTTTTTTAATGGGGCATTTCTAAAGATGCCGCTTTATGATTTATAAATTGTTGGGATTGAAAGAAGAGCCATTAATTCCTGGTATGGTTGAAGCATGTAGAAACCACCCCATAAACGAGCGTAACTTGAAAAACAAACGCAGGAAATATAAAAATTGAGCGCAATTTTTTTGAGTTGAATAAACTAGTAATATTGCTACATAATGATTCATGATTGATGTATATTTTGTGGATGCATTCCAGTGATAAGTGATTAGTCATTATATTATTGAGTTGTTTTGAATAGCAAAAGTCGTAAAGTTGTAATCCATTTTCTTGGAAAAAATTAAGTGCTGCCGGTGGCTGATAAAATTTAAGTGGGGAATGCAATTAGGCTGTAATATAACAATTTGGCTTTCTACCTAAAAGCTTACCGATGGTTACCTGTTCTAGGCGCCAACTGGAGAACCCACTTGAAAATCCCAAAAATTAAAACTTGCGTGTTTTAGGAATTCAATAAATTTTTTCAATATCATTCATTGATAATACTTTAAGAAAAGGTCTTTTAAGGTTATCAGTTACAGCTATAAACAATTTAATAACGGGTTTTTTAATGTAGATAAACAAAAATTCATGTTTTTCTAACATGCTAGTTTAAAGATAAAAAAAAATTCCTAAATGCTTGACAATCATGCGTGACATAACTGCATGAGTGTCAAAAAATGCTTGATGAAGGGTTCAGCAAAAGTAACGAAAATTCTTAATAACTTTTTAACAAAACAACCTAATAACCTCTGGTTTGCAGGAATGTGTTAATTTTTTAATTCATTTTAAAATGAGGTGTAACTCGATAGGGTTTGCAATTAAAAAAAAGGAGGGGTAGTTCTCCCCACGTGACCCCCCCCCCCCCCCAAAGGTGTGAAAGTTGTAAACTATTTCAGAATGTAGTATGCAATACGCTGTAATAATAAAAGTGATGCGCAGGCGTGATTTTTGATTGCGAGTGTAGTGCAGGGATTGCAGTAAGTGTTGGAACGAAACTAAGTAAAATAATTGAGTCTTGAATCCGCAATCCGAGTCCCCTTCTCGCGACGACTCGAATCAAGTCGAATCCGAACAAGTTGATGTTGGGTGCCGCCTTGTAGCTTGTAGCCGCTCACTAGTCTGGTAGTCTCCTAGTCTGCGTTTTGTGCGTTTGGTAGCCGCAGTGGGTTCCAATAATCCGGACGCGGAAGAGTGAAAAAGGCGCGTTTACACGAAAACCTCCAAAATTAACCAGTGGCGCCGTATTAATCCCAAATTTAATGATTTAAAGTGCGAACAATAACAATAAGTAAGTATTGATGAAATGGATTTGATTGACCCGGATGGTATTTTATGTTTTGATTTAAGATCGGGTTGTGGTTGATAATAGATAATATTCGCCGACAATAGCGGGTCGCGACTTCTGACCAAGATTACATCGCATTGATTCTTTGGCCCTAATTAATTAAACGCAACAAAAAAAACACTAAAATTTATTAAAATCACCAAAAATTCATTTCTAAAGCCGGCTCCACACAATGTTCTAGCAAAATAATTAATAAATTTCAATAAAATAATTTTGATGTAAATAGTTGAGGCGCTAAAAGTGGACTTTTGAGTAAACACAGGCTGGTAGAGATGTCGAAAGAGGAGGCCCGCCGCCCCCGCACTTTCCACCTTTCGATAATAAATTCATCAGCGCCAATTATTGCTTCCATAAACAAGAAGGCCGCGTGCGCTCGTTTCTCGCGGAAAAACCAAAATTGCGCCTCACCTCACGCAAAATAAATAAACACTTACTTATTATACGCCTTAATATTACAACCACAAAAAAAGAAGCGAATAAAACAACAAACTACTCATTAACCCATTTATAAAGAGCAAAATCAGAGAAAAAAAAATTAAAAAATATTAACAGTAATTGTATTCTAAAGGACCCTTAAAGTACTCTTATTTTCGATTTTGAAAAAATAAAAAAAAAATGTTCATGAAAATCGGTTTTTATTTTTTTTATCGAAAACTATAAAAGTTACCGATTTCAAATTTTTACTAAAAGTAAACACCGTGTATAGACGCGTTTTAAAAAATATTTGGTTAAAATCGGTTAAATAGTTTTTTCGGAAAAAAATCGCAAAATTTTGGTGCAAATACGGCCCTGGACGCCGCAATTTTAAAGCGAAAATTAAAATTTTTACAGCATTTGGTGGGGGAGGTGACGGTGCTAATTTTAAGCTATTAATCGTCCCTGTGGTGCTAATAGTTTTGAAGATATTAATTATTTTGTGAAAAGTGAAAAATTTCAGAGCGAAATTTTGGATCAAAACCGAGATTTTACTTATTTTAGCTACATTTTCAGTCATAACTCGAAAACGAAAAAAGATAGCGAGGTCATTCTTTTTTTGTCGTAAAGTGGAGCTTGTAAGCTTTCAGAGAAGGTGTATTACATGGGGGTTGATTACACCGAAACGCATCAAAAATTGCGACTTTTTTAAACGCAATCTTAAAAAAAATATTTTTTTGAAATTCAAAAAACCCTATGCGTAGGCGATTTTGGTTTCAGGAGTAGATTCGACTGAAGTTTTACAATTAAAAATCAGTTAAGAAATAGCCCGACGGGAGCCATTCACCCCTAAATTAAAAATTTCGACTTTATTTAGGCATAACTTTTGAATTCCTTCAAAAATAAAAATTTCCTACACGCTACCGGATATTGAAATTATTCTTTTATAAAACAGTGTAGAAAAATTTAATTATTTTTGGAAACTGTGAGCGCCAGTGGTAAAACCAACAATACGCGTTTGGCGCATTTTTTTGAACATTTTACGTTCGATTTTTTTCTGAAGCAAAGGCCTAACGTTTAGAAGTTTCGATTTTTTTGCTTATACATATTAATGTAATAAGCAAAATAAAAAATATCGCACCGTAATAGCTGAACCCTATCAAAAGTTACGAATTTTCAAAGTCCGCGTCGAAAAAGCATGAAAAACAATGCGCGATTTGGAGAGCGCCAAAAGTACATAAAAAAATGAGATATCAAAAAACGCGCTTATCTTAGGAACAATAAATGGAATGCGGATCACGATTCAAAAAACCGCGATTTTTTCGTATTGGTGAGATTTGGTACTTTTGTCGCCCGAAAAAACGCTAAATTTGTACACTTTGCGTCTCGGCGCCGTGGCGCCACACCGTTACACCTGGAGACTTAAAAATGGCCACGGTCTATCCTAAAGATGTGAGAATAAAAGTGGCCAAATTTCGTCACTTCCCTTTACAACCGAACAGGGGTGCAATTTTTTAATGTTAACGCCGACGAAAACCGAAAAAAAGCAAGAAAAATCGAGCGATTTTGGTAATTTTTTTCAGAGTGTTAGGGTGCTTAGAAAAATTTGAAATTCGAACCACGCTTAGAATCGACATCCCTCTTCATGGTGCAATTGGTATTTTTAAAATCTTTCGAAAAATACTACCGTTTTCGTGGCTTCGCGCAAAAAAACGTCCGATTTCGCACACTATAAAAAAATATTTTTTTAAATTATTTTGAAATTGTTATTTTTAATATTTATTACGGCAAGAATTTTATAGATTTTTTTATTTTTATTACATTATAGCTGTTTTAATAAAATTAATTACGCTGTGACACCCTGTATATTCAACGCGTTACAAAAACGCGCGTAACTTCTTTATTTTTCATCCGATTTTAATAAAATTGGGCTTAAACTTTAAAGACGAATACAAACTATTAAATGATCATAAAATTATTAACCATTTTTAAATGTAACGCCACTAAAAATGCAAAATTAAAACCGAAAAATAAAAAATGTATACAGGGTGTCTCTATCAGTACATTGTGTAACTTTATTTTTAATGGAGATAGAAAATCGGTTAAATGTAAAAAACAAGAAA
Organism: Stenus bimaculatus; assembly: GCA_963971135.1. Classification (NCBI taxonomy): domain Eukaryota; kingdom Metazoa; phylum Arthropoda; class Insecta; order Coleoptera; family Staphylinidae; genus Stenus; species Stenus bimaculatus. Next base: position 2,443,465 of record OZ020183.1, read on the forward strand.
ATACGATTTAAAAAATATGACTTTTTGTTTTGGACCGGACCGAAAATGTTTATACAGGTACTTTTTTAGGTACAATACAGGGTGTCCCATTTGACGTTGGACTGTATGGGTATCTTTGTTATTATTGGAGATAGAAAGTCGGTTAAATGGACAAAGTAATACAGTTTTTTTTAAATATTAATAATTCATTTATAAAAAAATTGAATATCGCATCGTTCCAACGCTATATTGAAAAAACCAGAAAATGCGATTTTCAAAATATGGATATAACTTCGTTATTTTCGGTGGTACCTAAAAAATTTTTCGACTTAATACACACAATTTTTTGTGTACAATGCAGTAAAACAAATGAATATTTTTTTTCGCCAACGGATTGACCGGAAATGAACCAAACTTATTTTTTTCTTATGGCAGCCATATTGAATTTACACATATTCGAAATTAGTGTATTTTTCTGAGTAATTTGATATATCATATGTAATATTTTAAGAGAAATAGAAATAATTTTATTTTACTAACTAAAAATGGCCTTGAAAAGATGTAAACTGTCAATACATATGTGTTAAGATTTATTTTACATTTAATATTTTAAATAGTTACATTTATGTTATTGACAATTTACATCTCTTAAAGTTAGTTTGTAAAATCAAATAATTTTATTTTTTTTTAAAATATGACATATGGTATACCAAATTACTCAGAAAAAAATATTGATTCCGAATATGTGTAAATCCAATATGGCTGCCATAAGAAAAAAATAAGTTTGGTTCATTTCCGGTCAATCCGTTGGCGAAAAAAAATATTCATTTGTTTTACTGCATTATACACAAAAAATTGTCTGTATTATGTCAAAAAACTTTTTTGGTACCACAGAAAAGTTATAGCCATATTTTAAAAATCGAATTTTCTTGTTTTTTCAAGATAGCGTTGGAACGATGCGATATTCAAATTTTTTGTAAATGAATTATTAATAAACTACTTTGTCCATTTAATCAATTTTCTATCTCCAAAAATAACAAAGATACCCATACAGTCCAACGTGAAATGGGACACACTGTATATTGTACCCAAAAATATTTATTTCTTTTACTATATTAAAAGAAATAAATATTTTTTACGCCAATGGATTGACTGCAAATGAATCAAATTTATAAATTAAAGCCACATTTCTTATTTTTAAAAATAGCGAATTTTTATTTCCAAAAATAACAAAGATAGAGAGCCGTGCAGTTTTGAACACCCTGTATAAAGAATAATTTTTAAAAAAATTTTATTATAAAAAGTTATTTAAAATCAGTAAATAAATATAATTTTAATTTAATTTTTGATAGTAGTGTTGTTTTTTTTTTCAGGGGATGGAAGTGCATAGTCGAGGTTGGATCTTAACGACGTTTTTATTACTAGCAATTCAAATAAAAAGCAACGAGGCATCAATTGGTGTTTGTAAGTTATTTTCTTAATACTTATTACTTAAAATATTTATTATTTTGGCGAGAGCAACTTTTAATAGTTTATAGCACAACTTTTTGGCACACTTCAATAACATTTAATTTATTTATTACCCTTTAATGCTCGTTATTGCCATCAATCGGGATTTTAGTACACATTTGTTTTGATTTAATTTGAAAATAAAGTGCGTTCCGAGTAGAAACACGATATTCCGACAATATTATAATATTGTGTAAACATTGTGCCACAATATTTGCTCATGTTAAAATGTTGACACAATAATGTTGTGACAATATGTTTTAATATAGTGACAATATTGTGGAAAATTTAATATTTACACAATATTGTAAAAAGATGTTTACACAATATGATAAGAACCATATTGTCTAAATGTCGCTGGAATATTGTACTTCCATTGTTTCACAATATTGTGAATATATTGAAAAACAAAATTACAATATTGCCACAAGCTAAACACAATTTTGATTTTTAGAGGGGGTAGTTCCGTTGCGCATTAGCGTAGAGCGCAAGCGCGTACTTCTTGTAAAATTGCTCCCAGTTGGAAGTAGGACAAAAAACACGCGATCGTGATTACTGTTGTCCTACTTCCAGCTGGGACCAACTGTACAAAATAAACGAATTATAGGTGCTTATGTTATTGCAGCAGGATTTTAATAACACCTGTGTTAAATTTCGTAATCAATTAATTATTATTTCAATTGATACAGGTTTAATTAATTAATAGGTATTTTCATTCATTTGCTGAGCATTGATAGTGCACATAAATTTAAATGTAATAAACGCAAAAAAAAACTTGATTTTCTTGTAATAATTAGAGATATTAAAAAGCATCTTTGTGGTGTTTACATTTTTAGCGCCAATAATGCGGTTTTAATTGTGTGCCGGTGCAATAATTCTTAGCAGAAATAACAATAATTATAATTGAATGTGTGAGTTGGAAATAATAAAAAAAATAGTGTGTGTGTGGTTTGAATGCGTTTGAATAATTCATGGGGTTTGTGCACGTGCGAGCGCAGTCGTTAAGCACGCCACTGACTTTCCTAATTATTAAACAATTGTAGGTATTTAATTATATTCGTGATGAATATATTAAGACGCTCAAGAATTCGGCTCAAATTGATATTAAACGCCAGAATTCCAAAAATGCTACACATTCACCTCATTTGCATACTCACTTTTATTGTTTTTATTTACACAAGAATAAGGATAGACACCATTTACATAAATAATCATTTTTACCATCTTAAATTTCAACTTATTCAAAATTACTTTTTTATAGCTCAATTTTTCAAAACTAAAATTCCTCATAGTATACAGGGTGTCCCAGTTTTTTATACTCATGTAGCTGCTACCTAAAATAAACAAAAAACCGAGGACAAACGAATAAAACCGAAAAATACAGGGTGTTTCTAAATATATGCGAAGAAATTCTACAGGCGATTCCTTGACCAATTCTAAGATAAAAGTAAAGAATAAAAATTTTCTCAAAAGTGCTCTATTTTTTAGTTATGAGGTATCAAACTTTCTATATTTTTTTTTTCATTTTTTGAGTATAACTTCTTTATTTTTTAAGATAATTTGATCAAATTTGAAACACACTCTAGTTATTATAGTCGTAACAAGATAAAAATATCAAATATCGAAATAAAATACAGGGGGGTGTATTTTGGGGGTATAGACCCCATTTTTTATGCCATAACTTTTTTGTGCTACCCCACTTAACATTTTAAATGAGATATTCTAATTCCTTGCTTTTTTCTGAAAATTTTTGATCTTATTAATTTTTTCACAGCTGGTACGGTTTAGAAGTTATTTAGAAACATGTACGAAGTTGTATGCCAATTTTGCAACAGGGGTGGCTTTTTTAAAAAAATAAATACCAGAGACTTCCTAGAAGACTATTTGACCAATTTTAAGACGAAAACAGAGAATAAATATTTTCTCTAAAATGCTTTGTTTTTAATTTAAATTAAAATAAAATTAACAAATTAAAAACGAAGCATTTTAGAGAAAATATTTATTCTCTGTTTTCGTCTTAAAATTGGTCAAATAGTCTTCTAGGAAGTCTCTGGTATTTATTTTTTTAAAAAAGCCACCCCTGTTGCAAAATTGGCATACAATTTCGTACATGTTTTTAAATAACTTCTAAACCGTACCAGCTGTGAAAAAATTAAAAAGATCAAAAATTTTCAGAAAAAAGCAAGGAATTACAATATCTCATTTAAAATGATAAGTGGGGTAGCACAAAAAAGTTATGGCATAAAAAATGGGGTCTATACCCCCAAAATACATCCCCCTGTATTTTATTTCGATATTTGATATTTTTATCTTGTTACGACTGTAATAACTAGAGTGTGTTTCAAATTTGATCAAATTATCTTAAAAAATAAAGAAGTTATACTCAAAAAATGAAAAAAAAATATAGAAAGTTTGATACCTCATAACTAAAAAATAGAGCACTTTTGAGAAAATTTTTATTCTTTACTTTTGTCTTAGAATTGGTTAAGGAATCGCCTGTAGAATTTCTTCGCATATATTTAGAAACTCCGTGTATAATTTTTGAAAACGACAATTTCATGATAGACATGAGGTTTGAAGGAAAAGTGGTTAATTATTAATGGGTGGTATTTTGGCAAAGATAATGAGGGTTGAAAATTGTGGGAACAAAATCTTGGCAGGTGGGCAGAAGAAGAAGAAGAAGGTCCGAGGACAGAAGAGGTCCCGCGAAACGATGATGATGATAATAATGAGAAAAAGTGGCCCTAAATGGGTGGTCCATGGTGCGCGGCCTATCCGCCCATTTAGGGAATGATTTACGAAGCCTTCGGCCCGGTCCTGCTGGATAATGTATTAATCGAGCCCGCTGACACACCTCATGTTTGTTTTTCTGTTATGATTATTTTATTATAATGGAGCGGCTCTCGGAACGCGCACATAAATTTTCGACTCCATTAAGTCGTCCCCCGTCCGCTTTTTTTTTCGGTCGGTTTCGAGGACCGAATAAATTGATGATGGATCCGTGCCAAAGGAGCATTATGCAAATTGCCCACAGATCATCCCGAACTTCCCAATTCACCACGTTCAAATAACGACTTTATAAACCGCAATGAGTAACGCGCGATAAAAATAATTTCATTTTATGCGTGAATCATCTGATTAAGAAAAACCTGGAAAACTCACTACAACCCACGTCCACACACAAAATCTCCTATTAACACGACCAAATTACCAGATAACAAATCATAAATATTTTTTATTATTATTACTCACACTACACGTGTTCAAGTCAAACAATTTAATAAAACTACCTTCAAGTTCAATAATTATACCCAATCTTGATATCTCTTCATTTGGCTTAACATCGACCAAATTATAAAGTAAATTTTTAGGGTACCCTCGAGGGTAAATAAAGTGATAAAAAAATTTGTAAAATTTTTTTTAATAAATGTATAAAAATGGGTTTGTCCTAGATTGTGTTGAAGCTGTGGAGTGTTGTTTTGTTGTACTAACCTGATTAAATGTTTAGAAAATGAAGCCTGTTTATTGAAACGCAGTAAAACGGAAAAACCAAGGCGTCGCGAGCGCTTCGGACCGTGGGCTGTGGGCACCGATCAAGGTAAGTGGCGAAAGTGTGAGGCAAGCCGAGCCGTGCCCGTAGAGCCCCAGGTCTACTAACTATCCTATCCTATCGAAGCCTACTTCTATCTACTTAGCAACTACGATTGAGCGCGTTATGCAATCGAGCCGATTAAATTTTGAGCTTGGCGCTACGGCGGAGCTCCCCCAGGTCCTGGTGCAGCACCGCCGCCACCTTTGAAGAGGCGGCGGGCGATCCTCGCCTCGGCGAGTTCCTTGACTCGCGAATTCCAGGTCGGTGCGTGTGTGTGCAACAGGCGAACGGCCAAGGTCGGACATGAACGGCACAGGTGCGTCCTGTCCTGTCCAACTCCAAGCTGAATTTGTTGTTTTTGTTTCAGTGGGACACCGAGCGAAATGCATCGACGAAGGCGAACCGATCGACTTGAACGGCATGGACCATCAGAAATGTTTCTCCTGCATCTGCAAGGTGAGTAGAGTACTCAACTCCATTATGACGTCACTTTATGCTCTGCCGCCTCCTTTTGCATACCTTCGCGGAAAACGAGAGCCAACAGCTTCACCATAAAAAAACCAACAGCTTCTCGGAGGTGTTCGATTGTGCGAGCGCAATACATTCCACGAATGCTGCCTTCAGACACCTGCACATACAGCTTTTCCGGAATTTTTATCACAATACCTTTTCAGTATTTCAAGAATTCATTCATCTACACTCTTCCACTATCAACTTACACTCATTCAATCGTAATAAACATTTTTAGTACAATTCATATAATTTTTTGAAATTAAATATTTGATTAGTGACGTAATTTTTGGTAATAATAATTCTCGTGGTCCAGACATTGGAGCAAACGCAAGACCTTGCCTCCAGCTTTAAATTCGTCCTCGCCAATTTTTTTGAATAAATAAACGCGCCAATTAAAATTCGCGAACCTTACTCCTTCGACCCACGCAAATTCCCAACTTACAACTCGCATTATGTTAACATTTCTTTTTTAAACCGACTCCTATTTCGCAATTTCGTGCTCCTTTTCACTCCAGGAAGCGTTAATCAAATCCGGAAATGGCCAGACAAGAATACTCGCCTTCAAAATGATACTCGTTTACTAGATTTTTATACTATTTATATATTTTTTCTAAAAATATCGTTCATGGCAATTATTTTTATACTAATTACGCCTTATCTCCTTTTTATAATAGTAATTATTGCTACAAATCATTGATTTATTGCCCTCTTTATAATCGTATCCGATGAAACTACTTACATCCAGTTCATTTTCAAAATAATAACATCGCAACTCCATCACATCTAATGTTGTAATAATACTAAAATTTAATTATAATTTATTTCACCTACTAAATTGTTAATCGCTAATTACTACAAGAATTTGTACCACTATTCGTCCGTTATTTACCATTTTATAACGCAACTTTGGTCACGCACAAAAACAACATCCTGTATATACCTCGGCCCAACTCGTTAATTTACAACGATCGTTCTATCCATTTCAATTTCTACGGTCTTGACGTTTGACAGGTGACAAACGTAAACACAAGAATGAGGTTAGGATTTTAAATTTAAATTTGAATTTACAACTAATAAAATTTAATTAATTTATGAATGAATAAATGAGGTATAGTTTATTTAATTACTTCCCTATTTCGCAATTAATACCAGAATTTTTTTGCAAAAATTTTACTTGATTAAACGAATAACTTCAAATATTTTATATCAAGTGGACTTGTGTAAAACAATTATGTTAATGCAATAATTATTAAATAAAAAAAAGAAAATATTAAGCTATAATCGCTCATTGGTAATTGCAGAATGGTTACGTCGAATGCCAGAACTACTACGTTTGCCCCAACATCGATGGTTGTCACATGGTAGTAGATAAATCAGGCGAAGATTGTTGTGCAAAATGTAGAGGTTGGTAAATTTATTTAACATTATGCAATTTTTCAATCCGTTATTTTATGTTTGTACAGGTTGTAATTATAATGGTGTATATTATGATAGTGACACGGAATGGATCAACGCAAAAGAACCATGCACCATCCTTAAATGCTTGGCCGGAGTTATAACCAAATCACAACTGCAATGTCACACCCCTTGCGACGATCCAATCCCACCTGGACCAGGAAAATGCTGCCCTACATGTCCTGGTACTATAATTTTGTAAATAAGACTCAAAAACTAAACATTTGAACTCAACTTGCCACAAAAATCTCTTAAAACAACTGAGTTACATTCTTTTTTCATATCAAATTAGTTTCCCTGATCAGAAATGTCTACAGTGAATTCAAAAAAGTCTGAAACTGCAACTATGCAACCAAACATACTCTGTAGTGATTTTAGACTTACTAAGTTGGTGTACCTGTTAATTTTCATTCAAATTTAAATCTGATCTGTCACTTTAACCAAAGCATCTCTCAGCAATTTTATTATTTCTCAATGTGTTGCAAATTTTTATACAGGGTGATTCAGACCACCCGTGCCACCCATTTATCTCGAGAACGCATTATCGCACATCACTAAAATAAAAAACTTAATTACCAAAGTGAACCTAAAAAATGCATTGGTGAACTTATTTTTTTCCGGATCAATCCGGAACTATCCGGAACCGGAGGTAACTTTGATTTTTTAAATGGCAACATAGGTCGAGTTTGGTGTGGTTTGATAGGTCTTTCAAAAACAAATAACTTTTATTAAAATATTTTTTTAATATTTTCCATAGTTTAGAATTTATTCGATAAACAAAAAAAAATTGTTAAAAAAAAGTAAATAAAAATTATTTCATATTTTGAATTTTGATGTGCGATAACGTGTTCTCAAGATAAATGGGTGGCACAGGTGGTCTGAATCACCATGTATAAAAAAAATTGTTTTCTAAATGAAATAATAGTACAGTTAAAATATTTGAGACGTTTTTTTCACCAAAACAGAACGCGTTGTTTTCAGTGTAGCCAACTGTGGGAAATTTAGGTTTCCTACCTTGCAATGTCAATGGTTTCAATCTTATTTGAATTCACTATACAAAAAACACCACTTATACTTTGTAAAAAAATTACAATTTCAATAATTTCTTTTTCGCATTTTTTCCGTGCCGATTTTAACAAATGATAAGCCCTTGGTGTGGGTTTTAATTTAAAAATAATTTTTATATCTTTTACATTGCTGTAGAATTATTTGATTAAATAATTAATTGATTAAAATACAGTGAATTCAAAAAAGACTGAAACCGCAACTATGCAACCAAACATACTTTGTATTGATTTTAGACTTGCTAAGTTGGTGTACCTGTTAATTTTCATTCAAATTTAAATCTGATCAGTCACTTTAAACAAAGCGTCTCTCAGCATTTTTTCTTCGACTATTTTTTTTCAAGTAATTTTTCAGTGTGTTGCAAATTTTATAAAGAACAGTGCTTTTCAAACCTAAAATTAGTGCAGTTAAAATATTCGCGATGGTTTTTTCACATTCATTTCAGGGTAGCCAACTGTAGGAAACTTAGGTTCCTACCTTGCAATTTCAATCCTATTTGAATTCACTGTATCATGGACTACACAATAAATTGATAAATAAATATTATTTTAGATTGTCGTATTAATGGAGAAATAGCGAGTGCTGATCGTGTAGTAACCTCAGGTGATTTGTGTGTGAAATGCAGCTGCTTGAATGGAAAAATGACTTGTGCCAAAAAATCGTGCCCCGTCCTGCAGTGCAGCAAGAAAGATCAAAACTTGGAACCTGGAGAATGTTGTCCGAAATGCACAGGCCCCACCCGCAACTACATCCAAATCCCCCAATTTTGCCTCCTCGACAATCAAATCTACAAAGAAGGTGAAGTGAAAGAAATCGATCAATGCACCAGGTGTAAATGTACAAATCAAACTTCAATTTGTGAACGCACCACTTGTCCTATACTAAATTGTGCTAGAAAAAAAAGGCATGGTTGTTGCAAGGAGTGCATCGAGCCTGAAACTGAGGAGGTGATTTCACAATGCACGTTGCAAGGAAAAACGTATGAGGCGAGTTATTTTTTTAATATTAAAAATTCGAATATATGTTAAAGTTTAATTTATGTCAGGCAGGAGGGCCAATCATGGAGTTTGGATGCTTGTAATTTTTGTAAATGCCACCGTGGGATGCCCACGTGCACGAAAACTCTTTGCAATACTTCACTTCCATGTCCATACGGAACACACCTAGTACACAATCCGGGCGAGTGTTGCGAAAAATGCGAGGAAGATAAAGGTAAAAATAATGATATAAATTATACAGTGAATTCAAAAAAGACTGAAACCGCAACTATGCAACCAAACATACTCTGTAGTGATTTTAGACTTGCTAAGTTGGTGTACATGTTAATTTTCATTAAAATTTAAATCTGATCTGTCACTTTAACCAAAGTGTCTCTCAGCACTTTTTCTTTGGGTATTTTTTCAAATCAATTCTCAGTGTCTTGCAAATTTTATAAAAAAAAACAGTGCTTTTCAAAACTAAATTTATAGGCAGATTCTGGTCAAAATTAAAGGCCTTTAATTTAAAACAAATAATGTAACCATGGAAATTGTCCATTACAACCCATATAACAAATTTAAATTTTAAAGTGACAGATCAGATTTAAATTTGAATGAAAATTAACGGGTACACCAACTTAGCAAGTCTAAAATCACTACCGAGTATGTTTGGTTGCATAGTTGCGGTTTCGGTCTTTTTTGAATTCACTGTATAAAAAATGAAAACTGTAGCTTTTTCAGACTTTATTGATTTACAAATACTTTTTTAATACGCCAACGTTTCAGAAAATTTTGAAGGATTGCATATAGGTCAAACGAAACAAAATCTTAAAAATAGAATTTAAAATCATAAAAATGATTGTACTGATAAAAATGAATATAAAACTGAAAATACAACCAATGTGACATGTATCTCTACAGTGCGGACATAAAGAAAATCCCCCCCCCCCCTGCCAACTTTTGAACGGTTATGTTTTCGATTCTTAAAATTTGTCCACTAAAGTATTTAATTGCGAACTTTCTAATAAAGGTATTTTTGATTTTGTGGTTATACTGGAAGTGGATGGCAACTTTCTTATTTTAAATGGAACACCCAGTATATTTTTGCATTTTCGTGTTCTCCATAAAAATACCATTAAATTGACCTAGCGTAGTGTGCTCTACTATTAATACTTTCGGAATTACACCCATTTGAAAATCACATTTTTATGCAACTTCATTTACTCCGGAAGTTGGAGCCAACTGCCCCAACTTCCTTATTTTAAATGATTTTCTTTTGCAATTAAGTTAATAACATTAAATTTAAACAAAATTATGTTTAACCTTAAGTTCGTTAATTCCACTTCCGGTGCAAATGAAGTTGCATAAAAATGCGATTTTTCGAATGGGGGTAATTCCGAAAGTATTAATCGTAGACCACACTATGCCAGGTCAATTTAATGGTATTTTTATGGAGAACACGAAAATGCAAAAATGTACTATGTGTTCCATTTAAAATCAGAAAGTTGCCATCTACTTCCGGTATAACCGGAGTTTCCACAAAATCAAAAATACCTTTGTTAGAAAGTTCGCGATTTGAGTCCTCCGTAGACAAATTTTCAGAATCAAAATCATAACCGTTCAAAAGTTAGCAGGGGGGATTTCCTTTATGTCCGCACTGTATATTGTTGAAAAAATTATTTTATTGAAGAGTTTTGCATTCTTTGGAACATTTATAGGTAATTTATTTTAATTAAACTTATATATAAATATTTTTATATTTCTTAATTTTATTTTAGCTTTGATAAAGGAAATAATCATATCCGAAACGTTGGCGTATTAAAAAAGTATTTGTAAATCAATAAAAGCTACATTTTTCATTTTTTATATCAACAGTAACAGACACTAATTATTAAATAATTTTTATTAGGTGAAGCTACATGTATGGTTTTTGGCGATCCACACTACAAATCATTCGATGGGAAATTCTTTACGTTTCAAGGTTTAGGTAAATTCCAGCTCGTTTCTGATTGTTATAATCATTCGTTTTCAATTCGTGTCTTTAATGATTTTGCAACCGCTAATCGCACCTCATCAGTAACGAGGCGAGTTCGTATTAAATACAATGATTTACGAATTAATTTAGCGAAAAAATTCCGCACGAGAATAAACGGGGTTAAAATTGAAATCCCATTTCGTAAAGAAGGAAAATTGGTGATTGAAAAACTGGAGTATAGTATGCTCTTAACGCTGGGGAATAATGTGCGGGTGTTGTGGAATGGTCAAAGCTTTTTGGAAGTAAACGTGCCTTTAAATTACAAAAATAAACTTTGCGGACTTTGTGGGAATTTCAATTTGAATGTGCAAGATGATTTAAAGATGCGTAAAGGTGAGATAGTTCACGATGGGGAGTTGATGAAATTTGGAACTTCCTGGTGTGTTGGAAAAGATTGCACTAAAAATAGGAGAAACGTTCGAGCCTGCAAACCACGAAATAATAAACGCGGGAAAAACCCATGCAAATACCTCACTTCAATGGAGTTATTCAACAGCTGCGATTCAAAATTAAACAACGAGAAGTATTATCACGCTTGCATGCAGGATATGTGTGATTGTCCTGATGGTAAATGTTATTGCGATAGTCTCATGGCTTACGCGCAAGAGTGTAAACGGTTGGGGGTTGAAGTGGTGAATTGGGAAAAAAATAGTTATTGCACAAATAATGCTCATGTTAGAGGTTCGAACCGGCAGAAGCACAAATCTCGGTCAGATTTATATTCCCAAGCAGATATACTAAAGTTTACAAAACATCGCGTAAACAAAATTCGTGATAAAGGAAATAAACCTATTATTAATTAATTTATTAGGCCTGATTTACTTGACGGCCAAAAATAAACTAGTCAATGACAGTATTCAAATTAATTTCTCTTGTATACAGTTTCAAATTCAAGTATTAAAACCATTTAATGTTATAATTGCTCTCGATTTTCTTCAACGAAAACAAGTTCTAAACCAAAGAACCATTTTTGATTCGTTTTATACTATAGGCAAATTTTAACACCACAATTATATTAAAACCTGGTGGAATAATTGTACTATTAAACCTGACAATACGCAGGATTATCTCCATGTTAATTTTCTTGGTTTTATTTCTTGACTTAAATTTACAATTTACGAGCAATCATTCTGTTAGTGATGATGTCACAAAATCACTTACCTTTTAAATATTATAAAGCTTGCCTGAAGATTTTGGCTGATGGCATCACACAATTACATAGTCTATTTTTTTAAATAAATAATTTGTAAATAAACTTATTATTAGATGCAATTAAAAAATTTATTTTAATAAAATTAATATCGATCTCTATTTAAATGCATTTCGTTTTTATAACAATTTTTACTACAGGAAAATTGTTCCTTGCGTACCGCATAAATGTTGCTTTATGAAAAATAATTATTACACATATTGCATATATTTGTTGAATGTTTATAATATCCTCATTAAAAATTAAGCAGTGTGTATAAATCTGTAGCCTCAATTTAAAAGCGTTTAGCTTTTATCACAGTTTTTTTTAATACTTTTATATCGTTTATTCAAGTGCAGGTGAGAATTTTGTCTACAATTTGTAAATAATTTTGTTTATGTTATATGTATGACTTTGATTATTATATTTATTGTCTTATTTTATTACATTTTATATGCTGGCAATATGTACATAAAAAATAAATATTAAATGTAAGATCTTTTGTTCGAATAAATTACAAAACGTTATTATTTTTTTTTTCATCAATGATTTATTTATGTATTTTAAAAAATATTCGTTGAATCGTCCTAATATTGCTCGATTCGTTATTAGTTAATCCAAATCTATAAGGTAGGACTAAAAAACTTGGAAAAAAACCTTTTTTGCTAAAACCACGTTTACTATTGGGAATTTTTAGATGTTCCTCGCCCTCTGGTGGCAAAAATATGAACTTCTATATTTGGTACTTCGTCTTTTGGTTTAACGCATTGGTAGATGTTTTTTGAGTTTTACTGAAGCTTTAAATTATAAATCTATTTGAGTTTTGTTGAATATGTAGTTATAAGGTAGGTAAAAGTACAGTGAATTCAAATAAGATTGAAACCATTAACATTGCAAGGTAGGAAACCTAAGTTTTCCACAGTTGGCTACATTGAAATTATTAGCTGTGAAAAAACCACCGCGAACAAGTCAAAAAACACTACAGAGTATGTTTGGTTGCATAGTTGCGGTTTCAGTCTTTTTTGAATTTACTGTACAAGAATACAATTTAAGCAATTTTTGCCACTGACAAGTACCAAATATATAACATTAGGTCCAGATGAACACTTATCCGGGAGATGACTGATTTTTTCGGAAAATTCTTGGAAAGTAATAGAGGTCGATTGACCTTTTTCAAATTTACAATTTGAAAGTTAATAATTTAGAAATGTAGTATAAAGTGAAAAAATTCGAAAAAAATTATCAACTTTTGCTGAAAAAAAGTGAGACACCTTGCATATATTTTTATCTTCTAATTTAAAAAATATACAGGGTGTCTCACTTTTTTTTCAGCAAAATTTTTTTTAGATAGTAAATGTCATTCTGAACAAAAAATTTAACCTCGTCGTTTACTTATTTTTAAAAAAGCCAATAATATTAAAAAATCCAAATAATAATTGATTTAAATAAAAAAAATATTATACAGGGTGTTCCACAAAAATCATAAAAATTAATCAATTTGAAAATTGCTGTAACTTTTTAAGGAGTCGAAAAAACATAATAGTTCATAGGAAATTTTTTGTTAAGAATGACATTTACTATCTAAAAAACATTTTTGCTGGAAAAAAAGTGAGACACCCTGTATAATATACACGCACTATCTGGAACCTATTACCTTGAACAGCAAGATGAAGGTCAGGCGATAATTTCATTTTTTTAAATTGGGGTAACCCATTTTTATTGCCAATATGGCGATTCAAATTAATATTTCCCGCGCAAATGTATGTTTGGTTACATACTCTAATGGCGTCACGTCAGTGACAAAATAAATAAAAAATTTAACTTGCAAAGAAATAATCAAACGCATTTAATAATACAAAGTAAATTAGGTAAGTTGACATTATTTACTTGACTAAAACGCTAAATTCGTATGCACAACTATCACCGACGTGACGTGTCATTTCATAGTTCCGCGCTATGCCGCAAGAGGGAGATCGCTTAGCTAGAATCGTCAATTATTATGATTATTATAGCTGGCTTTCAGTGGTTAACGGAACACAGTTTTTTATTTTTCTAAAAAGTAAATAGTTTGAAAGTTACAAGGGTTCAAAAACGAAATTAAGCATTTCACAAAAAAATGTTTCAAATAAAAGTAGTACGATTCCTAGTGACGCACTTTTTAGAAATATTGCCATGACCTTGAACAGCAAGTTGAAGGTTAGGCGATCACATAATTTTTTTTGAATAGCAACCACCCATTTTTATTGCCTTTTATTAAAGTTTGTTTTTAGAGGTTTATGAAGCATATTTTTTTGTTTTACTTAAGTAAATAGTTTAGAAGCTACAAGAGGTTAAAATTTTAATAGGTAAGTTCGGCAACACCGCGCCGATTTTTTTTTAAATAACGTACAACTTTATTTTGAAACATTTTTCTCAAGAATGCTTACTTTCAAAATAAATCGGTGCGGCGTTGCCGAACTTACTTTATTAAAACTCCTAATAAACTATTTACTTATTCAGTAAAATAAAAAAAAACATGCTCCATAATTGACAATAAAAATGGGTTGTTCATTTTTTATTTTGGTGTCTGGGGATGAAAATCACCATTTGAATCCCCCCTGGTTACGCCACTGAATTCTACCCGAGTGACCAAATATCCTCCATTTATAGCGCCCTCTAAAAATTCCCATTACATACAGTGCGGACATAAAGTAAATCCCCCCCTGCTAACTTTTGAACGGTTGTGTTTTCGATTCTGAAAATTTGTCTACGAAAGTAGTTAATTGCGAACTTTCTAATAAAGGTATTTTGGATTTTGTGGAATTTCCGGTTATACCGGAAGTGGATGGCAACTTTTTTATTTTAAATGGAACACCCAGTATATTTTTGGACTTTCGTATTCTCCATAAAAATACCATTAAAATGACCTAACGTAGTGTGCTCTACTATTAATACTTTCGGAATTACGCAAATTTGAAAATTACATTTTTATGCAACTTCATTTACACCGAAAGTTGGAGCCAACTGCCCCAACTTCCTTATTTTAAATGATTTTCTGCTGTTGCAATTAAGTTAATAACATTAAATTGAAACAAAATTATGTTTAACCTTAAGTTCGTTAATTTTCCACTTCCGATGTAAATGAAGTTGCATAAAAATGTGATTTTCAAATGGGCGTAATTCCGAACGTATTAATAGTAGAGCAAACTACGCTAGGTCAATTTAATGGTATTTTTGTGGAGAACACGAAAATGCAAAAATATACTGGGTGTTCCATTTAAAATAAGAAAGTTGCCATCCACTTCCGGTATAACCGGAAGTTCCACAAAACCAAAAATACCTTTATTAGAAAGTTCGCAATTAAATACTTTAGTGGACAAATTTTAAGAATCGAAAACATAACCGTTCAAAAGTTAGCAGGGTGGGGATTTACTTTATGTCCGCATTGTATAGCGAATTTTCTATACCGTGCGGACATAAAGTAAATCCCCCCACCCGATAACTTTTCAACGGTTATGTTTTTGAATCTGAAAATTTGTCTACCTAGGAATCTAATTGCGAACTTTCTAATAAAGTTATTTTTGATTTTGTGGAATTTCCAGTTATACCGGAAGTGGATGGCAACTTTCTTATTTTAAATGGAACACCCAGTATATTTTTGCATTTTCGTGTTCTTCATAAAATACCATTAAATTGACCTAGCATAGTATGGTCTACGATTAATACTTTCAGAATTACGCCTATTTGAAAATTGCATTTTTATGCAACTTCATTTACACCGGAAGTTGGACCCAACAGCCCAAACTTCCTTATTTTAAATGATTTTTTTTTGCAATTAAGTTAATAACATTAAATTTAAACAAAATTATGTTTAACTGTAAGTTCGATAATTTTCCAACTTCCGGTGTAAATGAAGTTGCATAAAAAATGCGATTTTCAAGTGGGCGTAATTCCGAAAGTATTAATCGTAGACCACACTATGTTAGGTCAATGTAATGGTATTTTTATGGAGAATACAAAAATGCAAATATATACTGGGTGTTTCGTTTAAAATAGGAAAGTTGCCATCCACTTCCGGTATGAACGGAAGTTCCACAAAATCAAAAATGCCTTTATTAGAAAGTTCGCAATTAACTACTTTCGTTGACAAACTTTCAGAATCAAAAACATAACCGTTTAAAAGTTAGCAGGGGGGGATTTACTTTATGTCCGCACTGTATACGTATAAGTTGGTAGGTAATTTATAAAATGCTCAACTGCTTAAAATTGATTTAAATTATAATTTTACCTTCATTTTTAATTTAGGTTGAAACGTGTGTGTTTTCAGTTTTCACGCGATCGAAGTAGGTGAATATCAGTTAAATAGCTTTTATTACTGATTACAGCTGGTATGAAAATTTTAGCAAACCGTACTCATATTTTACTTGGGTAATATTTTAATAAGTTTTGTTTTCAGTGTTTATTTTTCGAAAATTGGTTTTGGGTGAATCTTGCAACGTTGCAGGCAACTGCGCCATCATCAAGCAAATAAATAACAGCGTAACGCCGAAATTGCGGTAATTTTAGTAATAATTTTGTTCTTAATCTGATTATAAATTTTTCGTTGAATTTGATTAATTTATTTGAATGTAGAGTTGTGGTGGGGATGCGGTGCGTATAATAAGTGTGTAGAAGGGTTTGAAAAATTTGGTTAAATTTGTGTGAAAAAAATCCAATCAAAGCGTTTTTGTGAGAAAACACGGCGTGCGCATGCGCTTAACCTGTTCCAGCCACCCTTGGTTGTTCGCTCGCTTCTCGCTTGTATAATTTGTGTGTCTGTCGCAATAGTAGGTCGCGTTAAAACCAGCTCACCGCATTTTAATGTCCGGTCTCAGCTAAAAACTTGAATAATTCAACTAAATACTTGCGGAAAGCGGAAAGAATTCCGCGTGAATATTTAATCAAGTGTTGGTGGTGTTTGAGCGTCGTTTGAGGTAAGTAGGGAGTAAATGTGAAAATATAGCTTGCGCCTTTTCTCTTGCGGCGCGGCGCGTTTCTCTCCCGCATAATTTTGCGGTAAGTACCAGGGGTTAAGAAAACTGCGTAACGGCGTTAGTTAAATGCTCGCTTATATTTAAAAGTTATTGTTTGTTTTTATGAAAAGTCGCAAGTAGATATTAAACGAATGCAGTGGAACACTTGAAGCGATAACGCGAACGAACTCGATTTATGATTCAGTCTGCAAACGCACGAGTATTATTTCGAGCGCGCGCTAAAAGCCACCCATAGCATAATTGTACGCCAGCGAGATGCGAGATTATTTCTCTTAAAAGAGCGCATTGTCTTAAAACAATAGACAGTCCTTTATTTCATGGAAAAATGATTTGGCGAGTTTTGTTTTGTTGGAAACAGGTAAACCCTTAGTTGGGTAGTTGTGGCTTGTCCCGTGCGTGCCGCTTGTGAAGTAAAAATTCGTCAACGCGCATCTTGTAATCCGGTTTGCACCTTGCGTTCAACTAACGCGATTTGCGATTTTCATCACGTCGCCCTAGACTCGCTCGCTAAAAAATTATTATTTTATTATTAATTTCAGTGGGGTTTGAAAATGGACCCGGTGAAACATCAAGAGTTGATATTGGACGCGATTGATCAGCTACGTCACCGGAAAGCGCGCCCAGATGCGGAAAGGATTTACAACGCGCTTTTTCGGAGGCATGCGATTAGCAGCACGGAAGCGAGACACGCTCTGGAACAATGCGTCGAAGCTGGAATTGTCCTGCGGGTAGCTTATAAAGGTAATATAAGCTACCGGAATGCGGCTAAAAAGTTTTCGCATTTAAAGCGCAACAGCCAAGGCGAAATCATTAGAATGCCTGGAAAACCACGGCGTAAATTCACCGCCTTATTGACCAGCGCCTTCGCCGAGTTGGTAATGCAGGACCCCGACTACCTACAACAAGGGGTGCCCCCCAATGAGTTGATAAAAACAATTTTATCCAAAGATAGCGTCAGGTACACCAAACGGTACGTCAGCGTGCTGCTAGAAAAGGAGGTAGAAACAGGCGGTTTGATAAGGATGGAAAATGGCTACTTTCTGGTTGGCCCAAATAATAATGACAGATGTCAGATTGAATCCATGGAAATTATGAATAATGACCAACCAGCAAATCTTCACAAGCTCAAGAGGAAGCCTGACCGTGTAGAGGACAACAAGAAAGACACCTTCATGGACATCTCCAACTCGGAAGACAGAAAAAATGACAACCTTCGAGTCGGAGGAAGGCAAAAGGTAAAAAACACCTTTCCATAATTTAATTACCCCAACTACACATAAATTCATTCTTCCTTTAACTCCTAACCTTCATCGCCTTCATATTTTTTTCACCCGCTAACTAAAACCCATTGTTTTTACAACTTCGGTGATACCCAGCGTTGAAACTTTCAAAATGTTTCTACGATATACTCTGCTGATAGTAAAAATCATTCATATGAGTTTGGAGTAGTACATTCCGATAACAACTTTTTATGAAAAATTTTTCTTCCAAAAGTCCACTGTAACTGTGTGTTCTTTCGAATAGTCAGAATGCTTTTTTGATTTTTATTGTCTTAATGACTACGTTTATCTCCAGCTTGAATTCGGCTTGGCTTGACCTCTACCATTTGAAGTACATGTAAAAGGTCAAATCAAGCCCGAATTCAAGCTCCAGCTAAACATAGTCACTTAACAACAAAGTTGCAATCGATGATGTAGATCTTGGTTTGATAAAAATCAAAAAAAGGATAATTCCTTAGATCTAAGTAGTCACTTAATTTCGTTTGTTTATTCGAAAGATCAACAAAACGTGGGCGTACAAGGAAAACCCACTAACAGGCAGATTCTGTTCAAAATTAAAGGCCTTTATACCCAGATTCTGGTCAAATCATTTAAGTTTAATAGGCAGATTCTGGTCAAAATTAAAGACCTTTATGGGGTGATTCTGAACAAAAATGTTAGCCGTAACAGCGCTGTTAAATTTGACAGTCACCCTTATGTCAAAAAAACGCTATTCTGTAAACTTTACTGTAACTTAAGGGTCATTTAAAATAACATTTTCGGTGTTAAAACAACATCGATCAAAAGAATAATAATACATTAATGTATAATTGATCAAAATAATATATTCTATAAATGTACAATGCATTTTGACACCGAAAATGATATTTTACATTGCCGTTAAGTTACAGTAAAGTTTACAGAATAGAGTTTTTTTGACATCAGGGTGACTGTCAAATTTAACATCGACGTTACGGCTAACATTTTTTGTTCAGAATTACCCCATTAATTAGACACAAATAAGGTAACCATGGAAACTGTCCATTACAACCCATATAACAAATTTAAATTTAAAGGCCTTTAAACTTAAATGATTTGACCAGAATCTGGGTATAATACACAGATTCTGGTCAAAATTAAAGGCCTTTAATTAGAGACAAATAAGGTAACCATGGAAACTGTCCATTACAACCCATATAACAAATTTAAATTTAAAGGCCTTTAAACTTAAATGATTTGACCAGAATCTGGGTATAATACACAGATTCTGGTCAAAATTAAAGGCCTTTAATTAGAGACAAATAAGGTAACCATGGAAACTGTCCATTACAACCCTTATAACAAATTTAAATTTAAAGGCCTTTAAACTTAAATGATTTGACCAGAATCTGGGTATAAGGCCTTTAAATTTAAATTTGTTACATGGGTTGTAATGGACAATTTCCATAGTTACCTTATTTGTTTCGATTTAAAGGCCTTTAATTTTGACCAGAATCTGCCTATTAATTAGATACCTATAATGAAACCATGGAAATTGTCCATTACAACTCATATAACAAATTTAAATTTATGGGGTGATTCTGAACAAAAATGTTAACCGTAACATCGTTGTTAAATTCACAGTCACCTTGATGTCAAAAAAAAACGCTATTCTCTAAACTTTACTGTAATGTAACGGTTATTTAAAATAACATTTTCGGTGTTAAAATAACATCTATCAAAATAATAATAATATATTAATGTATAGTTGATCAAAATTATACATTATTTAGAAGTACAATGTTATTTTACATGGTCGTTAAGTTAAAGTAAAATTTACAGAATAGCGTTTTTTTGACATCAGGGTGACTGTCAAATTTAACATCGCTATTACGGCTAACATTTTTTGTTCAGAATTACCCCATTAAAGGCCTTTAAACTTAAGGCAGTAGAGAGTCAAATATGACAAGAAATATTAGTTTCTAATCCCCGCAAGTTAGCAGACTTTATTTACTCCCAAAATAATTTCCCAAACAATGTAAAAAAGAATATATCATTAATAAGCAAATTCTTTAAACGTTGAAGCGAATATCAGTAAATTTTACTGTAAAAATGGGTATCATTTTACACAAATTACAAAGGCATCTTTGACATTTTTTTAAGTTTTCTTTTTGCATTAGTTAAATAATAGTATATTTCAGGGCCCCCGAAGAAGAAAATTTTAAAATCATAACATTTTAGCTGTAAAAATGAAACGTTAAAAACTCAATTATTTTGCATTATTAGAGATTTTATTTTGGGGTAAAAAATATCGCTTAAGAAATAATTCTACTTTCACATTCAGTTTTTTTTTTTTTGTATCTGTACCCATATTGATACAATCCTTGCAAAATAAACCGCTAAATTTGCTGCAATTTAATTTGACTCTCTATCCTCTTAAATGATTTGACCAGAATCTGGGTGTAAGTTACAAAATGCAACTTTCAAGAAAAACGCATTTTAATGTTATAAGGCCTGTGTAAAATCCAGTTTTAACTTGATTTTGAAGAGTCTGTATAACTTCCTTAAGAGCATCTTCCTAGACACCCGTGATAAATTTTCCGTTGGAGATAATAACAAGGAATAGAAAATCCATTCCACTTTTCTGGAGCTTCTTTGCAAATTATGACCAAATTACTGATAATTAATGCGAATCCCTAGAGGGCGCACGAGTTTGGGAGGAAAAATTGTGAAAAATCATGAAATGGAGCATTAGTTCTGCAGTCATACCTCAAATTTCCCTCGTTAAATTTTCAATTTTTTTTCAGATTTATAATCTAAATTGATTAGGCTACATCCTGCCAGAGAGTTAAGGCCGATTTATAACGTTACCAATAACCTAGGACCTAGAACCCAAAAATATCAACTATACAATTTCAATAGTTTCATTTATAATCCAAACATAAAATCCCCGACATAAGAAATGAATTTATTTTATTTCTGGGTCCTAGGTATTTCTGCACAGTAAATGGGTGTGAAGTTGGTTGGTAGTTCATTTGTGGTTCCGAATGGTTCCGAATCTGAACGAATTGGCGTTAATATTTAAAAATTTATTAATAAAATTGTAACATTGTTTTTGTTTGGTTTTAAAATAATACTATTCATTTGATTTTGAAGAATTGAGCTTCTAGGAGATTTGTTAACACAATTTTTTATTCCGTCAAAACCAACTTTATGCTTGGTTTATGTTTGTGTTTATTTCGTTTATGTTGGCAGTTTTTTATTAACAATTAATATATTAGAAAAACTTGAGATGTATTTTCTATAAGTCCAACTTAATTATTTATACTTTTTGTATAAAATAAATTAAATACTATCGATTTCGGGATTATATCTATAGATGTCACTATCATCTTGACAAAAAAAGATTCTTAAATACCTGAAGATGGGATTTAATAATCCCGAAATCGATAGTATTTAATTTATTTTATACAAAAAGTATAAATAATAAAGTTGGACTTAAAGAAAATACATCTCAAGTTTTTCTAATTTATTGAAGCAGTCCAAATATTTGTGTCATCCTTTAATTTATTTAACAATTAATATATTTAACGGGTATATTATTGTATATTTTGGTTAGAAAATAGTCAATCTTATTGTTGAGAAAATGACAGTTGACACTGGGTTTTAGGTAACGTTATAAATTAGAAAAAATCATTATATTGACCTCGAATTTCAGGTTCTGTGTCCTGGGTTATTGGTAACGTTATAAATCGACCTTTACCTTCTGCAACCTAGCACAAAATTAATTAGAGGGGTCCAAAATTAAGGTACTTTTAGATCATTATATTTTTTTTTGTACATTCTCCAATTTTTTTTCCTTCTGGCAGGAATTAAAGAAATGACATCTAAATCATCTACAAAAAAAATTATACAAAAATGTTGTTCGTACTAGCTTTTATGACTGCAGAACTAAACCACTATATTTTCCGTTTAGGAAATTGCTCTTAATAAGCGCACCATGGACTTAAGGTTTTCTTGTAAGTTGTATCACATTAATATGGACTTGTACAGGGTGGCCCAGATTTTATTTCCCAGGAAATATCTCAGTTATTTGGAGAGATAAAAGTATAAATCAAAAAGTGCTTTGAACGGCAGCACTAATACTTCATAATGTCATTCTAAAAAAAAATATTGGTATTTACCACTCTTAAGATGCCATCATCATTTTTTTTTCTTTAATGGGACACCCTATTTTTTATAATTGATATTGCATCTACAATTTATTCTAGAAACAGTGATAGCTACACTTAGTATTTTAAGTACATTTTGTGAATAAAAAAATTAAAATATTGATCGAAGTATGTATTTTATGCAAAATTATTTATTTAGTTTTTTTAACAAAATTTGTAATTTACAGTTAGGTTCAATTAGATTAAGTTGAGTTAAGTTAGATTAGATTAAAAAAAAACTAAATAAATATATTTGCATACTACTTCGATCAATATTTAAATTTTTTTTATACACAAAATGTACTTAAAATACTAAGTGTTGCATATCACTGGTTCTAGAATAAATTGTAGATGCAATATCAATTATAAAAAATAGGGTGTCCCATTAAAGAAAAAATAAATGATGATGGCGTCTTAAGAGTGGTAAATAAAAATAATTTTTTTAGAATGAAATTATGAGGTATAAGTGCAGCCATTCAAAGCACATTTTGATTTATATTTTTATCTCTTCAAATAACTGAGATATTTCCTAGGAAGTAAAATCTGGGCCACTCAATTCTTTCAAAAACTGGACTTTGTGGGTTTTCCTTGTACGCCCACGAAATGCACTTTATTATAAAAAAAGACATCCAAGAAATATTAAAAGAAATAACACGTCCAGACAGTGATGGGATTCAAACAATTAAACAACCAATTCACTCTTTTTAGCAGTAGGGGGGAAGTTGAGGTGTTTCAAAAAGTGCACGAAGTAGGCGAAAATTTTTAAAAATTGTCAAGGTGAAGCATTTTATTTATCTAACAGTTTAGAAACTCAACTCAGTATTGCCATCTTAGAAAATTACTCCTCCAAGAGACCAATACAATTGATGTTGTAGGTTTGGCAGTAATTGTAGATTAGATGGTTCAGTAGGAGTAGCTGAGTCTGGAAGATCGAGATCAAACATAACAATGTAGAGACGATTTTCAGAAAACACTGTTTTTTTTTTAAATATCCCAAAGTATAAAATTTCATTAATTAGCGAGTCAAAAAAACATAAAATGCATCAAAAACAGATGGATTTAGATGAGATGACAGATAACAAGACTTTTGAAACTTTGTTTTTTTTTTTTGATTTTTGCTTTTTAAGTAATTAAAAATTTTAACAACCGGTTTGCCCAAACCGTCAAAATTTTAAGAAACGGTTCCACTGAACTGATGTGAACCAGCTGAATCCCACCACTGCATCTAGGACGACTCTTGGATGTTTAAACCTTGTATTCTTGAATATATTAAGTAATTCAATGCTCAGGGATTTGATATTTGCACATAAATCAATTCTGGATTCGATGAATCAAAAAAAAATTGATGATCATAAAATATTAAAATATCGTTATTTATTGTGATGGGGTCTACCTCTTCCACCTTTATGATAATCCACCACTGAGTTCTTACCACTTCTTTTGGGTCTTAAAAATGACCAAACCAATCCAAATTGAGGACCCTGTTGCAATAAAGAGGTTTCGGTACTTTTTGGATAAAATTAATTATGAACTCTATTCAATTCTAATTTCTTTGGAGGCATAACAAACATGTTTATATTTTCGAACATCTTTATTGCTGCGGGTCTTCAACTATAAAATAAAGGTTATATTACTAAATTGCACCTTGCATGTTATGAAACACTATAAGCATGAACAAAATGGTCACAAAAACGGTGTTTAAAATCCATTAATAATTGAAAGAAAATATCTGCAAGCAGTGGCGGACCCAAAGGAGTGTCAGAGGGTAATTTCACCCCACGACAAGATATTTTAACTAATTCCACCTTGTTCTTTTTTTAAAAAACCGAAAATTTCACTATGATTTTGCACATTTTTGTCCAGAACTCAAAAACAAAAAGTGATAGCAAAATTATTATTTTTTGGGTAAAAACTTATCTAATGCCCTTTCCAAAAACATATAACTTTAGTTTAATTAGTGAATCTAAAGTTTTTTTTTTTAATTTTATAATTTAAATATTTTTCAAGATTTAGATTTTAATTATTTTTTTGAAAACTTCTGAAGTTATCAACACCAAAATTTTATACCAGAAACATATAGCACCTAGATGTATTTTAAAAAATATTTGTTGAAAATCGGTCAATTAGCTTTTTCTTAATAAAATCGTAAAATATTTACTAAAATGTGGGTACAAATCCGGCCCTCGAGAGTTTATTTGAAGACTTTCAAAAATTTTATTAAAATGATCAAAAAATACAGTTCATTCCTTAAATTTTGAGCCTTTAAGAGGATAGTCCGCCAAATGTTTGAAATGCGTACTCCTCGCTAGTAAAAATTGATTTTTTGGTGTTTGTAATAAAAAATTTAACAAAAACGCTCTTGTATTGCCTTCAAATTGAATTTATTTTTCATATGGAATTTTTTTTTGATGTATATAGTCTGTTATAAGGGAGTAATTTGAAAAAAATGATAAAAACGCATTTTTTATCATTTTTTCAAAATTACTCCCTTATAACAGAGTATATACATCAAAAAAAAATTCTATATGATAAATAAATTCAATTTCAAGGCAAAACAAGAGCGTTTTTGTTAAATTTTTTATTACAAACACCAAAAAATCAATTTTTACTAGCGAGGAGTACGCATTTCAAACATTTGGCGGACTATCCTCTTAAACGTTTTTGTACCCTGTATAGTTTTCGAGCAATCAACTTTTTTCTGAAAAAACTAAAATTTCTGAACTATATTCGACTTAAAAGTGAGATTTTACACGTTTTTGTCCAGAACTCAAAAACGAAAAGTGATAACAAAATGATTCTTTTTTTGGGTGAAAACTCATTTAAAGCCCTTTCCAAAAACATAAAATTTTAGTTTAATTAACAAATTTAAAGATTTTTTTTAAAGATTTTATTTAAATATTTTTCAAGTTTACGATTTCAATAATTTTCTTGAAAACTACTGTAGTTATCAGCACTAAAATTTTATACCAGTCACATATAGTACCTAGTTGTATTTTAAAAAATATTTGGTGAAAATCGGTCAATTAGTTTTTTCATAATAAAATCGCAAAATATTTGCTAAAAGTTGGGCACAAATCCGGCACTGGGGAGTTTATTTGAAGACTTTCAAACATTTTATTAAAATGATCAGAAAATACAGTTCATTCCTTAAATTTTGAGCCTTTAAATGTTTTTGTACCCCGTATAGTTTTCGAGAAATCAACTTTTTTCTAAAAAATCTAAAAATTCTGGTGTAAATTTGACTTGAACTTGAGACCTAAAACCATGTTGATGGAAAATCCTGGGATCGCCACTGTCTGCAAGCATGCAAGCAATTTGTCTAACAAAATTTAGAAGCATTTCTTGTAGGAACTTACAGGTTTTATGTCGAATCGGCCCAAAAAATATAGAAATTCTTACATAAATTTCACTAATTCAATTATCTACAATAATTTTATTTATTTACCTTTTCTTCGATTCATTTTTTTTGGTGTAAACGGAAATAAGTGGCAGTTTAAGGTTTGGAAAAATTATTTTAAAAATTTTGTTTTTATTAGACAAAATGATATAATTTTATATTAAACCAAATTATTTCCGTAGACACTTCACGTTTCACCATTTTTGTTATTATTGCATCAATTGTATGTTATAAATTTTGATTTTAGTTTTGATGCGAGTTCTAATGTTCTATTAATTGAAATAAATAAAGCTTAATTTACAGAAGGTTAAAAAAGTGTTCGACCCATCAGACAACAATACCCCGAGGAAGCGTGGAAGGCCAAGGAGTACATCTTTGACGAAACCACCTGTAGATAAACAAAGCTGTAGGAATAGTGACAGTGATTCGCGGCCAAATTCAAGACTTTCACAAAATGGCCGGGAATTGGGGGGAGTTTGCTCTGTTTGCCACACACAAAATAAAAAAGCAAATGATAAAATGATATCATGTCGTGAATGTAGTAATAAAGGTATTTAATTAATTAATCATAAAAACACAAGTAATATTAATAATTTTTATTTTAGCGCATGCAAGTTGTTTAAATGGTGATGATATGATGCTTAAATTATACCCAGATAATACCTGGCAGTGCCCGCATTGCAAAACTTGTGTTGTTTGTTTCGAGACTGCAAATGCTGTAAGTATATTGGTTACAATAAAATTCTGGTAAATAAAAATATTTTTTTATTTAGGGTGCTTTAGTAGTTTGCTCGATTTGCGCTGATGGTTATCACATTCCTTGTCATCAACCAAAGCTTGATGAAAAAATAAAAAATGATACAAAATGGTTGTGTTATAATTGTGAAATGCCTGAACAACTCGCCGTTGATCGAATTGAAATCGGCTTTAATTTGGATGGAAAATTAACTACAAATAATGGTATATATTTAAATCATAAATTTTAATAAAATCTAATGCGATTTTTTAATAGATGAGGTTGAATCAAATAATAGTAATGATGGATCGAGAGGATCATCACCATCAAATTACCCATCGCTCCCACCAAGTCCAACACCTCCAACTTTAAGCCCACAAATGGTTACTAGTGATGGAAGAAATACTCCATCCTCATATTCAGATTCAAAATCTGAACTTGATATAAAACAAGAAATAATTCACATGGATGAAGATGTGGAAGAAAATATTGACTTGTCTATTCCTGATGCAACTAATTGGACACCAGATGAAGTTTACCAGTATTTCGCTCAGTATTTTCCTCAAGAAGCTATTGTTTTTAAAGAACAAGTAAGTTGTTTTTATACCCACTTTTTTGGTGATATTAAAGGTATTTTTTAGGAAATTGATGGTCATTCTCTGCTTTTAATGAAACGAATGGACGTTCTTAAGGGATTAGCACTGAGGCTGGGACCAGCTTTGAAGATTTATAGACACGTTTTGAAATTGCAATACAGGAGAGATGATCCAAAATTATATTGGGCTTAATTTTATTTTGTTGGAGTAAAAATATTAGGTATTACCATTTAATATCTAATCATTTTCAAATTTTTAATTTTTTCTTGTTGATAAATCAAGTATATGTTGCTTCTTTAGAAGCAAAAATTACCTAATTATTTAGGTATTAAATGGTGTACTATTTACAATTGTTAATTAATCGTTATTGAAATTATTTTTACAGAATTGTAAAAATTTCTTGATATATCATTAAAATATAATTAAGTTTGTTAAAATTTTGTTTTTTTTATGATGGTCTTGGGGCTTCATGTTTGTTTTAACTTAAAACGCTCCAAAAAACAATTTGTACTAGAACGGCAACCCTGTTCTACGACGGGAAGAAAACGTTATCGTAATCACAAGTACCGTGCTAGTTTAGTTGCCTATGTAAACAAACGTTAATTATTTGAAGTTCATTCAATTACAGACAACGCCACTTGTTAATTAAAATTAAAAAAACATTTTCTAATTATAATGAATATTTCGTCTTTTAATCTGCTATTTTAAAAAATATTATCACTTTTTGTTTTTGAGTTCTGGATTAGCCTTGTGCAAAATTCCACTTGTGAAGAAAAGAAAAAGGCGGAATTAGTTAATACATACAATGCGGACATAAAGTAAATCCTCCCCTGCTAACTTTTGAACGGTTATATTTTTGATTCTGAAAATTTGTCTACGGAGGACTCAAATCGCAAACTTTCTAACAAAGGTATTTTTGATTTTGTGGAACTTCCAGTTATACCGGAAGTGGATGGCAACTTTCTTATTTTAAATGGAACACCTAGTACATTTTTGCATTTTCGTGTTCCCCATAAAAATACCATTAAATTGACCTAGCATAGTGTGGTCTACGATTAATACTTTCGGAATTACGCCCATTCGAAAAATCGCATTTGTATGCAACTTCATTTACACCGGAAGTGGAAAATTAACGAACTTAGGGTTAAACATAATTTTGTTTAAATTTAATGTTATTAACTTAATTGCAAAAGAAAATCATTTAAAATAAGGAAGTTGGGGCAGTTGACTCCAACTTCTGGTGTAAATGAAGTTGCATAAAAATGTGATTTTCAAATGGGCGTAATTCTGAAAGTATTAATCGTAGACCACACTATGCTAGGTCAATTTAATGGTATTTTTTATGGAGAACACGAAAATGCAAAAATATACTGGGTGTTCCGTTTAAAATAAGAAAGTTGCCATCCACATCCGGTATAACCGGAAGTTCCACATAATCAAAAATACCTTTATTAGAAAGTTCGCAATTAAATACTTTAGTGGAGAAATTTTAAGAATCAAAAACATAACCGTTCAAAAGTTAGCAGTGGGGGGGGATTTTCTTTATGTCCGCACTGTATATCTTGTCAGGGGGGTGAAATCACCCTCCGACCCCCCCTTTGGGTCCGCCACTGCCTTTAAATAAAACATCAGCATCTGTAATGTTTGCGCAGGAAAGGGCGGGAGGAAAAGCGATATTTCCGCGGCCACTCAGTTGAACGCAACCAAAAATTAAAGTTGAGTTGTAATTCGTTAATTTTAAACGTGTAGGAAAATTTAAATACCTCATACATCGTTCGATTTGTTCGAGTTTGTGACCTTTTAACGAGGAATTTGTATAAGATTATTGAAATCATTCCAAAAATAGAGGTTATTTGCCCGCGCCCTGTCCGCGCCATTGTTCGCTTTCAGTGATCGCGGCCATGTCTGTCACAGTAACAGAGGCGCTTATTAAAATTGTGAAAAAATATCCAATATTATACGATGTCCAACATCCTGATTATAAAAATTTTCGTAAAAAAGATAAAGTGTGGTATGAAATAGGGGAAGAGCTGAATATTAGCGGTAAGAAAATAAATTCACAAAATATGTAGTTGATGTGACCAACATTTCATACATGTAATTTGGGTTGCATTTCTGAAAATTGGTTTTAGGTGTAAATTTGAAGAGAAAGTGGAAAAACATCAGAGACATTTACCAAAAACACCTTAGATGCTTAAACGCAGACGCAAACCAATGTGTTTATAGAAGAAATTACAAAAACTGGCAGTGGGCACAGGAAATGGAATTTTGCAGACCACATCTAGAATCCACAGAAGGGGAAAATTATAGTAACATCGATGGAGGAGAATTTTTTGTAAAAAATGAAGAATTTAATGATAGCGAAACTCAAAGTAGTCTCACAAGAACAGTTTCCGAAGAAAAAATACAAGCTCCTTTACAAGACAACATTACTGATTTTCTTCAATGGGATGCAACTGATTTAATATTTTTGGGCTATTCAAAAACTATCAAAAAATTTTCCCCGAAAAGACAAGCCATTCTTAAAATGGAAATCGCCAAAATTATCATGGAGGAGGAAATTAATCACTATGAAAATGATAAATTGTCATCATAAATTTTTTTAATTTTTATTTAAAAGGCTTCTTTTATGAGGTTCAAATTGATACCTGTATCTTATCCACTCGTGTATCGAGTCCTAAAAATTAAAAGCTTTTAAAATAAAGTGATTTTGATAAAAAACCATTAACAATGTTATTATGCGAGGATATAAAAGTTAAAAAATTTAAAGTTTCAAAATATCACACTCGAAATGTTTACAAAATTGTTTTTAATTTTTTTAATTCACAAAATTTCAGGTATTTTAATTATTACTAAATAAAAAAATTGATATTTATTTTTTGTAATTATTAGCCTTGTCTTTAGGGGATAAAAATTTTAATTCAAAATACAACGAAAAACAATGGACTGATGTTCAATATGATGTCAACTTCTACTTATACACGAGGTAAGAAAATATAATATACTTCGCTTTATTATACAGGGTGTTTCTAAATTTATGCAAAGAAATTCTACAGGCGATTCCTTGACCAATTCTAAGACAAAAGTAAAGAATAAAAATTTTCCCAAAAGTGCTCTATTTTTTAGTTATGGGGTGTAAAACTTTCTATATTTTTTTCATTTTTTTAGTATAATTTCTTTATTTTTTAAGATAATTTGATCAAATTTGAAACACACTCTAGTTATTATAGTCGTAATAAGATAAAAATAAATAAAATACAGGGGGATGTATTTTGGGGGTATAGACTCCATTTTTTATGCCATAACTTTTTTGTGCTACCCCACTTAACATTTTAAATGAGATATTCCTTGCTTTTTTCTGAAAATTTTTGATCTCTTCAATTTTTTCACAGCTGGTACGGTTTAGAAGTTATTTAAAAACATGTACGAAGTTGTATGCCAATTTTGCATTAAACAGGGGTGGCTTTTAAAATTGGTCAAATAGTCTTCTAGGAAGTCTCTGGTATTTATTTTTTTAAAAAAGCCACCCCTGTTTAATGCAAAATTGGCATACAACTTCGTACATGTTTTTAAATAACTTCTAAACCGTACCAGCTGTGAAAAAATTAAAGAGATCAAAAATTTTCAGAAAAAAGCAAGGAATTAGAATATCTCGTTTAAAATGTTAAGTGGGGTAGCACAAATTATCTTAAAAAATAAAGAAGTTATACTCAAAAAATGAAAAAAATATAGAAAGTTTGACACCCCATAACTAAAAAATAGAGCACTTTTGAGAAAATTTTTATTCTTTACTTTTGTCTTAGAATTGGTCAATGAATCGCCTGCAGAATTTCTTCGCATATATTTAGAAACCCCTGTATAAAACATAAAAATTTGTAGAAAAAATCCAATTAACGCCACTACCTTATTTATAAACTGCGATATTTTAAACGAACCAAATTTCAATAAAAATCAGGAAACGAAATTTGTGATTCACGGTTTTTTATCAAGTGGAAATTCTGATACGCTCCAAGAAATTAAAAATCAGTACCTGAAATTTCAAGATGTTAATGTCATCCTAGTTGATTGGAAAAGAATTGCTGGAAATACCAATTATTTAGTCCCTGCTACGAGCACTAAAGATGTTGGGGAATTCATTGGGATTTTTATTAAAAATTTGTTTGCACAAGGTGTGGATCCTTTGAAAGTGCATTTGATTGGCCACAGTTTAGGGGCTCATATTGCTGGTTTTGCTGGTGAAAAATTAAATGGAGAAATTGCTAGAATTACAGGTAAAAATTTATATTTTAAATATAATTTTTTTTGAAATTTTTGTTTAAGGTTTAGATCCGGCGTTGCCATCATTTGGGAATATCCAATTAGCTGGTGGTAGAATTTCGAAAAAGCAAGCTAAATTCGTTGATATTATCCATACTTCTGGAGGAACTTTAGGGCTACTTGACGCAGTCGGTCATGCAGATTTTTATCCGAATGGTGGAAAAATGCCACAACCCGGTTGTCCTTTAGTTGATGTAATTTATGCAACTTTTACGATTGTTTTTTAATTTTTATTAATTTTAGTTCCCCGAAGCTTGTAGTCATGGAAGAAGTTGGAGGTACTTCAAGGAAAGTATCACCCCCACAAATAAATTCAAAGCGTACAAATGTAAATCCAGTACGGAATTTAGGGAAGGAAGTTGTAGTCACAAGTTCGAGTTTATGGGTGAATATGTTTCGCATCAAGCAAGAGGATTGTACTTTTTAATTACAACAACCATGTCACCGTTTGTTTTCACAGAATTGTAAAATATAATTTTATTTAGTATAAAATATAAAACCATAATTATTTAACATTTCCATATTACTATTGCTAAATTTCCACCAAAAAACATGTAAAGCAAATTCAGGCATTCATAGGAAATTTCAAAACCAAATCCTTCACCAACCACGACATGAAAAGGTGGGCCAAATTTTTTATCCATTTGTTCTTTTATCATTCTTGCAGCTAGCTGAAAAATTATAAACATTTGTTGAGTACTCTAATTTCACCCAAACACAAAAATTAAAAAATTTGGCTTCGCTCAAGATTTTTTTGGTAGAAAATAAAAAGAAATTTTTCATCTAAAAACAAAAATTAAGATTTTTTGTTAAACTGAAGGTAAAAATCGAAAATTTTCTACAATTACACAAAAATTAAAAAATTTGTGTTCGTTTGAAAATAAAAATCAAGAAATTTTTTATCTTAAAGCAAAAATTAAGGAATTATCCTTTAATTTGGGGTGAAAATAGGGAATTTTTTTTCATCAAAAGACAAAAATCAAAGAAAAAATGATCTAAAAGCAAAAATTAAGATTTTTTTTGAAACTGAAGGTAAAAATTGAAAATTTTCTACAATTACACCCAAAAATTAAGAAATTTGTGTTTGTTTAAAAATAAAAATCAAGAAATTTTTTGTCTTAAAGCAAAAATTACGGAATTATCCTTTAATTTGAGGTGAAAATAGAGAATTTTGTTTTCATCGAAAGACAAAAATAAAAAAAAATTGATCTAAAATCATAAATTAAGATTTTTTCTTAAATTGAAGGTAAAAATCGAAAATTTTCTACAATTACACACAAAAATCAAGAAATTTGTGTTCGTTTAAAAATAAAAAACAAAGAAATTTTTTGTCTTAAAGCAAAAATTAAGGAATTATCCTTTAATTTGGGGTGGAAATGGAGAATTATGTTTTCATCTAAAGACCAAAATAAAAAAAAAATGGTTTAAAGGCAAAAATTAAGATTTTTTTTTCAACTGAAGGTAAAAAACGAAAATTTTCTACAATTACACCCAAAAATCAACAAATTTGTGTTAGTTTGAAAATAAAAATCAAGAATTTTTTTTGTCTTAAAGCAAAAATTAAGGAATTATCCTTTAATTTGGGGTGAAAATGGAGAATTATGTTTTCATCCAAAGACCAAAATAAAAAAAATGATTTAATAAAGACAAAAATTAAGATTTTTTCGTAAAATGAAGGTAAAAATCGAAAATTTTCTACAATTACGCACAAAAATCGTTCGTTTGAAAAGAAAAACCAAGAAATTTTTTATCTTAAAGCAAAAATTAAGGAATTATCCTTTAATTTGGGGTGAAAATAGGGAATTTTGTTTTCATTAAAAGACAAAAATA
This sequence comes from Stenus bimaculatus, assembly GCA_963971135.1. Taxonomy (NCBI): domain Eukaryota; kingdom Metazoa; phylum Arthropoda; class Insecta; order Coleoptera; family Staphylinidae; genus Stenus; species Stenus bimaculatus. The sequence continues at coordinate 2,477,116 of OZ020183.1, forward strand.
AAAAAAAATTGATCTAAAGGCAAAAATTAAGATTTTTATTTTAACTCGAACTACAATAATTAAGAGTTTTATAATAATCACCTCATTATTGGCAGCATGTTTTTCACAAGCAGTTACAGCCATTTCCAAAGATTCTTGTTTCATTTCTTCAGGCATATCAGAACTCTAAAAAATCATCTTAAAACTTTAGTTGAGCCATTTGAGCATATTTCATTATTAAATAATTAAGAATGCGCCGGGACTAATTCGAACTTAATTAAAAAATACGAAACTTGAAGTTTATTTATTTTGCTTGAAGTAATCAATAATATATGAGTCACCTTAATTAGGGGATAAGTGTGGATAATCTTTTTCGGTTCATCCTTAACTGCAGCTGGTGCACCTTCAATTTCTGCCATAATTATTAACTCCAACAATTATTAAAATAAAAAACTCAAAAGTTTAAACAGGTATTTTAAACGTGATTTAAAATGGGCAACAGGGTTTGCCAATGTAAACAAAATCTTGCCAACCTAAATTGCTCGAAAAATCTATTGTGCAACCAAATACACATTTAAATTATGCAAACATATTTACACAAAGATATTAAAAAAAAATTATGGTACATTTTTTATGAACAAAAAAATTATAATTTTTTTAACAAATGTAGATTTGTTTAAATTAAAATATGGTTACTTTAACGTGTTTTCTACTCATTAATCATCTTTTGTGGTTTTGATTATAGAGCAGAGGATTATCATAAATAATGATGATGCATTTGATGAAATTCAAAATTCGTTGGGTGTTTTATTTTGAAGTAACGCATAACGAATATTAATTTATGATGGTGTAATTTACGATTTCTCTTACTTAACAATCATTTGGAATCGTTCTTTGTATGCATGCTATTACAAGAAGCGCCAATTTTACAATTTAGTACATCTAAACCAGTCTTACAAATTAAGTTAAAAGGTGGAATGAAAGATAAGATACCGTTAGTAATTTTAACAGTAAAATATTTTGTATTTTCTTGATTTATTCTTCGAAAAACAGCCGCAAAATGCACAACAGTGAAATTTTAAAAATCATTTTTTTGTACACGATTGTAAATAATTGTAGGTAAGTGTTTTGAGAACGTTATGGTATTTTTATCAAAATTGTTTTTTTTTTGTTAGCTGTTACAAAATTAATTTTGGCGAATGCGTTGTTTATTATCAGGAACCGTGTAGATATGATGATATTAATTTTTATTTATACTACAAACATGGCTACCGGTTGAATATTATTAAAATTAACCCCTTTAGGCCTTTAATTCCTTTCGAGTTAAACAGAAATTTTCCATTGAAAATTCTTGTCCACGGTTATGGGGGACTTCCCATGGATTACACCATTAAAAACATCACCGAAGCGTATATGAAGATAAATTATAATGTGATTGTAGGTAAGTGATGAATTTATAAAAAATTGTGTTAAGATAAGATAAATTTTCCGTTGGAGATAATAACAAGGAATAGAAAATCCATCCCACTTTTCTGGAGCTTCTTTGCAAACAAATAACTGATAATTAATGTGAATCCCTAGAGGGCGCGCGAGTTTGGAAGGAAAAATTGTGAAAAATCATGAAATCGAGCATTAGTTCTGCAGTCATAACTCAAATTTCCCTCGTTAGATTTTCAATTTTTTTCAGATTTATAATCTAAATTGATTAGGCTACATCCTGTCAGAGAGTTACCTTTTGCAACCTAGCACAAAATTAATTAGAGGGGTCCAAAATTAAGGTACTTTTAGATCAATATATTTTTTTTGTACATTCTCCAATTTTTTTTCCTTCTGGCAAAAATTAAATATATGACTTCTAAATCATCTACAAAATAAAATTATACAAAAATGTTGTTCGTGGTGGCTTTTATGACTGCAGAACTAAACCACTATATTTTCCGTTTAGGAAATTGCTCTTAAAATTTTTAATTAATTAAATTTTAGTTGATTGGAGTCCAATTTCCGCAATACCATGTTATCCAGCTGCATTTTTTAATACTTGGCACGTAGGACAATGCATTGGTGTATTATCAGTGAGTTTAGCAAAATTGGGAATATTTCCAAATAACACCCATATCCTAGGGTTTAGTTTAGGGGCGCATGTAGCCAGTTTCGCAAGCAATCATCTACAAAAAAGTTTGGGGATGCCTTATAATCGAATAACAGGTTTGTATAATGAATTTTTTAAAATATTTTTTAAGTTTCAAATAAAATAGGATTGGACCCTGCTTTGCCTTTATTTGCAACACTACGTAATGAATGGAAATTGGATCCTTCAGATGCACCATTTGTGGATGTACTACATACAAGTGCAGGATCTTTTGGTAAATTGGAGGCACTGGGTCATGTTGATTTCTATATCAATGGTGGAGTTTTACAACCTGATTGCGTTGAAGCTAATCGTAAGCAATTTTCATAAAAAATGTTTGTAATTAAAGTTTGCAATATTTTTTTTTGTAGATCCACCACTGTGTAGCCACGTTATAGTTGGTTTATACTACGCTAGTACAATTTCAGATAAACAATATTTCGGTTATTCATGCAATAGTTTAGTTCACTATAATTTAAAATTTTGCAATGAAGGAAAATCAAAAAAGTTACTACTTGGTGAATATGTTGATACGACGTAAGTATAAGTACAAATCTAGACACCAAAATTATTACAATAACACATGTTGATAGGTAGTTTTTTCGTCAGATTTTAAAAATCCCAGTTGCATCGTGAAGAGGGATGTTGATTCTAAGTGGGGTTCGAATTTTTCCAAGCACCCTAACACTGAAAAAAATTTCCAAAGTCGGTCGATTTTCTTGCTTTTTTTTCTAGTTTTCGGCGGCGTCAACTTTAAAAAATCCCACCACCTTCCGGTTTTAAAGGGAAGCGACGAAATTTTGCCCCTTTTATTCTGACATCCTTAGGATTGACCGTCGCCATTTTTAAGTCTCCAGGCGCAACGGTGTGGCGTCACGGTGCCGAGACGCAAAGTATACGAATTTAGCGTTTTTTCGGGGGGCAAAAGTACCAAATCTCAAGATCCACCAATGCGAAAAAATCGCGTTTTTTATTTCCAATCCGCATTCCATTTATTATTGTTTAGACAAGCGCCTTTTTTGATATCCCATTTTTTTATGTACTTTTAGCGCTCTCCAAATCGCGCATTGTTTTTCATGTTTTTTCGACGCGGACTTTGAAAATTCGTAACTTTTGATAAGGGCCGGCTATTACGGTCGAATATTTTTTATTTTGCTTATTACAATAATATTTATAAGCAAAAAAATTGACACTTCTAAATTTTCGCCCTTTGCTTCAGAAAAAAATCGAACGTAAAATGGTTCTACCACTGGCGCCCACAGTTTCCAAAAATAATTAAATTTTTCTACACTGTTTTATAAAAGAATAATTTCTACATTTAGTAGCGCGTAGGAAATGTTTATTTTCAAAGGGGTTCGGAAGTTATGCTTAAATAAAGTCGAATTTTTGAATTTAGAGGTGAGTGACTCACGTCGGGCCATTTTTAAACCGATTTTCAATTTTAAAAGTTCAGTCGAATCTACTCCTGGAACCAAAATTGCCCACGCATAGAGTTTTTGGAATTTCGAAAATATCTCAAAAAAAATTTTTTTCGAATTTTTTTAAAATCGGCCCTGCAAATGAAAGATAATACAAAATGAGTGTCACTTGCCCTCTACACCCCTCAAAAAAAATTTTGCACCCCAAAAACTAAAAAAAATTAATTTTTTTTTAAACGCAACATACTTGTATAATTTAAAAATGTTTTAATTTTCCAGTGCGAGAGGAATATTTTTCGTCGAGATCCCGAGCATGCTCAGTCTTCAAGGAAACAGCAGCAATTACTTAAAATTAATTTATAACTACTTTTTATAATTGCCCAATTAAATATTTTTTAAACAAATTGATTGCGTTTAATTTCTTACAATTAAACACACATCTATTAAATAAAACTAAGCAACTTACACATTTAAGCGTTAAAATGTATTTAATTAAAAATTACGTGACCTGCAGCACAACTAATTAAATAACTGTTATTTTTCACGTCACAAAATGCTCCCTAACTTAGTTTGCATTTGAATGTATTTTTTAAAAGCGCTATGTTTTATTTTATTAAATTCAAAATTTTCAACGTGATTACACTTTGCGTAATCGTTTCAGGTAAGCCTAATTTTTCACGCGTAATTAATTGTACATTAATAATTATTAGGTAGTGGAATTGAGCCTAATTTATACGCTCCGAATTATAAAGATTATCACATAATTTTTCCCCCAATCAGAGAAGAAAGGCAGGATTCTTTAAGTGTAGGACCTTGCGTTATAGTTTTGGGAAGGTAATTTACCCTTTTTACCAAATTTAGATAAAATAATTGTTTTTTAGGGAGTGCCCACATCCTGATGTTAAATATTTTTTATACACTCGAAAACATCCTGAAATTCCTGAAGCGATACGAATCGGCTCCGATGAATTAGTTTCGAATATTACGGAATCTTCATTTAATATAAGTGCACCTGTTAAACTTATTATTCATGGCTATAATTCTGATATGTATTTAAATGCTTTGGTGGAAATTAAAAATCGTAAGTTAATACCAAATAAATAAAAAAACCTAACCTAATCTCACAAAATCGGACTCTGACCTCACAAAATTGGCAAAAAACAGACTCTAACCTCACAAAAGCGGCAAAAATCGGACTCTAACCTCACAAAATCGGCCAAAAATCGGACTCTAACCTCCCAAAATCGGCAGAAAAAATCGAACTCTAACCTCACAAAATCGGACTCTAACCTCACAAAATCGGACTCTATCCTTACAAAATCCGCAAAAAATCGGATTGTAACCTCACAAAATCGGATAAAAACGGACTCTAACCTCACAAAATCGGACAAAAACGGACTCTAACCTCACAAAATCGGCCAAAAACTAGGAAATTTATTTTTGCAGAATATTTAATTAACGACAACTTCAATATTTTTGCAATCGATTGGAGTCCTTTAGCTCAAGGTCCTTGTTACCCAGCAGCCGTATGGAATTCTAGATTTGTTGGAAGATGCACTTCACTTCTAATTAAAAGGCTGCGCGAGCTTGGTGTCTTAAATTTGCATGTAATAGGATTTAGTTTAGGTAATTTTTTAAATTTCAATTAAAATTAGTTTAAAAAATAATGTGCTTTAGGTGCACACGTAGCAGGATTTATGGCAAATCATTTATCCCCTTATAAAGTTCCTAGAATAACAGGGTTGGATCCAGCGCTTCCTGGTTTTACCACCTTGGATAATTTAGCAAAGCTCGATAAAAGCGATGCTGAATTTGTTGATGTAATTCACACAAATGTTTTTATACAAGGAAAAGTTGAGCCTTCAGGTCATGTCGATTTTTATGTAAATGGAGGAATAGTTCAACCAGGATGTTGGGCAGATAATAGTAGGTGCATTAAATCAAAAAATTTTTACAAATTTATAATTTTTAGGATTTTTCGCTTGCAATCATCATCGAGCACCATTTTACTTTGCCGAATCAATAAACACACCTTTAGGATTTTATGCTTGGCCTTGTAATGGGTTTGCAGCTTACGTTTTGGGACAATGCCCTCCGAAAGATCCCCAAATTATCATGGGTGAATACGTGGAACGATTGGCAACTGGAATGTATTTAGTCATAACCGATTCAGTTGCCCCTTTTGCAGTTGGAAAATTTAATGGACCCACCATTGATATTTTATTAAAACAATACGAAATAAACAGGAAATCAGATTTTGAAAGATACAAAAATGAGCTCGATTATTGTCCAGAAGAAAACGAAGAATTAGTACCAGAGTTTTTTTATGAAATCGAATATGTTGAACCTGAAGATTTATTAATTTATTAATAAAACGCTTATCATATTTATCTAAACAAAACTATTATGCGTAAAGCAGCATAAAATTTTGGAATTTTAGGAAATCATATTTTGAGCGAAATAAAGCGTTTTAATATTGCGGAAATTTTTATTTAAAGTTAAGAAATTATATTATAAATCCTAAAGTGTTTTTTATGTAATTGGTTGCTCAAATTAAACATAAATTTTAAAAAAAATGAACAAAAATATAATTTACAAAACGCTGTTGTATAAAATTACCTTTTGGCACAACCAATTAAATTCGATCAATAAAATACCTCGGAATGCCAATTTTTAACAAATGTTCTTTTGAATAAAGAACTAGTCTTGGATGATAATGCAGCATAGCTTCCCAGCAAATTTCACTTAATTTAGGAATACACAACCAAGCGGAGTGAATGGCATTACTTCTAACTGAATATGCTCTAAGCGAAATTCCACCAAAAATGTACATTTTTCCTTCCGCTGTCACTGACATCGAGTGATAATTACTAATCGCTTGGTAATTTACATGTGTCTATAAATGTCCACTGCATCTTGCTTAAATTCAGCTTCCATAAATCATCAAAACATGTTATGATCACCGTCAAAACCACCACTGATAAATACTTGAATTCCCTCTTGATTTACTATTTGGAGAGCGCCGTGACTTCTTCGAGCCCCAGGGGTTCCATTTGGAAGTTTTAGATGCATTTTGTTAATTTGGTGACAGTATTTCTCTGCCGGAATCGTTTCATCCAAATTTAAGAAGCTGTGGATGTACGAGACCGGACACAGATCACCCGGCAAACACTGTACATTTCTGAAACGTTTCAATTTTGTTTCATTTGGGTTCATATATGAAACAGTTTACAAGAACTGTTTCTGTCATGTTACCAAGAAACCAACCATCTAACATCTTCATTTGTGTTTCAAGGAGACACTTGGCTAGAAATGTTTCAGCAATGTTTCTGTTACGTTTCGAAACCACATCTAATGTACTTATTTGGGTTTCACGCAAATGTTTCTGCGATGCTACCAATCTATGTTTTATTTATGTAGGTGTCCTGAAACGATTAATGCGCATGCGTAATTGAAAAAATATATCAAATTGCCATGTTATCCCCTGGCTTGACATCAGTTGTCGTTCAACGCCATTTGTTTTAATTGGTACCTTCCATATGCGAAACTGTCATGTATCTGGTATTCAGCAAGTTGTTCTTCTATGTTTCTGATATGTAAGCATGCTAACGTAAAAAAACCGAACATTTTCACATTTCAGAAATGTAACTGCGATGCTTCTCATAATGGTTTCTGAAACGTTTCAGAAACGTAACCGCCATGCTTCTGATAATGGTTTCTGAAACGTTTCATGATGTTTATGAAGCATAACAGAAATGTAACATTGTCTGCTGGGCATCAGTGTTGTGGGGCTTGGTCATTGTCCATCCATTGAGCTGACCACTGTTATCATACACACTTTTGATGTGGTATTTACTCATAAACATTTCGCGAAAAGCTAATAAAAAAGTCTTTTTGAAAAAATCACCAAAGTTTTGCACTCAAAATTTAGCTTCTTTTCTTTAAAATGTAAACATGATTTTTGTTGTTGGACTTTAAAGAAAAACATGGTGTATTTTAAGTGGTTAAACTGGCCGTAAAAATTGTTTGAAGTTACCACTTTTGGACTGGACATGAAAAACACAACAAATATATTCGCAAAAAACACAAGTCTTTGTTTTTTTCAACACGAGTTTCTGTTTTGTTTCCACTTTGTCCGTTAGGTGGAAAACTGGCAACTTTGAGCTTTACTGCCCAATTAAAGCTATACATTCACCGTGATTAAATAAATAATAAAATAAAAAATTATAAAAAACTAATTTTATGCTTACTTTTTGGATCAGGATAAGTAATTGCTTTTGACCACCTTTTTTTTATTTAAATTGTTAACTGGTATTTGATTTAAATTGTAAACGGTATCAGAAGTTCCTCCACCCATAATGTAAATCTCAGAACCATTATATGCAACTTCATGATGATACCGTCCTTCAGGTTCATCAGGATTAAGTCCTCTACAAATGTACACTTCTTCCCAAACGTTAGTATCCATATTTAACCTGTGATATAAAAATTGTATTTTACGAGTAGAAAATGATTTAATTTACCTGTGAATATCACATGTGTAAGTGAACCCTATTGTACCACCGATTGTATAGAGGTAATTATTATGAAGAATTAAAGCCTGTCCGTATTGAGGTAGTGGTACTTTTCCAGTTGTTTCCCCTATAAACATTTTTCCATCCTCGTCATCCAGTGAACATAAATATAATTGATTACTACATGTACCCCCAAACAATGCCCCTGTACCTCCATAAACCTATGTTAACAATTATAAAATTACAAAAAAAATTTTTAAGTTGAAAATTTAAGAGTGCAAATTTGAGTGCATGATTTTTGAAATCCGCTTGATATTTGCGGTTTTGCTCATAACTTTTTTTCCAGAGCAGTTTTTTTATAATTCCTTTTTTTGGTACACAGAAGAGTCTTGTTGCTACTAATTTTTGCATTTATTGTTTTTGTAAGTTAAACCAAATTGTCATACGGTAGCAATAAAATAGGCTCTTTACAAAAAATGTTTGCTTTGCAGCGTTTATAACACAGATAATAAACTAATTGAAATAATATTCTTTTTCCAACGCTAGCAAAAAGTTAAGGTATTAACAAAGAGTTCACTTTTTCGTCTTTTGTTTTAAGTACATTTTTAAAGTTTTTATAGCGTTCTAAAAATTTCTTAAATTTTAAATGAGTTTTGGAGCTTAAACAAAAAAGTGAACTCTTCATTTATACCTTAACTTTTTGATAGCGTTGGAAAAAGATTATTATTTCAATTAGTTTTTTATCTGTACTATAAACACCACTAAGCGAACATTTTTTATGAAGAGCCCGTTTTACTCCTGTCGTATGACTAATTGGTTTGACTTACAAAAACAAAAGATGAAGAAATTGGTAGCAAGAAGACTCTTCTGTGTAACAAAAATAAAATTTTAAAAAAGCTGCACTTGAAAAAAAATTAGGCACAAAACCGCTAATATCAAGAGAATTTCAAAATCAAGAGAATTTGCCAACTATCATCTTAAAACACGAATTCTTTCAAAATATAAGTTTACTGATTATTACTAAACCCTAGTGTAGAATGATTTTTTTAATTTTAAAAATTAAAACAAACTAAAAAATAAGCTAGTTCCTTTAGAAAACTTTCTCTAGTTTGAAACCTCTTCCATTGTTTCGTAGCGATATTAAATTTCCATAACTCTTGAAATAACGGAAACTTTTCAATGCCAGCTGATTCGTGTACAATAGTAAAAAAAAATCGTGATGCAAATGTACTTCACAATAACCACCAAATGAATATAAATTCTTATTATTACAAATAATTCTATGTCTCGATCTAGGAGAAGGTATCTCCTGCTTCTTCATAATTGGTTTAACTTGATCGCAACTAAACAACTTAAAACAATATGGTTTTTTATTCTTTTCATCCTCAATACGTTTCCTGGAATCCATCGTAATGTAGGAGTTTTCCAAATCAGAAAAAAAAATTTGTAGCTGGAACATACTAACTGCAAATCGATGAGGTGAATAGTTTCGAATGCATCAACACCACTGTTTAAATATTCACTCTAAATATGGAACAGTAATTCAATGATATTGTTGTATTCACAAATAAAAAGCTAAAAAATTCGCATTGCCTAGTCGCACTCTGAGACTGAAAAATAAATCACTGCAATTTAATAAATATAACCACCTGTTTGTTAAATTTGCTACAAAATACATAAGAATTTTAATTTATTTCCAAGGTATTTATAAATTATTTATATTTGTTAAGAATTTATTGTTATTATTAACTCAGTATTCTCAAGAATTAAATTTTTCTTAATTTTGTAGAAATATTTTTTGGGTTTCAACTGATTTAAATTATAAAACAAATAATATTTCTGATATTTATATACAAAACAATTATTAAAAGAGGTCAAGCTTATTTTTTTAGAATTGGATAATAAGTGACACTGCTGATCTGGATTAGTGTTAAATAGTTGAGTAAAACTCTTGGGTAAACTTCTTATATCCAACTTTATTCTTATTATTATTAATTCTTTATTCTTAACTTTATTATTTATATTATGAATAAAGTTGGATATAAGAAGTTTACCCAAGAGTTTTACTCAACTATTCTTATTTTTTTAAATAGTCAGCTAAAATAAAATAAATTTTTAAAACATGCAGACGTTTTATTTATAAATTCTTGTTTAATCTTTGATGTTTGTTTCCTTTTCTCGCCGTTATTTCTTGTTCTAGCAACAATTTAACACTTAAATGAACATTAGATGCACTTCACTTCTAATTAAAAGGCTGCACGAGCTTGGTGTCTTAAATTTGCATGTAATAGGATTTAGTTTAGGTAATTTTTTAAATTTCAGTTAAAATTTGTTAAAAAAATAATACGCTTTAGGTGCACACGTAGCAGGATTTATGGCAAATCATTTATCCCCTTATAAAGTTCCTAGAATAACAGGGCTGGATCCAGCGCTTCCTGGTTTTACCACCGTGGATAATTTAGCAAAGCTAGATAAAAGCGATGCTGAATTTGTTGATATAATTCACAGAAATGTTTTTATACAAGGAAAAGTTGAGCCGTCAGGTCATGTCGATTAATGGGGAATAGTTCAACCAGGATGTTGGGCAGATAATAGGAGGTGCATTAAATCAAAAAATTTTTACAAATTTATAATTTTTAGGATTTTTCGCTTGCAATCATCATCGAGCACTATTTTACTTTGCCGAATCAATAAACACACCTTTAGGATTTTATGCTTGGCCTTGTAATGGGTTTGCAGCTTATGTTTTGGGGCAATGCCCTCCGAAAGATTTAAATTCAAATTATCATGGGTGAATACGTGGAACGATTGGCTACTAGAATGTATTTAGTCATGCCTCTTTTGCGGTTGAAAAATTTAATGGACCCACTATCGATATTTTATTAAAACAATACGAAATAAACAGGAAATCAGATTTTGAAAGATACAAAAGTGAGCTCGATTATTGTCCAGAAGAAAACGAAGAATTAGTACCAGAGTTTTTTATGAAATCGAATATGTTGAACCTGAAGATTTATTAATTTATTAATAAAACGCTTATCATATTTATCTAAACAAAACTATTACTGTAATGCGGCATAAAATTTTGCAATTTAAAAAAATCATATTTTGAGCGAAATAAAGCGTTTTAAAATTGCGGAAATTTTTATTTAAAGTTTAGAAATGATATTATAAATCCTGAAATGTTTTTTATGTAATTCGTTGATCAAATTAAACATACAGTGGTGTGAATAAAAATAGGTGTATGAAAAATTTCATGCTTAACTTAAAAAAAAATAACATAATAATACAAATATTTTCAATTCTCTGTAAACCAACAAAAACAATCGCTGTTTTGAAAAATATTGTTTTATATTACCTTCTTATGCAATAAATTCAGTTTTACTGGAGATTTTTGAAATATTGGTGTGAAAAAAATAGGTGTGTTACATATTTTTGTCAAGGAAAAACTATTTATAATGGTTTTTTTTATTTTAGATTGGATTATAAGTTGTATTATAAATCATTATTTCGTAGCATTCCCATGATTTTTCAGTACAGCTGCATAACGACGAGTCATTGAGTCGATTAGGCGTAGACATCGCTCAACAGGAATTGTCTTCCATGCTTCTTCAACTGCTTTCCACAATTCATCCTGATTTTTAATTTTTTTGGTTTGCAATTGTTAGCTTAATATCATGCCACAAATTCTCAATAGCGTTGAGATCAGGTGATTGTGCTGGCCATTCCATAACCCTAATTGTTTTGTCTTCAAACCATTTTTTTGCTAACTTAGATGTGTGTTTAGGATCATTATCCTGCTAAAACACCCATCTAAGAGCCAATTCCTCTTCTACATATGGTAGGATTATTGCAGATAAAATATGAACATAGCTTGGAGCATTCATAATGTCTTTAATCCAGAAATTAGGACCCACACTATTATACGAAAAGCAAGCCCATACTACAATTCAACCACCTCCATGTTTCACTGTTTTTGCAATCAATTTTGGGATCAACTCTTGGTTCTTAGACCGTCTAGTATATTGTTTACCTCGATCAGAACCAAATAAATATACTTGGGACTCATCCGTCCATAAAATGTTCCTCCACTTTGTTACAGGCCATTTCAAATGCTCATGCGCAAATTTTAAACGGCTTTGTATGTCTCCCTGGGAAAGAAGAGGTACCTTTCTAGGCCTACGTGCTGCCAATTTATTTTTAATTAATACTTTTCTGATAGCTGTTTTGGTAACTTCTAAATTTAAATTCTTTTTTAGAGCAGTCGTCGTCATAAATGAATTTTTTTAGAAGATTTACGATCCTGTTTTCTTTTCGTGGGTGATGTTTTCATGCGTTTTTCACCAGCATATTTTGAGAGCAGCTCATGATACCACTACTTTTTTGTTAGTCTTACCAATTACTCGTAGTTTTCGAATCAATCGTAGTTCCTCCAATTTACAATGTTCTCCACCCATTTTGACAAAAAATCTTAAAATCATGCATATGTTTTGCGACAAATGATAAACCTAACTTTCAAATAACTAGCTTACTATTCAATTACTTTACTTATGAGGTTGAAATTACAAATTACCTCTTTCTTTAATCAAATAATGTTTGTTGCACCTATTTTTTTTCACACCTAGTTAAAATTTATTTTCATAAATCTTAATGTATTGATACTATGTTGTACACTAAATAAATAAAACTTGATAGCCAACATTATTTAGTTTGGCATTTCAATGCACACCTCATTTTATATTCTTTTATAATTCTATTTGCCAGTTTTTAACAACTTAATAAGAAACTTTTCATACACCTATTTTAATTCACACCACTGTAAATTAAAAAAAGAAATGAACAAATATAATTTACAATACACTGTTTTAAATAATTACCTTTTGGCACAAACAATTAAATTCGATTAATAAAATGCCTCGGAAGGCCAATTTTTAACAAATCTTTTTTTGAATAAAGAACTAGACTTGGATGATAATGCAGCATAGCTTCCCAGCACATTTCACTTAATTTAGGAATACACAACCAAGCGGAGTGAATGGCATTAGTTCTCTTTACATCTGCTTTAAGCGTAATTCCACCAAAAATGTACATTTTTCCTTCTGGGGTCACTGACATCGAGTGAAAATATAAAGGGCTTGGTAATATACACGTGTCTATAAATGTCCACTGCATATTACTTAAATTCAGCTTCCATAAATCATTAAACGCTTTCTCACAGTCAAAACCACCACTGATAAATACTTGATTTTCTATTTGGATAGCACCATGACAACTTCTAGCCTCAGGGGTTCCATTTACCTCCACTAAACACAAAAAATAAAATTAATTTAATAAAACTACAAAAAGCGTTTACAATTTAAAATAAAGCGCCTGAGCGGCGGCCATTATTAACACGAAGTTCAATTTGACTTTGTTTAACTGTTCATAGCATGGCGCGGACTGACTCAGGCATGCGCGTGTAATCGGCGCCGGTAATCTGAACGCGGGTAACCTGCTTTGTTTGTGTTTGTACATTAATGCTGGATGATATTTTGGAAGTTTTAGATGCATTTTGTAAATTTGGTGACAGTATTTCTCTGCCGGAATCGTTTCATCCAGATTTAAGAAGGTGTGATGTATGAGACCGGACACAGACCACCCAGCAAACACGGTACATTTCTGAAACATTTCAGTTTTGTTTCATTTGGGTTCATATATGAAACAGTTTGCAAGAACTGTTTCTGTTATGTTACCAAGATACCAACCATCTAACATCTTCATTTGTGTTTCAAGTAGACACTGACTTGGCTAGAAATGTTTCAGCAATGTTTCTGTTACGTTTCGAAACCACATCTAATGTACTTATACTTATTTGGGTTTCACGCAAATGTTTCTGCGATGCTACCAATCTATGTTTTATTTATGTAGGTGTCCTGTAACAATTAATGCGAATGCGTAATTGAAAAAATATATCAAATCGCCATGTTATCCCTTGGCTTGGCATCAGTTGTTGTTCAACGCCATTTGTTTTAATTGGTACCTTCCATATGTGAAACTGTCATGTATCTGCTATGCAGCAAGTTGTGTATCTTCTATGTTTCTGATATGTAAGCATGCTAACGTAAAAAAACCGAACATTTTCACGTTTCAGAAATGTAACTACGATGCTTCTCATAATGGTTTCTGAAACGTTTCAGAAACATAACCGCGATGCTTCTCATAATGGTTTCTGAAACGTTTCATGATGTTTAAGAAGCATAACAGAAATGTAAGATTGTCTGCTGGGCATCAGTGTTGTGGGGCTTGGTCATTGTCCATCCATTGAGCTGACCACTGTTATCATACACACTTTTGATGTGGTATTTACTCATAAACATTTCGTGGAAAGCTTGTAAAAAACTCTTTTTGAAAAAATCACAAAAGTTTTGCACTCAAAATTTAGCTTCTTTTCATTAAAATGTAAACATGATTTTTGTTGTTGGACTTTAAAGAAAAACATGTGTATTTTAAGTGGTTAAACTGGCTGTAAAGATTGTTTGAAGTTACCACTTTTGGACTGGACATGAAAAACACAACAAATATATTCGCAAAAAAAACAAGTCTTTGTTTTTTTCAACATGAGTTTCTGTTTTGTTTCCACTTTGTCCGTTTGGTGGAAAACTGGCAACTTTGAGCATTAGTGCCCAATTAAAGCTATACATTCGCCGTGATTAAATAAATAATAAAATAAAAAATTATAAAAAACTAATTTTATGCTTACTTTTTGGATCGGGATAAGTAATTGGTTTTGACCACCTTTTTTTATTTAAATTGTAAACTGGTATTTGATTTAAATTGTAAACGGTATCAGAAGTTCCTCCACCCAAAATGTAAATCTCAGAACCATTAAATGCAACTTCATGACGATACCGTCCTTCAGGTTCATCGGGAGTAAGTCCTCTACAAATGTACTCTTCTTCCCAAACGTTAGTATCCATATTTAACCTGTGATATAAAAATTGTATTTTCCGAGTACAAAATGATTTAATTTACCTGTGAATATCACATGTGTAAGTGAACCCTGTTGTACCACCGATTGTATAGAGGTAATTATTATGGCAAATTAAAGCCTGTCCGTATTGAGGTGGTGGTACTTTTCCAGTCGTTTCTACTATAAACATTTTTCCATCCTCGTCATTCAGGGAACATAAATATAGTTGATTACTACATGTAGTCCCAAATGGTGCCCCTGTACCTCCATAAACCTATTTTAACAATTATAAAATTACAAAAAAAATTTTTAAGTTGAAAATTTAAGAGTCGAATTTGAGTGCATGATTTTTGAAATTCGCTTGATATTTGCGGTTTTGCTCATAACTTTTTTTCCAGAGCAGTTTTTTTATAATTCCTTTTTTTGCTACACAGAAGAGTCTTGTTGCTACTAATTTTTGCATTTATTGTTTTTGTAAGTTAAACCAAATAGTCATATGGTAGCAATAAAACAGGCTCTTTACAAAAAACGTTTGCTTTGCAGCGTTTATAACGCAGATAATAAACTAATTGAAATAATATTCTTTTTCCAAGGCTAGCAAAAAGTTAAGGTATAAACGAAGAGTTCACTTTTTCATTTTTTGTTTTAAGAATATTTTTAAAGTTTTTATAGCGTTCTAAAAATTTCTTAAATTTTAAATGAGTTTTGGAGCTCTTTAAAAAGTTTAAAAATAAACTTAAAACAAAAAAGTGAACTCTTCATTTATACCTTAACTTTTTGATAGCGTTGGAAAAAGATTATTATTTCAATTAGTTTTTTATCTATATTATAAACACCGCTAAGCGAACATTTTTTATAAAGAGCCCATTTTACTCCTGTCGTATGACTAATTGGTTTGACTTACAAAAACAAAAGATGAAGAAATTGGTAGCAAGAAGACTCTTCTGTGTACCAAAAAAAGAAATTTTAAAAAAACTGCACTGGAAAAAAAATTATGCCCAAAACCGTAAATATCAGGCGAATTTCAAAATCAAGAGAATTTGCGGACTATCGTCTTAAGTTTTTAGTAACTACACTCTGCCGATATAAGAAAAACACAAATTATTTCAAAATAAAGGTTTCGTGATTATTACTAAACCCTAGTGTAGAATGATTTTTTTAATTTTAAAAATTAAAACAAACCAAAAAATAATTTCCTATTCGAATGACAGCATTTGAAGCTAGTTCCTTTGGTAAACTTTCTCTATCTTTAAACCTCTTCCATTGTTTCGTAGCGATATTAAATTTCCATAACTCTTGAAATAACGGAAACATGTTAACGATAGCTGCTTCGTCTTCATTATTAAAACCAGTTTGGCGTTGCGTAAGTGGATTATAACCACCAAATGAATATAAATTCTTATTATCACAAACAATTCTATGTCCCGATCTAGGAAAAGGTATCTTCCGCTTCTTCGTAATTGGTTTAACTTGATCGTAACTAAACATTTTAAAACAATATGGTTTTTCATTCTTTTCATCCTTAATACATTTCCTGGAATCCATTGTAATGTAGGAGTTTACCAAATCAGAAAAAAAATTTTGTAGCTGGAGCATACTAACTGCAAATCGATGAGGTGAATAGTTTCGAATGCATTAACACCTCAACACCATTGTTTCACTCTAAATGTGGAATTCAACGATATTTTTGTATTCACAAATAAAAAGCTAAAAAAATTTTACTCTTTTTATAGACATTAGGTTTGAAAATTGGAAGTGGCTAACAACCTCCGCAGCGGTCGTGTCTTTCTAAACATAAACAACCGCCGTTTATGCGATTTTAATTAAATTTTTTTAAATAAACATTATTTAGGTAGAATTTTAAATAAAAAAAAATAAATTATCAACTATTTATTAATTTTAATTAAATACATATTTTATTTTAAATACAAAAAACATAAAAAGGTTTTAATCGTATTTCCATACATTAGTTAATGAATTAAATAACATTACTGCAGTGTTATGACCATTTACATCGAATTCTTCACTTTCATCATTATCAAATACCACAAGTTCCTCGCACAGTATAGCGTTTCCATTATAGACTCCATGTACCTAATAATAAAATACAAATCAACCTCTATTGTTTAAAGAATTTATTAATTTAATATTACTTCGACATATCCTTCGAGTAAATTTTCATTTGGTTTCTTCATTGTAACTTTAACAGGTATACTATCCGAAGAAGTTATTTCGAAAGACAAGCCACTAGATGAAACAGTTTTAACTAAACCAGTAATACTAACTTTTTGGCCCACGTAGTTTTTTAACAAACTACCATTAACTATGTCTCTTAAATTTTCTTCTGGCATTTTTCCTGCTTGAATATTTGAAACAGTTTTTAAATCCTAACCTCGTTTTCAGCTTATGACGAAAAATGGCGGGTAAAATCATAGAATAATTAATTTGTAGAACAACTTCGTGCTACTTTGGTTGCATAAACTAAAACATAAAAAATTAATTATTATAAATTATTTTAGATAATATTAATTACAATGGTATTAATTTTTATCCTGAAAATAGTATAAAGGAAGTTTATACCGTTTCAAATTAAAAAATTGAAAATGATTTTTTTTTATAATACAGGGTGTTCCAATTTGGCGTATCAGCTCTGGACAATGAACAGTTGAATGCAAAAATAGTTTTCTATAATAATTTGTTCCCAAAAAACTATTGTGTAAATAGAACTTTATTGATAACCTTTCAATTTATTTTATAATTGTTCTTTCATAAGCCAGTGAAAATAGTTTTTATATTTTCGTCATTTGAAAATAACCACAATTACTGACAAATACATTTATGATAATTTCAAGACGTTCTGAACGTACGTGTTATACAGCTCAAATTTCCCTGTACTTATTTTTGCATTCGCCTGTACATTGTCAGGAACTCTCGGTAGAATTGGGATTTCTAGAGTTCTGCTCGCCCTCTGCTGGTAAAAGTATTAACCTAGAAAACAGGTGCTTTTTATTTGATTTCAAATATTAGTACATATTTTACAGGTTTTACTTGAGACGTAAATAATAAATTTAATTAAATTTTGACTGACAAGTACCTGCTATCCTCCATTTTATGCAATTTAAAGCTAAAATTCACAATATCGGAAAATAATTTTAAAAAATCATTTTACGGTTTTCTAAGGGAAAATAAGACTCAAAGGCAAGACTTGTTTAAAATTTTGTAGAACCATCTCAAATAGAACCACTTTTTGTATAAAGAATTAAAGAAATATAAATTATGAATTTAAGCAGTTTAAAAAGTTAAACATGTTAATTGATCAATTCATTTACTTGCAAGTAAAGTTATTAATGTTTTTTGGTTTTGTTAATATTTTGCATGAAACCTTGACATTTTGACCCTCGACTGTTCCTCAATCAACTAATAAAAGTCCTTAGAATTTTCCATTTTTCACCCATCAAGTGTATTAAAGAATATTTAATGTAAGTTCATCAATCAATATGTTATAGAATAGTTAATTGGAAGTTAGTGTACTTTCACGAGTGAGGTCAGTTGAAGTTAAAAGGAAAACAAATGCGTCGTTCCGTGCCGAGCTTTTATGGAGACATGTAAGCTTTTACCCATAGTTTTCCTCCCACTTTCCACACACGAACTGTGAATTTCCGCGACGCGTACTTTATTTTCCAACAATAATTTATTTATTCAAATCATGCACGTTTCAATGGTTCATTTTTAAAATTTATGAAAATTTTAATAAGTTTATACAAAAAAATGGCTATGTAAGTTAAAACATTATTTTTTTGTTTAATTTTTAGAAATGCATTATAAAAACTAATGCGTTTGTATGTATTTATTGAATTTTTGAGTTTGCACAATATTTTTTTTAAATCTGATAATGTTTTACTAAAAAAAATGTTTCAATATTAACATGACATGTCATTTATTTATAAAAATAAAAAATCGAAACTTTAGCTTGTTATATGGATTAAAAAACAGATTTATTGAACTAAATAAAATTTCAATCATCACTTCCGGTTTCACCGGAAATTGCATTATCTTACTTATTTTAAATGTTACAAATTTTAACGATTTTTTTACCAAAAAATCCAATTTTTTTTTAAGATTTTAAAATTCCAAAAGTCAAAAAAATATTAGTTCAATGGAAAGTTTTAGTTCAGAATGACATATAGTACTTCAAAAAAGTTGCTAGAAACAGTTGAACATTCTCCACCAGTGTTGGTCGAATTTGGCGACACCCTGTATACATTTTTATTTTTTTTGTAATAAATAAATAATTTATTAAAGCTCAATTTTTTATAGAAATCACGTTTTAACGTTTAAAATTTTGAAAAATTTTGATATTAAAAAACTTTACATCTGTAGTAAATTTGGACATATTCAGTTTTATGAATTTTGAATCTCAAAAAAAATCTTGACCTTCAAATATCACCGAAAAGGGGCACGCCGCCACCTTACCCCCACTAACCGAAAGTTTTAATCATTTTAATTAAAACTTTTTCTAAAAACGTTGATAATTCCGCCATTTTTTAACCAATTTTTGATTTTAAACGCACATTAAAAACCTACATTTATTGACTTTTTAATGGAATATTAGACTTGTTTCAGTCTTAAATATTTTAGATTTTATCGACAATTTTTTAAGAACCTACTAAATTTTAAAATTACAAAAAATAAAAATTACAACCAAACTCATTTTTTTTGGCTTAACACATAAAAAAATTTAAAGTTTTATGCACGAAATTAAATAAAAATTATTAAAATCGGTTGATAAACAAAATAATTATACAGGGTGTCTCAGACCACCCGTCCACCCCTTTTATTTTGAGAACGCCTTGTCGTACAAGGCTACAATAAAAAAAATATTACCAAAGCAAATCCGAAGAATGTATTGGTGCACCTATTTTTTTCCGCAACAATCCGGAAGTACCTGGAACCGGAAGTAACTTTCGATTTTTAAATGGCAACATAGGTCGAGTATGGTATCGTTTGAAAGGTCTTTTAAGAAGAAACAACTTTTATTAAAATATTTTTGTAATATCTTGCATAATTAACAAATTAAACGAAAAAAAAAATATGCAAACAATTGACCATTGGTCTCTTAAATTATGGAAAAATTAAATCGTTACCATCATCCGCAAATGGGCAAGAGAGAGATTTTTTTAAATTGAAACTCTTTTTTGCGTTTATCGCTTTATTCGTTAAAAATAATCACCTTTTTTTATTTTTTGACTTAAGGTAAATACATAACCTAAAAAAGTTGAATATTTTTAATAAGCGAAGCAAAAAATACATGTTTCCATTTAAAAAATCATAATTGCCTCTACCCTTACCCATTGAGGATGATGGTAGTGTTTTAATTTTTCCATAATTTAAGAAACCATTTGTCACTTGTTTGCTTTTGTTTTTCGTTTAATTTGTTAATTATGAAAGATATTAAAAAAATATTTTAATAAAAGTTGTTTCTTTTTAAAAGACCTTTCAAACGATACCATACTCAACCTATGTTGCCATTTAAAAATCAAAAGTTACTTCCGGTTCCGGGCACTCCCGGATTATTCCGGTAAAAAATAAGTGCACCAATACATTCTTCGGATTTGCTTTGGTAATAATTTGTTTTATTTCAGCCATGTACGACAAGGCGTTCTCAAAATAAAAGGGGTGGACGGGTGGTCTGAGACACCCTGTACAAGATTTTTAGAACAATTTTGATTTGATTGCCGATTTTCTAAGAACCTGCAAAATTAAAAAAAAAATCAAAAATTACACTACAACGATGTATATTTTGTCATTTGTTAAATGATTCACCCTGTATACCTATATTTATACAGGGTGTCTCAGACCACCCGTCCACCCCTTTTATTTTGAGAACGCCTTGTCGTACATGGTTGAAATAAGAGAAATTATTACCAAAGCAAATCCGAAGAATGTATTGGTGCACTTATTTTTTTCCGGAATAATCCGGAAGTGCCCGGAACCGGAAGTAACTTTCGATTTTTAAATGGCAACATAGGTCGAGTATGGTATCGTTTGAAAGGTCTTTTAAAAAGAAACAACTTTTATTAAAATATTTTTTTAATATCTTTCATAATTAACAAATTAAACGAAAAACAAAAGCAAACAAGTGACTAATGGTTTCTTAAATTATGGAAAAATTAAAACACTACCATCATCCTCAACGGGTAAGGGTAGAGGCAATTATGATTTTTTAAAAGGAAACATGTATTTTTTGCTTCGCTTGTTAAAAATAATCAACTTTTTTAGGTTATGTATTTACGTTAATTCAAAAAATAAAAAAAAGTTGATTATTTTTAACGAATAAAGCGATAAACGCAAAAACGAGTTTCAATTTAAAAAAATCTCTCTCTTGCCCATTTGCGGATGATGGTAACGATTTAATTTTTCCATAATTTAAGAGACCAATGGTCACTTGTTTGCATATTTTTTTTCGTTTAATTTGTTAATTATGTAAGATATTACAAAAATATTTTAATAAAAGTTGTTTCTTTTTAAAAGACCTTTCAAACGATACCATACTCGACCTATGTTGCCATTTAAAAATCGAAAGATACTTCCGGTTCCGGGCACTTCCGGATTATTTAGAAAAAAAATAAGTGCACCAATGGATTCTTCGGATTTGCTTTGGTAATAATTTTTTTTATTTCAGCCTAGTACGACAAGGCGTTCTCAAAATAAAAGGGGTGGACGGGTTGTCTGAGGCACCCTGTATTAAAATCAATTTTATGTTTTTTATATTTATTTCCGTTATACAAATATTTATATTATTTAAAAACCACGAGTGTTTTACGAAAATAAACTTATGAAATGTAAATATAAATATAAGTGCCAGGAGCTTTTGATGTCTCCAAAACGCAATTTGTATTGGTATTTCAATTGCCAAAATAAATATTTAATTGTTCCAAAATAAATTAATTTGGTGTCAATCAAATTAAATTTGGTAATTATAATGGTATTTAGAATTAGAAATTATTTTCCCTTTGGAATTAATTAAAATTGATTTATTGCCTAAAAACAAATGAATTCATTATTTATTAATATTCGACACGCAATTACAAAAAGAGTATTTTTAGATTTTTTAAGTAATAAGAATGGGATGTTATTTTTCATCCCCAATTATTAATTGTAGATAAACATGATTATGTAATTATGGTCGTAAAAGATAATCAAATATTCAATTAGTCCAGCAACAAGTCATGATGATTATGCTTATTTATTTTAAATATTTAAGATAATTTTTATGATAATTTGTATGGATTGATATATAAACAACGACGTAGTTTCTATATAATTTATATAAATCAATAGTCTTTAAGAAAATATAGAAGGTTTTTTTTACAGATTTTACAGCAATTTACATAATTTTCAATAGACCTGCATGCTTTTCGGCATTACTCCAATTATTTATCTATAAAATGACTTCTTAATTTGTAATTATCATGTTTTATCCATTAAATGTTTTTCTTTCATTAATATTTAAAAGGTATCGATTCTAAAACGATGTGAATGCACATGGAATAAATAACCTCAACCTTTTTTTGCTTACAAAAAATTAATTTAAACACGAGAATTAATCTAAATCGACCCAAGTCCTCAAGATTTTTTATAAGAGTTAAATTTTGGAAGCAGGTGGAATCCGAAAATAAAGTGAAAGTCACCAAAAAACTTTTGAAGGAAAAAATGGGCAAAATTAGTTTTTGATTTTTTTTTCGATGGTTTGAATTTGTAGTACCGTTTTTTGGATATTTTTTTAAAGAATTTTAATTCTCACAAAACAAAAAAAATAATCCACGCATAGGGTTTCTTAAATTTTGAAAAAATTTTAATTTTTTTAAGATAGCATTTTTATTCGAGATTTGGTCTAATCAACCCCTCAAATTTTGCCCCAAATGTAATATACACTTTCTGAAAACTTTTAATGTCCACAAAAAAAGAATCACTTCGCTATTTATTTTTGTTATCGAGTTATGACTGAAAATGGAGCAAAAATAAGCAAAATCTCTGTTCCAATTTTTGACGCGTTTCTGTCAGATTACTAATCACTAATTTAACCTACCCTAAAAGCTCTTTAGATCCACTTTACAACAAAAAAAAGAATCACTTCGCTATCTCTTTTCGTTATCGAGTTATGGCCGAAAATGTAGCAAAAACATGCAAAATCTCCGTTTGGAGCCAAAATTGCGGTCTGAAATTTTTCACTTTTCACAAAATAATTAATATCTTATAAACTATTAGCACCACCGGGACGATTTACAGCTTAAAATTCGCAACGTCACCTCCCCCACCAATTTTCGTGAATATTTTAATTTTCGGATTAAAATTGGGTTGTCCAGAGCCGTATTTATACCAAAATTTTGCGAAAATTTTACGAATTTTTTCCAAAAAAATTATTTAACCGATTTGAACCAAATATTTTTTAAAACACGTCTATTCATAGTGGTTACTTTTGGTAAAAATAAAAATTCATGCAGTAAAGGGTAATATAAAATTTGGGTTGCATATTGAGTAGGTTATAATTTGTGTACTTATTTGCAAATTATCCGATGTGCATGCCTTGCATTGCAAAAACACTGATAATTATGTTTGTATTAACTTTAGATTCTTTTGCAGACCCGGATGAAGGTGAAAAAAAAGTATGTTTTGCAGTGCATACAAAGTGAATTTAACAACTGTTGAAAATGCCTGGCCAAAGACGATATGGTCAACGTCAGGATAAATTAAAACAAGTTAATGGTCTCTATGTCCACTCGAGCCCTCCAAGAGGTAAATGCTAAATGCAAATTTATACACGAGAAGTTCACTTAAATTAAACATGTCACGCGATTTATCTCAATTACGATCAAAATGGTTCTATTTGGGGCTTGTTTACTTAACTAATTGTTGCTTTATTTCAACGTGTAACTAATTAACGATTTTGCATATACACGAGCCTTTTTTAAATTCCTCGCACGAATTTATGATCGCAGACACGCATAGGCTCTTCAAAAATTATAATAAATATATTTTTAAACGTTTTAAAAAAATTCAAAAAAAAATTCAAACCTTAGACCTTTAAGGGCCGATTGCACCACTTAAAATTTAATTGCACTAATGACGACACTTTTCCTTAAATCACTTAAATTCAAAAATTTACAGAAATACAATCGAAAATCTGTTATTTAAAAATTGTAAGCGGCATTTAGGGATTTAAGGAGTAGTGGTGCAAATTGCTCTAAAAAAATAAATATTTTTAATTAAAAAAAAATACAGTTCTTCGATATCAAAATAATTGTAGGTATCACTTTAAGCAACACCTTGCACCATTGACACGTTCCGTTAAACACCACCATAGACGAATAATTTACACTAAACGATAAATAATCAATTTTTATCTAACTATGTGCTTTTATAATTGAAAACCCGTATAAAAACTATAGGCTTAATAATTTTTTTCCAAACCCAGTTTTAGTTACAAACGTGTTACCAATAAAGAAACACGCAGTTGCATTTTTAGAAATAATGGACATAAATTGCAGTAAGTTGAATTATTATAATAAATATTTCATGTTCAATAAAATAATTCATTTAATATTCTTAAAAAATAAAAAAATAAAATAGTTTATTATAATAAATAGAATTTTTTATTGTAGATTTTAAGTAAAGATTATTGAATATGCAAGTTTCATTCATTTTTTCGTTCACAAGTTATTACACAAAAACCGCTGAAAATCTGAAAGTCATTTTTTGACATAAAAACTGCTGTGAAATTTTCGGTTTATCGGAAAATAATTAATTTTGAAAAAACTACTTGTCCGATCAAGACACTTGATAGCTTAAAATTTGCAGGATTTTTTTCTCTATCAAATAAAAAAACATCTGTTCTGATCGTATGAAAAATGCGCCCTCCAGGTCCGAATTCGTACTCGAATTTTACAAAAACTTTGGAATTTTTTTTGCAAAAACTGTTCAGCCGATTTTTGTCGAACTTGTCTTAAAATACTTCAATTTTGAGTCTTTGTCGTCGGTAAAAATTTTGAGTCTCTGCTATCAAAATTTTTTAAGAAATTAAGTAAAAACGAAATTTCAGAAAAAAATTAAAGCCCACGAAAATTTAAAAAAATTTTATTTTTGAATTTTTAAAAAACTTACCTCTCAAATGAAAAACAATTAAAATATGAATAAAATTGACCACTCAATTCTATTTTAGACCCGTTATTTTTTTGCTACCATGCTGAAAAGTATAACGTTCTTGGACATCGCACGATATTAAAATTATTTTAACCCCTTTAGCTTAAAGTTATTTCCACGAGTGATACCTTATTTTAAAGGTCTTATCGTGCGCTTTAATCTAGAAAAAGATTCATGTCGATACCTCTTTTTATTCAGAAGTTATGACTAACAAACCGCTGAAAATTTGATTAAGTCATTTTTTTGATTAAAAACTGCTCTGAAATTTTCGTGTTTATACGAAAATAATTAATTTTGAATAAACTACTTGGCCGAATGAGACGTTTGATGGCTTAAAGTTTGCAGGATTTTGTTCTCTATCAAATAAAAAGACATATGTTCTGGTTACATGAAAAATGCGACCTCCAGGGCCGAATTTGTACTCAAATTTTACAAAAACTTTGGATTTTTTTTTCGTGAAAATTCTTTAGCCGATTTTTGTCAAATCTGCCTTAAAATACTTCAATTTTGGGTCTTTATCGTCGGTAAAAAGTCTCTGCTATCAATATTTTTTGAGAAATTAAATAAAAATGAAATTTCAGAAAAAAATTAAATCCCACGAAAATTTTTAAAAATTTTATTATCGAATTTTTAAAAGAATGACCTCTCAAATGAAAAATAATTAAAAAATTAATAAAATTGACCACTCAATTCTATTTTAGGTCCGTTATTTTTTTACATCATCCTGAAAAGTACAACTTTATTGGACACCGCACGAGATTAAAATTATTTTAATCCTTTTAGCTTATAGTAATTTCAACGAGCGATAGCTAATTTTAAAGGTCTTACCGTGTACTTCAATCTAAAAAAAGATTCGTGTCGATACCTCTTTTTATTAAGAAGTTATGACTGAAAAACCGTTGAAAATTTGATTAAGTCATTTTTTTTAACATAAAAACTGCTCTGAAAATTTCGGTTTATCAGAAAATAATTCATTATGAAAAAACTACTTAGCCGATCGAGACGCTTGATGGCTTAAAATTTGCAGGATTTTTTTCTCTATCAAATAAAGAAACATTCGTTCTGATCGCATAAAAAATGCGCCCTCCAGGGCCGAATTTGTACTCGAACTTTACAAAAACTTTGGAATTTTTTTCGTGAAAACTGTTAAGTCGATTTTTGTCGAATCTGCCTTAAAATACTTCAATTTTGGGTCTTTGTCGTTCTTAACAGTTTCAAGTCTCTGCTATCAATACTTTTTGAGAAATTAAATAAAAACGAAATTTCAGAAAAAAATTCAAACCCTCGAAAACTTAAAAAATTTTATTTTTGAATTTTTGAAAAAATTACCTCTCAAATGAAAAATAATTAAAAAATGAATAAAATTGATCACTCAGTTCTATTTTAGGTCCGTTATTTTTTCCATTATATTGAAAAGTACAACGCTTTTGGACTCCGCACGAGATGAAAATTATTTTAATCCCTTTAGCTTAAAGTAATTTCAACGAGCGATAGCTAATTTTAAAGGTCTTACCGTGTGCTTTAATCTAAAAAAAGATTTGTGTCGATATCTCTTTTTATTCAGAAGTTATGTCTCAAAAACCGCTGAAAATTTGATTAAGTCATTTTTTTGACATAAAAACTGCTCTGAAATTTTCCGTTTATCCGAAAATAATTAATTTTGAAGAAAATACTTGGCCGATCAAGACGCTTGATTGCTTAAAATTTGCAGGATTTTTTTCTCTATCAAATAAAAAGATAACCGTTCTGATCGCATGAAAAATGCGACCTCCAGGGCCGAATTTGTACTCGAATTTTACAAAAACTTTGGATTTTTTTTCGCGAAAATTATTTAGCCTACTTTTGTTGAACTTACCTTAAAATACTTCAATTTTGGGTCTTTATCGTTGGTAAAAATTTCAAGTCTCTGCTATCAATACTTTTTGAGAAATTAAATAAAAACGAAATTTCAGAAAAAAATTCAAACCCACGAAAATTTAGAAATTTTTTTTTTTCGAATTTTTGAAAAAAATGACCTCTCAAATGAAAAATAATTAAAAAATTAATAAAATTGAGCACTCAATTCTATTTTAGGCACGTTATTTTTTGCCACCATTCTGAAAAGTTCAACGTTTTTGGACACCGCACGAGATTAAAATTATTTTAATCCCTTTAGCTTAAAGTTATTTCAACAAGTGATAGCTTATTTTAAAGGTCTTATCGTGCGCTTTAATCTAGAAAAAGATTAATGTCGATACCTCTTTTTATTCAGAAGTTATGACTCAAAAACCGCTGATATTTTGAAAAAGTAATTTTTTGCTCTGAAATTTTCGGTTTATCAGAAAATAATTAATTTTGAAAAAACTACTTGGTCGATCAAGATACTTGATAGCTTAAAATTTGCAGGATTTTTTTCTCTACCAAATAAAAAGACATCCGTTCTAATCGCATGAAAAATGCGCTCTCCAGGGCCGAATTTGTACTCGAATTTTACAAAATCTTTGGATTTTTTTTCGTGAAAACTGTTTAGCCGATTTTTGTCGAACTTACTATAAAATACACCAATTTTGGGTCTTTGTCGTCGGTAAAAATTTCAAGTCTCTGCAATCAATACTTTTTGATAAATTAAATAAAAACGAAATTTCAGAAAAAATTCAAAAATTTTTTTTCGAGTTTTTGTAAAAATGACGTTTCCAATGAAAGATAATTAAAAAATTAAAAAAAAACTTTTTAAAGCAGGTTTTTTAAGCTAACGTATATTTAAATTGCTGGAAGGTCATTAAAAATTAAAAAATCTATTTTTGAAAAATAAAACAACTGAATTATTTTATTTTTAAATATGTTACTTATACATGCATTTTAATCGTTAATAATTAGTTTAAATTAGCAAAACATTAAAAAGAAATTAACAGTTAACCTTGATCTTAACTTACAATTTTTTCATTGCGTACTATAAAAAAGTTTTAATTGGTTGCGTTTTAACTTGACTTTTTGAAATCGAGACAAAATCAACACACGAAACTGCAATATATATGGTAATACTTGTTGCAAATTATGATTTTTTTAACCCCACCAGGATTTACTTAAAATTTACTCAATTATTCAGACAATCAAATAAACTCATATTTTTTTATCTTCAACTTTTATATTAAAAATAAAGTTTTTCTTTTGTTTCTGGTGTTCGAGTGCGTGTTTCAAGAAATTATTAGCTAAATCTATGCGTACCTAGTTATTTGGAATTGAAAAATATTATTTATTGAACGGCATTAAGCATTTAAGTAATTAAATTAATAACACCGATGAAAAGTGTTTAAGCCGTATCAAAATTAAGAATCAAAAAAGTTTCAAGTTCAAAGCTGTTTTACGATAAAAGCTCATGTAATGTGTAAATTTACGTTAGTAAGTGAAAATCTTTTACATAGAACGAACTTTTACGCAGTTTACAAAAAATTCAAATATTCCTTTTTGTTTCAAATTCTAAGCTAGTAATAATTTTTGTTAATTATTTTTCCTTTAATCACGCAATCGTCGCCCTAAAAAAGTGTCAATTCCCAGAATAAAAAAACAAACCTTTTAAAATAATTAATGTTCTTCTTCAATTTGAGGCTCTAACCACTTAAATGAACATTAGAGCAGTTCAATGGCTTATTACTTATTTCGGTTAACGAAAAAATAATAACACGCTTTTATAGAAAATCGATTCGTATTGTTGTATAATTAATTTGAAACTGCAAAATCGTGTTTTGTTTGAAGTTCGAATGCGGATTTTGAAGGCTCATTAATTATTTGCAACTGCAAACTGCAATAATTTAACCTAGGTGTTTGTATTCAGAAGCTTAAGACTTAAAACTAGGTTTCTTAGTCATAAATTTACGGTTTTTTGGTAAAGTTGGTAATTACGCGTGTCGTAAATAATTTCCGCCATTTATTGTGTTTTACATATTTTTTGTAATACACGCTATTAATTCACTAAATGTTACTTTAAAAAACGGAAATTGTCATTTACATAATTTATGTTTACACCATTATCGCGTTTTTAACCCTCTACACCCAAAAAATTTTAGTCTTCTAATTTAACAACTACAAGCATGATGACTCGTTTGTGTTGATTTCAGTTCTTCAATCGAATTCCGCACAAATAAAATATTTGATTCGAGCTGGAGATGTGGAAAAATTAGAAAATTTAGTGTACGATGGTCAAGGAAAGAAATTACTAGGAGAAACTTCGTCTGATGCTAAAACAAGAGGTTTTTTAAAAAGTGTTCCTGCTCTTATGGTAAGATAATTTATCAATCCTATTCTGGATAAATAATTTCATGATACATTTTTAGGCCAAAATAAGCTTGCTGCACGATGCTGTTAATAGTGGAAGATTGGAGGAGTTGCAATCTTTGTTGGAAGAGGAAGATGAAAGGAATCGAAAAAGACTGATTTTAGCCAAAGATGAATCGGGTGCCTGTTTGCTTCATAAAGCTGTATATTATGACCTTAAGGATATTTACGAATGGATTATTAAAACTTACCCAATTGTAGTTACTAGCAAAGATATTGTAAGTTTTTAATTCTCAACATTTTTGCTAATATTTTTAGTTTTTATGATTTATTTAAAAATCGCTCCAATAGCATGATTAAAAAGTTCATCAAGCATCCAGTAAAATTTTCATGAACCCGAAAACTTTTTGGATGAGCGCGTAATTTCAATTATTCATAAAATTTAAGCGCCATGCAAATTTAAGCGACCACAGTAGGTTTTTCAAAATTATTATGAAAGTTAAAAAAGAAAACTATAATCTGATTCAGATTTTACAAAATATATCCGAGAAATGATGAGCAAATTTTGTTTTTCAAGTAATAACATAAGAACAAAAAATTGGTACCAAGAACAATATCAGGGGTTCCATTATAACTCCAAAAATAAAGTTTTTCAAAAAAGGTAGATGTAGATGTATAATGGAACTAAGTTTGTAAGTCTAGCTTCAGTGGAAATATAATTTTTTGGCATTCAAAGTGCTTACAAAGTATTCATCCAAAACATCAGTTTAAATAAAAGCGTTAAAAAATTTTAAATGGGATTTCAAAAAAGGCCCCATTGCGAATTTTATTTTTTAAATGGTCCATTTTATAAAGAATTAACCAAATTTTATAATAAAACATATTTTGTAATCCTATCTTGACTATAAATACCCTTTTTGGGTCATTAAAGTACGATTAAAAATTTGCCCAAAAAATAACTTTAACTTCAATTGGTTATATTAAATTTATTTTTTGGCCCATGATTGATTTTATACTTTCGCATTATAGATTATACCCTAAACTTTGATTTAAGCTCAAAAACGTTCTTATAATTTTATCGAAAGTAGCAGTTTTTAATCAAGTTTTTAGAATTTTTTTATACACCAAAAATGAGTATTTTTATAATCAATTTTCAAAAAAGTCCTATGAGAAAAATATTACTTTAATAAGTCTATTTTATAGGAAATTGTCTAAATTTTTTAATGAAACTAATTTTGTAAGTTTAATTTTCGTGGAAATGTCATTTTTGGGCATTCAAAGTACTATAAATGTTTTTATCAAAAAAATCATTTTAAATCATTTAACCTAATTTATCACTCATGATTGATTAAAAATTTGCTACCCACTTTTCATAAATAAGTTTTATAGAAAAAATTATATAAAAAAATTTTTTTTTCAAAATTTTTTATTTAACGTTAATTTAAATTAAAATAAAATAAGAATTTTTTTGAACGACATTTACTATTTAAAAAAATTGGGACACCCTGTATAATTGTTCATCGCCCATGTAATGCAACTAAAATTGGGGCAACCTGTATATAAAAAATATCAAACATGATATTAATAATTTGGTATATTGATTAAATCTACATTACTTTTTTTATTTATTATTTGTCTTTTTATAATTTTAAAAGTAATGATACTCTGCAACTTTAACTGCGTATTTGTGTATTCTTGGTTGCCTACGCATTAATACTTAAAATGTTAATTATTTAAAAAATTAAATGGTTGTTTATATTTTAGGAAGGAAGAACTGCCTATCATTACACTGCGATGTGTCAAAATCCGGGTGTAATTCAAAAACAACTAAAAATAGCGGGGGCGGATCCATCAGCATTGGATAACAATCAACACTCAGCTAAATACTACAAGGATCATATTTCTGAATTGGAATTACCTAGTACTCATAAATTATCAAGTAATTTAAGAAGAGGAACGATCACCAAAGAAAGTAAGTGCAAATTTATTAAAATATACAGGGTGTCCCAAAACTGACGTATAAACTCTCGATACATTTTCAGGAACCGGAAAATTATTTTTAAACAATCTATTTAAAATATTTTTTTAAGTTATTAACATCTAATATAGTCCGGTCAATTTAGACATGCAAGGATGCACAAATTAGTGTAGAGCTATAAATTGGTATGAATGTTCGGAGCACTAGTATAAATGAATGCCAAAAAGTCACCATCGATTCCGTACCTGGAAAAAATTTTATTCAACGTAAAAGGTCTTAAAAATGGGTTTTTCGCGTTTTTCAGCAAAACGGTAAGTTTTATCATAAAATAAGTTCGGACAAAAATTGTAGACCATATAATTATCTATAAAAAATGTCTTAATACTTTTTTTCCTAAGAGCCCCGTTTCTGAGATATAACGATTATAAAAGTTGTAATCTTCATAATATGCACATTATTTGTCAGATTCATAATAGCCTAATATTCACGATAACGGGTACATTTTTTAACCAAATTTCAAAAACCCGGTCTCGAATTAAAGGGGAATGTTTGTTTTATTATCCTATCGGAATGGATTTTCATTTAAGCGACGGGAAAGCTTTCAAAAGCGCTCCCGAAAAAGCCAATTTTTTCGCGGTTTTTTTCGAGCGTCCTCCGCGCCGATTTTGAAAAATCGTAGCTCTGCCGGGTTCGGAATCGAAACGACCAAATCGAACCCCCCTTTTTCCCACATCTTCATTTACTATATCCAAAATTTCCGACCCTCCTAGGTTAATCCTGTGGCGAGGGCGAATTTTTCTTTGAAAACGTCAAAATGTCGCGTTTTTTAGTGAAAAAAACAAAAACGTTATATTGCTTAGCTTTTGACTGTAGCTGGAAGGAAAAAATCGCTAATGGCATTTTCGAAAAGAGGAAACAAACTTACGTACCCATAGCGAAGCACTTTTTTGAAATTTTTGTTTGTATCTCATATTTGAAAATCGGGGTACAATTTTGGCCATTTTTTAACGAAATTTAAAAAATCGTACCTACCAAACGATTGGTCCGATTTTAACGAAACGTGGCTTATATTGTGGCTAGAAGTACCGTTAATACCCAGAAAAATAATCGGTTTTATCTGGCGCATCCATCGGCGTCGGGATTTTTTTTTCCATAAGCGTAGAAAAATATCGATAAAAAAACGGCGCGTAGAGAAAATTGGTAGAGGAAATGGGGCCAAAATTGGACAAAAAATGAAAAATTGCTACACGTGACCTGCAAGAGGATTGATTGAACGACGTTGGTTTGAAGTTTTGAAATCTCTATCTTTTCATTTCACCTCACACCGATCTATTAAATTCAAAATTGCGTTTTATCAACCCCCCGCGACCAAAATAATCGCTGTAAGGTAACGACACATCCTATCGTCTAACTAAAATTTGCGTTGGAATTACATTTTTAAGTACTATTACGCGACGTGTTGAATTTTTTCAATTTCGAAAAAATCTCAAAATTTTAATCGCGCAAAAAATTTTATAAAAAAATGCGATTTTGACAGTTTTTTTACTCCCCTGCCACTTCATAGATTTTAACGAATGATGGCTTATCTACAGATTTTTGCGTAGGCTTTCACACAAAAAAAGATTTGTTTTGATATCTTTATTCGTTTAAAAGTTATGACCGAATAACCGTTGAAAATTTGAAAATTTCACTTTTGGACGAAGAAATTGCTATGAAATTTTTGATTAATCGGAAAATAATTAATTATGACCGAACCAGTTGGCTAATTAGAACGAATTATGGCTTACATTGACCGATAGAAAAATATTTTTATTTGTATTACAGCTTCAGTGATGTGTATACGTGGCGTACTTATGCATATTATGAAAATTACAACTTTTTCAATTTTTATAATCGTTATACCTCGGAAACGGTGGTTCTTAGGAGAAAAAGTATTAAGTCATTTTTTATAGATAATTATATGATCTACAATTTTTGTCTGACCTAATTTTATGATAAAACTTACCGTTTTGCTGAAAAACGCGAAAAACCTTTGCCCTTGAATAAAATTTATAATTCTTATGCGCCAGTTGTGGGACACCCTGCGTAATAAGTTGTTGATGCAACCAAGTTTACATATATATAACGTATAATTTGGTTGCGGAATTATGTAAAATAAAAAATTATAAATAAAACGTAGTTTTAACGACGTATATAAATAAATAATTGCCATAGCTTATATTTTCAAGATTCCTTCGTGATAATTTATAGTTTTGATAAATTATAACTTTTATTATTAGAAATGTTAATCAATAAAATTTTTATGACAGTTTATGGAATTATTTATTATAGTCATGTAAATTTATGATAAAAATCTACACATGCACATTTCATTGTATGCTCTTCTTACTTTTTTAAAAGGTTATTTCCGCCGTTACCCTTATCAGTGCCTTTTTTGCACGCACCTTTTAAATTTATTTAATTTCAAACAAAAGAAATGGATAAATTGAAATTTTCGCATTAAAATTGCTAATTGAGCGTGCACGAAAAACATGGTTAAATGATTTTTTTGAAAAAAATATTATAGCACTTTGAATGCCCAAAAATGACATTTCCATTAAAGTTAGACTTACAAAATTAGTTTCATTAATAAATTTAGACAATTTCCTATAAAATGGACTTATTTAAGTAATATTTTTCTCATAGGATTTTTTGAAAATTGATTATAAAAATACTCATTTTTTGTGTATAAAAAAATTCTAAAAAGTTGATTAAAAACTGCTAGTTTCGATAAAATTATAACAAAATTTTTGAGTTTAAATTAAAGTTTAGGGTATAATCTATAATACGAAAGTATAAAATCAATCATGAGCTAAAAAATAAATTTAATATAACCAATTGAAGTTAAAGTTATTTTTTGGGGAAATTTTTAATCGTACTTTAATGACCCAAAAAGGGTATTTATAGTCAAGATACGATTACAAAATAAATTTTATTATAAAATTTGGTTAATTTTTTATAAAATGGACCATTTAAAAAATAAAATTCGTAATGGGGACTTTTTTGAAATCCCATTTAAAATTTTTTAACGCTTTTATTTAATTTGATGTTTTAGATGAAAAATTTGTATGCACTTTGAATGTCAAAAAATGATATTTCAACTAAAGCTAGATTTACAAAATTAGTTCCATTATTAGATTTGGACAATTTTCTATAAAATAGGTTTATTTAATTAATATTTTCTTCATTGGAACTTTTTTGAAAATTTATTTTAAAATATACTTATTTTTGGTGTGTTACAACTGTTTTAAAAGTTCAAAATTTTAGTGATTTTTTGGATTCCTGTATATTTCTTTTAATATCAATATTTTTATTAGAAACAAGTATGCTTAGGATTTTGTCTTTAGATTTCATTCAGATACGTTAATTTTAATGCGGGAAGTTTAAAAGGTCCCTGTTAGTTTTAAAAACAATCAAAAAAGCAATTAGGTAAAAAGAAAATCCAAAGTATACTTGATTAAAATTAAAAAAATAACGAAAAGAAGGCAATATTACAGAATGTTCCACAAAATTCATAAAAAATTTAAAATTTTAAACTAGCTATAAGTTTTTTGGAAGCTGAGATTTTTTTTTTAGAATGACATCTACTTTTTTTTTTAACTTTATTTTGGAGTTATAATGGGACCCCTGGTATTAAGATTTTGTTCTTATGTTGCCTCTTGAAAAACAAAAGTTGCTTATCATTTCTCGGATATATTTTGGAAAAACTGAATCAGATTAAAGTTTTCTTTTTGTTGTTATCTTTTTTAAAGTTATTAACTCCAGTAGCTTTCATAATAATTTTAAAAAACCTGTAATCGTTTAAAATTACATGGATAATTGAAATAAGCCTGATATTGGGTGAAGCTCGAAGGTAACACCCTGTATGTATTTCGTCATTCCCGAAATACTTTCTATTCTTCCTTCGTCCTTCATATTAGCAAACGAAAAATTTATTTAACGTGTTATCATGCATTTTTTATGGTTAATGGTTAATACTAAATAATTGCTAATAAACACGATTATACTTATGTAATTTTATCTTTAAATTTTTAATTTTTTAAATGCGTTATTATTGAGAAAATAGTAATATAAAAGCTGGATAACAATTTAATATTTTGATAAATTGGTGCGTGCTTCAGTTTAATAAATTCAAGTCGTATAATGATATACAGGGTGTTCGTAAAGTCGTGAATTTTACTAATTTTTCATGTTAATTTTTCATGTTAAATTATCAGAAGTAATTAAATAATTTCCCGAAATGATCTACTTACAACACACAATTAATATTTAATGAGGTTGTCCCAGAAAATAGCAATCAATTTATGTATATTTGTATACCAGCAACTAAAAAGTGAGCCGATAAACTCATTATTACACATGATATAAAATAATCATGAGTAAAAACATCGCCCACTGGTCACCGCGTTTTCCAATAAAGTTCAATCAATACAATCACCAATTAACAAAAAATAAGCATTCGTAGCTTTATAGAAAAGTAGGCAGAAACTAATCGATAGGTAAATGTTAAATTATTAATACCAAATGAGTCACATGATCGCATAGAATAACGTGTGGAATTGTGGAACAATTTCACTTAAGCTCTGACCGCTTAGCCCGGCGCATGCATCAAAATTTTAATATGAAAGACGCATTTTCAGGTATTAATATAAAAAAGTCAAACATACGAATTTGGATACATCAAAGGGATATTAACAGTTTACAACAAGTTGTATGGGAAGGACATGGTGGAAAATTATTGGTGGAACACAGCAATAACCCGAAAGTGAAACGATTTTTGGAAAATGTACCACAAATTTTAGTGAGTACAATAAAACCAATTTAAACAAATAAAATAATTATTTTTTAAGGGCGCGATTCGTGATGTGCATTCAGATGTAATCGGCGATAATTTGGAAAATTTAAAAGAACACACGAATTCACCAGCGCCTAATATTTTATTCATAGCTAAAGACTCAAATGGTTTAACACCTTTGCATAAGGTATTTTTCATGTGATTTTTTTATGTAAATTATATTTTACGTATTTTAGGCTGCGGGTTTGGGTAAACAAGAGATAGCTGAATATATCATAGCGCACAATCCGAAAAGTTTAACCTGTGGTGATAACGAAGGTCGTACCCCACTGCATTATTCAGTATTAGCTAAAGATGGCGGGAAAATGTTCGATTATCTTATAGAAGCAGGCGCAGATGAAGGAGCAACAGACAATGTAATAATCATTCCAATTAAAAATCACAGCGCATTTAATTTATTTTTTTCAGAAATCGAAAAGCGCCGCGTTTTATAAAACAAGACTGAACGAGATCGATTCGAAAATCCTGCAGGTTATTCCCGAATGTCCGAGGAAAGCGAAAGAAAATTCACAAATTGATTGGAGCATACTTAGAATTGCAGCTACACCTTCAGAAGAAATGGCTAAAGTTATTTCCAATGGTGATAACGCACAAGAGGAAAACAATAATGACGTTAATGGCGAAACTACTGATGTAGTGGAGGAAAACAAAGAAGACGAAGCACCGGAAGAAACTAAAGAAGATGAAGCACCTGTAGAAAGCGAAACTGTTCAAGAAAATGAAGCTGTTGAAGAAACTGAAGCTGTTGAAGAAGGCGAAGCGGTTGAAGAAAGCGAAGCTGTTGAAGAAAGTGAAGCGGTTGAAGAAAGTGAAGCGGTTGAAGAAAGTGAAGCTGTTGAAGAAAGTGAAGCTGTTGAAGAAATTGAAGCTGTTGAAGAAACTGAAGCTGCTGAAGAACCAAATTCTGAAGATTCAGCTGCTGTAGCAGAAGATCTTACAACTGCGGATGAAGTGGCTGCAACCGTAAATGATGTTGAAGAACAAGCTGCTGATGCAGAAGAAGAAAATGAAGTAGGCGCACCTGAAGAAGGCGAAGAAGCTGATATGGAACCTGAAGTAAAGGAAGAAGAAAATCCCGAAGCAATAATTGAGTCTGAAGAAGTTATTGAAGGAATAGTGAATGGTGAAAACGAGATTGAGTCGGTTAACGAGGAAGGGCAGGATGCTAATAATGGGGATGATTCCGATATAACAGCGATGGTTGAAGAAGGTAACATGGAGCAATTAGCTAGCTTGGTGCTTAATGGGGAAGGTGATAAACTCATGGGTCATACAAGTGACGTTCCTGAGTTACAATCGTTTTTAGATAACGTTCCTATTTATATGGTATTTAAAAAAATCAAACTTAAGTATTTAATTAAATTATTATAATTTTAGAGTAAAATTAATAAAATCCACATGGCTGCACGAGACGGGAATTTGAAGGATTTACAAGCAGCTCTCGATAGGCGTAAGTTTGCCATTGCTAAAGACAAAATTTCACCCAACGGCGCAAGCCCATTACACGTGGCTACAATTTTTGGAAATACAAGCATCGTAAGGTATTTGGCGGGAAGATTTCCTGAAACAGTAGGTATGACCGATGAAAATGGAAGAACACCACTACATTACGCCGCTGTAGTTCCTGATAACGGCCATTATTACAACCTTTTAGTCCACCTCGGTGCTAACACCAGAGCTGATGATAAGGTATAATCGCAATAAATAAAAACAATTCAATAAAATAAGTTTTCCTAGTTTGGCCATACACCCGAGTTCTACAAAACGACCCAATCAGATTTCTCGCACAAATTATTGCTTCAAGAATTTGGTGCTGAAGAATTATCCGATGAAATGCTCAGTGATAAAGGTAACTATAGTAAATCGAATCTCTATAGTAGCTTATAGATGTTGAGTTTGTACCACATTAACGCCTTGTATAAAGATTTATAAGCTTCTATTACTATTAGTCACAATTTTTTCCAAAAATATCTTGCACAATGTTTGTTACTATCACAGTTCCGGGCGACAATGATTCAGCAAGAAAGGATTTGGATGATGAAGACATGATTGCTGTGTTAGAGCGATGTTACAATGTGCTTCATGGAAGAAGAACCTCGCTAGCAGTATCAGCAGTTTCGACATCTTCTAACAACTCAACCCTATCGCCTTACTCCACTTTAAGCAAGCACACACGAAGGTACATATTCGATACAGTCAAATCTCGAGTAACCAAATTTGATCACAATTTGTATGATGTCATATGGCCGAGTGTAAAGAAATTACCGACAGATGCTAGTTTTAGAAGTAACTTGGAGCAAGATTTTCCAGCAGGAATTATAGTGCCTGATTTCGCCGTATTTACAGTCTTTCATGAGCTTATAACGCCGATTATTAAAGATGTTAATAATTTGGATACGCATTTGGATATTACTCACCCGAAACAAAAATTTGTGCCGGAGGAAGAGCACAAGCATTTCGAGATGGATTTGGATCCTGGTTTAAAAAATATTTTATCAGGTTCTTTAGAATGCACTAGGAATTTGAGTGATTGTGAACTGCCAAAATATTTAACTTTTGGGGAATTGGAGGATGTTGAAAGGGTTTTAACGTCGGCTTTATTGAATAACGAGGTGGCTTTAGCTTTGTATCCCAATGCTACTATTGATGAAATTGAGGATAAAGGAAGTGGTACTTATTATACGATGAATGAAATTTTGGAAGACCCTAGTGAAGCTCGTGTGATTTTATCATCGAATGGTTTAATGATTCCGCTTTGGAATATTCCCGATTCTGATCGATTGCATGGAAAACATTGGCCTTACGGTAGAGGCGTTTTCGTTAGCAACAGCCTTAATTTGGCGGTTTGGATTAACGTTTTGGATCACATCAGGGTGATAACTTGTACCCCAAGTGGTAAACCTGGAAATGTCGGGCAGATTTATTCACGAATCTACAGGTTAATGCAAAGCATGGATTCAAAATTAACTTTTAGATTCGATGATCATTTAGGCCACCTAAGTGCTAGGCCTACAGTGGTTGGAAATACGTTACAATTTAATTTGAATGTGCGTTTTCCTTATTTAATTAAAGAACCTGATAATTTGAAACATTTGTGTCATGTAAGAGGATTGACGTTTCATAGGAACACTCAGAGTACTGATGTGGTTAAAATTGGAAACAAACAATGTCTGGGTGTGACAGAACTCCAAATTTTCGAAGATTTTTGTTGTGCAGTTACGAATATTCTGCAACTCGAGAAGGATTTGGCCATGTCCAACTCCTTACACATCGCTGCCTTATTTGTAAACATTTTTAAAAAGAAAAAAGCTAGTATTACTAATTAAGTTATAAGTAATTATTGTAAATAGTGCCAAAAATATTTTTCTTATTTTTATATCGTGCAATTGGAGTAGAAATTAGGTCAGTAAAATCAATGGATAATAATAAAGGATAATTTTGTGCTACTTTATTGCATTTTGTAACGTCTTTGTCCTAGCTTATATTATTTTCATGCCCACCTGTTAGTTTCGCAGAAACTTACACCCCCACTTTTGTTTTTTATAACTATTGCTTCTGCAATATTCATTTCAAAATTTTATTATTAAATCGAGGTGCATTTGTTTCAGAACATAATAATGGACCTGTAGAAATGCCATTTTTTTGTACAGAGGAAGGAAGATACTTAGCTTCATGTAAGTATAATTTCATTAACAGAAATTACTTTTTAATTTTTCTCATATCTTTATAACTACAGTCCAAGTATTTCCATTAGTTTATTCGAAATTTGATGAAATATTTTAATTTTATATTCTGAAAAAAGTTTCATCTAGGAAGAACAACGATCCATTATTTTTACTGAAAGACATCCCAACTATTATTTTTGGAGCGGTTGGTTTGTCTGCTGATAGTAAGTAGCTCAGTAGAACGACTTTATAATTTATTAAAGTAGTTACGAAATAAATAGGAAATAAATTGATTTCATTTGACCTAGATTTTTTATTTGAGAATGCTGACTTTTATTAAAGGAAATAATGCACTGTAAATAAATAATCAACAATAAAATTACCAAAAGGTTGTATAATAATACCATCCGACGAATTAAAATATTTAAGTATGTTTCAAAAATTAACAGGATTTATAAAAATTGGTTAATTCGATTCTTAACTCACTGTTTGTAAATACAAAATTATCAAAATGGCATGTAATAGGCAAATAGAACTAAAATTGACACTATAAACTACACATTTTCCAATTGTATAATATTTCAGAAATCATCAAATATATTTCAGGAAAGATCAATTTAATTTCAAAAAGATCAATTATATTTCAGAATAATCAATTGTATTTCAAAAAGCATCAATTGAAATATAATATATTCTAAAATAGTCCGGTCAATTTAGGGGTGCACAAATTAGCGTAGAGCTAAAAATTTGGTTTTTCGCGTTTTTCAGCAAAACGGTAAGTTTTATTATAAAATTAGGTCAGACAAAAATTGTAGACCATATAATTATCTATAAAAAATGTCTTTATACTTTTTTTCCTAAGAGCCACCGTTTCTGAGATATAACGATTATAAAAGTTGTAATCTTCATAATATGCAGATTATTCGTCAGATTCATTATCGTCTAATACTCACGATAACGGGTACATTTTTTAACCAAATTTCAAAAACCCGGTCTCGAATTAAAGGTGAATGTTTGTTTTATAATCCTATCGAAA
Source organism: Stenus bimaculatus (assembly GCA_963971135.1). Classification (NCBI taxonomy): domain Eukaryota; kingdom Metazoa; phylum Arthropoda; class Insecta; order Coleoptera; family Staphylinidae; genus Stenus; species Stenus bimaculatus. The sequence goes on from OZ020183.1 coordinate 2,518,128, forward strand.
TGGATTTTCTTTTAAGCGACGGGAAAGCTTTCAATAGCGCTCCCGAAAAAGCCAATTTTTTTTGCGGTTTTTTTCGAGCGTCCTCCGCGCCGATTTTGAAAAATCGTAGCTCCGACGGGTTTGAAATCGAAACGACCAAATCGGGCCCCCTTTTTTCCCACATCCTTATTTACTATATCCAAAATTTCCGACCCTCCTAGGTTAATCCTGTGGCGAACGTCAAAGCGTTTTTTAGCAAAAAAAAACAAAAAGGTAATATTGCTTAGCTTTTGACTGTATCCGGAGGGCAAAATCACGAATGGTATTTTCATAAAGGGGAAACAGACTTACGTACCCATAGCGGAGCATTTTTTCGAAATTTTTGTTTGTATCTCATATTCTGACGTTTGAAAATCGGGGAGCAATTTTGGACATTATATTATTTAACGAAATTTAAAAAATCGTACCTACCAAACGACTGGACCGATTTTAACGAGACGTGGTTTATATTATGGCTAAAATTGCCGTTAATACCCAGAAAAATAATCGGTTTTATCAGGCGCGTCCAGCGGCGTCAGGATTTTTTTTTTCCAAAAGCGTACAAAAATATCGAGAAAAAACGGCGCGTAGAGAAAATTGGTAGAAGAAATGGGGCCAAAACGGGACAAAAAATGAAAAATCGCTACACGTGACCTAAAAGAGGATTGATCGAACGAGGTCGGTTTGAAGTTTTGAAATCTCTATCTTTTCATTTTACCTCACACCGACCTATTAAAGTCAAAATTGTGTTTTTTCAACCCCCAACGACCAAAATAATCGCTGTAAGTAAACGACACATCCTATCGTCTAACTAAAATATACGTTGGACTGAGATTTTCAAGTACTACTACGCGACGCATTGACTTTTTTCAATTTCGAAAAAAAACTCAAAATTTTAATCGCGCAAAAAACTTTGTAAAAAAATGCTATTTTGACAATTTTTTTACCCCCCTGCCCCTTCATCGATTTTAACGAATGATAGCTTATCTTAAAGGTTTTTACGTAGGCTTTCACACAAATTTGATATCTTTATTCGTTTAGAAGTCACTTTTGGACGAAGAAATTGCTATGAAATTTTTGATTAATCGGAAAATAATTAATTTTGACCGAACCAGTTGGCCGATTAGAACGATTTATGGCTTACATTGACCGATAGAAAAATATTTTTACTTGTATTACAGCTTCAGTGATGTGTATACGTGGCGTACTTATGCATATTATGAAGATTACAACTTTTTCAACTTTTATAATCGTTATATCTCAGAAACGGTGGCTCTTAGAAAAAAAAGTATTAAGTCATTTTTTATAGATAATTATATGGTCTACAATTTTTGTCTGACCTAATTTTATAATAAAACTTACCGTTTTGCTAAAAAACGCGAAAACCCCCTTTTTAAAATGCAAATCATGCTTTTCGAAATTAAATTGACGAATTCTGATTTTCAAATGGTGCTTTCTGAAATTCAATTAATTCTTCTTGAAATACAATTCACGTTTCTGAATTACAATTGGTGATTTCTGAAATTGAATTTGCCTTTTCTGAAATACAACTGGAACAGGTGGTGTAGAATTGCATGATGGGAATTCAATTTAATTAATAAAAATATCCCCTAAATATTATTATAATTTTTAATAAAATATCTAATGTTATTATTTTTATATAGTAATATCTTCCATTCCAGCACTAGGAGACCCACTCATCAAAGGACTCACTGAAGTAGCAAATAAAAGGCCTGAAGATCCAATCGCTTTTCTAGCACAATATTTGTACAATATTGCAAATAGCAACAATCGAGCAAGATCTCGAGGAAGAACTCAGGTACATACACACTTGGTCCCTTTTATTCTCACATCCTTGGGATAGAACATGGTCATTTTTAAGTCTCCAGGCGAAACGGTGTAGTACCACGGCGCCGAGACGCAAAGTGTACAAATTTTGCGTTTTTTCGCGTGGCAAAAGTACCAAACTATTATACGAATCTCATCTTAAGATCCACCAATGCGAAAAAATCGCGGTTTTTTTATTTGTGATCCGCATTCTATTTATTATTGGATAAACAAGCGCCTTTTTTGATATCTCATTTTTTTATGTACTTTTGGTGCTCTCCAAATCGCGCATTGTTTTTCATGCTTTTTCGACGCGGACTTTAAAAATTCATAACTTTTGATAGGGGTCAGCTATTATGGTCGAATATTTTTTATTTAGCTTATTACATAAATATTTATGAGCAAAAAAATCGACACATCTAAATTTACGCCCTTTGCTTCAGAAAAAAATCGAACGTAAAATGTTAAAAAAATAGCGCCAAACGCGGCAGGATGGTTCTACCACTGGCGTCCACAGTTTCCAAAAATGATTAAATTTTTCTACATTGTATTATAAAAGTATAATTTCTACAACCAGTAGCGCGTAGGAAATTTTTATTTTCGGAGGGGTTCGGAAGTTATGCCTAAATTTTGAATTTAGGGGTGAGTGGCTCCTGTCATGCCATTTTTTAACCGATTTTCAATTTTCAATTTTAAAATTTCAGTTAAATATATTCCTGAAACCAAAATCCCCCACGCGTAGAGTTTTTTGAATTTCGAAAAAATAACGAAAAAATATTTTTTTAAGATCGCATTTTAAAAAATCGCAATTTTTGAAGCGTTTCGGTCTAATCAACCCCTCAACTTCTATTTCATTCCCATGTAATACACCTTTTCTGAAAGCTTATAAGGTTAACTTTACGACAAAAAAAGAATCACATCGCTATCTTTTTTCGTTTTCGAGCTATGACTGAAAATGTAGCAAAATATCCAAAATCTCCGATTTGACCCAAAATTTTGCTCTGAAATTTTTCACTTTTTACAAAATAATTAATATCTTCGAAGCTATTAGCACCACCGGGACGATTAAAAGCTTAAAATTCGCACCGTTACCTCCCCCACTAAATGTTGCAAAATTTTTAATTCTCGGTTTAAAATTGCACCGTCCAGGGCCGAATTTGTACCAAAATTTTACCAAAACTTTGCGAATTTTTTACAAAAAAACTATTTAACCGATTTTAACCAAATATTTTTTTAAATGCTTCTATCTACGGTGTTTACCTTTGGTAAAAAATTGAAATCGGTAAGTTTTATAGTTTTTGAGAAAAACAATAAAAACCGATTCCCATGAAAAATTCCAAGCAATATCTCAAAAAAATTTTTTTTCGAATTTTTTCAAAATCGACCCCGCAAAATAAAAATAATAGAAAATGAATGAAATATAGGGGGACACTTGTCCTCTACACCTTTCGACTATCTTAAAAAAATTAAAAAAAAAAACAAAAAGTGATAACATATTTTTTATGCCACTTTGGAAATGTTTAAAATAGAAATTTATCGTGGTGTTGTTTTAGGCGCTTTCATTATGGGGTTTTAAAGCGCTCTGAAAATTGTGTGCCTTACCCCACATACAGGGTGTACAAAAAGTTCGGCAACTTTTGTACATCTGTAGATAAAAGTTGCAATAAATAATAGCACAAATTCTGTGCTAAACCGTAAGTTCTTACAGGAAAATTACATTTTTTGAGAAATTTTGAAATCATATTTTAACGCCAATACAGGGTGTCTCAGACCACCCGTCCACCCCTTTTATTTTGAGAACGCCTTGTCATACATGGCTGAAATAAAAAAAATTATCACCAAAGCAAATCCGAAGAATGTATTGGTGCACATAGTTTTTACCGGAATAATCCGGAAGTGCCCGGAACCGGAAGTAACATAGGTCGAGTATAGTATCGTTTGAAAGGTATTTTAAAAAGAAACAACTTTTATTAAAATATTTTTTTAATATCTTTCCTAATTAACAAATTAAACGAAAAACAAAAGCAAACAAGTGACAAATGGTTTCTTAAATTATGGAAAAATTAAAAAACTACCATTATCCTCAATGGGTAAGGGTAGAGGCAATTATGATTTTTTAAATGGAAACATGTATTTTTTGCTTCGCTTGTTAAAAATAATCAACTTTTTTAGGTTATGTATTTACCTTAATTCAAAAAATAAAAAAAAGTTGATTATTTTTAACGAATAAAGCGATAAACGCAAAAAAGAGTTTCAATTTAAAAAAATCTCTCTCTTGCCCATTTGCGGATGATGGTAACGATTTAATTTTTCCATAATTTAAGAGACCAATGGTCACTTGTTTGCATATTTTTTTTTCGTTTAATTTGTTAGTTATGCAAGATATTAAAAAAATATTTTAATAAAAGTTGTTTCTTTTTAAAAGACCTTTCAAGCGATACCATACTCGACCTATGTTGCCATTTAAAAATCGAAAGTTACTTCCGGTTCCGGGTACTTCCGGATTGTTCCGGAAAAAAACAAGTGCACCAATGGATTCTTCGGGTTTGCTTTGGTAATAATTTTTTTTATTTCAGCCTTGTACGACAAGGCGTTCTCAAAATAAAAGGGGTGGACGGGTGGTCTGAGACACCCTGTATAACTAAAACGAAATATTTGCAATTTTTTAAGATATTCTATGGTAAGGCAATAAATTAATATGAATTTTTAGGAAAATGACCCTTTAGGTAGTTCGAACTCCAATATAATCCCAGCAAATATAGATGTAGTCACTGTAGAACCAGACGAATCTTCAATGGATGAGGAATCGGCTTTTAGTTCGACCAGTAGGGTAAGAATTGTTTACAGTTTACACCAATATTTTAGTAGGTGTGCACCAACAAAAATCAAACACCTGTGGTAAATTTAAGTCATACATAAATTTATTTTAATTAGGATGAGCACGGACAAAGCATGCTTCACTTTGCTGCAGCTCGATCTCATGGAAGAAACGCTTTATTCCAATTGCTTGTGGAAACTGATATAAATATCGGGTATCGAGATGAGCTATATCGCACTGCTAGAGATATTAGCATACAAGCTAACATAGCAGAAAACACTGTTGAAATCGATAGATATTTACTTCATATAGCAGCTAAAGGTACACTCAAAAATGGTTTAATTTAAAATAATAATTGTTTTAATCTCTTAGGAGACACCGATAAATTAGTAGAGTTACTATTAGATGGATATGATCATATAATCGACATTATAGACGAGGAAGGTGTTCCAATAGTAGATGCTGTTAGTAACGCAAATCAATCTAATACCGTAGCTTTCCTACATTCAATTTTAGCATTCGAGGTAAAATTTTGATCAATTCCTTTACTTTCCAATAATAATTTAATTATAGGAACGAAGGGAAAGAGTACATCATGCCATTAGGGAAGGTAATTTAAATGAAATCAGAAGTCTACTCGCTGATGAAAAAGAGACGGGCAGTGGAAAACTTTTAGCAATTGGAAAAAATAGTTATGGTCGTTGCACTTTACATATAGCTGTTTTATGTCAACAGGAGGAAATTGTGGATTATTTAGCCAACACATTTCCTGATACTCTCAAAATTGGAGATAACGTAAGTTATAATTATCGCAGTGGAGTAGCCAGGAATTTTGGTCACCAGAAATGTTAAAACTAACTATACAGGGTGTCCCATTTGAGGTTGGACTCTATGGGTATCTTTGTTATTATTGGAGATAGAAAGTCGGTTAAATGAACAAAGTAGTAGAGATTTTTTCGAATATTAATAATTCATTTAGAAAAAATTTGAATATCGCATCGTTCCAACGCTATCTTTAAAAAACAAGAAAATTCGATTTTCAAAATATGCCTATAACTTCGTTATTTTCGGTGGTACAAAAAAAATTTTTTGACTTATTTTTTGTGTACAATGCAGTAAAACAAATGAATATTTTTTTATGCCAACGGATTAACCGGAAATGAACCAAACTTATTTTTTTCTTATGGCAGCCATATTGGATTTACACATATTCGGAATTAGTGTATTTTTTTGAGTAATTTGATATATCATATGTAATATTTCAAGAAAAATAGAAATAATTTTATTTTACTAATCAAAAATGGCTTTGAATAGATGTAAACTGTCAATACATATGTGTTAAGATTTATTTTACATTTAATATTTTAAATAGTTACATTTATGTTATTGACAATTTACATCTCTTAAAGTCCAATGTTAGTTTGTAAAATCAAATAATTTTATTTTTTTTTTAAATATGACATATGGTATACCAAATTACTCAGAAAAAAATATTGATTCCGAATATGTGTAAATCCAATATGGCTGCCATAAGAAAAAAATAAGTTTGGTTCATTTCCGGTCAATCCGTTGGCGAAAAAAAATATTCATTTGTTTTACTGCATTGTACACAAAAAATTGTCTGTATTAAGCCAAAAAAATTTTTTGGTACCACCGAAAATAACGAAGTTATAGCCACATTTTAAAAATCGCATTTTCTTGTTTTTTTCAAGATAGCGTTGAAACGGTGCGATATTCAATTTTTTTGTAAATGAATTATTAATATTTGAAAAAATCTCTACTACTTTGTCCACTTAACCGACTTTCTATCTCTAATAATAACAAAGATACCCATACAGTCCAACGTCAAATGGGACACCCTGTATTTTGATTTTAAACCATTTGTTTAGTGTTATAAAAATCAATTTTTTTATAATTTTTTTCATTTCGTAAAAAAATTAATTTTGATGTTTTAGTGTAATTTTTAGATTTTTGTAATTTTATAGGTTCTTAGAAAATCGGCAATAAAATCAAAATTATTGAAACCACACACTAGTTTAATAAATCACTGTAAAGATAATACTTATTGTTTTTTATTTATTTTTTAAAGTCAAAAATTGGTTAAGAAATGGCGGAATTATAACTTTTTTCGAAAAAAAAATAATGTGAAATTATCAATTTTTAGGTTAACTCGCGATTTTAGGGCTAAAAAAGGATTAAAATTACAAAACCTACAATTGTGGCTTAAATTACAGTACAAACTTTAATTCGAGTAATTTTTTATAATAAAATTGATTTCGTGTCCTAAAAATCAAAATTCTTGTATAACTTTTTTGTTTATCAATCGATTTTGATTATTCTTGTTTTATTTTGTGTTTAAAATCTCATGTGATAAATTAAAAAAAATAATTTTCAAATTGTTTATAGTAATTTCGTATTTTCTTGTAATTTTTAGATTTTACAGTTTCTAAAAAAACGGCGATAATAACTAAAAAAATAAAACTCAAACAAATTTACTTTTCCATTGCAAAAACACTAGTTGCCAGTTTTTAATGTGTTTTTAAAATAAAAATTTGTTTAGGAAATGGCGGAGTTATTAATATGTAAATTTTGTCTTGCAATTGATTATTTTAAACTAAATCATAGTTTAAGCCCAATATATCCCAAAAATATTAAAAATTAAATTACAAAAGAAGTTTTAATAGCAGTTCGAACTTCAATTTAAGTAATTTCTATTTTTGTGTAAATTACATTATGATTTAAAACCACTTCTTTGATAAAAATTAAAAAAAAACCTGTTCTAAAAATCGAAAATCTTGTATAACTCTTTTGTTTATTAACCGATTTTAATAATTTTTATTTAATTTTGTATATAAAACTTGTAATTTTTTCATGTGTTAAGCCAAAAAAAAAATCAGTTTGGTTGTAATTTTTATTTTTTGTAATTTTAAAATTTAGTAGGTTCTTAAAAAATTGTCGATAAAATCTAAAATATTTAAGACTGAAACAAGTCTAATATTCCATTAAAAAGTCAATAAATGTAGGTTTATAACGTGCGTTTAAAATCAAAAATTGGTTTAAAAATGGCGGAATTATTCACGTTTTTAGAAAAGGTTTCAAAAATTCATAAAATTTAATGTATTCAAATTTACTAGAGATGTAAAGTTTTTTTTAAATACCAACATTTTTCAAAATTTTTAATGTTAAAACGTGATTTCTATAAAAAAAATGGGGCTTTAATAAATTATTTATTTATTACAAAAAAAAAAAAAAAATGTATACAGGGTGTCGTATAAATCGACCAACACCAGTTAACTGGAGAATGTTTCTAATATCTCTGTTATTAATAAAGTTACAGGTTACAGATTTGATTAAATTAAAAATTCCGAGCCGTTCCGCAATTTTTGAAAAAGTCTAATATTTCATTAACTACAAATGTTTCTAAAAGTTATTTGTTAAAAATATATCGTCATTAAGAATTGAATTTTCTGCAAGACCATATTTTCCTTTTTTAACTCCATTAAAGTTGATCTATTTAAATACTCGTTTTAATAAAGCGGTTAAAATTTTCCGTAACTTTAAACGAATTTATAGATACGCCAAATTTAATGAAATTTAAATTTAAAAATATAGGCATATAGATAATTAAATCCTTAAAGGCTTAACATATTTTTAAAATTTATAATTCCAGTTTTTAAAATATTATTTTTGGTGAAAAAATAAAATAAAAAATATACCATGTCATTAAGAATTAAATTCTCTAAAATACTACATTTTTAGTTTTTAATTTAATTGAAGTTAGCCTATTTAAATATTCGTTTAAATGGAATTTTCTTAAGTTTTTAATTTTTCTACGAGATTGCAGATAGGCCAAATTTCATAAAATTAAAATTTGAAAATATTGCGATGTAGATAATTATATTTTTGATGGCTTAACATATTTTTAGTGTATCAATATTTTAACTCTTGAAAAATCCAATAGCTACTGATATCTTGAAAACCGATTTTGTGGTAAAAAATAGTTTTTTCCGAACTTTCATATAGCAACAAATCACCTTCTGAACCCCAGCCTGGCTACGCCACTGAATTATCGTATTGCAAATTAATAAAAAATTTAATTATAGTTAGAACGCACCGCTTTACATTATGCCATGGGTGTAGAAAAAATAGAATCAATAAGTAGAGTTTTAATCAAGGCAGGAGCGACGAGGGTACCAAAGGATTTAAAAGGACGTCAGCCAACGTATTATTTCATGAATAAATCTGACATTCTTCGTTTGCAAGAAGAGGAGGAAACTTTTTGAACCTTAATAGTATTAATAAATTAATACACAGCACAAAAGTTTCAAAACAATTTAAAACACAAGTATTAAGCACCTCAATTTTATATGTTGAAATTTCCTACTAAATATAGTTTATTCGTAGTCTAAAATTTTATATTAACATATTATATTTATACTGCTTTAATAACTGTTAATAAATAACATTGAATTGATAATATTTATTTATTGTCCCTTTTAATAAATTACTATTACATTCCTAATATTAATTACTGTGAATATGGCTTCTTCAAATCAATGTTGGGAACCCAGGGTTGAGGATTAATGTACGTAATTGATGCAGAAGATCTTAAAGCTATAAAAAATTAATTTACAAAGTAATTACAGTACTTTTACTTACATTCGATCCCTCGATTTAATGGAGTGGGTTTCGCTTTACTTCTCGACTGTTGTAACCAAATTTCATATGCTTTAGCACTGTAATCTAAACGTTTTTGACGCTCTTGTTCCAATTGTTGATGCTTCAATTGATCTCTCATCTTTTTTTCTACAAAAAATTATACAAAATATATCCGAGAAATGATGAGCAACTTTTGTTTTTCAAATGAGAACATGAGATCAAAAAATTAATACCAAGAACAATACCAGGGGTCCCATTATAACTTCAAAATAAAGTTATTCAAAAAAGTATATGTCATTCTAAACAAAAATTTTTTGCGTCCAAAAAAGTTTAAAATTTTTTTGGAACACCCTATATAATTTCCTTCTTTTCGTTGTAGTTTTAATTTTAATCAAGTGTACTTTGGATTTTCTTTTTACTTAATTGCTTTTATGATTGTTTTTAAAACTAAGAGATGAAATCTAAAGACAAAATCCTAAGCATACTTGTTTTTAATTAAAATATTGATAATAAAAATATATACAGGAATCCCAAAAATCACTAAAATTTTTAACTTTTAAAACAGTTGTAACACACCAAAAATTAGTATTTTTTTAAACAAATTTTCAAAAAAGTTCCAATGAGGAAAATATTAATTAAATAAGCCTATTTTATAGGAATTTGTCTAAATTTTATAATGGAACTAATTTTGTAAGTCTAGCTTCAGTGGAAATATCATTTTTTTGGCGTTCAAAGTGCTTACAACGTTTTCATCCAAAACATCAGTTTAAATAAAAGCGTTGAAAACTTTTTAAATGGGATTTCAAAAAAGACCCCATTGCGAATTTTATTTTTTAAATGGTCGATTTTATAAAAAATTAACCAAATTTTATAATAAAACTTATTTTGTAATCATAACTTGACTATAAATACCCTTTTTGGGTCATTAAAGTACGACTAAAAATTTCCCCAAAAAATAACTTTAACTTCAATTGGTTATATTAAATTTATCTTTTGGCCCATGGTTGATTTTATACTTTCGAATTATAGTTTATAACCTAAACTTTAATTTAAACTCAAAAATGTTGCTATAATTTTATCGAATCTATCAGTTTTTAATCAACTTTTTAGAATTTTTTTATACACCAAAAATGAGTATTTTTATAATCAATTTTCAAAAAGTCTAACTTCCGTGGAAATGTAGTGGCATTCAAAGTGGTATAATGTTTTTATCAAAATAATCATTTTAAATCATTTAACTTAATTTATGACTCATAATTGATTAAAAAACCTTATTTGCTACCCACTTTTCGTAAATAAGTTTTATAGAAAAAAAATTATAAAAAAAAACATATTTTTTCAAAAATTTTTATACAGTGCGGACAAAAAGAAAATTCCATATTATGAAAGTTTATGTGTGTAAGAGAGAGACATAAAATATACAGGGTGTCTCAGACCACCCGTCCACCCCTTTTATTTTGAGAACGCCTTGTCGTACATGGCTGAAATAAAACAAATTATTACCAAAGCAAACCCGAAGAATCCATTAGTGCACTTATTTTTTCCGGAACAATCCGGAAGTACCCGGAACCGGAATTAACTTCCGATTTATAAATGGCAACATAGGTCGAGTATTGTATCGTTTGAAAGGTCTTTTAAAAAGAAACAACTTTTATTAAAATATTTTTGTAATATCTTGCATAATTAACAAATTAAACGAAAAAAAAATATGCAAACAAGTGACCATTGGTCTCTTAAATTATGAAAAAATTAAATCGTTACCATCATCCGCAAATGGGCAAGAGAGAGATTTTTTTAAATTGAAACTCTTTTTTGCGTTTATCGCTTTATTCGTTAAAAATAATCAACTTTTTTTTATTTTTTGAATTAAGGTAAATACATAACCTTAAAAGTTGATTATTTTTAACAAGCGAAGCAAAAAATACATGTTTCCATTTAAAAAATCATAATTGCCTCTACCCTTACCCATATTAAGGATGATGTTTTAATTTTTCTATAATTTAAGAAACCATTTGTCACTTGTTTGCTTTTGTTTTTCGTTTAATTTGTTAATTATGAAAGATATTAAAAAAATATTTTAATAAAAGTTGTTTCTTTTTAAAAGACCTTTCAAACGATACCATACTCGACTTATGTTGCCAGTTAAAAATCGAAACTTACTTCCGGTTCCGAGCACTTCCGGATTATTCCGGAAAAAAATAAGTGCACCAATACATTCTTCGGATTTGCTTTGGTAATAATTTTTTTTATTTCAGCCATGTACGACAGGGGGTTCTCAAAATAAAAGGGGTGGACTGGTGTTCTGAGACACCCTGTATATCCGAGAAATATACAGTGCGGACATAAAGAAAATCCCCCCACTGCTAACTTTTAAACGGTTATGTTTTCATTCTTAAAATTTGTCCACTAAAATATTTAATTGCGAACTTTCTAATAAAGGTATTTTTGATTTTGTGGAACTTCCGGTTATACCGGAAGTGGATAGCAACTTTCTTATTTTAAATGGAACACCCAGTATATTTTTGCATTTTCGTGTTCTCCATAAAAATACCATTAAATTAACCTAGCGTAGTGTGCTCTACTATTAATACTTTCGGAATTACGCCCATTTGAAAATCACATTTTTATGCAACTTCATTTACACCGGAAGTTGGAGCCAACTGCCTCAACTTCCTTATTTTAAATGATTTTCTTTTGCAATTAAGTTAATAACATTAAATTTAAACAAAATTATGTTTAACCTTAAGTTCGTTAATTTTCCACTTCCGGTGTAAATGAAGTTGCATAAAAATGCGATTTTTCGAATGGGCGTAATTCCGAAAGTATTAATCGTAAACCACACTATACTATAGGTCAATTTAATGGAATTTTTATGGAGAATACGAAAATGTACTAGGTGTTCCATTTAAAATAAGAAAGTTGCCATCCACTTCCGGTATAACCGGAAGTTCCACAAAATCAAAAATACCTTTGTTAGAAAGTTAGCGATTTGAGTCCTCCGTAGACAAATTTTCAGAATCAAAAACATAACCGTTCAAAAGACAGCAAGGGGGGATTTACTTTATGTCCGCACTGTATTCGGAATTTGTGTATTATTCTGAGTAATTTGATATATCATATCATATGTAATATCCCAGCTAGCAAAATTAAGTCGGCCGACATTCGGCCGAATATACGCCTCCCATACTGGGTACAACGGGCCTTCAACGGCAAATGATGTTGGGCAGATTTCAATAGGTCACTCCGGCCGAAAGGCGGCCAAACGCACTGCTACCGCTGCGATGAAATGTATTTTCCGCGACGGCCCTATTATGTACCGACATCATTTTGCTTTCATACCGCCGCATTGCCAGCAATGGGCCTGCACATTGCCTTTGTGCACTACACTTCAGATTGGGTTATAAAAAAAATAATTTTATAATATTTATTATAATGATTATATACAATTCATAATGCCTTTATTTCCTATACGCCAACTCGCTTAATAATCGATGAGCATCTGTACGCGGCCAATTATCGATTTCTGATTTTCGTTTTTTGATTACCGAGACTATAAGCTTAGAAAAACGGCAAGCTGGGATGGGATTCGAACCCGCATTCTCGGATTGAGACACTGACGCCTTAGCACTCTGGACCACCACTGACCTTGTCACACTAGACACAATTCAGAAATAAAAACTTAAAAGTATTATTCTTATTTTCTTATCATTCTTTATGTAATCTAAGCATGCAACTCGTAAAATCGTGATTAAATAATAATCACGATTTCAGTCGTTGTATTACATATGAAAATTAACAATTTTTAAAAATAAACTGCGTTAAATAATAATAAAAATTAAAAAAATACAAAATTTTAAATAACTACCCAGCTAGCAAAATTAAGTCGGCCGACATTCGGCCGAATATACGCCTCCCATACTGGGTACAACGGGCCTTCACTGGCAAATGATGTTGAGCCAATTTCAATAGGTCACTCCGGCCGAAAGGCGGCCGAACGCACTGCTACCGCTGCGATGAAATGTATTTTCCGCGACGGCCCTATTATGTACCGACAACATTTTGCTTTCATACCGCCGCATTGCCAGCAATGGGCCTTCACATTGCCTTTGTGCACTACACTTCAGATTGGGTTATAAAAAAAATAATTTTATAATATTTATTATATTTATTATATTATGATAATGATTATATACAATTCATAATAAATATATTCTAAGAAACTCAAAAAGATATAGGTATATCTATCTTACTAAAAATAAGCAAATATTTGACTTTGGAGCATTTTATATTGCCAGAATATATTTCGTAAACACTCGAAACTAGTCGAAAAAAAAAACCGAAGGAAATAAATTTAATGTCAGAAATCGTGTTAAGGCCCATCAAGTTGCCAATGCAATATTTGCAAAGCTCGAATGAAAATAAAATATGTATCTAAGCCTAGTGTCGAGCAACTTATGGCCCTTAGCTTGTATTCAACGCCGATGCTTTGCCGACATAAAACCGCCAATCGGCCAATGTTACTGTGTTAGCTGGGTTACCTTGCCGGGCAACATGTTAAGAGCCATCGAAGGCCCTAATCTTCCAATCGACGCCGACACTTTGCCGACCGTGCCGTAATAAAACCGCCAATTGGCCGATGTTACAGTGTTTGCTGGGATTTTAAGAAAAATAGAAATAATTTTATTTTACTAACCAAAAATGGCCTCGAATAGATGTAAACTGCCAATAGTTACATTTATGTTATTGATAATTTACATCTCTTAAAGTCCAATGTTAGTTTGTAAAATCAAATAATTTTATTTTTTTTAAATATGATATATGGTATACCAAATTGCTCAGAAAAAAATACTGATTCCGAATATGTGTAAATCCAATATGGCTGCCATAAGAAAAAAATAAGTTTGGTTCATTTCCGGTCAATCCTTTGGCGAAAAAAAATGTTCATTTGTTTTACTGCATTGTAAACAAAAAAATGTCTGTATTATGTCAAAAAACTTTTTTAATACCACAGAAAATAAAGAAGTTATAGCCATATTTTAAAAATCGCATTTTTTTGTTTTTTTCAAAATAGCATTGGAACGATGCGATATTCAATTTTTTTGTAAATGAATTATTAATATTCGAAAAAATCTGTACTACTTTGTCCATTTAAGCGACTTTCTATCTCCAATAATAACAAAGATACCCATACAGTCCAACGTCACATAGGACACCCTGTATACTATTGAATAGAATTAAGTTATAAAATTACCAATTAATTCTTGTTCTTTTCGTTTTGACCATAGTGCAAAGCGTATTTCACTTTCTTGCAAGCGCTTCTCCTTTAATTCCTCCTGAATTTTTTCCAGCCGTTTCTTTTCTTCAAGCTCCCTCCTCTTATTTTCTTCCTCGATTTGTTTATTAGCAAGCCATCTCTTAAAATTCTCTCTTTCTTCTTCGAGTATCTGTTCACGTTTAGTCTTCTCAATTTGTTCAAGTAAAAACTTCTTTTTTTCCTCTAATTTTTTAACGTAATCCTTCTTCGCGCACCAGTTGCGAAAGCTAACATCCCTATTAGTAGTTTCGCCGATAAAACGTACGGTATTAAAACTGGTGAGCGATGATAGAGATAATTTAAGATCATCGATCGATGAAGTTTTAATCCCACTATCGGTTTCATCAGTACTCCCAGTATATTGCAAATTCACTTGAGATACGTTACAACTTTTGGTGGATGCTCGATTTTCCGTCCCTTCGTTATAAGGATGATAAAAACATTTTCCTGGGTTACTGAAGCACGTGCAGTGCTTCACAATTTTAGCTTTGCTCTGTTCATACTTTTCGTTCCCATACACACTCAAACAAACAGGGCCTTGCTTAAAAGACATCTTCTAAAATATTAGCTGAACTAATTCAGCTAATCCACCTAAATTTCAAGATAACCAATTCCTCATTTAAATTTCGTTTGAAGCAATATTTACAGCTGAAACAGTTAAAATAACAACACAAACAAGTCTAGACATTACAACAAATGTCAAAAAAAACAACAGTTATTAACAAAGCTGGCTTTACTAGTGATGAAAAAAAAGTTTATTTTTTCTTTCAATACATTTTTTTAATTAATGATACATTGATGAATTTTTTTGCAAACATTATTCTTTATAAAAAATAGTTGTCTTAGATGTTATGTTAGTACAATGATTCTCCAGCATTTAAAGTTCTTGGTTTCTTAATTTTATCAAGATTTTTAATGACGATATCGTGGAGTGAGCAATAACGATTCCGAATTTCAGCCATTACCAACCAAAGACTCAAATACTCCTTTTCATCGAGCTCTTGTACAGCTCTTCGGTAATCCGCTAGATGTGGGTATTTGGCTACTTTCGATACAAGTTTTCCTAAAGATAAAAATAATTATTATACAATTGTTACTCATCATTAATTTACCTCTCGATATGAAATATCTAGAAATTTGGTCAAAAAATGCTGCAGCTTCACCTTCAACCGACTGCACTTCAGCTAAAGTATCTTCTTGAATCGACACACCAAAATTATTACCGTCCTCGATTTTAGGAATCATAAACGAAATCCACATTTTGAGCTACAAGTTATTATTATATTATATTAATTACTAAAAACTAAATTTAAACATACTAAATTCGAATCCTCCATTAACTTCCTTATATGTGGTTTAACAATTTCAATAAGCTCCAAAAGGTGCTTATTGCTTGGCACAGGTCCGTTGGGAAGTATCATAACTTTAGTACCATCTTGAACGGCATTGCTATTATCGAGTTTCCGTTTTTTATCAACATGAAGATCATCATGACTGTTTAATAATATTGGATCTGGTACTGGAATATTTAAATCGTGATATACGTCAGAAAAATGACGATTTTTAAATGCAGGAGTCTCTAAAAGCTCATTTAAGTTCACAATCGTTTCCGGAAAACCTTTCCATATTAAATTTTCCGCTTTTACTTTTAATGATTCTTTGTATTCTTGAACCTAGCGATGATTTATGAATTAAATTAAACACTTTAAACATTAAAAGGTTTAACGTGAGGAATTTGGATGGGAGTCAAATTTTATCACAATCATTTTAATTACCGAGATAAATTATGTGTCATGGTTATGAAACATTCAGAAAATATGTGCTGGTGTGGTTGGCTTTAAAAGCAAGAAATTCAGCAAAAATTTGACCTTGCATCAAATAGTAATAGTAACGAAAAATCATACCTTTACGAAACAAGCATTTTTAGTCAAATCTATCGAGGAATCTGAACAAGTTGTTATGCTCATTGCTTCTTTTAATAATAACGTATTCTTAACTCGAAATTTGGACTTAACAGGAAAAAAAATGATTGAAATGAAAATGAAGGAGCATGGTTATTATGGTGACAGGTGTTTAAAAACATCAATAAAACGTTTTTAAGAAAGCATTTGAACGTACTATATTTGTTACCTTTTTACTAACTTCATCTGCCATTTTATTACCTCGGAGTACGGAAAAAATACGATTATTATCAAAAAATATTAACAAATACAAATTACAGTTTCACAACACGTCTTAACCTAGAAACCGCTGGCGTCAATTTAACCAACAATATTTTTGTCAAGCATGCGCACAACTTTTTTACATTACTAAAGCAAAATAATGAATCATTTTAAATTTATTATTTATTTAATTAAAATATAATAATTTATAAATTATACTATTATTTAAGTATTAAAATTTTAATATTAGGCAACCAAATGTACATTTATGTTTGTCAAATACATACCACAGAAAACTTTTATAGAGCAAAAAAATACAATGTTGCCAAAATAATCACAAAATTCTGAAATACAGGGTCTTCAAAAATGAGTGATACTGGTACTTTGCATGGTTTGAAGGACCTTATCGTTCTCTGGGAGGATCGTGTTCCAACGTTGATATTCATACCACATGTATAGAAAAGTAAAATATTTAATTTTGTAAAATATTGGGACATGAAAATATGTCCGGGCTTCAGAAAACGCTTTTGAAGTTGTGAATTTTTAACATCATTTTGCACAATTCGATGTCGGGATTAACTAACAACTAACATTGCATTAATGCAATATTAGTTGCCGACATCATCTAAATATTTTAATTTTCTGATGTTAATAATGTATTAATTATGTACTTAATTACATATTTATAAATATCATATTTTAATTATTTAGCGTATAGTTTTATCAAATTAATAAGTAAATTCACAATTAATTTTTTTTAAATTATTGCAGTTGCCGTTTTTTCTTCAATTTTTACAAAAACTTGAATAAAAGGTTTGGGACATTGCATACGACTATGATATTTCTATTACGTGATAAAATGGTATTAGTATTATAGTTTACGAAAGTTTCATAAATATCCATTCACTAGAACGTCTAGAACATCTTGAAATTAAAATGATACGATTTTTACAGTACATTTCGGATTTTCTAAAACATTGGCAACATTGGATAATTTTTCACCTACGTGTCACAAATAAATCCATTAATTTCCAAATGTATTATTTAATTGTAAACATAAATACAGTGCGGACATAAAGTAAATCCCCCCCTGCTAACTTTTGAACGGTTATGTTTTTGATTCTGAAAATTTGTCTACGGAGGAATCAAATCGCGAACTTTCTAACAAAGGAATTTTCTATACCGTGCGGACATAAAGTAAATCCCCCCCCCCCCCTGATAACTTTTCAACGGTTATGTTTTTGATTCTGAAAATTTGTCTACCTAGGAATCTAATTGCGAACTTTCTAATAAAGTTATTTTTGATTTTGTGGAGTTTCCGGTTATCCCGGAAGTGGATGGCAACTTTCTTATTTTAAATGGAATACCCAGTATATTTTTGCATTTTCGTGTTCTCCATAAAAATGCCAATAAATTGACCTAGCATAGTGTGGTCTACGATTAATGCTTTCGGAATTACGCCCATTCGAAAAATCGCATTTTTATGCAACTTCATTTACACCAGAAGTGGAAAATTAACGAACTTAAGGTTAAACATAATTTTGTTTAAATTTAATGTTATTAACTTAATTGCAAAAGAAAATCATTTAAAATAAGGAAGTTGGGGCAGTTGGCTCCAACTTCCGGTGTAAATGAAGTTGCATAAAAATGTGAATTTCAAATGGGCGTAATTCCGAAAGTATTAATAGTAGAGCACACTACGCTAGGTCAATTTAATGGTATTTTTATGGAGAACACGAAAATGCAAAAATATACTGGGTGTTCCAATTAAAATAAGAAAGTTCCCATCCACTTCCGGTATAACCGGAAGTTCCACAAAATCAAAAATACCTTTCTTAGTAAGTTCGCAATTAAATACTTTAGTGGACAAATTTTAAGAATCGAAAACATAACAGTTCAAAAGTTAGCAGGGGGGGATTTTCTTTATGTCCGCACTGTATAATATATCCAAGCGCACCTAATTATTTTTAATAAGAAATGCAATTTTTTGGAAATGAAAATAAAATTAAAGCGATTCCGGGCTCTGAGTTGCGCTAAGTTCTAAGAAAATTGCACTAATTCTTCTGACGAGATTGTATGATTTTTTAATTTTATAGATTTATTTCTAGGAAAAACCATTGTACGTCCTTTTCTTCAAAAATATTTATAAAAACTTGAAATGTTGTTTCTTATTTTGCACGCACGATTTAAATCGATCTCTAATAATAATAACAAAAACAACTAATTAGAGGAATATTTAAAATTGCAAATCGTAATTACAGGTAACTAGCATATGTATTTTTTAACAATAATTGTCACACTTGTCAAAATTTAAAATTTGAATAGCTGCAGTAGCCAGCTTAATAATAGATTTTTGCCATACCGTTTAATTATTTAACAGCATCTTCTAAACAAAATTGAAGGTGATATTTTATATTTAAAATATTATAGTTCGTTTTGGTAAGTTAGATTTTAATTTCATTTCTGCCCAAATTCCCATATGAAAACGATAAGGTCCTTTGAATTAATTGTATTGTGTTCTCTGTACATTATTTTAAATAAGCTAAAATTCAGGAAGGTATTTAATTACGTTTATCATTTATGTGAAAATAAAATTTATACAGCATTTACAAATTACAAATCATTTAAAGTAGCTTTAGCTCTTTTTTCGCACCAATCTTGAGGGCATCGTGCTGCTTTTGGGTCAGGATCGCACCGATCACAAGTTTCCTCAACAATTCCCAGAAATTCCTTCGCTTTATTTTCATATTTGTTGAGAATTGGTATAGCTTTCTCTAAAAGGCAATGTTCAAACGAGGTCATAACTGGAAGACTAACATCCTTTTGGATGCCATCTGTAAAAAATCAATTGAAAATAATCGTTGATTTTTAAATAATTTAACTTACAAGGTCCAACTTGGAAGGGAAGACCCATATATTTGGCTTTGGGGTGAGCGTTGGAACGAATGAAAGCGCACTCGTGTATGTCAGTGTATCCTTTAAGGCCTTTAATTAAAGATATTACAAATCTTGAAATCGCAAATGCTGCGGATAAGGTTGCTCCTTCACTACTTTTTAATTTAACTAAATTGCAATGAGCACACTGCACAGCTTTTGTAATCATTTGAATTTCCTCCTACAAAAAATAATTTATTTTAAAAAAGCATAGTAAACATTATTTTACTGTGACTTTAACTGTAACATGTAATTTATCGTAAAAATGTCTGATTATTGGATGCAGCTGGAGATGTTTACCTCATTAAAATCATTATACGGTTTTGCTTGTGATAAAATAGGTACAATTGCATCAGGAATGTTTCCACCTAGTACAGGAACACAAACGCATTCAGGTTCTAATCCTAACATTTCTGCAACGAAGGTGTTTGTTCGTACCACATTTAAAGAAGTGACTCCAAATACTGCTTTGTGATTGTACACATTTTTGGATTTAAGAATTTCTGATGCTATAGGAATCATTCCACTTATGGGATTTGAAGCTATTGCAAATAAAGCCTGGAATTATTTAATTACATTATTTTTTTTTGAGAAATTTGTTAATACCTTTGGTGAATGCTCTGCGGCAGCAGTCATAATTTCTTTAATAACACCTGCATTATGATAAAACATATTTTCAAAATCGGTTTGGTTGGCTGAAGGTGTTGAAGACCCTACTATCACAACAATGCTTGAATTCTAAAAAAGATAATTAATATGTGATAGATCCATCTAAAATTAATAATTAATATATAATAAATTTAATTAATACTAATTAAAAAAGATAGTTTGTATAAATTTTAAGTGATGTTTCTTGCATACCTTAAGGGCTTTATCAATATTGGGTGATGAATAAGATTTGACTTTACATTTTGTATCCACATGACTCAATTCCAAGCTCAAGCCAGAAGTATCTAACACATCGTAAAGAGCTAATTTATCAATGTAGGGTGATTGTTTTAACATTAAACTTAAAGGTTGTCCCACATTTCCTAAAAAAAATAAATATAAATATAGATTGTGGGTATAAAATAAAACATACCACTTGCACCACATAATGTAACTTTTAATTGTGAATTTTTGCTGTAAAATCGATTAAAAGTGATGTAATTATATTTTTTAGTTATAAAACTTAGTAATTTTAGTGATGAACCAAAAGAAATCATGTTGAAAAAGTCTAGTGTCAAACTTTTATGAAAGCAAACTTCTTTGTTTATTTAAAATTTAATGATTAGGGAAATAAATTAGATAAATTTCTTATATTATTTATATATTAATTACCATACACATCAATATTAAAAAAAAACCATATAATTACAAAGACGCGTACAATAATAATAAATAATTTAGGGGTAATTTAGTTTCCAAAATACTAGAGAACAGGAAGTATCCAAAATTCTTAAAAATAAAAAAGGGTGATGTATGAAGTAAATAATTGGCGATTCAAATTAATAGGCGTTTTTTCGCGACTAAAAATTTTTACGAATTTTTACGAATTGTTACGAAATTCAGTAACTACTCCATTTTCGCGAACAAAATTGACTTGAAGTTACTTCAGCTATGACGTCATACCTGTAAAAATTGTTAGCGAAATCATAACTATGGTAAGGTTACTGATAGTAGTATGTATTTCCATCCTTGTTTTTTTGAATTCTACTAACTTCACACGCAATAAATTATTATTATTGCTATTATGATCAAATTGGTGAAAATACATTTCCCTTAATTGAACAAAGGCCAATGTTCCCTCTTAATCAGTTTCATTGCGTGAACTTATGATTAAATATAAATATTTTTTTTGTGATTTAGCTAAATGCATTTTCATATTGTATCATTTCTATTTTTTATTTTACTCTCTATTCTTCTATAGCGATTTAGAAAACAGTCAGATTTCAAAATGTAGTAACCAATGCGTTTTCGCGGTGTTTCAAGTTGTTACTGCGTATGTCGTAATAAGTACTAATAAACTTATAACTACTGTTACGACCTGTTTGTCGCGAAAAAACGCTTAATATTTCCCGCGCAAATGTATGTTTGGTTACATATTCTAGTGACGTCACGTCGGTGACAAAATAAATAAAAATATAAACTTGCAAAGAAATAATCAAACGCATTTAATAATACAAAGTAAATTAGGTAAGTTGACGTTATTTACTTGACTATAATAGACATTAACAAACGTTAAACGCTAAATTCGTCTGCACAACTATTACGGACGTGACGTCATTTCATAGTTTAGCGCTATGCCGCAAGAGGGAGATCGCTTAGCTAGAATCGCCAATAGTGTCTATTTAAATTATGGTAAATTCTATTGACATATATGTTAATTACAAAAATTAAAGTTACAACCTCTATACTTTGCATTAAATAAATGCCCTTTTCCTGAACGTTGGCAGGGCACCTTTTACATATTACTTATATAAGAAATTTGACTTGATTAATATACCGAATCAAGTTATTTATGCACATAGATGCGACAAATATAGTATATTTATATAGATTTGTGCCTAAGCTATGCTAAATCACTCATATTCATTTATAATTATACACCAAGTCTTTAAAATAAATGAAATAATGCATCATGCTTTGTGCAACATTATTTTATTTATTTGAAACATCTTAAAGTACTTGGTTTTTAAAATTTTATACACTAATAAATAAGAAAAACACAAACTTTTCGAAAAAAACCACTAATTCTATGCAAAGTATAGCTTGTATACATTAGATATTCGTGCGTGCCATCAAAATGGGTTGTTTCTTTTTTTAAACACAAAAAGTTTGCCGAAACTTGATGTGTTTAAAAAAGGAAACAACCCGACACACAATAAAATACCTAAAACTAGAATTATTGTTTCCATTAGTAACAATCAAACAATTGATGATTGACCATTAAAGCCACAGTCATCACCATGCTATGGAAAAATGGCAATTGTATATATTTAATGTAATGCGTTTCATTTTTTGGTCATCAGTTTCAGATATTCCAAGGCATTACGAGCTGCAGCTGCATGGGCGTCTTTTACAGTAGAAGCTGTTCCATGACAGACAGCTATCGGAAGAGTAGACATTTGTACCAAACACTGGTATTTTCCAGATAGAGTTTTTTCTTCGACATCTACATATGTTAGTTCAAACATTTGCTCAGATGCCACTTCTTGAAGAAATTGAACGTAGTTAAAGTCCTTTGCATTCAATGTGATTTTCTGAAAATAATTTAAAATTAGTGGATGATATATTATACAGGGTGTCTCAAAACATACCGAAAATATTTCAGGGATGAATTGGCTTTGTGTATCGAACACAATGGAGATAATTTTGAACATTTCTTGTAAATAAAATTATAAAGATGTAATAAATAAAAATGTATTTATTGAATTTAAATTTTAACAGTTAGATTTACGACATATGTTTATAAGGACTTCAATTCTAAATGAGTTCTAGAATTCATGCTTAAAATATTTCCGGTATGTTTTGGGACACCTTGTATTATAAAACCACAAAAAAATAATTTAAAAATATTAAAGCAAAAAGGTGCATTAAATTAGATTGTGATTGGTCATCCCAGCGGCGGCCATTATTATTAAATCACGAGATTCGCTCAAACTTTGTGTATATTTGGTGGCCTACAAATTTCATTATTTTTTTTTAAGTAATTACAGATATACAGGGTGACAATAAAGTTCGGAACAAAATTCGTAACTGCCTTATTTAATTTTTTTGAGAAAATTTTAGTTTTTAAAATGCCATCTTTTGGTATCCAAAAAATATTAATGATATCACCTGTCTGTTTCTGGATCCCACCAAACAGATAATTTATGGTTTTATAATCACTATTTATTTTTTATTATTATTTATGCATATAATTTCTAAATAATTATTTATCATTGTGGTATTATTGTGATTGTAAGTGTTTATTATTATTAATTTTGTGAACATACATTAATTTTAGAGATATTAAAATTATTTGTAATTTTTATAAATCTTTGCTTGAATAAAATCTTACCTGTAATTCCGTTATTTTAGGACCGGTAGCTTTTTTTAGGTACTTATGAAACTGGGATATTTTTACTGCATGACTGTTGTTAGACATAAGTATATTAATTTTACTATCTTTCAGTCCACTATAACGATTTTGAATAAACTAAAAAATAAAAAATTTAAATTTTAGTAATTAAATAAATG
Source organism: Stenus bimaculatus (assembly GCA_963971135.1). NCBI lineage: Eukaryota > Metazoa > Arthropoda > Insecta > Coleoptera > Staphylinidae > Stenus > Stenus bimaculatus. The sequence goes on from OZ020183.1 coordinate 2,542,081, forward strand.
CACAAAATATTTTTACTTTCTTTCGATTAATTTTAACAAACATAGTCGGAACTTAATAAAATTTATTATTTTCTAATTTAATAAAAATCATATTTGGGTGCATTAATGTCTGAAAGATAGTAAAAATATTTAGTGGAAATTTTACATATTTATAAGTTGATAAATTAAAAATTTCCACTTTCGTTCTATTTTACAATTAAATACACGACTTTAAACAGCTACTTGTATTTTATACGATAGGAGTCTTCTCATTTAAATAAAAAAATCTACAGTACAGGTAAACGTTTTGCGCCGGTTCGATTTACGCCGATTCACAATTACGCCGGTTGGTGTTTACTTTTCGTTTTGTTTTATTATAAAAATAAAAGAATATTCAATTTTTAGTTTCATTATGGGCGACAATAGTGATTCATAACCCAAACATTATGCGAAAAATGTGTGTTCATTTCATTTTACGCCGGTGTCTTGGCGTATAATGACGTTTACCTGTACTTAAGTACGAAAGTGTAATTCTCACCTCTTCATCATCTTCGAAGGTTTGAGGAACATTATTTCCCTCATTTGACAAATCTTGTAAGGCCTGCCACATTTTATGGGCAGCCATTCGTTTAGCAAGTTTCTTAGATTTTCCGGTGCCAATTTCTCGAAATTTCAAAACTTGACAAGCGATGGTGAATTGCCTTTCATGAGGCAAGCCTTCCTCGTGCTCCATTTCATAGGACGGTGGTGGCCACCTTCTTGACATGCACATTTCTTGAAGCCACCCAATAGGATTCCCCATTACTTTATCATCGTACGGGGAAACTACTTGAGTTGTACTAAAAATTATTTATTATCAGATGTTTTGGGAAAATTTAAAAATTTACATATCGGTGGCTCCTGGTGTTCCATTTGAAGCGTTTGCTTGCTCTGCCGTTTGTTTTCCCACAAGCAGATCCAATAAATTCTTAGCAGCGGCATGTTTTGCTTCTTTTTTTGAACGCCCCGTCCCGGTTGCTATATAATCGGTGTTTATAAAAACACGATACCTAAATATAGGTTCATGAATAGCTCCCTCAATTTGCACCAACTCGTATTTAGGAGTAATCCCACGTCTCGAGAGCAACTCTTGTAAAACTGACACCGGAGTTTTCGCAGGTAATGATGTCATCTCCTATAATAAAATAATCGTTTTTAATAATCAAGTCATGCATACATGAAATAATGAGATTTTTAGTGGTTATTTCAATTTATAAAAACGACATACCCAGTTTTAGAGCAGCTAAAAGAGGTGGTTAAAGTACCGACTGTTTTTTTTTTAATTTTAATCTAAATGTTTTAAGTATAATTAAGCTGGATTTATGCAGACACATTTAACACTTACCCTGCTATCAAGTTACATGTTTCAAGCCCCTGTATTTTTTACCCGGGGTTTCTAAGAGCATGAACAACACGAACAGGCAAGAAAATGGAGTGACCTTTTTTTTTTAAATATTAAATCTTGAAATTGTCCCAAGCGTGCAGGTATGTACTGAAAAGTTGGATTCTCAACGAATACAAGAGCTCAACTGGAGGCTAAAGAGGCCAGGAAATTGAAAAGAGCAGCTCAAATGAGAAGACATCATAGCAACAATAGAAGACCTCATGTACAGTCCAGGAAATGCAGATTAAAGGTAATAAAAAAATATATTCGCTTTTTTTTTTTGGCGTTTTTCTCAAAACTACTATTTTTCAAAACGGTGTGTGTCATGTTCAAAAGTTCCCCTTAAGTGTTAAATGTGTCTGCATCGAGGTCTGCATAAATCCAGTTTTAAAGCTTAACTTAAGTTAAGCCTGATTTGATAACGATTATTGTATCTCCATACAAATTCCTAATAATGGGGTAATTCCAAAGACTTCTATGTTTTCTATTGTTATACATAGCCCGGACACGCTTGACATAACCTTAAAATAGGTGATTTTGTTTGAAAATTTTATCTGCTAATGAGGTAACTTTGGACATATAACTTTTACCATTCAATTAAGTAATAATCGATAGTATCGTAGTCCATCGCATTAGTTGTATGTTGTATCTGGTAATTTGTAAAATAAAGAAAAACACAGGACAACTTTAAAATGGCCGCCAGTGATACACAAAAAAATTACAGGTTGTCCGGTCTATGTATAACAATAGAAAACATAGAAGTCTTTGGGTAATTCTGAACAAAAATGTTAGGTTAGGTTAACAGCACTTTAAAATTTGACAGTCACTCTGATGTCAAAAAAAAAAGATATTTTGAAAACTTTATTGTAACTTAACAGCTATATAAAAAAACATTTTCGGTGTTTAAATAATATTACCTTAATGTATAATTGATCAAAATAATAACATTAATGTGCAATGTATTTTAACACCGAAAATGTTATTTTACATCTCCGTTAAGTTAGTGTAAAGTTTACAGAATAGCGTTTTTTGTTACATCGGGGTGATTGTGAAAATTAACAGCGCTGTTTTTGTTAAAAATTACTCCATTAACCTCAAAAAATATGATAACATGTTTTAAATAAAATAAAATATAATTCTGTAGCGGGCATTAATGTGCTTGTGTTAGTAAAAAATTGCAAGTTTTAGATTTTATTAATTAGATATGGGCTTTAAATATTGGCAAAAATTGGATTTTTGAAAAATATTAATTTGGAATAAAAATTTTAGAATTTCAAAAAACTACAAGGTCTGCTAATTACTGTGAATTTTTGATTTATGATGACTAATTTAGAAGTTAGATAAAGATGTTAAAAGAATTTTTAGAAAATGTTTGTTTGGTGATAAAAAGTTATTTAGAAAAATCAAAATCGTACCCAGTCAGTTGTCGTTGGTCTCGCATCTGGATGTGACTCTGACTTCTGTAATAAAACCCATTTTTTGCAATTGTTATTAAAATTGTTACTGTAAACTAGGATCCTTTAAAAAATTCTAATAATTTAAGGCAAAAAAAATTTAATCCACTTTTCTCAAACTATTCAAAAAAAAGTTTTACAATTGTATACAACCAGTTACTTACCAACTTTGCTGCTTCTCCAAGGCTCAATCTCTCCGATACCATGGAATGCATGGCTACTCTACTTTTAGTACGTCTGTTCAATTGTTGAGGATTCATAATTTGTAATGAAGGATCCATATTTTTTCTACCCTGTTAATATATTTTAATTATAATTATGATGAAAGGGGTTTTACAGGTAATAAATATTTTCGGTTAAACCCAGAGGCGGATTTGGGTTTCTGCCGCCGGTAGGCTAACATATTTTGCCGCCTAAAAAAAAACACTAAAAATAGTTTTAAAAACATATTTTATTGCCACATTTTAAAAAATTGAAAATTTTCCGCCGTTATAAATTTGCCGCCGTAGGCTTCAGCCTATCTAGCCTATTGGTAAATCCGCCCCTGGTTAAACCAGAAATTTAGTTGTAATGTTTACGAACACCCAAATTGGTTTCAGTCGGATACTGATGAAAATGTAACCTTTACGATAGGCCTATTTGAAGAAATTAAAATAAGTAATTAGGACTTTTGGCGCCAAAAAATGATCCCGCCCTAAATTTTTCCCCCTTAATAAGCAGTTGGTATCAAAATTTTGGATTAAATCCAACTTTTATTAGTCATTAAAATTATAAGTAATTTTAGTAATCAACCTTTAATGTAACTAAAATTGAATTGAATAAATATTAGTGTTCTAAATACGTTATTGGCGTGAAATATTTGTTAAAACCCGGCAGATCAATACAATTCATGCAGGTAAATATTGCAGTTTTGTCGTGTAGTTTTTGTAATAATTTCCACAACAAGAAATTCAATCATTTCTTTAATTATTGAAGGATTTACTTACCAGTAAAATTATTTTTTTAAATTAGTTTTGCCGTAGTGGCGATGGAACTTGTGATGAAACTCCGAAAAATTTGCGGTGATCGTTGATGGTAGAAGAATAATAATGGTGGCAACGCTCGTCGACCTTGTCGATCATAGAACAACGCCAGGGGGGCGTTCGGTTTGTCACACCGGGCTTCGAGCGCGCACTCTGACGTCATTTATTTACATCTCGTTACTCACGTCTCACGTCCTCACGTGCATATACCTAATACGGAATGCACCCTAAGTCTCTCGCCGACTTCCTGAACGCACCCCAAAAAATTTTTCTAACCTCTAGATCCAGCGCTGTTGCCAAGCTTTTCATGTAAATTTGGTTGCATATGCATTTAAAAAAATTATTTCATAAATTAAGTTATTATGATTTTTCATTAATTTCTAAAATATACTAGTCTAAAAAATGACAACTTTGAAAAAATATAATTCCCACTAAAATTTGACATTTATATCTAGAATCGTTGGTGAGACTTGAGAGCACTTGAGAGTTTTGTAAATAACGTTGTGGGAGTAGGGAGTATTATCGACGCGCAATTTTCTGACGCAAGTCCTTTGTCAGCAGTAAAATTTCCCCCTAAACCAGCCTCTCCTGCCTCTCAGCAGGTCAATTGTGATACTTTCCTGCTCCTGCTGACACTTGATAGCTACATTTGACACTTCTATACTATCCTATACGGGTAAATAGAAAATTTATAAACACAACACAAATCTATTTTTAATCTTGAGCTGGAAGTAGATATTTTTTCTAAAAAAATAAATATGGATTAAATTAGAAAAAAAAAATATTAGAAAAATATTACAAATAAATGATAGATATATCGAGTGTTTAAAAATAAACGGTTTAATATTTTTATCTAGTGATTAATTTTAAATAAAATATCGTTATTAAAACGCCTCAATACCGAATGCGTTTCTCTGATGTAAAAGACCGTTCTTTTCTTTATAATTTTAATGCATTTTAAACACAATTTTTGACACTGACACGTACCAAATATCCTCCATTTGTAGCACCCTCTATACGTAGTTAAAATTCCCAATTGAGGCTTGACGCGTGTTTAATAAACACCGTGTATGTTACAGTGAATTCAAATAAGATTGATACCGCAACTATGCAACCAAAGATACTCTGTAGTGATTTTAGACGTGCTAAGTTGGTGAACCTGTTAGTTTTCATTCAAATTTAAATATGATCTGTCACTTTAACCTCAGCAGTTTTTCTTCGGGTATTTTTTTTCAAAACTAAAATTAATGCAGTTAAAATATTCACGATGGTGTTTTCATTGGAGCACGACGTATTCATTTCAGTGTAGTCAACTGTGGTTTCCTACCATGCAATGTCAACAGTATCAATCATTTTTGAAGACCGTGTACATGTAGTGATAATATTAATATACTGGGTGTTTCATATAAACGTATTTTTTTTTTAGTAAAAATGATGAGCTATAAGAGAGAGTGGTTAAAAAATGAAACGAAGGAATTAATCTCGGTTTATCATAGTAAACCAGTACTTTGGGATGTGGGTTCAAAATATTACAAAAGCAGGATTAAGAAGCGACATGCTTGGATTGAAATGGCGAAACATTTTAATACAACATGCGAAGAAATTTACAGAAAAATTCATAATTTAAGGAACCAATTCAACAGCGAACATAAAAAATTGAAAATGATGAAAACCAATGATGATACTTTCGAATTAACGGTTTCAAAATGGCCGTACTATGAATCACTTTCGTTTTTACAAAAAAATATTACGTTGAGGACTAATAAAGTGATTAAACAATCTCCAGAAGTAAGTTTTCATTCTCTAAAAATGTTTATACAGAGATTTTTTAAATTTAAATTTTAGAAAAGTGGTTCAGAACATTCAGAATTTATAATTAATCAAAATTTAAATGAAGAGCCCAAAATTGAATTGGAGACCACAGGTTATTTTGAAGTACAAAGTAATTCGCATAATGCAGTTGAAGTAAATCAAAAGTTGGATATGTTGAGTCAAATTAATGAGTCATCGACGGAAAATATTCAACATTCACTACGTAATTCATCTTTAGGATACGATGAAGATCAATATGCCATTTTTGGTAATTACATAGCGTCTGAAATGAGGAATTTAAGTTCAGATTATTTGCGTAAAAAAATGAAGAGGAAAATACAACAAATTATGTTCGAAATCAGTCAGGAAGAAGAAGAACTTTTTGCACCGAATAATCAATAATTTTATTTATTATTAATAAGATAAAAATGTTTTGACCAATGTTAATACAGTGAATTCAAAAAAGACTGAAACCGCAACTATGCAACCAAACATACTCTGTAGACATTTTAGACTTGCTAAGTTGGTGTACCTGTTAATTTTCATTCAAATTTAAATATGATCTGTCATTTTAACCAAAGCGTCTCTCAGCAGTTTTTCTTCGGGCATTTTTCAAGTGATTTGTGTTGTATATTTTACAAAAAAACAGTGCTTTTCAAAACTAAAATTAGTGCAGATAAAATATTTTAAATGGGTTTTTCACCGGAGCACAACGTAATCATTTCAGTGTAGCCAACTGTGGTAAACTTATAGGTTTCCTACCTTGCAATGTCAATCGTTTCAATCTTATTTGAATTCACTGTATATTATATATTTCTGGGATTAATTTTCAATTTTTTTGTCAGCTCATGGTCAAAAAAGATTCTAAAATAACAAAGGCTCGTTTTTTCATATTTGATTGTAGTAGTGGTGAACATTATAAAATCTCCGTTTGGAGCCAAAATTGCGGTCCGAAATTTTTCACTTTTCACAAAATAATTAACATCTTCGAAACTATTATACCTTAAAATTCGCACCGTCACCTATCCAAGCAAATTCCGCAAAAATTTTAATTTTAGGTTTAAAATTGCGCCGTCCAGGGCCGTATTTGTACCAAAATTTTGCCAAAACTTTGCGAATTTTTTCCAAAAAAACTATTTAATCGAATTTAACCAAATAATTTTTAAAATGCGTCTATTGACGGTGTTTACCTTTGGTAAAAATTTGAAATCGCTAACTTTTAAAGTTTTTGAGAAATAAAATAAAAACCGATTCCCATGAAAAAAATTTTTTAGAATTTTTTCAAAATCGTCCACACAAATGAAGGATAATAGAATATGGATGAAATGTAGGTTGTTCCTTGCCTTCTACACTCCCTAAAAATATTTTTGTACCTTAAAAAATAGTTAATTTTAAAAAATTTATATAATATCGATCATTTTTAGAAACTTATTTGTACAAATTTTTGTTTTTTATTTTTAGTTATTAGGTGAAATATAAGAGGGTTTGTATCTATTTTTGGAATAAAATTCGTATAAAATAATAAATAAATATGTGTATTTATCAAACAATATCTAATGCAACTATATATACATGGATGATTTAATATACATAAATTTAATATGTTTTTATTACATAAGTTAATGGCACATATATAATTTTATAGTGCAAAAGAACAAAAATGTCCACAATATATATTATATACAATGAACGTCACAGCCATTCAAAAAAAATCAACTGCCTCTTAATAATAAACCACTTTCAGATCCAAGAATTTAAGCAACATTAATTAAAATTTAGAAAAAAGTGTACATATATATTATTCTTAAGATAGTTTTAAGTTTTTTAAATTTACGCTACACTTGCCATATTAAAAACAATTTCTAATTAAAAAAAAGATGCTTGATGCATGAATTATAAAAAAGTAACACGTACGATATAAAGTAATCACAATTAAAATATTAAAATGGTAACAATATAATCATATTGTAATTTTGCAAGTAATAAAATAAGTGCCCAAATTGGATGGCATTAATATAAGCACATGAATATATTTTTTCATCAATTAAATTTAGAGATATTTTAAATGCATTAAACAATACTCTCCTTTTCGGTTTGTAAGTTATTGTACTCGAGTACACCTTTTTTAAGAGACGTATTGCTGGTTTTAATTCCGTTACCATTAAATAAACCAAAAATCCAGCTCCTTATAGGATGTCTCGATAAATTTTTCTTATTGACATCATCAGAAAGTTCATCACAGGCAACAGGGACCGATTCCAATGACCGCCATCTTTTAACAATTTGTTCTTCCAAACCTTCATCTTTCGTATCAACCCGCCTCCTATGAATAGTTGGGTTGATGCATTTATTTAGTAAAGGGATTTCAGCATCTTCTGTGCAGCTTATGTTATCGTCGTATGATATGTTGACTACGTTACCGTTGGGGAAATTATTATTTAATAATTTACTATCAGGTAAAGCAATGATTTGTACGTTTCCACACTTATCGCAATTTTCCAGTGATTTCGTGCTTCTTTTTTTAACAGGTAAGAAGTTGGTAGTGATTGCTTTGCTTCTTAATAAAGGGAGAGGATCTAGGGATTTAGATTCTCTAACTTTATTAAGTAGTACTTGACTTTTATGCTCTTCTGAACTCGACGCTATGCTTGATAAAACCCGCCGCGGCCGAAGACCTTTTCGATTGGAAAACTCATTTGGTTCAATCACTTGACTACCAAAAGTGGAATTAATTGTAAGTTTTGAATCGCCGTTTGGTATTTGTAGTATGTGACGATTTAATCTTCCCAAACGTGATGGAATCGGACTTGAGTTATGTAGAGTTGATGTGCTTTCAACATCGTAACCTGCACCTAAAAAAAATTGCTTTAGGTAATGTTTTAAATTTGTGCAAAAATATTAAGAAAGCGTTGATGATTAATTGTTGGTTGGATTATCACGAAAACATGCTACATAAAAGATTTTCATGCAAACACGATGTAAAAACACACCTTGAATACAATATTCTCCTTTATCACAGCAAAATGTATCTGCAAGTCATGGATCTGTTAGTAATAAATAAAATTTTAGTCACGAGAAACTGTATTAATATAACAAGTGTATATTAAGCTAGTTTCTTTGATTTTTTAAAAATAATTAATCGTACCTCTAGGAACACTTGAGTGTCTCCGACTATTCAACCCACCAAATCCACCAATATTCCCACAAAATGACGCGTGACGACTTTCATTATTGAGTTTAGGGCTTCTTCTAGGCCTGCAGAATAACGGTGGTAGTTCACCTAAATCTACTTCCCTCCTTTGTACGGCATTTTCATTAGCTCCAGTTAACCAATAAGTCAAAACTTCACCTTTACCCTTCATATTTACAATCCCACGCTCTTCAATCACGTAGCCTCCTAATTTATCCAAAGCTGCTTTACATGGACCACTAATGTGGATTTTTAAAGGTTCTCCATTACTTTCCATTCGTGATGCAGTGTTTACGGTATCTCCAAAAAGACAATACCGTGGCATTGTTAATCCTACCACTCCTGCCACAACAGGACCTAAAAAACACAAAAATAATTACTGATTGTTTCAAGCCTTAGTGTACAAACACAAACAAAGCAGTTTGCCCGCTTTCAGATTACCGGGGCCAATTACACGCGCATGCCTGAGTCAGTCCGCGCCATGCTATGGACATAAATACAACGCAGGTATGTCCATAGCGGACTGACTCAGGCCTGCGCGTGTAATCGGCCTGTTTTGTTTGGATTTGTACACTTAAAATTAAAATTACCTGTATGAATTCCAATTCTTAGTTTTAAAGTTTCTTTTGGTCTATGAGCAATGCAATGATTTTTCACAGCGGATAATAAATCCAATGCCATTGAAGCAATTTCACCGGCATGTCTATCACCATTTCTTAGAGGTAATCCGGATACCTTAAAATTCATGTGATTATTTCCAAATAAATCTTTTAATTAATTAAAACTTACAACCATATAAGCATCACCGATTGTTTCAACCTTATAAACATCATATCCTTTAATAATTCCATCAAATACTGTATAGAGATCATTTAAAAAATTAACTACCTAAAAATAGCGAAAGTATTAATTAATTAATTATTACAAATTTTTATTCGTACTTGTAAAGGTGTACTTTCAGCTGACATTGAAGTAAAACCAACGATATCGCTGAAATATATAGTAACTAAATCAAACCATTCAGGCTCTACCCCATATCCGCGAGTTAATCGTTCAGCAACCGGTCTAAAATTATTAAAATATAATTTTTATTATAATTATGTTTTTAATTAATTACTTCGGTAACATTCGATGCAGTAAATCTTCGGTTTTTAATTTTTCCTCGTGCAACAACTGCGTACGCTCACTAACCAAATCCTCCAAATTATTAGCATACTTCACCATCATTTCCATCATTTGATCCATTATATTTCTATTCCTACAAACAAATTTTTATAAACGAAATATTGGTGTCGTTTTAACTTACTTTCCGTCTTTCATTTTTTTAAGTCTACTCCTAATATCGGCAAAATCGGGTCTATCCTCTGGTTTTTCAGCCCAGCACGCTTTCATACCTTGAAGTACAAAGTCATCACAACCAATTTCCGAATCAAGCAATAATTCAATATCCGGCCTAAACGGGTCCTCCCCATCTGAAGAAGCTTGTTTAACTAACTCAATTATATCTGAAATTAATTATTAGAAAATTTGTCAGTAAATTATATAGTTTTTTTCTAAAGGCGCAAGTTTTGTATATGGTATATGAATTGAAAATGGTGTTTAATAAAACATGCAAAAATTATATTGTATAAAATGTACCTTTTGGTTCATAGCCAGTTGTACCAAACGGTCCTTTTCTTCCTATAATCTCATATAGAATTATAGCAAAAGCATAAACATCTGCCTTTTGGGTGCCTCGAATAAACTCCAAAGGATTTCGTAATAATTCAGGTGCCTTCCAAAATAAACCTACAAAAATATGAATAAAAAACCTAAAATTGGAATAAATAAAATTTACTTCTATAATATTGATGTTCTCCAATACTATCATTTTCAGCACAGTGTCGCATTTCAGCCAAACCAAAATCAGTCACTTGTAAAACCCAACGGCTGGTCACCACACAATTTGAAGACTTTAAATTTCCATGGCAAACTAACATTGAATTATGTATATACAACATGCCCTACAATAAATATGTAATTTAATTATTATTAAAAATTAATAAGAAAAAATCCTTACCTTTATGAGATCATGGACTAGAGAAGCAATAAACATTTTGTCCAGTTTAATATCTTCATTTTCTATAATATCCTTAAAAATTTAACACATATTTAATTATAATATTATAGGTATTTCTTCCAAAAAGAAAAAAATCCGAGAAAGTAGAGGAAAAGTATTATAATTTAAATTAAATATTATAAAATCGCGGTTGATTGTTATTGGTCGCCCGAAGGGTGGCCATCATGGAGACCGGAAGTTCGTTCGTGTTATATGTATGTTTGGTTGCCAACGCACGCATTAAAAAATTAATAGAAAATATTTAAATTTTTATATACTTACATATAAACTTCCTTTGGCACAATAGTCAGTGACTAGTAGTAATGACATAGGTTCCACACACGCACCAATAAAAGAATTTATATTATCATGCCTTAAATCCCTCAAAAGTCGCATTTCTTTCATAACATCTCGAGAAATATCTTTTTTTCTAGAAAACGTCAACTCCTTAATCCGAACAACCAATCCCCTATATTGGGCTGTGGTGGCAAAAACTTGCGCACCAGCTCTTGACTCATATGAAGCAACACTAACGCTAACAAGACTAATCTAAAAATAGCATTAATAGATTTTATAATTGTAGTGATTAAATTCGTACTCGACTAGGTGAAGCAACTATATTAGGTTCCGAGTAACTATGTATATCATTCCGATCAATCTTCCAAAGCAATCCTTCAATTTCTTGCTCAATTTTCCACTTCCTATAAATGCTCATCGTCACAACACCAACACAAAATAGTAAAATTGCTAAAATTCCTGCAGCAATTATACTGCTTAAATGTGTATCACTTTTCTTGCACATTTCGTTATTAAAACCGCAACTAGGTTCATCGTTTGGTCGAGAATCCTGCGGCCACTCTATTTTCACATTAGGATTTATTTGATAATCCTAAAAATAATTAATATTTTTCAAAAAAAATTCATAAATTTATTAGCTATGAACAAAAATATCAAACTCACTCACTGGAAACTCCCCTTGTTGAAATTGCCCTACTGGTCGCATCTGATAGGCGCATGAAAAATTCTTTAATACCTGCGTATTTGGATTTCTGGTTAGGGCTAAAACTGAAAAATTTCCCTCCGAATCACCATTTTTATCTAATTGCATCGTTGCTCCTGTTATACCTAATAAATTAATTATAATTAATGCAAAATTAATAATAAATATGTTCCCTCCATTAATGATTTACATAAATTAATTAACTTATCAAGGTGATTATCAATTATTAACTCCTAATTAATAATCATTAGACATGCTTTCACATTTTTTCTACATTTTAATGAGAGATTCCTGTAGTAATGCAGTAATCTTTATAAATAATGCATTAATTGCTTACTTTTGTACGTCCCTAATCCAATAATCGTTTCAACAATTTTAGATCCATTACTTGCAACTGCAGAAATAACATCGTCGTTTAGAATAGGCTCCCTGGATAACAACTCGTGCAAAGCTTTCGCATAAAGTTTAACTGAATCATATAAATACGCAGCATAAATTGAAACAAACTAAAAAATATATTTTATCCAAGTGCTTTAATTAACAACAACTTGCTTACTTTTTGATAATTTTGATGCGAAAATAAATCTGGAGTTCTAAAATTAAAAGGTTCTTTAGTATTGTACCGGCGTACACTTTCAGTAAATTTCTCATAGTTTTCAGTAGGAGCAGTTGGTACCACTACAAATAATGATTTTCCTCGTTTTTCAAAATCTTTCTGATGCTCGAGGCATGAGTTGAATTTATCAAACACTTCAGGTTCTGCAAAACGCAATTTTTTTCAATTTAGAATTTTTGTGGTGTTAAAAACTTACTCCAGAGATATTTGTGCGCTTCCTTATCCGAATATGTGTTCATGTCAACGTAAATCACCATATACTCTCCATTGTCAAAAAGCTGCGCTGTCTGCATGGTATTCATCAAATCAATCAACGACATTGGTGATCCAAGAAAGACATATACTAAAAATAATACAAACTGTTTACATACTAAAAAGGATACACTTTTAATTATAAATAAGCGAGGTATGTATCATCAATTTAAAACTCACTTCTAGTTCGGTTTTTAGTTTCTTGTATGAATTGGTACCAGTAGCCACTCAAGCAACACGGTAAGGTCTCTTCGCAGCACTTGTGCCTATCAGTTGCACTTTTTAAATCATTGATGGTCATGTTTCGAAGTTTCGCCTGCTCTATCAATGAATTTGCCACTGTTTGCCAAGCTTCTTCATAGATTATAGAAAACTTTTTCCAATCGTAATATTTTAGTAAAGATATCACAGATTTTGTTACCTTAAATATTAAAAAAATACCACATTATTTATTTTCTTCGTTGATATTTTATTTTAAATATTTTTAATGTACACAAAATTATTCATAAAAGATGATTTTTTAGTATGCGCAAAAAAATATAAAAATTTTTTTTTATGGGAATCGTGTTTTATTGTTTTTCTTGAAAACTATAAAAGTTAGCGATTTCAAATTTTTACCAAAGATGAACACCGTGAGTAGACGTATTTTAAAAAACATTTGGTTAAAATCGGTTTACTAATTCTTTTGGAAAGAAAATGCAAATTTTGTCAAAATTTTGGTACATCCTGGACGGCGCAATTTTAAACCGAAAATTAAAATTTTCGCGGCATTTCATGGGGGAGGTGGCGGTGCAAATTTTAAGATATTAATGATCCCGGAGGTACTAATAGTTTCGAAGATATTAATTATTTTGTGAAAAGTGAAAAATTTCAGAGTAAAATTTTGGCTTACAACGGAGATTTTGCTTATTTTAGCTACATTTTTAGTCATAACTCGAAAACGAAAAAAGATAGCAAGGTGATTCTTTTTTTTTCGCAAAGTGGAGCTTGTAAACTTTCAGAGAAGTTGTATTACATGGGGTTGAAATAGAAGTTGAGGGGTTGATTAGACCAAAACGCGTCAAAAATTAAGACTTTTAAATGCGATCTTAAAAAAAATATTTTTTCGTTATTTTTACGAAATTCAAAAAAACCCTATGCGTGGGTGATTTTAGTTTCAGGAGTAGATTCGACTGAACTTTTAAAATTGCAAATCGGTTAAAAAATGGCCCGACGGGAGCCACTCACCCCTAAATTCAAAATTTCGACTTTATTTAGACCTACTTTGAAAATTTTTTTGGGAGTGTTAGGGTGCATGGAAAAATTTGAAATTCGAACCTCGCTTAGAATCGATATCCCTCTTCAGGATGCAACCGGAATTTTTAAAATCTAACGAAAAAAACTACCCTTTTCGTGGCTTCGCGCAAGGAACGTCCGATTTCGGGGCAAAAATACAAAAAGGTTTTTGACTCTTTGAGAGTTACATAAATTTAAAACTGCAAAATAATGATTTTTGGGACACCCTGTATAATATAATAAAGTTATACTTCGAAGGTCTACTTCATTTAAATGAAAGATTGACAACAAAATGATTTTAGAGATTTTGAGGCTGTCTTACAAAAATCTATAAAGTTTTGAGATTTTAAAATTACTGTAGCTTTTTAGGGAATTTGTTGTTCAGAATGACATTTACTATCTAAAACCAAATTTTGCGGAAAAAATGGGACACTCTGTATATGTAAAATATTTCAGACTCGCCCTGTATTAATTATTTCCTGGTGAGATTTAGTGTATAATTTTAAAACAAATGAATCAATTTGTAGACTGGATTGGTATTAGTTGGTAATAATAAATTTGTGAATATATAATTGAAATTCGTTACAACATCAATAATACGGTTCTAAAATTGCTTTTACATTAATTGCAGTAATTTGTGTGTAAATAATTGAAAATTACTTACTACAAAAGTGACTAACAATGATTGGTTTTATTTTAATTCTGATTATGTCGAGAGTCGACTTCATTTAACAAAAGAAGGCGGGTTATTTAATTATAATTTAAACATCGAATAATGAGTCTTTTATAAGCGGCAGCTCATGCTTAAATAATGTAATTGAAGTAACATACTGCAGGCATTTTTCATCTGTAATTAAGAAATTGTTTAGGTAGTGAATAAGATCATGGAGTCTAAAAATAGAAATAAAGGTCAGCCTGCTGTTGATAATTATTTTTTAATCTTCAAGACAACTTTATATTTAGAATGGTATTACTTTTGCTTTTTGGAATTAAAATTAAGTGTACTCAAAGTTTCTCTAAACTAACTTCTAACTTCCATGAAATTCAACCTCAATGTAATTCTGAACAAAAACACATTTTATTCAAGAATAAAAATAAAAGTTAAAAAGCTAAAAAAATTGGTTGAATTTTCAATTTTTGATGTTTTGTATGAAATTTCAATTTTGAGACAAAAATTACCAAAAATTTAATCAATTTCATGTGCTCAAAGTTTCAAAACTAATTTGATGAAAAATCATGATACTAAAAAAAATATACAGGAATCCCAAAAATCACTACAATTTTGAACTTTTAAACAGTTGTAACACACCAAAAATAAGTATTTTTTAAAACAAATTTTTAAAAAAGTTCCTATGAGAAAAAAATAATTAAATAAGCCTATTTTATAGGAAATTGTCTAAATTTTATAATGGAACTAATTTTGTAAGTGTAGCTTCAGTGGAAATGTCATTTTTTGGCGTTCAAAGTGCATACAAAGTTTTCATCAAAAACGTTAGTTTAAATAAAAGCGTTAAAAAAAATTCAAATGGGATTTCAAAAAAGGTCCTATTGCGAATTTTATTTTTTAAATGGTCCATTATACAGGGTGACCCAGTCTACCGGGTGGAAATGAAACTAGGGCCACCCCTGGCATTTCTTTATTTATGAAAATAAAGAATTAGAATTTTAGTATCTTATATGATCTAAGAAAACAAATTTTATGGATCGAATAAATCTTTCATTTTACTTCCGGTTTATCAGGAAATGGCACCAACTTTCTTATTTTAAATGTAACCCCCTGATTTTTTCTACGTAAAATCAAACATTGGTTAGTTTTAAGTATGTTTATGACAAAAATATTTTTTTTTCAAAACTTTAAGAAAAAATGTTGAATTTTTTTTTGGTAAAAAATTTGAGTAAAACCTACAAAAATAATTTTTAAATAATACAAATACGTAAAATAAATTGTAATTTATAAAATTTATTTCACCGTTCTTGAGATATTATTTTTTTTTAATTTTCAAGAAGCGTTTTTTGGAAATATCTTTACTTTTTTAAATGGGATGATATAAGGGCCACCCCCTAATTAAATAGAGGGTTTTTTTCTGGTTACTGTGATATCCCATATGTATGTTTAAAAATATTTTTTGTACGTTTTACTCAAATTTTTTACCAAAAAAAAATTCAAATTTTTTTCTTAAAGTTTTGAAAAAAAATATTTTTTTGTCATAAACATACTTAAAATTAACCAATGTTTGATTTTACGTAGAAAAAATCAGGGGGTTATATTTAAAATAAGAAAGTGGATGCCATTTCCTGATAAACCGGAAGTAAAATTAAAAATTTATTCGATCCATAAGATTTGTTTTCTTAGATCATATAATATATTAAAATTTTAATTTATTATTTCCATAAATAAAGAAATGCCAGGGGTGGCCCTAGTTTCATTTCCACCCGGTATAGCTTCTTTGCTATAAAACATATCGACTTGCGGTTTTCACCAACATATAGATACATGCATACCCCACAATTTAAAAATATTTTTCATATATACAGGGTGTCCCATCATGGCCTACTGAACGAAAGTTATATTTTTTAAATGGAACACCCAGTATATTATGACATTTTTGGATTCCTTATCAAAAAATAATTATACTTTGTATAAACTTTTACGGGTCTATCATCACTCGTTTTGCTGATATTTGCCATTTAAGCCAAAAAAAGATCAATTTTTGAAAAATCACTACGCTAAAATAGAACAACATGTTGGCTTGAAATTTTGTCAAAAATTTTTCAACATCGTCTAGTCTACAACTATCATGTCAAATTTAAGTTTGTGATATTTTTTATCAGGGTGCCTTATCAAACGCAAATTGAACAATTAAACGAAATTTTCAAATGGAACACCCTGTATATTTTAACATCAATCGATGGCATTTTTTACAAGCTTTCTATTGATATAATGTTTGTATGGTCGCTTATTAAAGGTTTAGGAGACATTTATATCCAAACTGAGAATCAGTGAAAAATAGACAAAATAGTGCTCTTGATGAATTTTGTTGAGGATTTTTTTTTATATTTGCTTATTATTTATTTCTGTCTTTCTCTATTTTGCTTTTTTTATAATGTTGTTTTATTTCCATAGTAGTTTTTGTTGTTTTATAACAAAAATAAAATCGAAATTTGCAATTATCAATTTTGGTTTTCTAAGTCTCAGTATGCTTTGAAAATTTAGCAACTGATGTTACCAAGGAAACCCTTATTTTCTTGAGTTTTGTTTTAACGCGTTATTCTGTACTTTTAGCAATAACTAAACCGGATTTTCCTTGGTAACATCAGTTGTTAAATTTTCAAAACATACTGAAATTTAGAAAACCAAAATTGATAATTGCAAGTTTCGATTTTATTTGTGTTATAAAGCAACAAAAACTGCTTTGTAGTGTAACAACATTATTAAAAAAGCAAAATAGAGAAAGACACAAATAAGTTTTAAGCAAATTAAAAAAAATCCTGAAAAAAATTCACCAAGACTGCTATTTTATCTATTTTCACTGTTTCTCAGTTTGGATATTAATATCTCTTAAACCATTGATAAGCGACCATACAAACATTATATCAATAGAAAGCTTGTAAAAAATGCCATCGACTGACGTTAAAATATACAAGGTGTTTCATTTGAAAATTTCGTGTAACTGTTCAATTTGCGTTTTATAAGGCACCCTGATAAAAAAATATCACAAATTTAAATTTGACATGATAGTTGTAGACTAGACGATGTTGAAAAATTTTTGACAAAATTTCAAGCCAACATGTTGTTCTGTTTTAGTGTAGTGATTTTTCAAAAATTGATCTTTTTTTGGCTTAAATGACAAATATCAGCAAAACGAGTGATGATAGACCCATAAAAGTTTATACAAAGTATAATTATTTTTGATAAGGAATCCAAAAATGTCATAATATACTGGGTGTTCCATTTAAAAAAATATAACTTTGGTTCAGTAGGCCATGATGAAACACCCTGTATATATCAAAAATATTTTTAAATTGTGGGGCATGCATGTATCTATATGTTGGTGAAAACCGCAAGTCGATATGTTTTATAGCAAAGAAGCTATAGACCGTGAGCAAATGACTGGGTAAGCCTATTTTATAGGAAATTGTCTAAATTTTATAATGGAACTAATTTTGTAAGTCTAGCTTCAATGGAAATGTCATTTTTTGGCATTCAAAGTGCATACAAAGTTTTCATCCAAAACATCAGTTTAAATAAAAGCGTTAAAATTTTTTTTAATGGGATTTCAAAAAAGGTCCCATTGCGAATTTTATTTTTTAAATGGTCCATTTTATAAAAAATTAACCAAATTTTACAATAAAACTTATTTTATAATCATATCTTGACTATAAATACCCTTTTTAGGTCATTAAAGCACAATTAAAAATTTCCCCAAAAAATAACTTTAAGTGGTTATATTAAATTTATTTTTTGGCCCATGATTAATGAAATGTTTTTATAATTTTATCGAAAAATAATGATATCCAATACTTCGACTAAAGGGCCAAACGAATACAAAAAAAATAACTTACTTGTGTATCAGGTGGTTCAGTTCTGGCAAAAGTGGGAACATCAGAGGCTTTATAATCCGAGCATTTCTTGAAAAATAAATAAAATATTAAAAAGTTGTAAAATAATTTTTGTGGTAACTTACGTAACTAATCATTGGAATATTTCTGGATTGGGCGACGATGGCTTCGACGTGACAAGTTCCTTCAGGTCCAAAAAAAGCAGCCACACCGTCACAAATCATGTCAGTCATTTCTTTGGTGGCCAAAACCGTGTCGCCTTTGGTATCATTCCAACGAAGCACGAGGGTTACATTCGGAAGAATTGATGAATCGGAATTTATCTAAAATAAAAATTTGGTGGAGTTGTTTTGGATATTGGTGGTGGTTTACCTCATCTAGTGCCATGGTTAGGGCCCCTGAAACCGCCAACCCTTGCCTTTCTTTAAGCTCTCCTTTAACCGCTGTGAGGTACCCAACTGTAAGCGTTTTCTTCTTGTGCATGGGCATGGTTTTGAGGTTGTAGGAAGGAAGATGATCGGTTTTGGGGTTGAAGACTTGCGAAGTGTAGGTGACCTCCAGAGAGTCATCAAAAAACGTTGTTAAGTTCCCATCGTGGTCGTAAAGTTCGTTTAGGCGATAGTCTTTATGTGGTATTACGTTACTGGCCGTGCTGATAGTCGTCGATTGCAAAACGTAATTATTTTGGGTCCTTTCGTTGTTTACATTCCCAAAGACCCTGACTAGAAAAGGTAGCAGCGCGACCAGGAGGGCCGGACCGAGGCGCATGACCGGCCCGCGCGCTTAGGAATACTTCTTGATCACCTAGTACATAAAAAATATACAAATTAAATTAAAAAAACAATGATTTGTTAATGTAAAGCGCGTTTGCGCAGGCTCAGCGCTCATGTAATACTAGATGTGCTGCTTATTGAGTGGAGGGGCGTGTTACTAACGCGAAGCGCATGCGTTTAAGCATTAAAAAAATCAACTTTGACGGATTGATTTATTGTAGTAAATTAATAATGTAATAAATTTCCTTGAAAGCTTTCAAACGTAATACTCTAACGTATTAAATTACTAAAACTATTTACCACGGTTTTATGTTACATATTATATAGTACCTCCTAAAAAAGATGATAGATTATGCGGGCGTTACTTCAATAATTTAATCTGGTTACATTAGATTGGTTTATATCAGCAAAAGAGTTTAGCGAGTTCTAAAAATAAAAGGACTAAGATTTTTACACTTGAAGGCCACCAAAAGGCTGCAGGCATCCTAATTCGAATTTCATTAAATAGTTGTTTTCGTAATAAGTAAATATTTTTATTTCAACAAAATCGAGCTCAACTCCAACTAAGTTTAATCAATTATTAAAATTTTAGTACTCGCTACAAAGTATTAAAATTTCATGCTTCATCGCAACACCAGTTGTGAACAAACTTGCTTTAATTAAATGAAATATTAAATTTGTATATAAAGGGTGTACAAAAAATAATTAAAATTGCATTCGAATGCATTAATAATTTAGAAGAGCAATTTGCTGCTCCAGGTGGACTTGAATGTGCATTTTAGTGGAAACTTGGCAATGTATCGAAGTATTCGTGAACAACTTGGAACATGGGGATTGATTTTCCTTCCTTGTTAAGTTCATCACCTTCCCTACAAGTTCCTAAGCCCCAAGGCTTCTAAAATTTCTGGAATACATATGAATCAATTCCATTCATCCTGGAGATCCCACTTTAAATTTATAACATGCAATATGGTGATAATCAGCTTATTACACAAAATTCCATAGCTCTATACAGAGTGTCCCATTTGACGTTGAACTCTAGATTCGAGATTTTTTCGAATATTAATAATTCATTTACAAAAAAATTGAATATCGCATCATTCCAACGCTATCTTGAAAAAACAAGAAAATGCGATTTTTAAAATATGGCTATAACTTCGTTATTTTCGGTGGTACCAAAAAATTTTTTTGACATAATACAGACAATTTTTTGTGTACAATGCAGTAAAACAAATGAATATTTTTTTTCGCCAACGGATTGACCGGAAATGAAGCAAACTTATTTTTTTCTTATGGCAGCCATATTGGATTTACACATATTCGGAATCAGTATTTTTTTATGAGTAATTTGATATACCATGTGTCATATTAAAAAAAAAAAAAATTATTAAATTTTACAAACTAACATTGGAATTTAAGAGATGTAAATTGGCAATAACATAAATGTAACTATTTAAAATATTAAATGTAAAATAAATCTTAACAAATATGTATTGACAGTTTACATCTATTCAAAGCCATTTTTGGTTAGTAAAATAAAATTATTTCTATTTTTCTTAAAATATTACATATGATATATCAAATTACTCAGAAAAATACATTAATTCCGAATATGTGTAAATCCAATATGGCTGCCATAAGAAAAAAATAAGTTTGGTTCATTTCCGGTCAATCCGTTGGCCAAAAAAAATTTTCATTTGTTTTACTGCATTGTACACAAAAAATTGTCTGTATTATGTCAAAAAAATTTTTTGGTACCACCGAAAATAACGAAGTTATAGCCATATTTTGAAAATCGCATTTTCTTGTTTTTTCAAGATAGCGTTGGAACGATGCGATATTCAAATTTTTTGTAAATGAATTATTGATATTCGAAAAAATCTGTACTACTTTGTCCATTTAACCGACTTTCTATCTCCAATAATAACAAAGATACCCATATACAGTCCAACGTCAAATGGGACACCCTGTATACAAAGTGATGATAAAGTTTGGAACCTAATTCATAACTGCCGTATTTAATTTTTTTGAAAAATTCGCTCGGACAGGTAAATTTTAGTTTTTAAAATCCCATCTCTTGGTATAATAAAAATATTAATGACGTCACTGGTGATTTAACAAAGACGTCATCATCGATTTTTTTAAATGGAAACCCCCTCTTTTTTCACTCGTTTTTGATAGACATTTATGTCACTTAAACGATGATATAAAAAAATTGTTGCATTTGTCAACAAATTTTCGTTTAAAATTTTTTTAATATTAACTTAAAATTAATTTGTACTATTAAATTTGAAAAATTTGAATGTTGTATAAGATTTATTTTGGCCGATTTCAATAAATGGTAAATTTAAAATTTTATTTTTTGTAAATTTCCTTACATTTAAATGGAATCAAAAAAAATTAGTTTTTCAAGACTATTTTGTTAAATACATTTAACATTTTACATTTGCATTAGAATGCGCATTATTTAAACATTTCATTTCTTTTGTTATTATTGGTAACTTCAAATTCATTTTAATTTATTTTTATAAAACCTTTTTCGTTAAAATAAAAATTTCCTTTTTTGAATTAAAAAAAAATTTTATTCAAAAATTTGTTTAAAAATTTAATTGTTTTTTATATCATTATTTAAGTGACATGAATTTCTTTCAAAAATGAGTAAAAAAAAGTGGGGGCTTCCATTTAAAAAAATCGCTGATGACGTCATTGTTAAAGCACCAGTGACGTCATTAATATTTTTTTATATCAAGAGATGGCATTTTAAAAACTAAAACTGACCAGTCCGAGCGATTTTCTCAAAACAATTAAATACAGCAGTTATGAATAAGGTTCCAAACTTTATCACCACCCTGTATATTTACTTCAAAAAATTCTAAAATAAAATTCGTTTTCAAGTCTAGCACTTTTATTTTAATAAACTGTGTACATAATATTTCACTTTGGATTCAATTATTTAAAGTGTTGCTTTATGAAGTGGAAAACAAAAGATTTTCCAAGAAAACAATAGGTTGTTTATCCGCAGGGTATTTGCGTCCACTTGTTGAAAAGTTTCAAACTTAGCTAGTGCCAAAGTTTTACTAACGTGTTTAAAATTTTTCAAAAAAAATTAAAAATTATACCAGTTTAAAAAATTAAAATTGAGGATTTAATTTTCGATTTTAGCCCATTTGATAAAGCTGTTTTCAAAAAATTATTTTTCCTAAAAAATTTAATTTTTTCAAAAAATTTTTTTATCGACATTTTCAAGCTTAAAAATGCAAAATATTATAGTTTTGGTTATAAATTTGAATGTTTAGGTAAAATTTAATAAATTCCAGTAATAACCTTTGGCGACTGTTGTTCTAAAAATAGAATTTTATGTTAATTTTATTTAAAAAAGGAAACAAAGATTATGCATCAGGTATTACTGGTTCTATTTTTAGACTTGCCCATTGCTTCCCACCGCATCTCACCCTGTACTTTTGATACCGGTTTGCAGGTTAACAATTTATATATCTATTTTTAGACTGTGGGAAGTCTATTTTTAGAAGAGCCTTTTTTTCATTAGAGCCCAAATGGCGTTTTGATAACATATACCATTGAATCACTCAGCTCTTCAAATATTATTTTACCTCAACTGGCTTGTAATTTCGTCAGCCACTGGATCAAAGCCAAATTTGTTGTGAAAATGAAAATACATCGCTTTGCATTTTGTGTGCACATGAACATACTTCAAAAAGACTTCGAAATTAAATGTTTTTAAACAAGTTATTTATAATAATCCCTAGTTTTCAGCACAATAATAATGGAAAACGAGAAGATTAAAGGTTTATTTCCAGGAATAAAATCTAATCCACATTTTCGATAAAAACGACGTCAAAGGAAAAGAAATTGCTATCATTCCAAAAATCGCAGCAATATTGCGTTCTTCAAGCTTATGTATGAATTACAAATTTTACAACATTATACAGGGTCGTTGAAAAAAATAAGTTAAATTCCCAGTGAACAACTGGTAGTTCGGTCAATTTAGACATGGTCTTAAAAATAGGTTTTTCGCGTTTTTCAGCAAAACGGTAGGTTTTATCATAAAATTAGGTCAGACAAAAATTGTAGATCAAATAATTATCTATAAAAAATATCTTTATACTTTTTTTCCTAAGAGCCACCGTTCCTGAGATATAACGATTATAAAAGTTGTAGTCTTCATAATTTGCACCTTATTCGTCAGATCCATAATCGTCTAATATTCACGATAACGGGTATATTTTTTAACCAAATTTCAAAAATTAAATTAAAGGGGAATGTTTGTTTTATAATCCGATCGAAATGGATTTTTTAAGCGACGGGAAAGCTTTCAAAAGCGCTCCCGAAAAAGCAATTTTTTCGCGGTTTTTTTTCGAGCGTCCTCAGCGTCGATTTTGAAAAATCGTGCCGGGTTCGAAATCGAAACGATCGGGCCCCATTTTTTTTCTTACATCCTCATTTACTATATCCAAAATTTTCGACCCTCCTAGGTTAATCCTGTGGCGAGGGCGAATTTTCCTTTAAAAACGTCAAAATGTCGCGTTTTTTAGCGAAAAAAACAAAAAGGTAATATTGCTTAATTTGTAGCCGAAGGGAAAAAATCGCGAATGGCATTTTCGTAAAGAGGAAACAGAATAACGTACCCATAGCGGAGCACTTTTTCGAAATTTTTGTTTGTATCTCATATTCAGACGTATGAAAATCGGGATACAATTTTGGACATTTTTTAACGAAATTTAAAAAATCGTACCTACAAAACGACTGAACCGATTTTAACGAAACGTGGTTTATATTGTGGCTAAAATTACCGTTAATACCCAGAAAAATAATCGGTTTTATCCGGCGCGTCCAGCGGCGTCGGGATTTTTTTTTCCAAAAGCGTACAAAATTATCGATAAAAAACGGCGCGTAGAGAAAATTGGTAGAGGAAATGGGGCCAAAACGGGACAATAAATGAAAAATCGCTACACGTGACCTGTAAGAGGATTGATTGAACGAGGTCGGTTTGAAGTTTTGAAATCTCTATCATTTCATTTCACCTCACACCGACCTATTAAAGTCAAAATTGTGTTTTTTCAACCCCCAGCGACCAAAATAATCGCTGTAAGGTAACCACACATTCTATCGTCTAACTAAAATATGCGTTGGAATGAGATTTACAAGTACTACAACGCGACGCGTTGATTTTTTTCAATTTCGTAAAAAAAACCCAAAATTTTAATCGAGCAAAAAAATATGTAAAAAAATGCGATTTTGATAATTTTTTTACCCCCCTGTCCCTTTATCGATTTTAACGAGTGATGGCTTATTTTAAAGGTTTTTGCATAAGTTTTCACACAAAAAAAGATTCGTTTTGATATCTTTATTCGTTTAAAAGTTATGACCGAATAATCGTTGAAAATTTGAAAATTTCACTTTTAGACGAAGAAATTGCTATGAAATTTTTGATTAATCGAAAAATAATTAATTTTGACCGAACCAGTTGGCCGATTAGAACGATTTATGGCTTACATTGACCGATAGAAAAATATTTTTACTTGTATTACAGTTACAGTGATGTGTATACGTGGCGTACTTATGCTTATTATGAAGATTACAATTTTTTCAACTTTTATAATCGTTACATCTTAGAAACGGTGGCTCTAAGGAGAAAAAGTATTAAGACATTTTTTATAGATAATTATATGATCTACAATTTTTGTTAGACCTAATTTTATGATAAAACTTACCGTTTTGCTGAAATACGCGAAAAACCCATTTTTAAGACCTTTGAGCTTGAATAAAAATTTTTCCAGGTACGGAATCGATGGGGGCTTTTCAGAATTCATTTATAATGGTGTTCCGAACATTTATACCAATTTTTAGCTCTACGCTAATTTTTGCACCTTTACTACTATTTTTAGGGCTAAATGTACCGGAAAAATAGATTTTTTGAACATATAAAAATTGTTTAATAAAATTTAATTAAAAAGGAGATTTGAGATTTATTGAAAATAAAATGTGGTTAAATAATTGGCTGCGTAAACAAAAATATTGACTTTGCTTGCGTTGGTGCAATTAAAAATTATCATAAAGCCAGAAATTACGTAATCAATTAAAATTTATTTTTATCCAACGTTTTTATTGCACTGATAAAATAATATTCTTCTTGATTATCTTTCAAATTTCTCAACTCGAATGTTTCTATCCTCAAATGTACAAAAGTGCGAATTTATTTATTAGAATTTATATTTTTTGAAGAAAAAAACTTTTGCAATCTACTCTATAAATTTTTTTAAAAACCATTTAAATTTAATTTAACATATACAGGGTGGTTGATAAAAATCTTCAGAATTAGAAAGTAGAAAATATTTCATAATCAAAAAATTAAAACTAGGGGTCTCTCATTTATAGTTTTGGTTTTACAGCGTATTTTTTTACTTTTTGGTCACAGATTTTTGTGCAGACATTTAAAAAAATTATCACTAGAAAATTTAAATCGTTAAAAATATGTTAAATAAAAAGGTAACAAAAAAATGAAAAATTATTAATTTTGTTCAATTTTCTGGGAATTTCTGAAAATAAAGCTAATTCAAAGGGTATTTTTTTGTCATCTGATACTAAAATTATTCCTTCTATTGATGGAAGCTTTGATCATAGTTATTTGACTTTGTAAAATTTTTTAATCAATCATGAGTGATAAATTAAGTTAAATGATTTAAAATGATTTTTTTGATAAAAATATTATAGCACTTTGAATGCCCAAAAATGACATTTCTTCGGAAATTAGACTTACAAAATTAGCTTTATTAAAAAATTTAGACAATTTCCTATAAAATAGACTCATTTAAGTAATATTTTTCTCATAGGAACTTTTTTGAAAATTGATTATAAAAATACTAATTTTTGGTGTGTAAAAAAATTCTAAAAAGTTGATTAAAAACTGCTAGTTTCGAGAAAATTATAACAAAATTTTTGAGTTTAAATTAAAGTTTAGGGTATAATCTATAATGCGAAAGTATAAAATTAATCATGGGCCAAAAAATAAATTTAATATAATCAATTGAAGTTAAAGTTATTTTTTGGAAAAATTTTTAATCGTACTTTAATGACTCAAAAAGGGTATTTATAGTCAAGATATGATTACAAAATAAGTTTTATTATAAAATTTGGTTAATTTTTTATAAAATGGACCATTTAAAAAATAAAATTCGCAATGGGGCCTTTTTTGAAATCCCATTTAAACATTTTTTAACGCTTTTATTTAAACTGATGTTTTGGATGAAAACTTTGAATGCACTTTGAATGCTAAAAAATGACATTTCCATTGAAGCTACACTTACAAAATTAGTTCCATTATAAAATTTAGACAATTTCCTATAAAATAGGTTTATTTAATTAATATTTTCCTCAATGGAACTTTTTTGAAAATTTATTTAAAAAAATACTTATTCTTGGTGTGTTACAACTATTTTAAGTTTTAGTGATTTTTGGGATTCCTGTATATTTTTTTAATATCAATATTTTTATTAGAATTTTTGGACTCATGTGTGGCAAAAATAGGTGATAACTACTTTTTTGACAATGAAATTTGTTCTACCTTCTAACTCTGTAGTTTCATCTATCATGAACGGGATGCCCTGTATAGTTTTTTTTTTCATATAAAAATCATAAAAAGATGATTAAACTTAAAAATGGATAAAAATAATAAAAATTACCTGTCTGCAATTCCACATGGTCAATTCTGTAACAAAAAACTTGTCTTAAAAAATGAAAGTACCAGCCTAATTTTTATGTAAAATTTAAATTGGAAATATTAAATGTGTTATTGAAATGATTGTTGTAAACAAGAAATTATTTAAGTCACCGCCCCCGTTGACGACGTAGGTGACTGGGCAATATTGATTTAAGTGTCGGATTTGGAGAGAAAATATTGAAATAAAATGGAAACACATTCCTTTTTCAATGAGTTCATTTGATATGAAATTGGAATAGGCAATTTAAAATTAAAATTAAAAACATTTGTTGTAATAGTAGAAGTTATACGCGTGCCAATTAGTTAATTAAACCGCTTGTTGATTGTTTAGCGTTAACAACAGTGTATTTAATGACTAATCGCCGTTCGCTCCATGAGAACAAATTATCTTAATTTCAACCAATTTATGTGGATTATTTACGACTAATTTTTCTTCTGCGTTCAGAAGTTACATCCCGAAATATATAAAATTTTACTTGTCGTGTAACTCCGAATTTATGTACGCACGCGCGCACATACAAACCACGCCCTTATTATCGCTGGAGATACTAAGAGGTGTATAAGCACCTTTACAAAAATAATTTTATAACCACTCTGTATACAGGGTGTCCCTGAAACGCCTGTACAAAACTCCTGAGACCTAAATATGACGATTTAACCAAACTTATCTCTATCCAAAAGTTCTTTGTTAAGGCGCTACAGACCATTAAAGTTCTTAAAACTATTTTATTTTTTTTTAAATTACTAAAAATTCGTTTATACGATAACAAAATTTGTTATGTAGCTATGTAATGAAAAAAGGTATTTGTAGACAATTTGTTTTTACTCTTTCATGTTATGTAACTGGTCAAAAATAGGTCATCGACATGCATATTTTCTTGTAACTTTTTAATGGCCGAATAAAAATTCAAAAAACTTTACTTGTAGCTAAACAGTGTAATTATAAACCTTTTTTGTCTCTTACAAAATTTTTCTAACTCCTTTATTTTAGGCAGAAAAAAATATTTCCATTTGGTGCATAACCTAACTTTAGAAAAATATTTAAATTTTTCGCCAAAAGCTCTGTACAAAGTAACACCACATATTCTTGAGACCAAAATAAAATGATTTAACCAAACTTATTTTAATCGAAAAGTGCTTCGTTAAGTGTTTAGTGACCTTCAAAAATCTTATCTTTTTAAATAACTTTCATGGTCAATAGAGGCTTAAGGAAGCATTTTTGTATAAAGATAAAATTGGTTAAATCGTTCCATTTTGGTCTCAGGAATATACTGTGCTAATTTGTACAGACTTTTTTTGCGAAAAATATTAATATTTTTTCAAAGTTAGGTTATGTATCATATGGAAATAATCTTTTCTGCCTAAAATAAAGGAGATAGAAAAATTTTGTAAGAGACAAAAAAAGTTTATAATTACACTGTTTAGCTACAAGTAAAGTTTTATGAATTTTTATTCAGCCATTAAAAAGTTATAAGAAATTTTGCATGTCGATGACCTATTTCTGACCACTTACATAACGTGAAAAAGTAAAAACAAATTATCTAGAAATACTTTTTCCATTACATAGCCACATACCAAATTATGTTATGATCGTATGAGCTAATTTTTAGTAATTTAAAAAATACAAAATAGTTTTAAGAACTTTAATGGTCTATAGCACCTTAACGAAGCACTTTTGGATAGAGATAAGTTTGGTTAAATCGTCTTATTTTAGTCTCAAGAGTATGTGGTATCGTTTTGTACAGACACCCTGTATAATTGTATAATTTTGTATCGAGAGATTTGATGATTAAATTATTGATGAAAATTGTGGAATAAGAATAGTAGCAAGGGAATTAAATTGTCATTTCCAGATTCCAGGTATTTTATTGATGGAAGCAGGAGGCGGTAAAATAAATTACCTTTCGTTATAAGAAATAATCTTGACAAATAAAAATTAATTAAACTTATTCAAATAAAGCAAGCAAATTATTAAGGTGTGAATTAAATGAATTTTAGTGACGCATAAAATTATAAATTATTTTCTTTTAGGTTTAAGTTCGGGTTAACGGCGGGAGTCGTATTAAGCTTAGTTATCGAGGATATGTTTATACAAGCACTGTAAAACAAACTTCGATATAATTTACGGTATAATCGGAGCTTTAAGTACACTCAACAATAACTTGTGTAAATTATTGGAAACGTTTTGTATACTTAAGATATTTCTTGTGTAAAGAACACAATTTTATACTACTAATAATTTTCCATACCTAAATTTGTTAAAATAATTCATAAAACTCTTTAGTACTTTAATAGAATTTTTATAGAATTTAGATTTGAATGCTTGGAATTTTCCGCTTACTAAAGAAATAAATTTCCTTGTCGTACAATCCTATTACTTTAACTAAATTCCTTACCTAACTTTTCCTTACAAAACATTTCTATAGCGATTTTCCTCCAAAGTACAATCCTCACGAAAGTCACTGGTATATACAGGGTGTTTCTAAATATATGCGAAGAAATTCTAAAGCCGATTCCTTGACCAATTCTAAGACAAAATAAAAATTTTGTCAAAAGTGCTCTATTTTTTAGTTATGGGCTGTCAAACTTTCTATATTTTTTTCATTTTTTGAGTATAACTTCTTTATTTTTTAAGATAATTTGATCAAATTTGAAACACACTCTAGTTATTATAGTCGTAACAAGATAAAAATATCAAATATCGAAATAAAATACAGGGGGATGTATTTTGGGGGTATAGACCCCATTTTTTATGCCATAACTTTTTTGTGCTACCCCACTTAACATTTTAAATGAGATATTCTAATTCCTTGCTTTTTTCTGAAAATTTTTCATCTCTTCAATTTTTTCACAGCTGGTACGGTTTAGAAGTTATTTAAAAACATGTACGAAGTTGTATGCCAATTTTGCATTAAACAGGGGTGGCTTTTTAAAAAAAATAAATACCAGAGACTTCCTAGAAGACTATTCGACCAATTTTAAGACGAAAACAGAGAATAAATATTTTCTCTAAAATGCTTCGTTTTTAATTTGTTAATTTTATTTTAATTTAAATTGTTTGGAAATGGTATTTGCGGTGACGTCATCGAAATTTCTTTTCGTACAGTTGTTTAGGAGGAAAAAGTAGAATTTTTGAATATTTTTTTTACAACGCTCGGTATAAATTTGACCAGTATACAGGGTGTTGAAAAAAAAAGTAAATTTTTTCGATTTTTTGAAAACGCGTCGACTAATTTTCACCCTTCTTTTTCCATTCTCTTCTACTAACCTATCTGCATCTTTTTTTATTCTTTACATTTTTTCCTCCGGGCCCCCCCATTTTTACAGGATCGGATCGAAACTTTTTTTGAAAAAACGGGACTTGCAAATTGGGGGAAACTGGCTAAAATCAGGAAAAAATCGCACGGACAAACGAAAAGTAGTTTCGAGTGCCTGACGGAGAGTTTTTTTCAAATTTCCCCCTGAAAGTCGAGTTATTAATTTCTTTTGTTTTTCGATTTTTTTCAATTTTATCGAAAACGCGTCGACCGATTTTTACGAAATTTTCTAGAAAAATACTTCCCAAGGCCACCTTTTTGATTTTTATAAAAATTTAAAAAAAAAATTTTTTTTCGCTCCGTACCCCAATTTTCAAATTTTTTTTTTACGAAAACTTTAGGTCAAAATCTAAAAATGATAGTATTTCGCCCGAACCGGTACCAAATTTTAGCCCGCGAAATGCTGTTTCTAACGTATAAAATTGGCCAAATGCGAGCCGAATCAAATTTTTGTTGGAACACAAACTAGGACCGTCCTATGTACGGTCACGTTTCTGGTGGAACGCGTTTTGTCTATCGCGTATGACTGTGATCGTCAATCTACGGTTTTTCGGGATGTTGGAACGAACCTATTGTCTTTCATTTAATTTAAATTTTGCAGTAGAATTTTGGATTACGTAAATATAGTATCAATTATTTTTTAAGACCGTGTAGTAATTCTAAATGTTAAAAAATCACAGAAATATGGATTATGTAGAGCACGATCTGATATTTACTTATCTTAGGTTGGCAGTACTTTAATATATAAATGTATATAAACAAAAAAAGTCATTTAATTTTTTTTTTATAATAATCTCATTTTTCAAACGCAATTATTTGCAAGATAAATGAATGCTTTTTATTTATCTTGTTAAGAAATATTTATTATATTTTATGAAACTCGTAAGACAGAGTTTAATTAATTTTTATTTTTAAGCCAGACAGAGCTTTTTAATTCTTCTTTCTTAAATTATGAGAAATGACGTACATACAAAGCAAACAATACATTCCTTTGTTCACAAATTTTCAAAAAAATATGCATTTAATTTTGCTTTTTAATATTTAATTAATGATTGATTCAATGCGAGATTAATTAAATTTTTAAACTTTTCATTTGACGTTAATTAAAGCCGATGTCCGAGCTTTAACCGCTTTGGAATATTTAATTAAAATTGCTACCCACGTGTTACTAATGTTTAATGTTTTCATTTTACCAAAAACAAAATAGTTTTCATTAATTTAAATCGAATAAGAATAAAAGCGATTTTTTAATTAAAATTCCTTGGAAATTCAGGAAAGAATTTATAAAACTAAATTTATTTGCAAGTTACAAGTTGCATAGAAATATTTTATAACTCACTAAAATGTTATTATCCACGAGTTATCTTCTCAAGTCACGTACTTATGTACACAAGCATGTACGAGTATGTACTTTCGAAATAACGTGTAAGGCAACAATAATAAGCTACACATTATGATTATATTAAAAATTTACATTTTACTAAAATTATTTAATCCAATTAATTTAGTGCGTACCACGCTTTAGAAAAATTGCTTTTGTACAATACATAATCGCATTACAAGCCACAAGCTCCGAAGCTTATCAGAAAATCTATTAATAAACCATTAAATCACTTCCTATGCCATGAATATTTCATTGAAATTACGTTTAATTAAATTTGAAAATATGAATAATCTCGAGCGGTTTTAGAATTAAACGTTTCTTTCTCGATGTTTTGCGCGAGACCATTTGCGATAAGCCTTGGTTAATTATAGAACTTTATTGATAACGCCCATCTTACAAGCCTTTTGACGATAAAGCATATAATATAGGAATTTTAGATACGTTTTTTTAACCACAAAAACGAAAACTGCCTTTTTATATTTATTTTGGTACTCAATAAATCGACGATTTTCTCAAGTTTTTCATGGAATTTTCCGGCGGAAATTGTAATACTGATAAGTAATAGCACCATACACTATTGCACAAAATTTTGTAAAAATATTTATAAAAATAAAAAAGTTATTAAGTTTTTTCGAACTAAAATCTTAAAAAAAGATGAAAAAAATACAAAAATATTCAGAAATAGACGATTTTTTCAAGTTTTTCTTGGATTTTCCAGCGAAAATTGTACCAGCGATAAATAATAGTACCATACACGATTGTACAAAATTTTGTAAAAATATTTATAAAAATAAAAAAGTTATTGAGTTTTTTTCAAATTAAAGTCCCAAAAAAGATGAACAAAATACAAAATAATTCAAGAAGTCGACGATTTTCTCAAGTTTTTCTTAGAATTCACCAACGAAAATTGTACCAGCGATAAATAATAGTTCCATACACGATTGTACAAAATTTTATAAAAATGTTTATAAAAATAAAAAAGTTATTAAGTTTTTTTCTAATTAAAGTCCCAAAAAAAGATGAACAAATACAAAATAATTCAAGAAATCGTCGATTTTCTCAAGTTCTTCTTGGAATTCACCAGCGAAAATTGTACCAGCGATAAATAATAGTACCATACACGATTGTACAAAATTTTGTTAAAATTTTTATAAAAATAAAAAAGTTATTAAGTTTTTTTCCAACGAAAGTCCCAAAAAAGGATGAACAAAATACAAAATAATTCAAGAAATCGACGATTTCCTCAAGTTTTTCTTGGAATTCACCAGCAAAAATTGTACCATACACGACTGTATAAAATTTTGTTAAAATGTTTATAAAAATAAAAAAGTTATTAATTTTTTTCCAACAAAGTCCCAAAAAAGATAAACAAAATACAAAATAATTCAAGAAATCGACGATTTTCTCAAGTTCTTCTTGGAATTCACCAGCGAAAATTGTACCAGCGATAAATAATAGTACCACACACGATTGTATAAAATTTTGTAAAAATATTTATAAAAATAAAAAAGTTATTAATTTTTTTCCAAATAAAGTCCCCAAAAAGATGAACAAAATACAAAATATTTCAAGAAATCGACGATTTTCTCAAGTTTTTCTTAGAATTCTTTAGCGAAAATTGTACCAGCGATAAATAATAGTACCACACACGATTGTACAAAATTTTGTAAAAATATTTATAAAAATAAAAAAGTTATTAATTTTTTTCCAAATAAAGTCCCCAAAAAGATGAACAAAATACAAAATAATTCAAGAAATCGACGATTTTCTCAAGTTTTTCTTGGAATTCTCCAGCGAAAATTGTACCAGCGATAAATAATAGTTCCATACACGATTCTACAAAATTTTGTAAAAATATTTATAAAAATAAAAAAGTTATTCAGTTTTTTCCAACTAAAATCTTAAAAAAGATGAAGAAAATACAAAATAATTCAAGAAATCGACGATTTTCTCAAGTTTTTCTTGGAATTCTCCAGCGAAAATTGTACCAGCGATAAATAATAGTTCCATACACGATTCTACAAAATTTTGTAAAAATATTTATAAAAATAAAAAAGTTATTCAGTTTTTTCCAACTAAAGTCCCAAAAAAGATGAACAAAATACAAAATAATTCAAGAAATCGACGATTTTCTCAAGTTTTTCTTGGATTTCTCCAGCGAAAAATGTACTAGCGATAAATAATAGTACCACACACGATTGTATAAAATTTTGTAAAAATATTTATCAAAATAAAAAAGTTATTAAGTTTTCTTCCAACTAAAGTCTAAAAAAACGTGATTAAAATACAAAATTGAAAAAATCAACGATTCTCTCAAGTTTTTCTAAGAATTTTCCGGCGAAAATTGTACTATTGTACAAAAAAGTAATACCAAGAAAAATACCAGGAGTCCCATTATACCTTCAAAATAATTTTTCAATAAAAGTAGATGTGATTTTAAACAAAAAAATTTCGGCTTCCTAAAAAGTTACAGCAAATTTAAAATGTATTATTTATATTATTTCCTTCTTTTTGTTATTTTTTTAATTTTAATCAAGTTTACTTTGGATTTTCTTTTTTACCTGATTGCTTTTTTGATTGTTTTTAAAACAAAGAGGCCTTTTAAACTTCCCGCATTAAAATTAACGTATCTTAATGAATTCTAAAGACAAAATCCTAAGCATACTTGTTTCTAATAAAATCATTGATATAAAAAAAATATACAGGAATCCCAAAAATCACTAAAATTTTGAACTTTTAAAATAGTTGTAACACACCAAAAATAAGTATTTTTTAAAATAAATTTTCAAAAAATTTCCAATGAGGAAAATATTAATTAAATAAGCCTATTTTATAGGAAATTGTTTAAATTTTATAATGGAACTAATTTTGTAAGTGTAGCTTCAATGGAAATGCCATTTTTTGGTATTCAAAGTGCATACAAAGTTTTCATCCAAAACATCAGTTTAAATAAAAGCGTTAAAAATTTTTTAAAATGGGATTTCAAAAAAGGTCCCATTGGGAATTTTATTTTTTAAATAGTCCATTTTATAAAAAATTAACCAAATTTTATAATAAAACTTATTTTGTAATCATATCTTGACTATAAATGCACTTTTTGCGTCATTAAAGTACGATTAAAATTTTCCCCAAAAAATAACTAACTTCAATTGGTTATATTAAATTTATTTTTTGGCCCATGATTGATTTTAAACTTTCGTCTTATAGATTACACCCTAATCTTTAATTTAAACTCAAAAAATTTGTTATAATTTTATCGAAACTAGTAGTTTTTAATCAATGAATCAACGAAAAATGAGTATTTTTATAATCAATTTTCAAAAAATATTACTTAAATAAGTCTATTTTATAGGAAATTGTCTAAATTTTTTAATGAAGCTAATTTTGTGAGTGTAACTTCCATG
Source organism: Stenus bimaculatus (assembly GCA_963971135.1). Classification (NCBI taxonomy): domain Eukaryota; kingdom Metazoa; phylum Arthropoda; class Insecta; order Coleoptera; family Staphylinidae; genus Stenus; species Stenus bimaculatus. The sequence goes on from OZ020183.1 coordinate 2,577,378, forward strand.
GAAATGTCATTTTTGGGCATTCAAAGTGCTATAATGTTTTTCATCAAAATCATCATGTATAATTGCTCATCGCCCCCCTAGAATTTTACTTTAAATCCATCACTGAAGAAGTTGGAAGAGTTTTACAGTTTGAAATAGCAAATTAGATTAAGTTTAAGAAAAAAAAAATAAGTAATTAATGTTTTTGTGCGTTAAATAATTAATAAAACATAAGTTGTTGTGCTCGTAAAGTTGTTTTAACTCATCAAAACAAGGTTAAGCAAAACAAATTTATTATTGTACTAATTAATACGTTAATTAAAATATGGTGGGTGCTAAGTGAGGATGAGAAAATAAGGTTGTGTGAAGAATTAATTATTGGTAGAAAATATAAAATTAAAAATTTTGATTGAATTTTAATTTTTAATGAAGAAAATGTGAGTAATTTATAATGTAGCGAAGAAAATGTAAATATTTAATATAAACAAGCTTAGAAGCCTAAAGCCAAGGCTAAAAAGTAGGATAAAAAAGAAATTATGTAACGATGTAAATTTTCAACGATCACTTTTTATCTTTTTGATGTGAAATTCAATAGGTAACGGATTTATTTCGCATTATAAGTTAATAATTAATTAAGTAATTACGTTGCAAATATTTGTTTCGGCCATTACAGATTATTTGTTTAAAATGACGTATTATGTGTAAGATATATTAAAATAGCTATTGTAAACATTAAACGACATCTATTTTTAGAATAGCCTTAGTGTAGGTGATAATGATAATTATAGGTTCGTTATTTTTTGGTGGGAGAAAAGAATGCCACATTCTAGATTATATTCTAATAAATAATGAGGTTCTAATAAATTATGCATTCTCGATTCGCAACACTCACGAACGATTAAATTACAATTATATTATGAGTGGTTATTATTTTAATATTATGCTAAATCAGTAAATGTAACTTACCAGCTGGCTTTGTGTTTATGTTTCGTTTTCCTTCTGAAAAAAACAAAAAAAAAAATAAAAATCAGGAAATTTCATTCGAGTTAGTGGAAAAAGTTTCTGTAATGAAGGTATTAAAAATTAAACCTTTTAAAAACAAACTTTGAGGATTTCATTAAATCTTCCCAATCAAACCCACCCACGTGTAATTAATTTTTCAAGCAACACCCAAATTACTTCATTTTTGAAATACATAATTTAAATACTGCACTTGCAGTAATTTTCTCTCATGGGATTCGAGCAGGTGTTTGTGTTCAGGATTTTAAGTCTATAATTAACAATTGCTTAATAATGTCCTGTCATTTTAAAATTCTTTGCTATTTGTAGAAACTATAGAAACCATTCATTCCACATGATATATGATATAATGATTTGCAAAATTCTTGGAAAACTCATTTATTTTATAAAACAATTTACACTTTTATACAAACAATAATTACATCTTTTAATTAAATTTCATATCAATGGTTTCATATTCTTGAAAGGATATAATTAACTAAAAAAATATTATTCGGTATTTTAATTCACATTCTTTCAAATTAACTTTATTATTTTCGTAAAAAAGATTTACTAACGAAAGTATAATAATATCTACAATAATTCTTAATTAATTGAGCATTACATTTTTCCTATGCCAGTGAACGATAACTGTTTTTATCTAAAACGTGCTTTGATTACTCCTTTCTTTTTTTAACAACAAAATAAACAAATCCAGGAAATGAAATTTGTTAGCTCAATCGAAACGTTTCAATAATATTTTTATTAAATTACATTCAATATAAAAAAGTATTAAATCAACAAAATTTTAGCTAAAATTGAAAAACATAAATATTTGAAAGAATATTTTTAAATTGAATTTGAAAATATGTAGTTTTAACTTTCATTATTATTTTTTTAAAAATTCCTTGTTCAATAACATCATTTTTTGTAATAAAATGCGTCAAAATTTAAAACTACTCTAAAAAAGGTACCTCCAAAAAAAATCATTTTATTCTATAAACGATTTCCTAACAAACGATTTCCACGATATAGGTATTGTATTTTATGTCAAATGGACTTGTATAAAGCAATTTTGTTAATACACTAATTAAAAAATAAAAAAAAATATATTATAAGAATATGCTAAATTTTTTTCTCATCAATAGACGACAAAGAGTTCTCAAAATAAAGAAGTGGCACGAGTGGTCTGAGACACCCTGTATAATAAATTTAAAAAATTCTGACAAAATTGAAATTTTAGAATCGGTTGTTGCCGAATTTCGAATTTATCCAAGCATCCTAACATTCTAAAAAAAAAATGCTAAAGTCGGTCGATTTCCCTAAAATCGGAGGTTTTTTGGGCGGACCCACGAAAAAGGTAGTTTTTTTCGTCAGATTTTAAAAATTTCGGTTGCATCGTGAAGAGGAATGTCGATTCTAAACGACGTTCGAATTTCAAATTTTTTCAAGCGCCCTAACACTCTGAAAAAAATTTCCAAAGTAGGTCGATTTTTATTGCTTTTTTTACGGTTTTCGTTGGCGTCAATTTTGAAAAATCATACCCCCGTCCGGTTTTAAAGGGAAGCGACGAAATTTGGCCCCTTTTATTTTCACATCCCTAGGATAGTCAATGACCATTTTTAAGTCTCCAGGCGCACCGGTGTAACGCCACGGCGCCGAGACGCAAAGTGTACAAATTTAGCGTTTTTTTTTGGAGACTCATCTCAAAATCCACCAATACAAAAAATCGCGGTTTTTTGATTCGTGATCCGCGTTCCATTTATTATTGCTAAGACAAGCACGTTTTTTGATATCTCATTTTTTTATGTACTCTCCAAATCGCGCATTGTTTTTCATGCTTTTTCGACGGGGACTTTGAAAATTGATAACTTTTGATAGGGGTCGGCTATTATGGTCGAATATTTTTTATTTTGCTTATTACATTAATATTTATGAGCAAAAAAATCGACACTTCTAAATTTTCGCCCTTTGCTTCAGAAAAAAATCGAACGTAAAATGTTAAAAAAATTGATCCTAAAGCGGCCGGATGGTTTTACCACTGGCGCCCACTGTTTTCAAAAATGATTAATTTTTTTTATACTGCCTTATAAAAGAATAAATTCTACATCCGGTAGCGCGTAGGAAATTTTTATTTTCGAATGGGTTCGGAAGTTATGCCTAAGTAAAGTCAAAATTTTGAATTTACGGGCGAGTGGCTCCCGTCGTGCCATTTTTTAACCGATTTTCAATTTTAAAAATTCAATTGAATCTAATCCTGAAACCAAAATCACCCACGCATAGGGTTTTTTGAATTTCAAAAAAATAACGAAAAAATATTCCGCATTTAAAAAAAGTCGCAATTTTTGACGCGTTTCGGTCTAATCAACCCCTCAAATTCTATTTCATCCCCATGTAATACACTTTCCCTAAAAGCTTACAACATCCACGTTACGACAAAAAAAGAATCATCTCGCTATCTTTTTTCGTTTTTCAGTTATGACTGAAAATGAAGCTAAAATAAGCTAAATCTCCGTTGTAACCCAAAATTTTGCTCTGAAATTTTTAATTTTTCACAAAATAATTAATATCTTCGAAACTATTAACACCACCTAGACCATTAATAACTTAAAATTCGCAACGTCACCTTCCCCACCAAAGGCCGCAAAAATTTTAATTTTCGGTTTAAAATTGCGCCGTCCAGAGCCAAATTTGCACCAAAATTTTGGTAAAACTTTGCGAATTTTTTCCAAAAAAACTATTTAACCGATTTTAACTAAATATTTTTTAAAATGCGTCTATCTACGGCGTTTACCTTTAGTAAAATTTTTAAATCGGTGACTTTTATAGTTTTTGAAAAAAAAAATAAAAACCGATTTCTCAAAAAAAAAATTTTCATATTTTTTTAAAATCAACCCCGCAAATGAAAGATAACAGAAAATGGATGAAATGTAGGAGATCACTTGCGCTCTACACCCCCAAAAAAAATTTACACCCCAAAAACTAAAAAAAAATCAAAATTTTTTAGGTAATAAATTAAATTTAGTAAAATGTCATATTTTATATAAAAATTCATAACTTTTGAACGAAAAGTCGTAGAAACTTGATTTTTTTTTTCTTATTTTTTTATACTGCAACTCAAAATTATTAACACACTTGTTTTACACTAAAACATAACCAAGTTACAAGTAGTCAACCTTGCAACAACACATAAAAAATTTTAAATGTTAGTCTATGTGTTACGCCAATTCACAAATTGTTATTCATATTTGGAAGACACTTTGAAGTTTAGGATTTTTATAAATAAACGGGTATTACCTTTTCAGACTTTTTCTTTACAGGGTGTTTCTAAATATATGCGAAAAAAAAACAGGAAGAGATTCCTTGGCCAATTGCCATTTCCAAGATAAAAGTTAAGAATACAATTTTTTTTAATAAAGCTTCATTCTTTATTTACAAGCATTTGAGTTTCTATAGTTTTTAAATTTTTTTTAGCATTTTCTGAAAAATATTTATTATACAGGGTGACCCAGCGTTTCAGGAAGTAATATTACTCTAAGTAAAATGAAAAAATATATCGACATGCGGTTTTCTATAGAATATACAATACTTTTAGGCGCACTCTCCAAAAATATTTTAATAATATACCGGGTGTCTATTCTAAAATGGAACACCCAATACTTTTAGGCGCACTCTCTAAAAATATTTTAATAATATACCAGGTGTCCATTCCAAAATGGAACACCCAATATATTATGACATTTTTGGATTTCTTATCAAAAAATATTCATACTTTGTATAACCTATTAGTCCGGTCAATTTAGACATGCAAAGGTGCACAAATTAGCGTAGAGCTAAAAATTGGTATGAATGTTCGGAACACCATTATAAATGAATTTTGAAAAGTCCCCATCGATCCCGTACCTGGAAAAAAATTTATTCAAGCTCAAATGTCTTAAAAATAGGTTTTTCGCGTTTTTCAGCAAAACGGTAAGTTTTATCATAAAATTAGGTCAGACAAAAATTGTAGATCATATAATTATCTATAAAAAATGTCTTAATACTTTTTTTTCTAAGACCCACCGTTTCAGAGATATAACGATTATAAAAGTTGTAATCTTCATAATATGCACATTATTTGTCAGATTCATAATCGTCTAATATTCACGATAACTGGTACATTTTTTAACCAAATTTCAAAAACCCAATCTCGTATTAAAGGGCAATGTTTGTTTTATAATCTTATAGGAATGGATTTTTTTTAAACGACGGGAAAACTTTCAAAAGCGCTCCCGAAAAAGTCAATTTTTTTGCGGTTTTTTTCGAGCGTCCTCCGCGCCGATTTTGAAAAATCGTAGGTTCGACGGGTTCGGAATCGAAACGACCAAATCGGGCCCCCTTTTTTCCCACATGAGGATTTACTATATCCAAAATTTCCGACCTTTCTAGGTTAATCCTGTGGCGAGGGCGAATTTTTCTTTGAAAACGTCAAAATGTCGCGTTTTTTAGCGAAAAAAACAAAAAGGTAATATTGCTTAGCTTTTGACTGTAGTCGGAGGGAAAAAAATCGCTAATGGTATTTTCGTAAAGAGGACAGACTTATGTCCCCATAGCGGAGCACTTTTTCGAAATTTTTGTTTATATCTCATATTCTGACGTTTGAAAATCGGGGTACAATTTTGGACATTTTTTACCGAAATTAAAAAAATCGTATCTACCAAACGACTGGACCGATTTTAACAAAACGCGGTTTATATTGTGGTTAAAATTATCGTTAATACCCAGAAAAATAATCTGTTTAATACGGAGCGTCCAGCGGCGTCGGGATTTTTTTTTCAAAAACGTAGAAAAATATCGACAAAAACGGCGCGTAGAGAAAATTGGTAGAGGAAATGGGGTCAAAACGGGACAAAAAATGAAAAATCGCTACACGTGATCTAAAAGAGAATTGATCGAACGAGGTTGATTTGAAGTTTTGAAATCTCTATCTTTTCATTTCACCTCACACCGACCTATTAAAGTCAAAATTGTGTTTTTTCAACCCCCAGCGACCAAAATAATCGCTGTAAGGTAACGACACATCCTATCGTCTAACTAAAATATGCATTGGAATGAGATTTTCAAGTACTACTACGCGACGCGTTGACTTTTTTCAATTTCGAAAAAAAAACTCAAAATTTTAATCGTGCAAAAAACTTTGTAAAAAATCCGATTTTGACAATTTTTTTACCCCGCTGCCCCTTCATCGATTTTAACGAATTATGGCTCATCTTAAAGGTTTTTGCGTAGGCTTTCACTTAAAAAAAGATTCGTTTTGATATCCTTATTGGTTTAGAAGTTATGACCGAATAACCGTTGAAACTTTGAAAATTTCACTTTTGAACGAAGAAATTGCTATGAAATTTTTGATTAATTGGAAAATAAATAATTTTGGCCGATTAGAACGATTTATGGCTTACATTGACCGATAAAAAAATATTTTTACTTGTATTACAGCTTCAATGATGTGTATACGTGACGTACTTATGCATATTATGAAGATTACAATTTTTTCAACTTTTATAATCGTTATATCTTAGAAACGGTGGCTCTTAGGAGAAAAAGTATAAAGTATTTTTTTATAAATAATTTTATGATCTACAATTTTTGTCTGGCCTAATTTAATGATAAAACTTACCGTTTTGCTAAAAAACGCGAAAAACCCATTTTTAAGACTTTTGATCTTGAATAAATTTTTTCCAGGCACGGGATCGATGGAGACTTTTCATGCTAAATTTAAATTTGTGATGAGCTTTTATCAGGGTGCCTTATAAAACGCAAATTGACCATTTAACGAAATTTTCAAATGGAACACCCTGTATATTTTAACATGAATCGATGGCATTTTTTACAACTTTCTAACTCCGACGTTTGGTGAACCATGAACGGAACACCCTGTACATTTTATTAATTTGAAAAAAATTTGTAGACATTTAAAAAAAAAACAAGTAAACCCGGAATTTGCATATAAAACTTTTATTACCATCTTATACCTTACTTTTGACCATTTAATTAGGTATGTTTTGTAAAAATCGGATAAGAAATAAGAAAGTTACTGCTCTGACCATTTTTTTGTAGACCCCGTTGAAGACCTCTACATGTTTTCGGTTATTTTTTGAGCTACAACGAAAAATGCCCAATTTTTTTAAAATATAAATTATTTTTGGTTTCATATTTAATGGTATCGATGTGAGTAATTATTTTACCCTTCAAAGGGAAGTTTGTGAAAATAATTTAATAAAGCCCAAATCTAAACACGTGCTTCATTAATAACTTTCAAACGTAATTAAATTTAATCCACTAATTTTAAGACGTAATCTACAACACTTTTTTTTCACCTTAATCCCAGCCACTAATACAAATATAAACAAGATTAAGTGGATTTTAGTAATCACGGATTAATACATAATATTCAGAAAATTAAACCTACAACATACTTATCTAGAGCTATAAAAGAGCAATTAATACTAAAAATAAACGAAAAAAAAGAGATTAAAATTAATTGACTTTTGTTGAAGTAGAGGTAATAAAATTGCGTTTGACAGGTTTAAAAATAGAGCAGATAAACAGTTTAATTCGCCTTTTTTTTTGTTTTAAGTCGCTTAAAAGGCTAAACAAAAGTTTTGGCAAGGAAACCTTTGAGATTCCTTTTAAGATTAGAAGTGTGAAAGCGGTAGCTGAGCTCGTTTTGCGATAGGAAATAATTGCTTTCACTTTCAAGCAAGATTTTTATGTACCAAAAAATTGATAATTGCAATAAATTTGTGGAAAATTGTGTTAGGTTTTGTAATGATATTTGATTCGAAAAGCAAATATTAAATTAGCACGCGTCCATTCGAAATAAAGAGGTCACAATTCTCTATTTTTAAATTCGCATCGCTTATGATTACCTACATTTTCGATGTTAAAACGATTGCGAAAGAAGTATAAACATGTATATTTACAAAATCATTTTTCGTCAGTATCAATTATAAATCATGGTATAGAAAGTAAATAAAGTGCACTTGCGGAAGTAGGAAAAGCCTGGCAACCGTCCAACGATTTAATGTAAATTAGGATAGATAAACCAAGCATATAATCACATACATGCTAAAACAATGTGAAGAAATGTTCACATTTAGGTTGCTTCCACAAAATTTTGCTAAAAATACCTACAACATTAAGTGCCAATATTTTTTCTTACCATTACTCATAATTTCTGACTCACACCAAATTTTTGGTACTAATTTTTTAATTACCAAAAATAATCTTACTTGGAATTGCTTTTAACCGAAATTGTACTTTGGTTAAAATAATGTTTTCAAAGAAAGGAAGAGGAGAAGAGTTTGCGATAAGAAAAGAATGATAAGAATACGACAATTCCTGGTATGCTTCTGGTTTTTATCGCAGCTATTACAGTTTAAATTTTAACAAAGAATATTTTAAAATAAAAATTGAAGTTTTTTGACCGAAAAGGAATTTCAAATGATTTCCAACGATACATGATGATTTTCTTCTGAATTTCCAAATAACAATGCATAATTTTATGATTTTTTCTTCTAAATCTACAGGGTGCTGTAAAAGGTCTTTACAGCAGCTTACCACAAATTCCTTAGACCAAAATAAATCGATTTAAGTAAACTTATCTTAATATGAAGTTGCTCAGTTTAGGCACTATCCTAAAAAAATTGATCTTTTTGAGTTTTTGGGGTGTAAAATTTTTTTATGGTGGTGTAGAGGGCAAGTGACCCTCTATATTTCATCCATTTTCTATTATCTTTCATTTGAGGGATCGCTTAATAAAAATCGAAAAAAAAAATTTTGAGATTTTTTTAAGGCTTGAAATTTTTAATAGAAATCTGTTTTATTTATTAAAAAATTTTGTATTCTTAACTTTTATCTTGGAAATGGCAATTGGCCAAGGAATCTCTTCCTGTTTTTTTTCGCATATATTTAGAAACACCCTATAAAGACGATTATGAATCTGACGAATAATGTGCATTTTATGAAAATTACAACTTTTATAATCGTTATATCTCAAAAACGGTGGCTCTTAGGAAAAAAAGTATTAAGACATTTTTTATAGATAATTATATGGTCTACAATTTTTGTCTGACCTATTTTTATGATAAAACTTACCGTTTTGCTGAAAAACGCGAAAAACCCATTTTTAAGACCTTTAAGCTTGAATAAAATTTTTTCCAGGTTCGGGATCGATAGGGACTTTTCAAAATTTATTTATAATGGTGTTCCGAACATTCATACCAATTTTTAGCTCTACGCTAATTTGTGCACCTTTGCATGTCTAAATTGACCGGACTAATAGGGGGCTATACAAAGTATGATTATTTTTTGATAAGGAATCCAAAAATGTCATAATATATTGGGTGTTCCATTTTGGAATGGACACCCGGTATATTATTAAAATATTTTTGGAGAGTGCGCCTAAAAGTATTGTATATTCTATAGAAAACCGCATGTCGATATATTTTTTCATTTTACTTAGAGTAATATTACTTCGTGAAACGCTGGATCACCCTGTATAATAAATATTTTTCAGAAAATGCTAAAAAAAATTTAAAACTATAGAAACTCAAATCCTTGTAAATAAAGAATGAAGCATTATTAAAAAATTTTGTATTCTTAACTTTTATCTTGGAAATGGCAATTGGCCAAGAAATCTCTTCCTGTTTTTTTTTCGCATATATTCAGAAACACCCTGTAAAGAAAAAATCTGAAAAGATAATACCCGTTTATTTATAAAAATTCTAAACTTCAAAGTGTATTCCAAATATGAATAACAATTTGTGAATTGGCGTAAAACATAGAATAACATTTAAAAATTTTTATGTGTTGTTGCAAGGTTGACTACTTGTAACTTGGTTATATTTTAGTGTAAAACAAGTGTGTTAATAATTTTGAGTTGCAGTATAAAGAAATAAGAAAAAAAAATAAAGTTTCTACGACTTTTCGTTCAAAAGTTATGAATTTTTATAAAAAATATGACATTTTGCTAAATTTAATTTAAGGTACATTACCTAAAAAATTTTGATTTTTTTTTGAGTTTTTGGGGTGTAAAATTTTTTTTGGGGGTGTAGAGCGCAAGTGACCCCCTACATTTCATCCATTTTCTGTTATCGTTCATTTGCGGTGTCGATTTTAAAAAAATACGAAAAATTTTTTTTTGAGAAATCGGTTTTTATTTTTTTTTTTCAAAAACTATAAAAGTCACCGATTTAAAAATTTTACTATAGGTAAACACCGTAGATAGACGCATTTTAAAAAATATTTGGTTAAAATCGGTTAAATAGTTTTTTTGGAAAAAATTCGCAAAGTTTTACCAAAATTTTGGTACAAATTTGGCTCTGGACGGCGCAATTTTAAACCGGAAATTAAAATTTTTGCGGCCTTTGGTGGGGAAGGTGACGGTGCGAATTTTAAGTTATTAATGGTCTAGGTGGTGCTAATAGTTTAGAAGATATTAATTATTTTGTGAAAAATGAAAAATTTCAGAGCAAAATTTTGGGTCAAAACGGAGGTTTTGCTTATTTTAGCTACATTTTTAGTCATAACTCGAAAACGAAAAAAGAAAACGAGGTGATTATTTTTTTGTCGTAACGTGGACGTTGTAAGATTTTAGGGAAGGTGTATTACATGGGGACGAAATAAAATTTGAGGGGTTGATTAGACCGAAACGCGTCAAAAATTGCGACTTTTTTTAAATGCGGAATATTTTTTCGTTATTTTTTTAAAATTCAAAAACCCTATGCGTGGGTGATTTTGGTTTTAGGAGTAGATTCAACTGAAGTTTTAAAATTGAAAATCGGTTAAAAAATGGTACGACGGGAGCAACTCACCCCTAAATTCAAAATTTCAACTTTACTTTGGCATAACTTCCGAAACCCTTCGAAAATAAAAATTTCCTACGCGCTAACGGATGTAGAATTTATTCTTTTATAAGGCATTATAAAAAAATTAATCATTTTTGAAAACAGTGGGCGCCAGTGGTAAAATCAACCGGCCGCGTTTGGCGCAATTTTTTGAATATTTTACGTTCGATTTTTTTCTGAAGCAAAGGGCGAAAATTTAGAAGTGTCGATTTTTTTGGTCATAAATATTAATGTAATAAGCAAAATAAAAAATATTAGACCGTAATAACCGACCCCTATCAAAAGTTACAAATTTTCAAAGTCCGCGTCGAAAAAGCATGAAAAACAATGTGCGATTTGGAGAGCGCCAAAAGTACATAAAAAACGCGCTTGTCTTAGCAATTATAAATGGAACGCGGATCACGAATCAAAAAACCGTGACTTTTTTGCATTGGTGGATTTTGAGATGAGTCTCCGAAAAAACGCTAAATTTGTACACTTTGCGTCTCGGCGCCGTGGCGCTACACCGTTGCGCCTGGAGACTTAAAAATAACCACGGTCTATCCTAAGGATATGAAAATAAAAGGAGCCAAATTTCGTCGCTTTCCTTTAAAACCGGACAGGGGTGCGATTTTTCAAAGTTGACGCCGACGAAAACAGGAAAAGAAGCAAGAAAAATCGAGCGATTTTGAAATTTTTTCTAGTGTTAGGGTGGTTGGAAAAATTTGAAATTCGAACCTCGTTTAGAATCGACATCCCTCTTCATGATGCAACCGGAATTTTTAAAATCTGCCGAAAAAAACTACCCTTTTCGTGGCTCCGCGCAAAAAAGTCAGATTTCGGAATGCTTTGAAAAAGTTGAAATTTTCTGCACTTTTTGATTTGTAGCAGGAAAACGAAACGTGATATTTTCAGCTACATAATTTTCCAAGAAGGAATAATTTAAAGAAGCCAAATTTGCACTTTCATAACCAATTAAGTAAATTAATGTTAAATCAATAAATTTTTAGACGCAACCAAGTTGTAAAAAAACAGTAATAAACATGTCCAAAAATATCTTGCTAATTGACGTTTTATATTTCGAAAAAAGTTAACAAAAGCCAATTTTTATTGCTACAATGTTAAAATTTATTATGTAATATCATTGTTTGCATAATAAATTGTTATAAATTACATAAGAGGAATATAATGTACTTGAATACGCAAAATAAGTGATTTGTAAACAACAAATACTTAATAAGGCACTTAAATATGTTGAAAATATTTAAATTTTAATAAAATTCACCGTTTTAAGTATCAATTAAAACATGTACTTAAAATTATAAGTTTAACACGAGTGTTCACTCAAAAATTCAATACTTAATTACAACTAAAGTACTTTCAAAAATTTAAGAGGAAACCTACTTGGCATTTGTGCAAAATTCATTTTAATTTAATAAAAACAGCAAAAATTCAAAAATCTCAGGTCTATTTTTTCTAACCAAGTGCGTTTTAAATTGTTGGAAAGTTCTTCAAGCTTTCTTTAGGTCGGTATTTGATTTAGTTTAAAGAAAATATTGATGTATTTACAATTTTCAAGCAGAATTTGTATTTCCAAAATTTCCTTTAAAATAACGCATTAAAAAATATTACTGGTACATACCAATATTGTTATTTGGAGATTTGAAAAAAAAACGAAATTTTTTCTTTTTTTTGTTGGAAAAATTTCAATATGTATTTTAAAAACTACTATCATAATCAAAGTAAAAGATGACTTAAAGTTCCCTGTAATATCGCTGTAGTCCGGCCAATTTAGCCCTAAAAATAGTAGTAAAAGTGGAAAAATTAGTGTAGAGCTAAAATTGGTATGAATGTTCGGAACACCATTATAAAAAAATACTGAAAAGTCCCCATCGATCCCGTACCTGGAACAAATTTTAATCAACCTCAAAGGTCTTAAAAATGGGTTTTTCGCGTTTTTCAGCAAAACGGTAAGTTTTATCATAAAATTAGGTCCAACAAAAATTGTAGATCATATAATTTTCTATAAAAAATGACTTAATACTTTTTTTACTAGGAGCCACCGTTTCTGAGATATAACGATTATAAAAGTTGAAAAAATTGTAATCTTCATAATATGCATAAGTACGCCACGTATACACATCACTGAAGCTGTAATACAATTATAAATATTTTTCTATCGGTCAATGTAAGCCATAAATCATTCTAATCGGTCAACTGGTTCGGTCAAAATTATTTATTTTCTGATTAATCAAAAATTTCATAGCAATTTCTTCGTCCAAAAGTGAAATCTTCAAATTTTCAACGGTCATTCGGTCATAACTTCTAAACGAATAAAGATATCAAAACGAACCTTTTTTTGTGTGAAAGCCTACGCAAAAATCTTTAAGATAAGCCGTCATTCGTTAAAATCTATGAAGGGGCAGGGGAGTAAAAAAATTGTCAAAATCGCATTTTTTTACAAAGTTTTTTGCCACGATTAAAATTTTGAGTTTTTTTCGAAATTGAAAAAAGTCAACACGTCGCGTAGTAGTACTTGAAAATCTCATTCCAACGCATATTTTAGTTAGACGATAGGATGTGTCGTTACCTTACAGCGATTATTTTGGTCGCTAGGGGTTGAAAAAATACAATTTTGAATTTAATAGGTCGGTGTGAGGTGAAATGAAAAGATAGACATTTCAAAACTTCAAATCAACCTCGTTCGATCAATTCTCTTTTAGATCACGTGTAGCGATTTTTCATTTTTTGTCCCGTTTTGACCCCATTTCCTCTATCAATTTTCTCTACGCGCCGTTTTTTTATCGATATTTTTCTACGCTTTTGAAAAAATAAATCCCGACGCCGCTGGACGCGCAGGATAAAACCGATTATTTTTCTGGATATTAACGGTACTTTTAGCCACAATATAAGCTGCGTTTCGTTAAAATCGGTCCAGTCGTTTGGTAGGTACGATTTTTTAAATTTCGTTAAAAAATGTCCAAAATTGTACCCCGATTTTCATACGTCAGAATATGAGATAAAAACAAAAATTTCGAAAAAGTGCTCCGCTATGGGTACGTAAGTCTGTTACCTCTTTACGAAAATGCCATTCCCGATTTTTTCCCTCCGGCTACAATCAAAAGCTAAGTAATATTACCTTTTTGTTTTTGCTAAAAAACGCGACATTTTCAAAGAAAAATTCACCCTCATCACAGGATTAACCTAGGAGGGTCGGAAATTTTGGATATAGTAAATGAGGATGTGGGAAAAAAGGGGGCCCGATTTGGTCGTTTCGATTCCAAACCCGGCGAAGTTACGATTTTTCAAAATCGGCGCGGAGGACGCTCGAAAAAAACCGCAAAAAAATTGAGTTTTTCGGGAGCGCTTTTGACAGCTTTCCCGTCGCTTAAAAAAATCCATTCCGATAGGATTATAAAATAAACATTCCCCTTTAATTCGAGACCGGGTTTTTGAAAATTGGTTAAAAAATGTACCCGTTATCGTGAATATTGGACGATTATGAATCTGACGAATAATGTGCATATTATGAAGATTACAACTTTTATAATCGTTATATCTCAGAAACGGTGGCTCTTAGCAAAAAAAGTATTAAAACATTTTTTATAGATAATTATATGATCTACAATTTTTGTCTGACCTAATTTTATGATAAAACTTACCGTTTTGCTAAAAAACGCGAAAAACCCACTTTTAAGACCTTGAATAAAATTTTTTCCAGATACGGGATCGATGGGGAGTTTTCAGCATTCATTTATAACCTTTTTTCGAAACAACAATATTTTTTGAATTCTCAATCCAGTAGTTACTGTGAAAAGTTTTTGGGCAATGTCTCGATGATTCGACCCAGGAAAGGTCAAATATTTAAAATAGCCTAGAGTGCGCAGTGTAAAGAAGATTTTTTTAGCCTTGTACTGAATTATTTTGTTGCTAAAAATGAAAAATCCTGTATAAATTTAAGTAGAAATTCGTGTAGATTAGAATTTGAAACCTCAATAACTGGATAAAACAAATCTAAAAATAACTGTTGTTTGGTTTAAATGCAGCAATTTAAACGAGTCGTAAAGTTAACATGGAATAAATTCAATACCATTAAAATGTTATTACGCCAATATCTGTTTATATTAAACAATTAACTGGTTTCTTAAAATAAACGTTCCTTGTTCCTTTTTCCTCGTTTCATGTGGCAAAATAGGCAAAAATCTAATCGAAGCTCGTTCAAATGAAGCAAATAAATTGAGTCGCATTGCTTTCCACTTGAATGCAAATAGTAAGTGACAGTAGAGTAATAAAAAAGAGGGAAACTGCTCCTCAGGCTATTTATCTTAACAGACTGGTAGGCACCATCTTGGTTTGAATAATCTCCGATTGCCTCGGGTCTATAAACTGCATGCAACTATTTTGCATTTCAATGCTTGAATGATTGCGTTTTATTTTCCTACAATAAGAACAACATGTATTAATTACCAATTACAAGAAATTTAAAATTCCCGCGATTATTTTGGGGGAAACGAAATTATATTGAAGGTTACCAACATTCATTGATTTTTTCAGTAAGACAAATCATGTTCTCTTCAAACGTTAATTATAACAATTTTCTTAAAGCGGCGAAAAAGTAGATACTTTTTCGTCTAGGCATTAAAATAGTATACCCGATCTACGACGGAAATCTTCGAAGTGCTACGAACATGACTCAACTAAGCATCGACTTAAACATCAAATTTTGAAACAAATGTAATTTCTTATAATTTTTTCTATAAAACTTATTTATGAAAAGTAGGTATCAAATAAGGTTTTTTAATCAATGAGTGATAAATTAAGTTAAATGATTTAAAATGATTTTTTTGGTAAAAACATTATAGCACTTTGAATGCCCAAAAATGACATTTCCACGGAAGTTAGACTTACAAAATTAGGTTCATTAAAAAATTTAGACAATTTCCTATAAAATAGACTTATTTAAGTAATATTTTTCTCATGAGAAACTTTTTTGAAAATTGATTATAAAAATACTCATTTTTGGCGTATAAAAAAATTCTAAAAAGTTGATTAAAAACTACTAGTTTCGATAAAATTATAACAAGTTTAAATTAAAGTTTAGGGTATAATCTATAATACTAAAGTCTAAAATCAATCATGGGCCAAAAAATAAATTTAATATAGCCAATTGAAGTTAAAGTTATTTTTTTGGGGAAATTTTTAATCGTACTTTAATGACCTAAAAAGGGTATTTATAGTCAAGATATGATTACAAAATAAGTTTTATTATAAAATTTGGTTATTTTTTTATAAAATGGACCATTTAAAAAATAAAATTCGCAATGGGACCTTTTTTGAAATCCCATTTAAAATTTTTTAACGCTTTTATTTAAACTGATGTTTTGGATGAAAACTGTGTATGCACTTTGAATGCAAAAAAATGACATTTCCATTAAAGCTAGGCTTACAAAATTAGTTCCATTATAAAATTTAGACAATTTCCTATAAAATAGGCTTATTTAATTAATATTTTCCTTATTGGAACTTTTTTGAAAATTTTTTTTTAAAAGAATACTTATTTTTGGTGTGTTACAACTATTTTAAAAGTTCAAAATTTTAGTGATTTTTGGGATTCATGTATATTTTTTTTATATCAATGATTTTATTAGAAACAAGTAAGTATACTTATGATTTTGTCTTTATATTTCATCCAAATGCGTTAATTTTAATGTGGGAAGTTTAAAAGGACCCTCTTAGTTTTAAAAACAATCAAAAAAGCAATCAGGTAAAAAGAAAATCCAAAGTATACTTGATTAAAATTAAAAAAATAACGAAACGAAGGAAAAAATACAGGGTGTTCCACAAAATTCATAAAAAATTTAAAACTTGCTGTAAGTTTTTTGGAAGCCGAATTTTTTTGTTTAGAACGACATCTACTATTTTTTTGAAAAACTATTTTGAAGCTATAATAAGACCCCTTTTATTGTTCTTGGTATTAATTTTTTGTTCTCATGTTGCCACTTGAAGAACAAAAATTGCTTATACAGTGCGGACATAAAGTAAATCCCCCGACTGCTAACTTTTGAACGGTTATATTTTTGATTCTGAAAATTTGTCTACGGAGGACTCAAATCGCGAACTTTCTAACAAAGGTATTTTTGATTTTGTGGAACTTCCGGTTATACCGGAAGTGGATGGCAACTTTCTTATTTTAAATGGAACACCCAGTATATTTTTGAATTTTCGTGTTCTTCATAAAAATACCATTAAATTGACCTAACATAGTGTTGTCTACGATTAATACTTTCGGAATTACGCCCATTCGTAAAATCGCATTTTTATGCAACTTCATTTGCACCGGAAGTGGAAAATTAACGAACTTAAGGTTAAACATAATTTTGTTTAAATTTAATGTTATTAACTTAATTGCCAAAGAAAATCATTTAAAATAAGGAAGTTGGGGCAGTTGGCTCCAACTTCCGGTGTAAATGAAGTTGCATAAAAATGTGATTTTGAAATGGGCGTAATTCCGAAAGTATTAATAGTAGAGCATACTACGCTAGGTCAATTTAATGGTGTCTTTATGGAGAACACGAAAATGCAAAAATATACTGGGTGTTCCATTTAAAATAAGAAAGATGCCATCCACTTCCAGTATAACCGGAAGTTCCACAAAATCAAAAATACCTTTATTAGAAAGTTCGCAATTAAATACTTTAGTGGACAAATTTTAACAATTGAAAACATAACCGTTCAAAAGTTAGGCGGGGGGGAGGGGGGGGTGGCATTTACTTTATGTCCGCACTGAATATTTCTCGGATATACAGGTTGGCTCAGACCACCCGTCCACCCCTTTTATTTTGAGAACGCCTTGTCGTACATGGCTGAAATAAAAAAAATTATTACCAAAGCAAATCCGAAGAATCCATTGGTGCACTTATTTTTTTCCGGAACAATCAGGAAGTACCCGGAACCGGAAGTAACTTTCGATTTTTAAATGGCAACATTGGTCGAGTATGGTATCGTTTGAAAGGTCTTTTAAAAAGAAACAACTTTTATTAAAATATTTTTGTAATATCTTGCATAATTAACAAATTAAACGAAAAAAAATATATGCAAACAAGTGACCATTGGTCTCTTAAATTATGGAAAAATTAAATCGTTACCATCATCCGCAAATGGACAAGAGAGAGATTTTTTTAAATTGAAACTCTTTTATGCGTTTATCGCTTTATTCGTTAAAAATCAAATTTATTTATTTTTTGAATTAAGGTAAATACATAACCTAAAAAAGTTGATTATTTTTAACAAGCGAAGCAAAAAATACATGTTTCCATTTAAAAAATCATAATTGCCTCTACCCTTACCCATTGAGGATGATGGTAGTGTTTTAATTTTTCCATGATTTAAGAAACCATTTGTCACTTGTTTGCTTTTGTTTTTCGTTTAATTTGTTAATTATGAAAGATATTAAAAAAATATTTTAATAAAAGTTGTTTCTTTTTAAAAGACCTTTCAAACGATACCATACTCGACCTATGTTGCCATTTAAAAATCGAAAGTTACTTCCGGTTCCGGGCACTTCCGGATTATTCCGGAAAAAAATAAGTGCACCAATACATTTTTCGGATTTGCTTTGGTAATAATTTTTTTATTTCAGCCATGTACGACAAGGCGTTCTCAAAATAAAAGGGGTGAACACCCTGTATTTTGGAAAAACCGAATCAAATTATAGTTTCCTTTTTTTTGTTTTCTTTTTTGAAGTTTTTAACTCCAGTAGCCTTTGTAAAAATGTTGACCATTAAAAACTTTGAATTTTGTAACCCCCATAAAAATTCTAGAAGAGAAAAAAAATTGCATATTTTCGGATGTCTAGGAGGAGCCATTGGGCTGTCTTCATTTTAACCTTTTGATTATGTAAAATTAGTTAACTCGAGTGTATGAGATAATAAAATGGCTTTTAATTCTGTAACGTGGCTGCACAATAATTAGCATAATTTTGATTGTTTAAGAAATATTAGTCATTTATTCATGACTATGCCAATAATGAGATAATTATGCATTACTTTTGAGGTAGATATACCGTACGGACATAAAGTAAATCCCCCCCCCCCCCCCCTGCTAACTTTTGAACGGTTATATTTTTGATTCTGAAAATTTCTCTACGGAAGACTCAAATCGCGAACTTTCTAACAAAGGTATTTTTGATTTTGTGAAACTTCCGGTTATACTATATATATTTTTGCATTTTCGTGTTCTCCATAAAAATACCATTAAATTGACCTAACGTAGTGTGCTCTACTATTAATACTTTCGGAATTACGCCCATTTGAAAATCGTATTTTTATGCAACTTCATTTACACCGGAAGTTGCACCCAACTGCCCCAACTTCGTTATTTTAAATGAAATATTTTGCAATTAAGTTTATAATATTAAATTTAAGCAAAATTATGTTTAACCGTAAGTTCGTTAATTTTTTAACTTTCGGTGTAAATGAAGTTGCATAAAAAATGCGATTTTCAAACAGGCGTAAATCCGAAAGTATTAATCGTAGATCACACTATGCTAGGTCAATTTAATTGTATTTTTATAGAGAACACGAAAATGCAAAAATATACTGGGTGTTCCATTTAAAATAAGAAAGTTGCCATCCACTTCCGGTATAACCGGAAGTTCCACAAAATCAAAAATACCGTTATTAGAAAGTTCGCAATTAGATTCCTAAGTAGACAAATTTTCAGAATCAAAAATATAACCGTTCAAAAGTTAGCAGGGGGGGGATTTACTTTATGTCCGCACTGTATGTTTTCTCAACGGAGCAATAAACGAACACTATTGAAAAGTTTGAGTTTTGGAGTAATATTGAAGATAATAAGGAGTAATATTGCAAATGAAGGTTTTTTTTTAAGAAAATAAGTTGTTGATTTAGTGGGTCTTTGATGTGATAAAATGAAATGTTCAAGTATTTAAAGAGCCTTGGGATTGTGAACTCGTTACTGGAATTAAAAAACGACTTTTACAAGCGGTGTAAATTACCAAAATTTCTACTGGGCGCAAATTTCGGTCAATGCAAGGTTATCTATTATGGTGCTCCTCATAAAAGCCCAACCCTGTATAATTATGATAATAAAAGCTGCTTTTATACCTGCTCAAAAAATCTCACACTGAGTTTACTGAGTAGGCATGTACGAGATGAATAATTTATAAATAAATTATTAATAAGCTCTAAGGCTAATGGATACAAAGTATTATGTTAAGTAAGTTCGTACTTCTTTAAGATTTAAGCTTAATAGTAAAGTGATAAGATCTCTAATGCGAATAGAAGCGGTAGGAATTAGAATTTACGTAATCCTTAAGTTTGAGATGCGGAAATGAGTGATTGGAAGTAAATCCACGTGCTTAAAGTCAGTTGAGCGCAGAGCGCACTTAAGTAAAATACAGGGGGTCACTCGAAATGACCACAATTAGGCTATAGCCCAAGGAGGGGCGCATCTAGTTGACCTTGACGACAAAAATAAAGTACAAGTTTGACAACTTACCATGTGTTAATTTTATGTGCGCTCGCGTTTCGCCGTGTCACAAACAAAAAAAACCGAAAAACAATAAGCTATATTACTTAACTTAAGCGTCTTTGAAAAGAATGCGAATACAGGCTATTCAAGTACAATTTAAGGAACACACAAACATCACGTGATAAAAGTTAAACTCGAAAGAAAGAAAAACAATATCGTCGCGTAAGCGGATCTATTTTTAACACTTATTTACACGGCGAATAGATAACACTAACCAAAAAGCAAGAAGAAAGTTGGATTACTTGGAATTACCAAAAACTCGGCGCCCTCTCGAAAACTTAAAGTCACTTTCTAGCAGTTTTACAAAAGTGCATTCGAGAAAATTTCACTTTTATTACACAAATCGCCAGCTACGATTTTTAGGGCGCACTAAGATATTCAAACTCTATGCTGCACACTTACTTATCACTGATAGTAAAATTTACTAATCACTAATCATATGTAAACATGCAATTTAAATAAATATATATTTATATCTACTATATATAACCAGAGGACATTTAAGTAACTACTTTATTACTATTACAAATATATACTGTATTAGTGCCAATTTAAACAACGTTTTACTTTATTTAATTTGATCGAGCGCGTTTACCACGTCTATTCGCTACGTAACGCACTCGTACTTCTCTCAACAGCGAGTAGCGAATCACCGAATCACAATCCCATCATTCAAACATTAGCCTGTTGCCACAAAGTATGTACTATGAGAGGAGTTGAAAGCCAGGTAATTCGGGAAGCAAAACGCCACTTTCGAAGAAAACTGGAACTAACGAATTTTGACAACTGAGCGTGCGTATGTCAGAAAGCGCAATGTCAATTCTTTCAATCTTGTACACAATCTTGTAGGTTACATGATATGCAAGTGGTTTTGTTGAAGAAACGAAGCCGGTGATTTTTTTAGTAAAGGTAGGTAAATATATTTAGTTCAAATTTAATATGTCCGGTAAGGTATCGTATCGTTGTTCTTTTCCGAATTGTTCAAATGTACGGTATGTCAATACGGCTGAAACTAATAATTCATACAAACATTTTTTTCATTTTCCTAGTGATCCCATATTTAAAGAAGAATGGTTAAAAATTGTTTGGCCTGAAGGTAACTATCCTTCTTTAAAACATCTTTTTTTGTGTGAAGATCATTTTGAAGAGAAATCATTTTCCAGTTCATTAAAAACACATTTGCATAAGTATTCAAAGCCGGTAAATAATAATAACCATGCCGTTGTTACTAAAAATTTAGAAGTAGCTTTTAGTGATCACTCGTATTGCTCAAAATCCAATGTAGAAAATTTAGAAATAGCTTTTAATGATCACACGTATTGTTTTAAATCCAATTTAGAAAGTTTAACAATATCTAATAATTTAATGAAAATGTGACTCAATCTATAAAATTAGCTGAAGAAAGTGAACTTTATAATAATTTGTTTAATAAAAAAAAACGTGATCTTCATACAATAAATAGGCAACAGCAAATGACTATTTGGTAATTAAGAAAACGCCTTAATGCATGTACTTCATCTCTGAAAAATGTAGAAAGGATTAGTAAAAATAAACTTTCACGCATTAATAAACCTACACGCCGTTTCATTATTCCCTCATAACAATTATGCATGTGTTTACCATTTTTTATGTTTTATGCTTCGCGGAAGAAACCAACCAACCTGAGGATGGACATTTTGAATTCTATTGAATAGGTAACAATATAGATAAAAATATTATGTAATTTTGTTTAATGAAATTATTTTATTTCAGATTTTGACTTCTCAGAAATATTCCATAATGGATTATTGAAATTTGGGCAGGACTAACCAGAGACAACAAGCAACTATACGTATGGGAGCCAATAATAGAAAAAAAAGTGTATTAAACAGAACAATTACAAACCCCCGAAATTTAATTTGTAGAACATCTACATCGCAAAAATTGAATCACTAGACAAATTCACTGGCTAGCGGTTTTAGAATTTGTCTGACGAATCAATTTTTCCGATGTATATGTTCTACAAATTAAGATTTTGGGAATTTCTATTGGTTCTGTTTAATACAGTTTTTTTTCTATTACTAGCTCCAGGACCAACAATTTTAAATACTTATTAAAGAAATTCTCATATTCTTTAATGTTTTTTGTAGAAATAAAAAATTTATTGATTTGAATTTTAGTTGTTCTTTCTTCAGTCCTCACTAATAAATAAAAAAAATCGTTGATTTCTTGATAAAATGTGAAAGAAATTACTTTATGTAAAACCACAAATTTTATCTACCAAAGCCTAAAAAGTCAAATGATTTACTCCTCGGTTAGCTTTTTAAATTTAATTTTAACTTTTAACTACTTTTTCCCTCTCCCGATGACCACATTTACATATCGAATTACGACTATTTTTGAAAAAAATTTTTTTATTTGGTAGGTACTATATAATAATCGCCTAATTTTACATAAATTACTGTGTTAAAAATATAACAAAGAAGGCTTGCCAAAATTTTCCTAAAATTATCGGTTAAAACAAAAGAAGAAAATTAAAATGATTTTTGTGTTGGGTACCAAATACCCACGTTATGCATCCTAGGGTTAATCTATTGTACGATGAATGTCTCCATCAATTAAGTTCGTATATCCTAACTCGTCACAGACAAAATATTTTTGTTTAAAACATTGTAACGGGTCGATTATTTGCACACTCGTAAGCCCTTACAGAAAATATCTGTAATGTAATTATGGAAGTGTCCATTACAACCCATTTAACAAAACTTACATATACTTCCTGTAAGGACTTATGGTTTGGAAATGGATTGCTCAATAAATCAACAATTTAATTTTAGATTGGATTAATTAACACATTATATTATGGATTATGGCGGTTTTGCCTTATGAACCATTGAAAATACTAGTCACATTAATAAATTTAATGGTTGTTGGATTTGGATTGAGGGAATTCCTGGTGTTTTATTTATTGGTTATATGTTATGTTTATGTTTTTATTTTTAAATAATTTCGTGTTATGAACGAGAGTTGACGAGTAGTTCCGAATCCCAATAGTTCCGGTTTTCTCAGTTAGGAGGCCACTGCTTCCCTCCGTTAGCATGGGATTCGGACATCTCAATCATCTATTATCTCTGCCTGTTGCTTGTTTTACCACAGTCCTCCTCTATCACTTACGTTTCGTGTCTACATCTCTCAAGAATTCTACCGAACTTTTAAATCCAAAACTTTACACTAACGCCACCTATAAAAATGACAAAGAAACACACGTACATATCTAAACCGCTAGGGGGCGCTACAAATTCATTTTTCCTTCATCCTGATACTTTACAGACTGCAACTAAGTGTACAAACAAAGCAGGTTGCCCGCTTTCAGATTACACGCGCATGCCTGAGTCAGTCTGCTATGGACATACCTGCTTTGTTTGTGTTTTTACCCTTACACGTTTTTTGTATGTCCACAGCATGGCGTGGACTGACTCAGGCATGCGCGTGTAATACAATTACAAGTCATTTTTCTGTTAGTTGAGTGACGATAGTTCACTTCCTACTGGCGCAGAAAATACATAATCGATGTCCCTAATAATTGAGATGTGGATATCAATGGTGATCCTGTTTGAGTATTTTTAAAAAATTAATAATACCAAAAAAAGCGTAGTTACATATTTTTAAAGCATTTGAGTTAGAAAATTAAAAAAAAAACTTCATACAGCAATTGTATGGAGAATATATTTATAAATACAATTTTTAGTTGTCACCTACTTACACTTTTAAGCGCGTTATTTTGAAAAAAGTAAAAAAAAATTTTAAATTACACGATTTAAAGCGCATTCGATTGTGATTGGTCGTTCACGGCGGCCATCATGGAAAACACGATCGTTCCCGAAGACCCGTTCGGACTTAATGTATACTTGGTTGCGTATACGGTATTTTTAATTTTTCAATTTAAAATTGAGTTTTTTTGGACATTTTAAAATGTATCCTCTTAAAAATGTAGCGTGTAGAGGTTTTAATGTGAAACAATACTTATTTGGTTTATTTATTTTGTACTAAATATAATATGGTATAATATAAGTATCACACGTATAATAAGTAAGCCTATATAAAAAATACATTCTACCGGTTAAGTTAATAGTAAACCACAACAAGAAACGAGCATTAAATTCTGAAAAAAAAATAATAATTTACTCCAGTATTTTATTTTTTTCAGAAAATTAGGCAACATATTATGCGGCAAGTTTGGTTGCCTAAATAGTTAGGAATATTAAAAAATACCTCCTCGTTTATCATAGCCTCCTGGTACCAAATATTAAATTTACAATTTGCTTGGAATTTTGTGTCTTGTATCGGGAGGTTATAATATGTTAGGTATTTAAAACCTTAGGCAACTTAGTATACGGTAAGTTTGGTTGCCTAAAATTATCGAATGAAGCTTTGAAGTTCAATAAATTAACATTAGGTGGCGCGACGATTTTACAAATGTCAATATTTAAGGTTAAGTTAATAGTAAACCAAAACAAGAAACGAGCATTTTATGAAAAAATAATATTTTCTGATCTAATTAGTAAGTTTTTTCCAGTTTTCTTGAATAACCAATACCAAAAAATATGGCTTTGGCAATGCAAAGGAAAGCAAACGTAAGTAATATGAATTGCCTTTTATCGGTAGCCTGTATCTTCAATAATTCTGTAATGCGGGTACAATTTTTGATTTAATATTAATTCGCAGGTTCGTTTGCCTCCAGAAATCAATAGGATACTTTACATAAGAAACTTACCATATAAGATAACTGCTGAAGAAATGTACGATATATTTGGAAAGTACGGGGCTATAAGACAAATACGAGTGGGTAATACACCCGATACAAGAGGAACAGCTTTTGTAGTGTATGAAGATATTTTCGATGCCAAAAACGCCTGCGATCACCTTTCCGGTTTTAATGTATGTAATCGATACTTGGTCGTTTTGTATTACCAGGCCAGTAAGGCATTTAAAAAGACAGATTTGGAAAAGAAACAAGAAGAAATTGATAAAATGAAATCGAAATACGGTATCAACAATGATTTTAAACTGTAAATGTAAGATATAGGTAAATAAATAAAAAAACATTTTTTCTATTTACTTGTTTAATTTTATGTAAACCAAAAATTAAACGCTCACTTTGGTATACATTCGGCAATTACAATAAGATTATGCCTTGTCACTTACGGTAATTACAAAATATTACAAAAAGCAAGTATATTAAAAAGTAAGTTAGTAAAAAGCAACAAATTTACAATCGAATATATAATAAAAGCAACAATACATCGGTTAAAACACTAAAATTACACGTATAAAGATAAAACTTATACACTACGAGTACATATTGTATATAATATAGCACACTTACATTACATTTAGATGATTTTTAGAGTTTTATGGCATTTCACATTTACCAGAACGGAAACCAAAATAAATTGTTTGATAAAATAATTGCTTGGTTGGCTACCACTGGTATTAAATGACTAGCGTTAATTCTTTTTAATCTGTGATGTATAGCTCATACATTTTAGGAACTGAGCAAATTAATTGTGTTTTAAACCAACACATTAACACATTTTTATAAAATTGGTAGATGTTACGTACTTGCCATTTTATATATACATCTAACATTCTACATGTATCGCATATCGCATTAAATGTATTAATATATAACTACTATATTTAAGCAATTTATTAGGTAGATTGAGTAATTTTCTGAGTGAATATTATGTTATAATATTGGTTACATTATTTTTTTAAAGTTAATAAATTAGGATTATTTCTAAAAAGCCAAAACGAGTACAAATTTCACAAAATATATAATCCAATGAAAATTTTCTGGAAAACTTTAAATTTTCTACGTCTATAAATATATAAATTTCTTTTTTAAACATTAGGGCATGCTCTTCTTATAAGTAGCTGTTTAATACAGTAAAACCACTGATTTTATTACTAGTTACGAATATAGTGTCGTGATGCTAACTAAATAGACATGTGCATTGAGTCTCCGGGAGTACCGCGAGACTTCTCTGACACAGCCCTTTCTTTGGGAAAACTTTGTTATCTATTAATGGAGTTATATTATACATTTATAAGCTTAGCTGCGGGGGATGACAGACACAACCTTGTAACACCCAGCACAAACTAATTAATAAAACCAAACTGTCAACCCCCAAGAAAATAAATTTACAAACGCATTGCAATGAAACTTAGTATAAATAACTAGTAACGTAAAGAAACACCTGCAAAGCCCCTAGCACACGCTAGCGGTTTCCTCCGCATGGTAAAAACAAAAAATGATATAACTCACAAACCTCAAAATATCACAAGACACATTGAGCCAATCAACTCACACAAAAATGGATTAAACACTCATTATCTTAAAGATTCTTACAAAAAGTTGGAGCATAAATGGCTAATGTGATTACATATTCGTTAATGTCGAATATCATTTTTCTTCGTTCAACTTTATAATAAAAAAATTCTAATTTAATCAAAAACATTGAATAATCTCAAATTCAGTCTCACGAGAATATTAAAACGCTTATAAAGTTGAAGGAATTCATTCGATAATTAACTTAAACTACTTTTTAAAATATATCTTGTCGAAGGTAAAGTAAACTCCATCGCTGCTGTGGCTTACAGGTTACACTGCCACAGTATCGTAGGCTGTGAGTCCCCCGTTGGTTTGCCCTGGGATTTCGTTTCTACAAAAATTTTTTACAATCCTAACTAAAATTCAACGCCCAAATTTTTCAGAGCATGCAGCACAATTCAGAAAGCAACACAAAAACAATGATTATTTTAACATTATTAAATTTATTTAAGAAAGCTTCATTAAAATTATCATTGGTTAAACACAAAAAGCTTTTTTCGTCGTTTAAACTTACGATCTCCTGCTTGAGAGGGAACATGAAATTAATAACATTTAATTAATAATTTATTAAATTAGTGATAAAATGAATTTTCGCGAATGTTAGTTGTTGAATGAATGCTCTTTTAATGAGAATGCATTACCTCTCAATCAGTTTTCTCATCTCCTCGTGGTTCATGCCATCCTTAGCGCTATTTCTCATTACTGAAAAAAACCACACTTACTACACGATCACAAAACGCTTATTAACAACCAGTAAGTTAATCACAACATGCAGTTAAATACACACATTTAGTCATGCTCAACACATATTTTAATGTAATAACGTAACCACATTACATTTGAATCCATTCAATTTTATATTTGTTTCCAAAAAAAAAATCCTATATGGTCGTAAACTTGCTCAAATATGTAAAAACATAATTAATTAAACATCCCCATCCCTTCAATTTAATTAAAGTTTTTCCAAAATAATTTTAGATTAAAATTGATTTTTTATGGTACAAAAAACGACATAGTTCACCACTGAGTAACTACAAACAATTGAAAAATGTCATTTTAATTACGTATTGAATTGCAATTCATGATGCATAAAGAATTTTTGAAAAATCTTGCACCATTCTAAAATTATTAAAGTTTTTCCAAAATAATTTAAAAATAAAATTGTTTTTTTATGAATTTCGGTGCAAAAAACGATATAGTACTCCACTAAGTAAGTACAAAAAATTGAAAACTGTGATTTTGATTACCTATTGAATTGCAATTCATGATGCATAAAGAATTTTTGAAAAATCTTGCACCATTCTAAAGTCATTAAAGTTTTTCCAAAATAATTTAAGATTAAAATTGATATTTTATGAATTTCGGTGCAAGAAACGATATGGTTTTTGGAAACGAATGTAAAATTGAATGCATTCGAATGTAATTTCAAGGTGGTAAGTTATTACATATTACAATTAAAATATTGACATAAAAAATTCATTCATGGAAGATGTGTGAAGTATGAGACCCTAACTAGAAAACCCAACTGTAACTAAACCTTTCTTACCATCTTCCTTTTCTGAAATGAAAAAAAAAATAATGAGCCTCATGATTCCCTAACTAAAGTAGTGATTGTTTGTGTGTATTGTGACGATTAATTAAATTAAACACCGATAATTGTTACCTCCGTATGTGCGGCTGTTGATTAGTTGGTCACGATCACACTCGGCTTCAGAGATTTCGTTACTATCTTTGGAATCATTTGGATCGTGGTTGCGTGGTGGTGGTGGTGGAGGTTCAGGGCTGTTTGAGGTTGGTGGGATTCGAAGAGAACCTAATGAGCGTCTACCAATTGAGCCTCGACTTCCGTATTGATCGTAAGGATTTCCATAACCACCATATTGGCTACCATATTGTTCATCTTCAGGAGCGCAATTAGCTGGATCATCGTATTCAGGTCCAGGAGAGTAAATACTGCCATTACCTATAATTATTTTCAGCCATAATACTAAGTTACTACTACGAGTGTAATAATTTATATAAAAATAATTAGTTAAAAAAATAACTAATAGTTGTGGTTTCTATTTTATTACATTAATACGACTATTAGGAAGTGTTTCTAATAATAAAGATTAATTAATAATTGCCTTATTTAACCCAATTCAGTTGATAATAAGAAAATACTTTTTAGAAAAATTGTGTTAAATAAATCTGATGATGGGATACTTAAGGCAAATATTTAAATAAAACATAGAAAGAAGGAGAACGTATAATTTTAATAATTTGGGTGCAATTACATTGCTAATCTTACTTTTCTCCAGAGGTTTCGCTTTGATAATTTAAGTTTTTGTTTTATGGAATGAATGAGACTTATTTTTAAAATTTATAATTGTCCTTAATTCCAATAATGCATGTTTCTTACAAAAAATTATTTTCTTAATAAGGGCAATTATAAATTAATATAATTTGTACTAAATGAGTGATCAAAAATGAGAGGGTAGAAAAAAAGATGATACGTACATTGGGTGTAGTACTGACTACCTTGAGAGCCAACTCGATCGTATCTTCGGTTCTGACGTGGCATAGATTGAGAGCCAGCTCTTGAGTGCGCTTGATGAGGAGTGCCTAATGTTGATGGACCCATGGTTCCTGCATGGGGGTGTGGGAAGGTTTGGAACTGCATTGCCTTACTAGGATCCATCTCTTCTCTAAATCCAAGTAAGTGGAATGTAGCATAAGGGCAAATTTCATCATCCATGCCTATAATTAAATATAATTAAAATAAAGAATTTAATTATCAATTGATTGATAAATAAAAAGCCATTCATGATTTATGGAATTACGGGAGGAATTAAAAGATTAATGCATGCTAATTTCTAGCTGTGGCATATTACGTTTCATCATTTGTTTACATGCCAATTCATATTCGAGTAATAATAATAATAATAAATTGAAAAACAACAGGTAACTACATCACTTACATCGTTAGAAGAAATGCTGAAAAGATTTATACATTCGAGAGATACTACGAAATATTTTTACTAATTGGGTTGACGGGTGTTATAATTTAAATTCCATTCGTGAAAACTAGAATCAAATATTGCAACAATTTTCTCTTGCGTAGACTCCGAAAAAAAATAGTCGTATGCTAAAACTGTGGAGGGAAACACTACCAAAACAAAAACAGTTTTTTAAGAAATTTGTGTGTATTCTGTGTAATATAAAATTTATCATCAATAATACTAAATAAATACGGGGAAGGAAAAAAATAAAAACCGATTTCCATGAAAAATTTCAAGCCCGTAGCCTTAAAAATATTTAAAAAAATTTTTTTTCGAATTTTTTCAAAAACTACCCCGGAAATTAAAGGTAATAGAAAATTAATGAAATGTAGGGGGTCACTTGTCCTCTACACTCCCCCAAAAAAAATTTACACCACAAAAACTAAAAAAAATCATGATAGTTCCGGTGTAAAACTTGAATAGTGAATTACTTTTATATGAAATGTAATGATTTGATGAAAATATGTTAGTATATTATTTGTTAGTTACAAATGTTAATATAACGTGCTTTCTATAGTAAAGTAGAGAGAAAATGAAGAATAAATGTGTAATGTATGATCTATTTTTACCTCTATGGGTATGAACAGTTTCGTTAGAGCCCCTGCGGTTACTAAGTTCTTCATAAAGATGTCTTCGTGGGTCCCAAGTGGAATGTGTACGGTAGTGAGGTCCTAACAAATATGTTATATACAATACAAGTAACTTACAGAAAATTTGCAGTGGGTCTGCACCTCCTTGCTCCTGCCCAAGTTAAATTAATAAAAGATTTCTTGCGTTTTTATGTATAAAAGCTTACAATAAAGGAATAAAAATAATTAAAATATGCCAATAATTGATGTGAACATGCAACAATAAGAGTTAAATGAGCAGAGATGGAGGCGTGGACTCTTACTTATGGTACCTCGCTTGATCCTATCGCATGTATTATAATTTGAGCCAGGTACGGGTGGTAATTTCCTATTAGGTGGCGCAATATATCCCAATTCATCTCTCAAATCGGGGCGTCGTTTATCCAAAGTTCCCACTGCATTCATCGCTTGATTGTATACAACATCACCTACAATTTAATTAAGTAACTAACGATCTTATTACAAATGTTTTAAGCAATCATTATCATTAGATTTTCTAACATACAATCACTTGTTAATCTTGTTTGCATTGGTCCGTGAGTTCTTCTAGAAACGGCAACACAAATAACAACAATTCCAACAGCTAGTACGATTACTGTCGCTGCGACTGGCATGGCAATATTTAAATCAACCCACTCAGGTACCCAAGGAAATAGCAACCGAGTCGTCGAGACTTCTCTAGCAGGTGCAATTGTACCTAAAGATGTAAATTAAAGTTAATTACCTTTCTGATAGTTTCCTTTGCCTTTTAATATGCAAATGACAATAATGCCAACAATAACGACTAGTGTAGAAGCTACCAAGAGGACTACGAGGTTCAAATTTGCCAGGATTAGGTGGACTATGTCTATGTCCTCTTTGGGGATCTCACGGGCGGGAGCAATAGTACCTGTAAATAATTAAATTATAATACTAAATAAAACTAAATGTACTTTCAGGTACTATTGTCCGTGTTTAAAGGTTAAAAGGTATTATGGTGTTTCATGATGTGCGCTGATAAAATTACATTTACATTCCGTAAGCAAATTTATAATAATCACAACAAAATAAATAATTTAAACAAAAAATAATACAAACAAGTTTACTTACTTACTTTGAAAGCCTTTTAAAGCGTTTATTTTATTGAAAGCTTTTACTTAACTAATTTTATTGCTTAAGGTATGCAAAAAATGATGTGATTTTGTGATCAACACTTGACAATCACAGCACAAGGTACACAATAAATTAAAATAATACTTGCCTCCTGTAACTGTAAGCGTTGCAAATTCATATTCCGCAACATTAAATCCAGCATTATTATGAGCCGTTACGCGTAGATGATACCAACTTGCAGGATCTAAATCAAGAACTACAAAGTTACCGGATGGTTTTACGTGATTAGACACTTGGATCCACTCTGAACTTATCCTAAAATTAATTTAATTAACTAAAATTTCAAATCTACTTTTGTATTTACTTTTTCTTTTGTTCAACGACGAAATATAACATGGGGCAACCTCCATCGGACCATTCATCAAAATGTAGTGTAATGCTGTTGGATGAAACTTCAATAAATTTTTCAGCGCTTGGTACAATAGGTTTTTCACCACGAGTTCTGGTGTTAAGATTATCAGAAGGATCTCCAGTTCCAATACTATAAAAATAACATTAATAAATATTTATAAAAATAATAAATTAACCAACCTGTTATAAGCTGTTACGTAAAGTTGATATCTAGTACCGCATAATAATTTTTCAACCTGGTATTTTTCAGTATGAGTGGCGATTTGTACAGTTTCCCATTCGCCAAATTCCGGTTTGTAAAACAGAGTATACCCATGAATTGGTTCCAAATCAGTTGGGTGTGGTTTTAGTTTAATTGTAAGAGAATTTGTAGTCGTACTTGTTAAACTAACCTATTAAAAGTAAAATTAGTAAAAAAAAACGCTACATATTTACAATAATTACTTGTGGAGCATGAGGTGGAGCATTCACAACTAATTTATGAGTGACAGAGTCTTGACCAAAAGAGTTTTCAACATGACACGAGTATTCCCCGGCATCAGTTCTTGTAACATCACGTATGAATAAAGAGCCATCTGGTTGTTGTCTAATACGATCATTAGCAGCAAAAGCAACACCTTTTATTTTCCATGTTATTTCCGGTTGTGGCACACCAACAGCAAGACATGGTAATGTAACATCTTCCTTGTAAGTTGTTGTAAACGAGTCATCAAATGAAGCAATTTTTGCAGGAACTAAAATATCATATGTAGTTCAAATTGAAAAATTTAATCAAATATTACCTTTAGTACTAGGAGCAACCGTAACACTTTTTGAGGGTTGTCCTTCGCCAATATTAGTTGAAGCAGTAACCCAAAACTCATATTTTAATTTACTATCCAAATCCTTTGCTTGGAAACTTAAGTTTTGATTTTTATAGTTTGGTACAATTTTTTGCGTTCTTGGTTTAGCGTCAGTTGAAGTTCCTTCGCCATCAGCAGCTTCCCGGACGTATACTGTGTATTGTTCAACAATCCCGTTTGGTTCTACTGGTGGTTTCCAGCTTACTAAAATCGAGTCTGAGGACATTACCAAAGCCTTAACTGCAATAGGTGCTTCGGGAACTAGAAATAAAAAATTTATTTAACTGCAATTACTTAAAATAAATTTTCTAACCATCTTGTTCAGTTTGGCAGTGAATTGGGATGCTTCGTACACCGTCTCCACCTGAGGTATAGGCCAAAACTTGCATGCTGTAGTTGGTGTATTTCTTTAGGCCATGAAGTATAGTTTCACTTGAAGCAGTAATCTTGGTGTCCTTAGTATTTTCATCTAAAAACAACACTAAATCACTCGAGTTTTTATTAAAATTTTTAATAACCTACCAAACCATGAATCAGAAGGCCCATAAACGACTTTATAACCCTTAATAACTCCATTTGCAGCGACTAAAGGTGGTGATACCCAAGAAACACGAATAGTTTGAGCAGTTAACGTCGTGCAAGTTGTATCATGAGGAGGTTGTTCCGGTGATCCTTCTGCAGTATAAGCTTTAACATCTTCCGAAATTGGACCGGCACCTACTTTATTAAAAGCTTGTACAACAATCGAGTACTGAGTGTAAGTCTTTAAGTTAACAATCTAAAAATAAAAAATTATTAAGAAAACTTGAAGAATTTCCAATTTACAAACCAATAAGTGATGTTCTTTTCCTTCTTCCCGACTAAATTCAACAGTCTCAAATAGATATGGTTTATCACTGGAAGCTAATTTATATCCCACATAATATCCTAAAATTTCCCCATTCCATTCACTTCGTGGAGGTGGTTTCCAGAAAACTTTTAACGAATGTTGGTCTGTTGGTTCAACACGAATTGAGGTTGGTGAACCGCTTGGTGCTTCCTCTGCTGTAATAATAGTAACGGTATCTGAAGGGTCGCTTGATCCAATTTCATTTTCAGCCACAATTCGAATATGGTAGGTTGTTGCCGGTTTTAAAGTGAAAACTCCTGCTTCAGTTTGATCGCCTGGTACCAACACTCGTTCAATTCCTTGTTCCCAACTCGATTTACTTTGTTTATATTCAATCTTATATCTGGTTACGGGTGAATTTCCATCATATGGTGCAATCCATGAAAGTTGGACTGATCTTCCAGATTTATCCAAAACTTTTAATTCATAAGGAACTTCAGGTACTTCCTGCACAATCATGTTAATACTAGTATCGTCACTTCCAAAAGCATTAGTAGCTACGCAAGTAAATAAAGCCGTATCAGATCTTTCAGTGCGTTTTATGCTTAAATCGGATAAAACTCCAGTAGGTAAAATTTCTTCACGAATTGTGTAACGAGTATCGCCTTTTGGTTCTAAACGTTTGTTATTGATGTTCCATAAAATTCCAATTGGTTTTTCACCTTTAGCTTCGCATTGTAAAACAGCAGGGTCACCTCGGCGTGATGTTTGGTTGCGTAATTTAATTTCGAATTGTGGTGGAGCTAAAATAATAACCAATAAGCAACAATAAGTGGAATTTGGATCACGAATCAAAAAAACGCGATTTTTTCGTATAGATTTGGTACTTTTGCCGCCAGAAAAAACGCTAAATTTGTGCACTTGGCGTCACGGCGCCGTGACGCCACACGGTTACGCCTGAAGACTTAAAAACGGCCACGGTCTATCCTAAGGATGTGAAAATAAAAGGGGCCAAATTTCGTCGTTTCCCTTTAAAACCGGACGGGGGTATGATTTTTCAAAGTTGACGCCAACGAAAACCGGAAAAAGCAATAAAAATCGACCTACTTTGGAAATTTTTTTCAGTGTTAGGGCGCTTGGAAAAATTTGAAATTCAAACCCCGTTTAGAATCGACATCCCTCTTCACGATGCAACCGAAATTTTTAAAATCTGACGAAGAAAACTACCCTTTACGTGGGTCCGCGCAAAAAACCTCCGATTTCAGGGTAAAAATATAAAAAGGATCGTATCTCCGCCCCCTTAATAGATAGGTCCCGTAGGGTCAAACCCACCGTCTTTAGAATCCGGTACTCTATAACATACTAAAATTTGATGCGATTCGGGGTGAATTTCGGACACTTAGGGGATGAATTAGATTTTTCGTTTAACTCTCTCTGAAAAAACATCTTCCCGTTCCTTAGGGTTTTAGTATTATTGATGATAATTACCTTGCACGCTAATTAAAACCACAGCAGATAATCCTGAACCAATACCATTAACAGCTTCGCATAAATAATAACCTTCATTTGTTTTTTGAATATTATTAACCATTAAAGTACCATCTTCTACTTTAATATCAGGATTATTTGGTTTAAAATCTTTATAATCACCAGGCGATACTCCTAAAAAATGATGATAAGATTTTAAGTATTAATTAATTTATTTCTTACCAGTTGCTCTTTTCCATGTAACGGTAGGTTTAGGAAAACCATCTGCCTTACATTCAACAGCAGCATCAGAACCCTGAGCAAAAGCTTTATCAGTTGGTTCTAAAATCCATCTTGGTGGAACTAAAAATATTAATTGGTTAATTTTTGTTGTTTAAAACTTCTTTGGTCTACGAAAAAAGCTTACTACTTCAATTTGCATGCATTAATTTGTTCATTTTGCAAGAAATTTACTTTAGTATTTTTGATTAAATTTATTTTTTGCAAAATATTCATGCTGTTAATACTAGGTAGCAAAAAATATGAAACTAAAATCAAAATGAGTGGGATAAATTATAAAAAAATGAATCGTGCAAAAAAATATTAGTACTAACTAAAAATGAATAAAGGATTTTTATGAGGGGTGAGGTAAGACATCCCTAAATCTCAGCCAGTTTATGATTTGGTTAGGATTAATGGGAGCGAACAAGGAATTTTGGCTGAAATTTTTATAGATGAAATAATTCCAAAAAACACCCTTTATTAGAAATTAATTTAAAAATAAGTGCATCGATTTTATGTGCATTATTAAAAACATCGCAAACGAAATAATGAACTAGTACCATAAACGAATAGAGTTGCAGTATAATGAGCGTTGCCTGCCATGTTGGTTGCAGTGCAAGTGTAATTTCCAATTTGCGTGTAGGCCACGTCTTCGATAAGCAAAAGACTAGCTTTCTTCCCTATTTTTGTGACACTATAACCCAAGGTGTCAACTATTTTATTTCCATTAAAGCTCCAAAATAAGTCTAACGGTAAATCACCTTCGGATACTAAACAAGTGACTTGTGCTGCCTGCCCGGAATAAACTCTTGATAGGCCAAAGTCAAAAGGCACAATATGGGGTAGTACTGGAATAAAGGTGTTCTAATCTTAAATGGCAATAAAAACAAGAAAAGATTTAAACTAAAACAAACCGTAAACGATGAGCGCCACTGTATGTTCCACAGAGCCTACTCTATTTGAAGCTTTGCACGTGTAATTCCCTGCATGTTTATAATTTACAGATTCGATTGTTAAAGAGCTACTTCTTCGACCAACTGCTGTGATTAGAATACCCGGAGATTCACTTATTACTTGATTGTTAAAATACCAGGTTATTTTTAGAGGAAAATCACCATGAGGGACGCTGCATTGAACGGTAGTATACTGTCCCGTTTCAGCAGGGGCATCTTCAAATTCGAAAGGACTTATCCTAGGCAAAACTAAAGAACCTCTTAAATTAAATAACATCAAAACATAAAAATTAGTGATTTAACTTATTTAAAATAACGTTATCTGTTTCAATTTATGGAAAAAAAACCCAAATGGAATAAAAAGTATGGCCAGATTTTTGGTTGAAGTGGAAATCATGCGTTGATTAGTAAAGAGGCTTAAATTAATTAAATTGGGTACCCTTAACAATCAATTCAGAAGTAAAACTAGAAATTCCTGCTTGATTTTGTGCGACACAAGTATAATTCCCAGCATGATTCTCTGATAACGAATCGATACTCAAAAATGAAGTTTTCTTTCCTGGCGACCCAATATTTATTCCATCTTTTGATTCAAGGGGTACCCCATTTAAAAACCAATTAAATTGGACGGGCATGTCTCCACTCGATATGCTGCAATACGCTGTAGTAGACTCTCCCATAAATGAAGGCTCATCACCAAATGAAAATGGAAGTAACTTTGGTAAAACTAAAATATGAATTCAGCATTGAATTGCAATAAAGTTGTCTAGGTATGGGATATTTAAACGTATTAATGCTAATAAAAATTATTTAGGGTAAATATAAGCTAGATTCATAAAGAAAAGTGCACTAACACAAAAGTGAATTACATTTTTTTACCGTTAACTAACAATAACGAGGTATGAATGGTAATTCCAGCCATATTTTCTGCGGCACAAGTGTAGGTCCCTGCATGTTGTGGTTGAATTGCAGGAATAGTTAAAAGACTAGTTCTACTTCCAATAGGAATCATGGACACGCCATAATCGGCTTTAATCGTTTGATTATTTAAACTCCATGTGATTTTAAGAGGCAAATCACCCTTGTTTACGTAACAATTAAGCTGCACACTTTCACCAGTGTTTACTTCACCATCAAAATCAAACGGATTTATATGAGGGAGAACTGAAATTATGATAAACAGGTAAATTTCAGGATCGAGGTGGATTTAGAAGAAAAATATAAGTAGAAAATACCGTTTACGTATAAATTTGTTGAAGAACTTGTTTCTCCTGCATTATTTTTGACAATACAAGAGTATAAACCCGCATGTTGTGCCTCAATGTTGTCAATATTCAAATAACTCCTCCTGCTACCAACTGGATTTATCACAATTCCCCTAATTGATGAAGCGTCTTTATCATTTAAAGTCCAAGTGATTTTAAGTGGAAGATCGCCTTTACTAACAGTACAAGTGAAGGAAGCCATGTCACCTGTATTGAATTGTTCATCGCTCAACTCGAAAGGAAGAATATGAGGTGGAACTAAATCAAAAATACATTAATATTAAAAAAATTACCGTTTACATGTAAAAATGCTGAATATTTATCAACTCCTGCTGCATTAGAAGCGTGACAGGTAAATTCCCCACTATGAAATGCTTCAATAGATTCAATACTTAAATAACTTCCCTTTTTTCCAATCGAATTCACCACAATTCCAGAAATATCATCGATTCGTTCATTATTTAAAGTCCAACTAATTTTTAACGGAAAATCTCCTTTATTAACCGTACAAGTGATTGTCACCATATCCCCAGTATGAAATTTCTCATTTCCGAAATCAAAGGGAACAATTTGAGGAGGAACTTTAAACGACAAAAGTTTTAATTAGAAAAAATTACCATTAACATGTAAATTTGAAGAAAAACTATCTGTCCCAGCTTTATTTTCAGCATGGCAGGTATATTTCCCTGAGTGTACAGCATCAATCGAATCAATGCTTAAGTAGCTTCCTCTTTTACCAACATTATTAATGGTAACACTTTGAATTTGTTCAATTTTAACATTATTTAACGTCCATGTAATTTTAATTGGCAAATCTCCTTTACTAACAGTGCAAGTTACCGCCACCATATCTCCGGTATGAAATTTTTCATTTCCAAAATCAAAGGGAGCGATTTGTGGAGGAACTTAAAATAAAAATTTAAGAGGAAAATTATTCTATTATAATTAAGTATGAAAAGTTTATATTTATATACCATTCACATGTAAAGTGGAAGAAAAACTATCAATTCCTGCTATATTCTTAACATGACACGTGTATTTTCCTGAATGGATTGCATCTACCGAATCTATACTTAAGTAGCTGCCTCGTTTACCAACATTACTAACACTAACACCTTGAATTTGTTCTACAGTATTATTATTTAAAGTCCAGAAAATTTTAAGAGGAAAATCTCCTTTATTTACATTGCAAGTTGCAGAAACAGCATCACCAGTGTTAATTTTATCTTCACCAAAATCAAAGGGAGTTATTTGTGGAGGAACTTAAAAGGAAAAAATCAAGTTAAAATCAACATATTAAGTACCATTAACATGTAAATTTGAAGAAAAACTATCACTCCCTGCTTTATTTTCAGCGTGGCAAGTATAAATTCCTGAATGAATTGCATCTACCGAATCA
This sequence comes from Stenus bimaculatus, assembly GCA_963971135.1. Classification (NCBI taxonomy): domain Eukaryota; kingdom Metazoa; phylum Arthropoda; class Insecta; order Coleoptera; family Staphylinidae; genus Stenus; species Stenus bimaculatus. Next base: position 2,616,357 of record OZ020183.1, read on the forward strand.
ATACCCAAATATCTGCTTCGTTTACCATTACTATTAACAACAATACCTTGCATTTGATTTAAGGTTTTGTTATTTAACGTCCAATAGATTTTTAACGGCAAATCTCCTTTATTTACATTGCAAGTTACAGAAACAACATCACCAGTGTTAATTTTATCTTCACCAAAATCAAAGGGAGAAATCTGTGGAGGAACTTAAAAGAAAATATTAAAGGAAACAACTTAAATTAAAATTATTTTGATAACAATTAAGTACCATTAACATGTAAATTTGAAGAAAAACTATCACTTCCCGCCTTATTTTCAGCATGGCATGTATAAATTCCTGAATGAATTGCGTCTACTGAATCAATACCCAAATATTTGCTTCTTTTACCGAAACTGTTAACTACAATACCTCGTATTTGATCAGAAGTATAATTATTTAAGGTCCAATAAATTTTTAAAGGCAAATCTCCTTTATTTACGTTGCAAGTTACAGAAACAACATCACCGGTGTTAATTTTATCTTCACCAAAATCAAAGGGAGAAATCTGTGGAGGAACTTAAAAGAAAATATTAAAGGAAACAACTTATATTAAAATTATTTTGATAATAATTAGGTACCATTAACATGTAAATTTGAGGAAAAACTATCACTTCCTGCCTTATTTTCAGCATGGCATGTATAAATTCCTGAATGAATTGCATCTACCGAATCAATACTCAAATATTTGCTCCTTCTACCAATAGTTTTGTCAACAACACCTCGTATTTGATCTAAAGTGTTATTATTTAAGGTCCAATAAATTTTTAAAGGCAAATCCCCTTTATTTACGTTGCAAGTTACAGAAACCACTTCACCGGTGTTAATTTTGTCTTCACCAAAATCAAAGGGAGAGATCTGTGGAGGAACTGGTAAAAATTATTAAATTAGGTGGGTCACCAAAAATAAAACCAAGCATATAAAATTGAAGTACCGTTGACATGTAGGTAAGCCGAATAACTACTAGTTCCTGCTGAATTACTTGATAAACAAGTAAACTCCCCTGTATGCTCGGCCTCTACTGATTCTATACTTAAAGTGCTTAAACGACGATTAACCATGTTTATTGAAACACCTCTGATATTACCGATGATTATTCCATTTAAAGCCCATGATATGTTTAAAGGTAGATCACCTTTAGTAACCGTGCAAGTGGCTGAAGCCATGTCACCGGCATTGAATTTTTCATCACCAAACTCAAAGGGTAGGATTTGTGGAGGAACTAATAAAAAAAATGCATAAAATTACCGTTAACATAAAGAAATGTGGAATACACTGCTTCTCCTGCAGGATTTTTAGCTTTACAAGTATATTCCCCGATGTGATAAGCCTGCACGTTATCAATTGTTAATGTGCTAACTTTCTTATTAGCTCTACTTATGGATATTCCTTCAGAATCTTTAATAATTTCTTTATTGCGAAACCAAGTGATTTCCAGGGGAAGATCTCCTTTATTTACAGTACAAATCAAAGAAGCTAAATCACCAGAGTTGATAGGATCATCACCAAAATCAAATGGAAGGATTTGTGGGAGCACTTAAATAAATATAATTTATTGTTAATACCATTAACTAGTAAATGCGAAGAGTAGCTCGTTGTTCCAGCTTTATTTTCAGCGATACATGTGTACTCGCCGGCATGATGAAAACCAACATTATCTATTTCAAGTGTACTCATTTTTTTACTAGCTCTTAAGATGGAAATTCCATCAGATTTTTCTATAATTTTATTGTTGTGAAACCATGAAATTTTTATTGGTAGATCGCCTTTATTAATGGAGCACATGAGGGATGTTGAGTCACCTGAATTTATAGGGTCTTCACCAAAATCAAAAGGTAATATTTGAGGAGTCACTGAAAATAAATTGGGATTTTTTTTTGTGTGAAAGAATAAACTTTAACGAAAAAACAATAGATGTACCATTAACAAGTAAATGAGCTGAAACAGTAGTTTTTCCAGCTTTATTTTCAGCAACACAGGTGTATTCTCCAGCATGATCCCCACCAACGTTATCAATTGCTAAAGTACTAATTTTTTTCCCGGCTTTAGTAATGCTAATTCCATGAGTTTCATCGATTGTTTTGTTGTTATGAAACCATGAAATTTTTATGGGTAGATCGCCTTTATTAATGGAGCACATAAGTGAGGTTGAGTCACCCGAGTTAATAGGATCTTCACCAAAATCAAAAGGCAATATTTGAGGAATGACTGAAAATTAAATAATTTCATACCAAAAATTTGTTTTGATAATTTTAAGGTTAAAGGGTTAAACAAGGGTTTATTAAAATTATAATAAATTGATGTTGATAAATTACCGTTAACAAATAAATATGATGAATAACTAAATCTTCCAGCTTTATTTTCGGCAATACAAGTGTAATCACCGATGTTATGAGCACTTACATTATCAATAGCCAAGGTGCTAATTTTCTTTCCGGCTTTGGTTATTGTAATGCCTTCATTACCATCAATGCTTTTATTATTATGAAACCAAGAAATTTGCACAGGTAAATCGCCTTTACTGACCGAACAAGTAATTGAAGTGGAGTCACCTGAATTAATGGGTTCATCTCCGAAATTGAAAGGTAATATTTGAGGAATGACTGGAAATAAAGTGCTGGTTTAATAATTATGTACCGGTGTAAATAAAAAAAACAATAATATTATTTTACCATGTTATTTACCATTAACGTATAAAAATGTTGAATACACGGTAGTGCCAGCTAAATTTTTAGCTTCACAAGTATATTCTCCAATATGGTATGCCTGTACGTTATCAATAGTTAACGTGCTAACTTTTTTATTAGCCCTACTAACGGATATTCCATCAGACTCCCTAATTTCTTCTCTATTACGAAACCAAGTGATGTTTAGAGGAAGATCACCTTTAGCAACTGAACAAGTGAGAGAAGCCAAATCTCCAGAATTAATAGGATCGTCTCCAAAATCAAAAGGTAATATTTGTGGAACAACTTAAAGGACAAAATAATAAATTAATTACCGTTAACATGTAAATAAGTGGTGGCTGCAGTTTTTCCAGCTTTATTTTCAGCAAAACAACTGTATTCACCAGCATGTTGAGCACTGACGTTCTCAATTGTTAGTGTACTAACTTTATTGCCGGCTTTCGTTATTAAAATACCGTAATTTTTATCAATTGTTACGTTATTATGGAACCATTCAATTTTAATGGGTAAATCTCCTTTAGTAACTGAACATATTAAAGAAGCCGAATCGCCAGAATTAATAGAATCTTCACCAAAATCAAGGGGTAACATTTGAGGAACAACTGGAATAATTAAAATGCTGGTTATAGTAAATTTTAGTATGTTTACATGTAAATATGCTATATTTTGGGCAACACAAGTAAATTCACCAATGTGGTAAACCTGGACGTCATCAATAGTTAACGTGCTAACTTTTTTATTAGCCCTACTAACGGATATTCCATCTGACTCCCTAATTTCTTCTTTATTATGAAACCAAGTGATGTTTAGAGGAAAATCACCTTGGGAAACCGAACAAGTGAGTGAAGCCAAATCTCTGGAATTAATAGGATCATCTCCAAAATCAAAAGGTTATACTTATGGAAGAACTTAAAGGACAAAATAATAAATTAATTACCGTTAACATGTAAATAAGTGGTGGCTGCAGTTTTTCCAGCTTTATTTTCAGCAAAACAACTGTATTCACCAGCGTGTTGAGCACTGACGTTTTCAATTGTTAGTGTACTAACTTTATTACCAGCTTTCGTTATTAAAATACCATAATTTTTATCAATCGTCACATTATTATAGAACCATTGAATTTTAATGGGTAAATCTCCTTTAGTCACCGAGCATGTCAAGGAAGCCGAATCACCAGAATTAATAGAATCTTCACCAAAATCAAGAGGTAAGATTTGAGGAACAACTATAATAATTAAAATGCTGGTAATAGTAAGTTTTAGTACGTTCACATGTAAATATGCTGAATAACTTGTAGTTCCGGCTATATTTTGGGCCACACAAATAAATTCACTAATATGATACGATATGCCTGGACGTTATCCATCTATTCGTATTCCATCAGAATCTCTAATTTCTTCTTTATTATGAAAGTGATGTTTAGAGGAAAATCACCTTTAGAAATCGAATAAGTTCGTGAAGCCAAATCTCTGGAATTAATAGGATCATCTCCAAAATCAAAAGGTTATATTTGTGGAAGAACTTTAAGGACAAAATAATAATTTAATTACCGTTAACATGTAAATAAGTGGTGGCAGCAGTTTTTCCAGCTTTATTTTCAGCAAAACAGCTGTATTCACCAGCGTGTTGAGCACTAACGTTGTCAATTGTAAGTGTACTAACTTTTTTGCTAGCTTTTGTTATTGAAATACCATAATTTTTATCAATTGTCACATTATTATGGAACCATTGAATTTTAATGGGTAAATCTCCTTTAGTTACCGAGCATGTCAAGGAGGCCGAATCACCAGAATTAATAGAATCTTCACCAAAATCAAGGGGTAAGATTTGAGGAACAACTAGAATAATTAAAATGCTGGTAATAGTAAGTTTTAGTACGTTCACATGTAAATATGCTGAATAACTTCCGGCTATATTTTGGGCAACAAAAGTGAATTCACTAATACAATATACCTGGACGTTATCAATGGTTAAAGCGCTTACTTTTTTATTGGCCTGACTAACGGATATTCCATCAGAATCCCTAATTTTTTCTTCATTACGAAACCAAGTGATGTTTAGAGGAAAATCACCTTTATAAACCGAACAAGTGAGTGAAGCCAAACCTCTGGTATTAATAGGATCATCTCCAAAATCAAAAGGTTATATTTGTGGAAGAACTTTAAGGACAAAATAATAATTTAATTACCGTTAACATGTAAATAAGTGGTGGCTGCAGTTTTTCCAGCTTTATTTTCTGCAAAACAGCTGTATTCACCAGCGTGTTGAGCACTAACATTATCAATTGTTAGTGTACTAACTTTTTTGCTAGCTTTTGTTATTGAAATACCATAATTTTTATCAATTGTCACATTATTATGGAACCATTGAATTTTAATGGGTAAATCTCCTTTAGTAACTGAACATATTAAGGAAGCCGAATCGCCAGAATTAATAGAATCTTCACCAAAATCAAGGGGTAACATTTGAGGAACAACTGGAATAATTAAAATGCTGGTTATAGTAAATTTTAGTACCGTTTACATGTAAATAAGCTGAATGACTTGCAGTTCCGGCTATATTTTGGGCAACACAAGTGAATTCACCAATGTGGAAAGCCTGGACGTCATCAATGGTTAAGGTGCTAACTTTTTTGCTAACTTTACTAATCACAACTCCGCTCATGTTATTTATCGTTTTATTATTGTGTACCCAAATAAAAGTAATTGGGGAATCTCCTTTACTAATTGAACAAGTCAATGAAGTGCTTTCTCCGGAATTAATTACTTCATCACCAAAATCGAAAGGTAGAATTTGGGGTAAAACTGGAACATTTAAATTAATTCTATAAAAAAAGCAATGGGCATATTATAAATAAATTGCTGTATAATTTATACCGTTAACATGTAAATAAGTAGAATGCCTTGCCGAACCGGCACTATTTGTTGCAACACAAGTATATTCCCCACTATGCTGCGCTTGTATGAAATCAATACTTAAAGAACTAATTTTTTTACTAATTTTCATAATGCGTATTCCATCGATTCTAGAAATTGTTTGATTATTATGAAACCATTCAATCAACATGGGAAGATCTCCTTTATTTATAGAGCAAGTCAATGAAGCCAAATCACCAGTGTTAATTGTTTCTTCACCGAAATCAAAAGGAAGAATCACAGGTGAAACTATAAAAAGGTTAAAACGTTATAAATTGGATAAAGGAATGTAAAAAATTTAAAGTAAAGTAAATTTGTACCATTAACTTTAAGTTCAGTTTGAAAAAAAGCAATCCCTGCATTATTTTTAGCAACACACTCGTATTTTCCAACATGATTCTCATTAACTGACTCAATAGTTAATTGACTAACGCGTTTATTCGTTTTAATAACACTAATGCCTTGATAATTTTCGTTAATATGATGATCGTTAAGTTTCCAGTAAATTTCGATAGGAAAATCGCCTTTTGTTACAGCACAAGTCGCTATGATTACATCACCAGAATTAACACTTTCATCTCCAAACTCAAAAGGTTGGATTTGGGGAATAACTGTAAAATAAGGCAGATGCTACAATTACCTACAATTCCACATGCTTAAAATTAATGAAAAAAATCACCATTCACATGGAGGATAGCTGAATATTTATTATAACCCGCTTTATTTTTCGCCAAACAAGTGTATTCGCCTGAATGTTCCGCTTGTACCATATCAATACTAAGAGTGCTTAATTTTTTTGTTACTCGTGATATTTTAATTCCCTGTTTTGCATCGATCGTGTTATTATTATGAAGCCAAGTGATATCGATGGGTAAATCGCCTTTACTGATAGAGCAAGTCAAGGAAGTGCTTTCACCAGAATTAATTACCTCCTCACCAAAATCAAAAGGAAGAATTTGTGGTACAACTGAAATATTAAAAGGATTTTTTCTGGAATTTTAGGTTAAATAAAAAATATGGTAATAAATTTAAATTCACCATTTACATGCAATACCGCAGAATGTTTGGAAGATCCAGCGAAATTCTTTGCCTGACAAGTGTAGATTCCTGAATGTTCGGCATGAACTGTATCAATACTAAGCATGGAAATTTTTTTATTCATTCGCATTATGCTAACACTCTGGGCCTCATCAATCGTGTGATTGTTATGCAACCAACTAATTTCAACAGGCAAATCTCCTTTACTAATTGAGCAAGTTAAAGAAGTTGAATCACCAGAGTTAACAACATCGTTACCAAAATCGAAAGGAAGTATCTCAGGAGCAACTGGATAAATTAAAAATAACTTAAAATAAAAGCAAAATTAAGTTTGATAATAAATATTAATCACCGTTAACAAGTAAATTTGTAGAAAACTTGCTAATTCCCGCTTTATTTTGAGCCATACAGGTGTAAACACCGGAGTGAGTGGCTTGTATCATATCGATACTTAAAGTCATGACTTTTTTATTCATTCGCATTATTGTAATCCCAGGAATTTTATCAATTGTTTTATTATTTAGCATCCAGGTGATTTCAATGGGTAAATCGCCTTTACTGATTGAGCACATGAGTGAAGTTGATTCACCAGAATTCATAACTTCTTCTCCAAAATCGAAAGGAAGGATTTGTGGAGCAACTAATTGGATTTTAATAAAAACTTGAATTAAAACATGCAGGTATTAAATTAATTAATCACCATTAACTTTTAAAATAGCCGAATGTTTTGTGATACCAGCAGAATTTTTGGCTAAACAAGTGTATTCTCCAGAATGTTCGGCTTGAACTGTATCAACGCTGAGAGTAGTGATACGTTTATTCATCCTCATTATTGTAATCCCACGACTATTTTCAATCGTTTTATTATTATGCAACCATTTAATTTCAATAGGTAAATCACCTTTATTTACCGAACAAGTTACTGAAGCTGATTCTCCTGAATTGATCACCTCATCACCGAAATCGAAGGGAAGAATTTGAGGAACAACTAAAGGATTTAAAATAAACTAATTTAATAAAATAAATATGTACCATTAACTTTTAATGATGTGGAATAACTGGTTTCGCCGGCTAAATTCTTGGCTAAACAACTAAACACGCCAGAATGCCAATTTTGGACTGAATCAATGGATAATTGACTAACACGTTTATTAGTGCTTATAACTGATACACCTTTAATTTCTTCGATTGGTTTTTCATTTAATTTCCAATAAATTTTCATGGGAAAATCACCTTTCGTGACTGCACATGTTGTGATAACCATATCACCTGAGTTTATGATTTCTTCACCAAATTCGAATGGTAAAATTTGGGGAGGGACTATAAAAATAACGAAAATAAAATAAAAGCGATGCAAATAACACAATGTGAGTTGAAATTATATTAATACCCTTCACTTCTAATAACGCTGTAAATTTAGCAGTTCCTGCAGGATTTTTAGCGATGCAGGTGTAATTTCCGATATGAACATGCTCCACGGAGTCTATACTTAAAGTACTGATACGTCGATTGGTTTTAGAAATCAAAACTCCATTGTTTGTAATGATTTTATCGTTGTGCAACCAAGTGAACTCTATGGGGAAATCACCTTTGATGACAGCACATTGCACAGTCGCCATATCACCCGAATTAACGCTTTGATCACCAAAAATGAATGGTAAAATTTGAGGTAAAACTAAAAATACAATAGGATTTTTTAAAAAATGGAAAGAATGAAAGGTTAAAGAATGTTTATTTAATAATACCCCTTATGGTTAAGGTTGATGTATAATTAGTGGAACCAGCTAAATTACTGGCGCTGCAAGTATAATCTCCACTATGTTGGTATTGAACAGTGTCAATACTAAGACTACTCATACGTTTCCCAAGTTTACCGACATGAATATCACTGCGAGTTCCCAATAATTCACCCTTGAAGTACCAATTGATGTTAATAGGACTATCTCCTTTAGTAACAGTGCAAGTAATCGAAGCTGCATCGCCTTCATTAAAAGAATCTTCTCCGAATTCAAAAGGAACGATTTGTGGAGCGACTAGAAGGTTGAATAACAAAAATTTTAACTACTATAATATACAGTGTGTAGAAAACATAAAATTTGAGGTACCCTTAACGGCTAGGACTGCGGTGTAATTAGCTGAACCCGCGTTGTTTTTAGCAGAGCAGGTATAATTTCCGGAATGCGTTGAAAGAACGCCATCTATGCTTAAACTACTAATACGTTTTCCAATTTTGCTGGTGTACACGCCTATGAAATTATCCGCATTGTTTTCGTTAATAAACCAGGTGATTTCCACTGGGTTATCTCCTTTAGTAACGGTGCATTGCACGGAAACAGTATCACCTTCATTGAAACTACCATCGCCGAATTCAAAAGGGGATATTTGAGGTGGAACTGTGGAATAATAGAGTGTAATAAATGATTCTAAATGAAAAAATAATAAAACTTATTACAATAAAAGTACCATTAACAGCTAAAATCGTTGTATATGTCACACTAGCAGCTTTATTAGTAGCGATGCAAGTGTAATTCCCTATATGAGTGGCTTGAACATTGTCGATGCTTAAAGTACTAACCCTCTTTGAAGCTCGCACAATTGAAATTCCATCATTATTATTAACAATCTCGTTTCCATTAAAAGTCCAGGATATATTAATAGGATAATCGCCTTTACTAACAGTACAATGAACAGAAACACCATCCCCGGCATTAATAGAATCTTCACCAAAATCAAGATGACTTATCTGAGGAGGTACTACATGTAAGGTTAATATTAAGGAAGGAAAAAACAAATTTAAAAGTTTAATTTTAAAATATACCCTTGACGTTAAGTTTTTCCGAATAGTGTGATGATCCGGCTTGATTTGAAGCAATGCACTTATATTCGCCTGAATGTTCAGCCATGACTGATTCGATAGTTAAAGAGCTAACACGTTTAGTGGTGCTAATCATAATTCCTCGATAGTGACTCAAAGCACGTCCATTTAAATGCCAGGTTATATTTAAAGGATTATCGCCTTTAGATACTATGCATTGCACGGAAATTGTATCTCCTTCATTTACAGAATCCTCACCAAACGTAAAAGGAAAAATTTGTGGAGCAACTAACTTGGAAAAAAGGAATTATCAATAAAAAATAAAACTACTATTGAAAATAAATAAGAATAACCATTAATGTTAAGAGTTGCTGAATATGTTGTTTCACCAGCGATGTTTGAAACAACACAAGTGTAAATACCACTATGCGCTGCTGCAGCGGATTCAATATTTAAAGTACTAAACCTTTTCATATTGAAGATAGTAATGCCATCATTCTCTTTAATGGGTTTACCATTTAAAGTCCACTTTAATTTCAAAGGAGAATCTCCTTTAGAAACGGTGCATTGAATTGAAACTGTTTCGCCTGAATCAATTGTTTCTTCAAAGAAGAATGGGGAAATTTGTGGGGCAACTAACAAAAAAAAATAGGAAGTAATTATTGTGCGAATAAAAAATTTTACTATAAAAATTATTTCTACCATTAACATTTAATACAGCAGAATGATGATGAATTCCTGCCTTATTTTTAGCTGTACAGACATAAATTCCACGGTGTTTTGCTTGTACGTTATCGATATTAATAGTGCTGACTCGTTTATTCATTTGAGCCACACTAATTCCTTGAATGGAGCTAACTGATGCGTTATTTAAAGTCCATAAAATTTCCATAGGGAAGTCACCTTTATTAACAACGCACTGAACCGATGTGAAATCACCGGAGTTAATAGCCTCCTCCCCAAAATCAAAGGGTATAATTTGAGGTTGTACTAAAAATATTAAATAATTTAACTAGGTTTCTAAAGGAGACAAAATAAATTAAATAAAGTCAGCAGGGGTAGTTAAAAGTACTTTGTACCGTTAACTTGTAAAGTTGTAGTGTAGTGAGATTTGCCGGCGGCATTAAGAGCAATGCACGAGTAACTTCCCCTATGAGAGGGCTCAACAGAGTTTATGTTTAATATGCTTGCTTGTGAGCCAAAGACAGAAGTGGAAATCCCCATAGACGTATGCGCAATGTGTTTTCCATTAAAATGCCAACGTATTTTCAAAGGCCTGTCGCCTTTTGGTATATAACATGTTAAAACGGCACTATCACCAGCATTTAATGGTCCATCAAATTGAAACGGACTTATTACAGGTAACACTGCAAGAAGTTATTATACAGACGGTTAAATTTCTGTGTTACAAATTGGTTTTACGATTTTTACCCAAAAATCAATTATAATATCAAAACCAGAGCATTCAAAAATAATTTTTAAATAACTTACCAAACGTGTACACATTTTTATATAAAAACATTATAAATTTGACAATATTTATGAACCTGTTAAATATTAAAAAAAAATTACATACATTAATTTAAGAAGTGATTTATAATTAATTATTTGAAAAAACTTCTTAAATAAAATGTTGTTTTATAAAAATCATTAAACACAAAATTTAGCTTTTTATAAAATTTATAGTAGAAATAATTTTTTGAACAGTGTTTAATGATTTTCAAAAAAATGTTTGAATAAATTTCGTAGCTTACCCATAACTTGAACTTCAAGTGAGCCTCTTGCACTATATCCTTGTGAATTTTTAGCTACGCAGACATAAGTTGCTTGATCTGAAGATCTCTCGACGTTTTCAATGATTAGAGTGCCATTGGGAAATACCTTCTGCTTCTTAATGGTTGGTAACACACGAGAATCTAAGAATTAAAAAGTTAGAAAATCTAACACTCAAAAAAATTTAAAAATTCTATAACAATAATATATTTTTATTTGTTGATTATGGTGAAATAATAAATTTTGATGTGCGATGAATAGTTTAGAAGTTACAGGTATCGAACACATATTGAATAGGCAACCAAATATACTTATAAAATACCTCTTTCCCAAACAATGTTATCAATTGGATATCCAGCAACAGGGCAGTGTACAATTAAAGTTCCTCCAGCGACAATAGCTTGCTTCTCCATGGATCTAACAAACGGTAATCCATAAACATTGATCCTCGCGGCATGTTCAGCAGATCCAACTTTACTAGTAGCCAAACACTTGTAAATTCCTCCATCATTCGTATGAATCCCAGTAATATTCAAATTCGAAACGACATCTCCATTAACTGTAACATATTGGCCAACTTGGTAGCGATCACTATTCGTCAATCTGCGTCCATCTAATTCCCATGAAATTTCAGGTGTGGGATTTCCAGAAGCGCTGCATTTTAAGAAAACACTTGGTCCGGGTTGTAGGGTTTGTTCGCCAAAGGTTTGTCGGATTTGTGGGGGCTCAAATCGACCTCCCAGCTTAAGTTCAGCAGTTGCTTCAGCGCTTTCTTGATCGTTACGGATGAAACACTGGTACATGCCTTTATCTTCTTTACGTACAGCTTCAATTCGAAGAATTGCTTCATTGTGATCAATTTTTTTTCCATCCTTCAACCAACTGATTGTTTTTATTGGGTTTCCTAAAATTGAGTTTCAAATTAAAATTCAACTCACATTTTGTTTAGCATAAAATTGAATTGAAAAAACGAACAAAAAGCGTGTTCACCTTCAAAATTACAAGTAAAAAGTGCTGGCCTTCCAAAATCGATTGTTTGCACTTTGGGTTCGATGCTCGCTTTTAGCGGAGCTGTGACAGTAAGAACCGTCTCGACGCTTTCACCTCCAACGGAATTATTGACGACGCAAAGATATTTTCCGGAATCTTCCACTTTTGCTTCTCTGATTATCAAAGTCCCCGCAACTTGTTTCACCCGTTCATTCAAAGTTATCGCTTGCTTACGAGTCGTTCCTTCCACAAACTTGTACCATCTGAAAAAAAAGAAACATTAATTAAAATTGTTTCACCAATAATATTTGACAAAAAAACTATTTTATTGTCTTTTATTTGATTTTAAAATGAATACAATAAAATAGCTTATTATTTCGTTTTATTGGGGGGATTTTTTTTTACCTGAAATGTGGTACAGGAAAAGCCTGCGCTGGACATAAAGCAACAATGCTCTTACCAAACCTGATGGTTTTGATGTCTATGGTGCGACTACTGAGTCTAGGTCCTACTGATCCCGTGGGTTCTATAAACCATAAAATGTACTTACAATAATATCGCGTTGTTTTCCTCAAAACTTGTGATAAAGTACCCTTGAATTTTCCTGAATGAACAGTTGAATGACCTCGAAATTTCGTGCGGAGGCGGCTGGGGCATGCAACAGGTTGCGGCCGAACATAAATAGTTCAGTTAAAGGAAGGATAATAGTGAAAATGAAAGTGTCGCTTCTACATCAGATGTTTACCTTTTTTTGGGGACAGGAAATGATTGAGCGTCACATAAAATTCCTAACGTCTGATTAACAACTGATTTAATTCTGATTAAATCTCCAGATACTTTAGGACTCGTTTGCCCCGTGGGTTCTGCATTAAAATTATAAAAATTAATACTCACATAAAAAATAGGGTACCCAAAACTTCTGAAATTTGCACTAACAAAAATGGAACTTACAGATATCTAGGTACGGGATATCCAGTAACCTGGCAACTTAACCAGGCGTTTCCTTTGTTGGGTACTTTAAGAACCTTCCAGCCTTCAAATGCTTCCCCGTCTTTTTTAGGCGGTACATTATTGGTAGGTTCTGGAAAATTATTAAAAATATCAAAGCTGAAACTTACGCAAATTTAGGAACAGGGTATCCGCTTACTAGGCAAGTGAGCCAAGCTGTTTCTGAGTGAGATACGGCTAAAACAATCCATCCACCGAATTGTGCGCCAACCTTTTTGGGAGCTACGTTATCTATAATACTAAAACGGTAAGAAAATGGGGAGGTGTTTTTTTTCGGGGAGAGTTGAAAATTTGCGAGCCGAAGGGGGAGAAAATTCTAAGAAAAAAGTTTAAATGACATTTTTCGATCGGAAAAAATTCCACCGATCTACAGGGTGTTGAAGAAAAAAGTGTTTTTTTGAAATTTCTCGAAAACGGCCGGGGCGATTTTCGAAATTTTTTTTTTATTTTCTTCTCCTCATCCGTCCGCATCTTTTTTATGTTAAACTTTTTTTTCTACGGGGCGCCCTTTTTTTGCAGGACCGGATTAAAGATTTTTTCATAAAAACTCGACTTTGAGGGAAAATTAAACATATGTTATATCGGAATCCGACAGAAAGGCGCGTACCGGCGTTTTCGGCGAAAAAATCTCTTTCGAAGCTATACGGCGCCCAGAGCGTACCCTTTAGATTCAAGGGTCAAACGGGCCTCCGAGTCCGCCCCCGCAACTTTTTTTGCCCGTTTTTCGACGATAAAATAAAAACTAAGTAAAATTTTTCAATTTTCTCTTCGGATTCTCAAAGAGAAGGTCGAGCCGCACCGAATAGAATTTTTTTTCGTTCAAAAATACCACCAGGGACGGATTCAGGGTCAAAACAAAAAACACGATTTTTTACGGGAAAAAACGCACTCCTATTTTAAAGTACTCCTCCGAAGGCGCTCTGAACCTCAAAAATCGCTGCACGTGACGACGAGGGACCACGTTCGGAGACGGTGAGTATCTATATACGATGAAGATATCTTAAAAATTAACGTCACACGAGCCAAATCAAAATTTTCCGTCTTTTTGCTGTTTTTTTGTAATTTTTCGGAATATTTTCCTTATTTTTTGGTTTTCAAAAAAGAAAAAGGACGCAATCGATTTGAAATGGCTTCCCGAATAAAACGCATTCAAAATTTTTCAAAAACTCCCAAATTTGACTTAAACATTCAAGATTTAAATTTCGCGCCTTCCAAAACCTTGACCCGTAAATTGACGAACTCCTCCGAAACCGTCCAAAATCTTAAAAATCGCCACACGTGGCGACAAAGGGCCTAATTTGACGATTTTGAATAATTTTATTTCATGACGATCGGTTAAAAACTGACTTTGCACGAGCCACGCGAAATTGGTCGATTTTTGACCATTTTCTATCGAGTACTCCGTTTTTGCCTGAAATTTTTCACTTTTCACAAAATAATTAATATTTTAGAAAGTTTTAACATCACCGCGACGTTTAATAGCTTAAAATTCTCACCGTCACCTCTCCCACCACGTTCCGTAAAAATGTAGATTTTCGGTTGAAAATTGCGCCGTCCAGGACCGTATTTGTATCAAAATTTTGCCAAATATTTGGGATTTTTTTCCGAAAAAACTATTTAACCGATTTTAACCGAGTATTTTTTAAAATACGTCTGTCGACGCCGTTTAACTTTGGTCAAAATTTGAAATCGCCAACTTTCGTAGTTTTCGAGAAAAAAATAAAAACCGATTCGCATGAAAAATTTCAAGCCCACAGCCTTAAAAATATCGGAAAATTTTTTTTTCCGATTTTTTCAAGATTGATCCCTCAAATGATAGACAATTGAAAATGCATGAAATATAGGGGGTCAGTTGCCCCCTACACCCCTAAAAAAATGTTTACACCCCAAAAACTCAAAAAATTGGAAAATTTTCGTAAATTTCATAACCTTTACAAAATTTTCAAAAAAAAAATCGAAAAAATTTCGAAAAAATTTCAAAAAAATTTCAAAAAATTTTCAAAAAATTTAATTTTTGACGCGTTTCGGTCTATTCAACCCCTCAGATTTAATTTTGCCCCAGCGTAATGTACATTTTCTGAAAGCTTTCAATGTTCATTTTACGACAAAAAAAGAATCACTTCGTTATCTCTTTTCGTTATCGAGTTATGGCCGAAAATGTTGCTAAAACATGCAAAATTTCCGTTTGGAGCCAAAATTGCGGCCTGAATTTTTTCACTTTTCAGAAAATAATTAATATCTTCGAAACTATTACCACCACCCAGACGATTGATAGCTTAAAATTTGCAGCGACACCTCCCGCGCCAAATGCCGTAAAAGTTTTAATTTTCGGTTTAAAATTGCGTCGTCCAGGGCCGTCTTTGTTCCAAAATTTTGCGAAAACTTTGCGAATTTTTTCCAAAAAAACTGTTTAGCCGATTTTAACCAAATATTTTGTAAAATGCGTCTATCCATGGTGTTTACCATTGGTAAAAATTTAAAATCGCTAACTTTTACAGTTTTTGAGAAAAACAATAAAAATCGATTTCCATGAAGAATTTCAAGCCCGTAGCCTTAAAAATATTTCAAAAAAATTTTTTTCGAATTTTTTCAAAATCGACCCCGCAAATGAAAGATAATAGAAAATGTATCAAATGTAGGGGGTCACTTGCCATCTTCACCCCCTAAAAAGATTTTACACCCCAAAAACTCAAAAAAATTAAATTTTTTTTAGGTAATGTACCTTAAAAAATTATTAAATTTAAAAAAATTAATAAAATAATATCGATAGTTTTTACAAACTTATCTGTACTAATTTTTGTTTCTTAATTTCAGTTATTAAGCTAAATATGATTTTTTAACAATACACATTTACTCATTTATCAGAATGCCATATTTTAAATAAAAATTCATATCTTTTGAACAAAAAGTCGTGGAGCCTTGAATTTTTTTTTTATTTTTTTCTAATTTCTTTACACTACATTTATAAATTATTAACTTTTAAATTGTAAATTACTTCGCTATCCCTTTTCGTTATCGAGTTATGGCCGAAAATGTAGCAAAAATATGCAAAATCTCCGTTTGGAGCCAAAATTGCGGTCTGAAATTTTTCACTTTTCACAAAATAATTAATATCTTCAAAACTATTGGAACCACCGGCACGCTTAATAGCTTAAAATTCGCACCGTCACCTCCCCCACCAAATTCCGTGAAAATTTTAATTTTCGGTTTAAAATTGCGTCGTCCGGGCCCGCATTTGTACCAAAATTTTGCCAAAACTTTGCGAATTTTTTCCAAAAAAACTTTTTAACCGATTTTAACCAAATATTTTTTAAAACGCGTCTATCGACGGTGTTTACCTTTGGAAAATATATGAAATCGCTAACTTTCATAGTTTTCGAGAAAAACAATAAAAATCGATTTCCATGAAAAATTTCAAGCCCGTAGCCTTAAAAATATTTCAAAAAATTTTTTTTTTGAATTTTTTCAAAATCGACCCCGCAAATGAAAGATAATAGAAAATATATCAAATGTAGGGGGTCACTTGCCCTCTTCACCCCCTAAAAAGATTTTACACCCCCAAAACTCAAAAAAATTAAATTTTTTTTAGGTAATGTACCTTAAAAAATTATTAAATTTAAAAAAATTAATAAAATAATATCGATAAGTTTTACAAACTTATCTGTACTAATTTTTATTTCTTAATTATAATTATTAAGCGAAATATGAATTTTTCAAAATATTTATCAGAATACCATATTTTATATAAAAATTCATATCTTTTGAACAAAAAGTCGTAGAGCCTTGAATTTTTTTTTATTTTTTTCTTATTTCTTTATACTACAACCCAAAATTATTAACTTTCAAATTGTAAATTTGAAACGCACCACACTTGTCTATAATACTAAAACGGTAAGAAAAGGGGGAGTTGTTTTTTTTCGGGGAGAGTTGAAAATTTGCAAGCGGAAGGGGGAAAAAATTGCAAGACGAAAAGTTAAATGTCATTTTTCGATCGGAAAAATTTTGACGGATCTACAGGGCGTTGAAGAAAAAAGTGTTTTTTTAAAATTTCTCGAAAACGGCCGGGGCAATTTTCGAAATTTTTTTTTTATTTTCTTCTCCTCATCCGTCCGCATCTTTTTTATATTAAACTTTTTTTTCTACGGGGCGCCGTTTTTTTCCAGGACCGGATTAAAGATTTTTTTATAAAAACTCCACTTTGAGGGAAAATTAAACATATGTTCCCTCGAAATCCGACATAAAGGCGCATACCGGCGTTTTCGGCGAAAAAATCTCTTTCGAAGCTATACGGCGCCCAGAGCGTACCCTTTAGATTTAAGGGTCAAACGGGCTCCCGAGTCCGCCCCCGCAAAATTTATTTCCCCGTTTTTCGACGATAAAATAAAAACTAAGTAAAATTTTTCAATTTTCTCTTCAAATTCTTAAAGAGGAGGACGAGCCGCATATACAAAAAAATTTTTTCGTTCAAAAGTTCCAACAGGGACGGATTCAGGGTCAAAACAAAAATTTTTTTTTATAAAAAATCCACTTTGAGGGAAAATTAAACATATGTTCCCTCGAAATCCGACATAAAGGCGCATACCGGCGTTTTCGGCGAAAAAATCTCTTTCGAAGCTATACGGCGCCCAGAGCGTACCCTTTAGATTCAAGGGTCAAACGGGCCTCCGAATCCGCCCCCGCAACTTTTTTTGCCCGTTTTTCGACGATAAAATAAAAACTAAGTAAAATTTTTCAATTTTCTCTTCGGATTCTCAAAGAGAAGGTCGAGCCGCACCGAATAGAATTTTTTTTCGTTCAAAAATACCACCAGGGACGGATTCGGGGTCAAAACAAAAAACACGATTTTTTACGGGAAAAAACGCACTCCTATTTTAAAGTACTCCTCCGAAGGCGCTCTAAACCTCAAAAATCGCTGCACGTGACGACGAGGGACCATGTTTGGAGACGGTGAGTATCTATATACGATGAAGATATCTTAAAAATTAACGTCACACGAGCCAAATCAAAATTTTCCGTTTTTGTTGTTGATTTTTTGACATTTTTCGAAATATTTCCCTCATTTTTGACTTTTCAAAAAAAGTAAAAGGACGCGATCGATTCGGAAACGCTCGCCGAGTAAAACGCATTCAAAATTTTTCAAAAACTCCCAAATTTGACTTAAATATTCAAGATTTAAATTTCGCGCCTTCCAATACTAAAACGGTAAGAAAAGGGGGAGGTGTTTTTTTTCGGGGAGGGTTGAAAATTTGCGTGCTTGCGGAGGAGAAAATTCTAAGAAAAAAGTTTAAATGTCATTTTTCGATCGGAAAAATTTTGACGGATCTACAGGGCGTTGAAGAAAAAAGTGTTTTTTTGAAATTTCTCGAAAACGGCCGGGGCGATTTTCGAAATTTTTTTTTTATTTTCTTCTCCTCATCCGTCCGCATCTTTTTTATACGAAACTTTTTTTTCTGCGGGGCGCCGTTTTTTTGCGGGACCGGATTAAATTTTTTTTGATAAAACTCCACTTTGAGGGAAAATTAAACATATGTTCCCTCGAAATCCGACATAAAGGCGCATACCGGCGTTTTCGGCGAAAAAATCTCTTTCGAAGCTATACGGCGCCCAGAGCGTACCCTTTAGATTAACGGGTCAAACGGGCCCCCGAGTCCGCCCCCGCAAAATTTATTTCCCCGTTTTTCGACGATAAAAAAAAAACTAAGTAAAATTTTTCAATTTTCTCTTCGGATTCTTAAAGAGGAGGACGAGCCGCATTTAAAAAAATTTTTTTTCGTTCGAAAATTCCGACAGGGACGGATTCAGGGTCGAAACAAAAAATACGACTTTTTTTCGGAAAAATCGCGTTTATATTGCAAACATCTCCTCCGAAGGCGCTCAAAATCCGAAAAATCGCCACACGTGGCGACGAGCCCTCGGGTTCCGTGACGCTAATAAAGTATATACGAAGGCCGCATCTTAAAAACTAACGTCACACGAGCAAAATCAAAATTTTCCGTTTTTGTTGTTGATTTTTTGACATTTTTCGAAATAGTTCGCTCATTTTTGACTTTCAAAAAAAGTAAAAGGACGCGATCGATTCGGAAACGCTGGCCGAGTAAAACGCATTCAAAATTTTTCAAAAACTCCCAAACTTGACTTAAATATTCGAGATTTAAATTTCGCGCCTTCCAAAACCTCGACCCGTAAATTGACGAACTCCTCCGAAACCGTCCAAAATCTTAAAAATCGCCACACGTGGCGACGAAGGGCCTAATTTGACGATTTTGAATAATTTTATTTCATGACGATCAATTAAAAACTGACTTTGCACGAGCCACGCGAAATTGGTCGATTTTTGACCATTTTCCATCAAGTACTCAGTTTTTGCCTGAAATTTTTCACTTTTCACGAAATAATTAATATTTTAGAAAGTTTTAACATCACCGCGACGTTTAATAGCTTAAAATTCTCACCGTCACCTCTCCCACCGCATTCCGTAAAAATGTAGATTTTCGGTTGAAAATTGCGCCGTCCAGGACCGTATTTGTATCAAAATTTTGCCAAATCTTTGGGAATTTTTTCCGAAAAAACTATTTAACCGATTTTAACCGAGTATTTTTTAAAATGCGCCTGTCGACGCCGTTTACCTTTGGTCAAAATTTGAAATCGCCAACTTTCATAGTTTTCGAGAAAAAAAATAAAAACCGATTCGCATGAAAAATTTCAAGCCCACAGCCTTAAAAATATCGGAAAATTTTTTTTTCCGATTTTTTCAAGATTGATCCCTCAAATGATAGACAATTGAAAATGCATGAAATATAGGGGGTCAGTTGCCCCCTACACCCCCAAAAAAATGTTTACACCCCAAAAACTCAAAAAAATTGGAAAATTTTCGTAATTTTCATAACCTTTACAAAATTTTCAAAAAAAAAAATCGAAAAAATTTCAAACAAATTTCAAAAAATTTTCAAAAAATGTACAAAAAATTTTCAAAACATTTTCAAAAAATTCTCCAAAATTTTAAAAAATATTGACGAAATTTTTATAATTTTTACCAAATTTTTACTGAATTTTTACTAAATTTTTACTAAATTTTTACTAAATTTTTACTAAATTTTTACTAAATTTTTACTAAATTTTTACTAAATTTTTACTATATTTTTACTAAATTTTTACTAAATTTTTACTAAATTTTTACTAAATTTTTACTAAATTTTCTCTGAATTTTCATCATTAACTAAATTTTCATAATTTTTACATAATTTAAGAAAAACAAAAATTTTACATACCGATTTTCGATTTTAAAGGTTCATTTAAATCTACCTCCCGAGCTAAAATCGCCCACGCACAGGATTTTTTGAATTTCCAAAAAATAACGAAAAATTATTTTTTTTAAGATCGCATTTAAAAAAGTCGTAATTTTTGACGCGTTTCGGTCTATTCAACCCCTCAAATTTAAATTGCCCCAGCGTAATGTACATTTTCTAAAAGCTTTCAATGTTCATTTTACGACAAAAAAAAATCACTTCGTTATCTCTTTTCGTTATCGAGTTATGGCCGAAAATGTTGCTAAAACATGCAAAATTTCCGTTTGGAGCCAAAATTGCGGCCTGAATTTTTTCACTTTTCAGAAAATAATTAATATCTTCGAAACTATTACCACCACCCAGACGATTGATAGCTTAAAATTTGCAGCGACACTTCCCCCGCCAAATGCCGTAAAAGTTTTAATTTTCGGTTTAAAATTGCGTCGTCCAGGGCCGTCTTTGTTCCAAAATTTTGCGAAAACTTTGCGAATTTTTTCCAAAAAAACTGTTTAGCCGATTTTAACCAAATATTTTTTAAAACGCGTCTATCGACGGTGTTTACCTTTGGAAAATATTTGAAATCGCTTACTTTCATAGTTTTCGAGAAAAACAATAAAAATCGATTTCCATGAAAAATTTCAAGCCCGTAGCCTTAAAAATATCTCCAAAATTTTTTTTTACGATATTTTCAAAATCGACCCCGCAAATGAAAGATAATAGAAAATGGATGAAATGTAGGGGTCACTTGCCTTCTACACCCCTCAAAAAAAATTTAAACCCCAAAAACTCAAAAAAATCAAAACTTTTCTAGGTAATGTACTTTAAAAAATAATTAAATTTTAAAAAATTTAATAAGATAATATCGATAAGTTTTACAAACATATCTGTACGAATTTTTATTTCTTAATTTTAATTATTAAGCGAAATATGAATTTTTCAAAATACATATTTACTAATTTATCAGAATACCATATTTTATATAAAAATTCATATCTTTTGAACAAAAAGTCGTAGAGCCTTGAATTTTTTTTTATTTTTTTCTTATTTCTTTATACTACAACCCAAAAATATTAACTTTCAAATTGTAAATTTGAAACGCACCACACTTGTGGTACTAAAACGGTAAGAAAAGGGGGAGTTGTTTTTTTTCGGGGAGAGTTGAAAATTTGCAAGCCGAAGGGGGAGAAAATTGCAAGACGAAAAGTTAAATGTCATTTTTCGATCGGAAAAGTTTTGACGGATCTACAGGGCGTTGAAGAAAAAAGTGTTTTTTTGAAATTTCTCGAAAACGGCCGAGGCGATTTTCGAAATTTTTTTTTTATTTTCTTCTCCTCGTCCGTCCGCATCTGTTTTATACGAAACTTTTTTTTCTGCGGGGCGCCGTTTTTTTGCGGGACCGGATTAAATTTTTTTTGATAAAAACTCCACTTTGAGGGAAAATTAAACATATGTTATGTCGGAATCCGACCTAAAGGCGCATACCGGCGTTTTCGGCGAAAAAATCTCTTTCGAAGCTATACGGCGCCCAGAGCGTACCCTTTCGATTGATGGGTCAAACGGGCCTCCGAGTCCGCCCCCGCAACTTTTTGTGCCGGTTTTTCGACGATAAAATAAAAACTAAGTAAAATTTTTCAATTTTCTCTTCGGATTCTCAAAGAGAAGGTCAAGCCGCACCGAACAGAATTTTTTTTCGTTCAAAAATACCACCGGGGACGGATTCGGGGTCAAAACAAAAAACACGATTTTTTACGGGAAAAAACGCACTCCTATTTTAAAGTACTCCTCCGAAGGCGCTCTGAACCTCAAAAATCGCTGCACGTGACGACGAGGGACCATGTTCGGAGACGGTGAGTATCTATATACGATGAAGATATCTTAAAAATTAACGTCACACGAGCCAAATCAAAATTTTCCGTCTTTTTGCTGTTTTTTTCTAATTTTTCGGAATATTTTCCTTATTTTTTGGTTTTCAAAAAAGAAAAAGGACGCAATTGATTTGAAATGGCTTCCCGAATAAAACGCATTCAAAATTTTTCAAAAACTCCCAAATTTGACTTAAACATTCAAGATTTAAATTTCGCGCCTTCCAAAACCTTGACCCGTAAATTGACGAACTCCTCCGAAACCGTCCGAAATCTTAAAAATCGCCACACGTGGCGACAAAGGGCCTAATTTGACGATTTTGAATAATTTTATTTTATGACGATCGGTTAAAAACTGACTTTGCACGAGCCACGCGAAATTGGTCGATTTTTGACCATTTTCCATCAAGCACTCCGTTTTTGCCTGTAATTTTTCACTTTTCACAAAATAATTAATATTTTAGAAAGTTTTAATAACATCACCGCGACGTTTAATAGCTTAAAATTCTCACCGTCACCTCTCCCACCACGTTCCGTAAAAATGTAGATTTTCGGTTGAAAATTGCGCCGTCCAGGACCGTATTTGTATCAAAATTTTGCCAAATCTTTGGGAATTTTTTCCGAAAAAACTATTTAACCGATTTTAACCGAGTATTTTTTAAAATGCGTCTGTCGACGCCGTTTAACTTTGGTCAAAATTTGAAATCGCCAACTTTCGTAGTTTTCGAGAAAAAAAATAAAAACCGATTCGCATGAAAAATTTCAAGCCCACAGCCTTAAAAATATCGGAAAAATTTTTTTTCCGATTTTTTCAAGATTGATCCCTCAAATGATAGACAATTGAAAATGCATGAAATATAGGGGGTCAGTTGCCCCCTACACCCCCAAAAAAATGTTTACACCCCAAAAACACAAAAAAATTGGAAAATTTTCGTAATTTTCATAACCTTTACAAAATTTTCAAAAAAAAAATCGAAAAAAAATCAAAAAAATTTCAAAAAATTTTCAAAAAATTTAATTTTTGACGCGTTTCGGTCTATTCAACCCCTCAAATTTAATTTTGCCCCAGCGTAATGTACATTTTCTGAAAGCTTTCAATGTTCATTTTACGACAAAAAAAAAATCACTTCGTTATCTCTTTTCGTTATCGAGTTATGGCCGAAAATGTTGCTAAAACATGCAAAATTTCCGTTTGGAGCCAAAATTGCGGTCTGAATTTTTTCACTTTTCAGAAAATAATTAATATCTTCGAAACTATTACCACCACCCAGACGATTGATAGCTTAAAATTTGCAGCGACACCTCCCCCGCCAAATGCCGTAAAAGTTTTAATTTTCGGTTTAAAATTGCGTCGTCCAGGGCCGTCTTTGTTCCAAAATTTTGCGAAAACTTTGCGAATTTTTTCCAAAAAAACTCTTTAGCCGATTTTAACCAAATATTTTTTAAAACGCGTCTATGGACGGTGTTTACCTTTGGAAAATATTTGATATCGCTTACTTTCATAGTTTTCGAGAAAAACAATAAAAATCGATTTCCATGAAAAATTTCAAGCCCGTAGCCTTAAAAATATCTCCAAAATTTTTTTTTACAATATTTTCAAAATCGACCCCGCAAATGAAAGATAATAGAAAATGGATGAAATTTAGGGGTGACTTGCCCTCTACACCCCTCAAAAAAAATTTACACCCCAAAAACTCAAAAAAATCAAAACTTTTCTAGGTAATGTACTTTAAAAAATGAAGGACAATAGAAAATGAATGAAATGTAGGTAGATAGTTGCCCCCTACACCCTCCAAAAAAAAATTTACACCCCAAAAACTCAAATTTTAAAAAATTTAATAAAATAATATCGATAATTTTTACAAACTTATCTGTACTAATTTTTGTTTCTTAATTTTAGTTATGAAGCGAAATATGATTTTTTAACCATACACATTTTCTCATTTATCACAATGCCATATTTTATATAAAAATTCATAACTTTTGAAGAAAAAATTGTAGAGCCTTGATTTTTTTTTTATTTTTTTCTTATTTCTTTATACTACAACCCAAAATTATTAACTTTCAAATTGTAAATTTGAAACGCACCACACTTGTCTATAATACTAAAACGGTAAGAAAAGGGGGAGTTGTTTTTTTTCGGGGAGGGTTGTAAATTTGCAGGCTTGCGCAGGAGAAAATTCTAAGAAAAAAGTTTAAATGACATTTTTCGATCGGAAAAAATTCCACCGATCTACAGGGCGTTGAAGAAAAAAGTGTTTTTTTTAAATTTCTCGAAAACGGCCGAAGCGATTTTCGAAATTTTTTTTTTATTTTCTTCTCCTCATCCGTCCGCATCTTTTTTATGTTAAACTTTTTTTTCTACGGGGCGCCGTTTTTTTGCAGGACCGGATTAAAGATTTTTTCATAAAAACTCGACTTTGAGGGAAAATTAAACATATGTTATATCGGAATCCGACAGAAAGGCGCGTACCGGCGTTTTCGGCGAAAAAATCTCTTTCGAAGCTATACGGCGCCCAGAGCGTACCCTTTAGATTAACGGGTCAAACGGGCCTCCGGGCCCGCCCCCGCAACTTTTTTTGCCCGTTTTTCGACGATAAAATAAAAACTAAGTAAAATTTTTCAATTTTCTCTTCGGATTCTTAAAGAGAAGGTCGAGCCGCACCGAACAGAATTTTTTTTCGTTCAAAAATACCACCGGGGACGGATTCGGGGTCAAAACAAAAAACACGATTTTTTACGGGAAAAAACGCACTCCTATTTTAAAGTACTCCTCCGAAGGCGCTCTGAACCTCAAAAATCGCCGCACGTGACGACGAGGGACCGTGTTCGGAGACGGTGAGTATCTATATACGATGAAGATATCTCAAAAATTAACGTCACACGAGCCAAATCAAAATTTTCCGTTTTTTTGCTGTTTTTTTGTCATTTTTCGGAATATTTTCCTTATTTTTTGGTTTTCAAAAAAGAAAAAGGACGCAATCGATTTGAAATGGCTTCCCGAATAAAACGCATTCGAAATTTTTCAAAAACTCCCAAATTTGACTTAAACATTCAAGATTTAAATTTCGCGCCTTCCAAAACCTTGACCCGTAAATTGACGAACTCCTCCGAAACCGTCCAAAATCTTAAAAATCGCCACACGTGGCGACGAAGGGCCTAATTTGACGATTTTGAATAATTTTATTTCACGACGATCGGTTAAAAACTGACTTTGCACGAGCCACGCGAAATTGGTCGATTTTTGACCATTTTCCATCAAGTACTCCGTTTTTGCCTGTAATTTTTCACTTTTCACAAAATAATTAATATTTTAGAAAGTTTTAACATCACCGCGACGTTTAATAGCTTAAAATTCTCACCGTCACCTCTCCCACCACGTTCCGTAAAAATGTAGATTTTCGGTTGAAAATTGCGCCGTCCAGGACCGTATTTGTATCAAAATTTTGCCAAATTTTTGGGAATTTTTTCCGAAAAAACTATTTAACCGATTTTAACCGAGTATTTTTTAAAATGCGTCTGTCGACGCCCTTTAACTTTGGTCAAAATTTGAAATCGCCAACTTTCATAGTTTTCGAGAAAAAAAATAAAAACCGATTCGCATGAAAAATTTCAAGCCCACAGCCTTAAAAATATCGGAAAATTTTTTTTTCCGATTTTTTCAAGATTGATCCCTCAAATGATAGACAATTGAAAATGCATGAAATATAGGGGGTCAGTTGCCCCCTACACCCCCAAAAAAATGTTTACACCCCAAAAACTCAAAAAAATTGGAAAATTTTCGTAATTTTCATAACCTTTACAAAATTTTCAAAAAAAAAATCGAAAAAATTTCAAAAAAATTTCAAAAAATTTTCAAAAAATTTTCAAAAAATGTACAAAAAATTTTCAAAACATTTTCAAAAAATTCTCCAAAATTTTAAAAAATATTGACGAAATTTTTATAATTTTTACTAAATTTTTACTGAATTTTTACTAAATTTTTACTAAATTTTTACTAAATTTTTACTAAATTTTTACTAAATTTTTACTAAATTTTTACTAAATTTTTACCCTTTGTTTCAGAAAAAAATCGAACGTAAAATGTTCAAAAAATTGCGCTAAACGCGGCCGATTGGTACTACCACTGTAGCCCACAGTTTCCAAAAATCATTAAATTTTTCTACACTGCCTTATAAAAGAATAATTTCTACAACGGGTAGCGCGTAGGAAATTTTTATTTTCGAAGGGGTTCGGAAGTTATGCCTAAATCAACAGGAAATTTTGAATTTTGAGGCGAGTGGCTCCCGTCGGGCCATTTTTTAACCGATTTTCGATTTTAAAGGTTCATTTAAATCTACCTCCCGAGCTAAAATCGCCCACGCCCAGGGTTTTTTGAATTTCCAAAAAATAACGAAAAATTATTTTTTTTAAGATCGCATTTAAAAAAGTCGTAATTTTTGACGCGTTTCGGTCTATTCAACCCCTCAAATTTTGCCCCAGCGTAATGTACATTTTCTGAGAGCTTTCAATGTTCATTTTACGACAAAAAAAGAATCACTTCGTTATCTCTTTTCGTTATCGAGTTATGGCCGAAAATGTTGCTGAAACATGCAAAATTTCCCTTTGGAGCCAAAATTGCGGCCTGAATTTTTTCACTTTTCAGAAAATAATTAATATCTTCGAAACTATTACCACCACCCAGACGATTGATAGCTTAAAATTTGCAGCGACACCTCCCCCGCCAAATGCCGTAAAAGTTTTAATTTTCTGTTTAAAATTGCGTCGTCCAGGGCCGTCTTTGTTCCAAAATTTTGCGAAAACTTTGCGAATTTTTTCCAAAAAAACTGTTTAGCCGATTTTAACCAAATATTTTGTAAAATGCGTCTATCCATGGTGTTTACCGTTGGTAAAAATTTAAAATCGCTAACTTTTACAGTTTTTGAGAAAAACAATAAAAATCGATTTCCATGAAGAATTTCAAGCCCGTAGCCTTAAAAATATTTCAAAAAAATTTTTTTCGAATTTTTTCAAAATCGACCCCGCAAATGAAAGATAATAGAAAATGTATCAAATGTAGGGGGTCACTTGCCATCTTCACCCCCTAAAAAGATTTTACACCCCAAAAACTCAAAAAAATTAAATTTTTTTTAGGTAATGTACCTTAAAAAATTATTAAATTTAAAAAAATTAATAAAATAATATCGATAGTTTTTACAAACTTATCTGTACTAATTTTTGTTTCTTAATTTCAGTTATTAAGCTAAATATGATTTTTTAACAATACACATTTACTCATTTATCAGAATGCCATATTTTAAATAAAAATTCATATCTTTTGAACAAAAAGTCGTGGAGCCTTGAATTTTTTTTTTATTTTTTTCTAATTTCTTTACACTACATTTATAAATTATTAACTTTTAAATTGTAAATTACTTCGTTATCCCTTTTCGTTATCGAGTTATGGCCGAAAATGTAGCAAAAATATGCAAAATCTCCGTTTGGAGCCAAAATTGCGGTCTGAAATTTTTCACTTTTCACAAAATAATTAATATCTTCAAAACTATTGGAACCACCGGCACGCTTAATAGCTTAAAATTGGCACCGTCACCTCCCCCACCAAATTCCGTGAAAATTTTAATTTTCGGTTTAAAATTGCGTCGTCCAGGCCCGCATTTGTACCAAAATTTTGCCAAAACTTTGCGAATTTTTTCCAAAAAAACTTTTTAACCGATTTTAACCAAATATTTTTTAAAACGCGTCTATCGACGGTGTTTACCTTTGGAAAATATTTGAAATCGCTAACTTTCATAGTTTTCGAGAAAAACAATAAAAATCGATTTCCATGAAAAATTTCAAGCCCGTAGCCTTAAAAATATCTCCAAAATTTTTTTTTACAATATTTTCAAAATCGACCCCGCAAATGAAAGATAATAGAAACTGGATGAAATGTAGGGGTCACTTGCCCTCTACACCCCTCAAAAAAAATTTACACCCCAAAAACTCAAAAAAATCAAAACTTTTCTAGGTAATGTACTTTAAAAAATAATTAAATTTTAAAAAATTTAATAAGATAATATCGATAAGCTTTACAAACATATCTGTACGAATTTTTATTTCTTAATTTTAATTATTAAGCGAAATATGAATTTTTCAAAATACATATTTACTAATTTATCAGAATACCATATTTTATATAAAAATTCATATCTTTTGAACAAAAAGTCGTAGAGCCTTGAATTTTTTTTTATTTTTTTCTTATTTCTTTATACTACAACCCAAAATTACTAACTTTCAAATTGTAAATTTGAAACCCGCATACTTGTTCGTAGGTTCTAAAAGGATTTTAAAAGTGGTTTAATCAAACTTTCGCAACATAAATACCTGAATCTTGGAATGAAGGAGTACACTTGGTAATACGTAATACATAAATTAAAGTTATAGGTACCTGTAGGATGGTACGGGATATCCTGTAACATCGCACGTCATGATAGCGTTACCAAATTGCTGGTACGACTCTAATTTCCCTCCTTCGTATTTTTTACCAGGTACTTTAGGAGCAATTTTTCCAGTGGGTTCTGCATGCAAGTAAAAATAATAATACTTTACCTGAATAAAGGAACTGGGTACCCAACTACTTGACACATCAAGAATACGTTTTCTTTCATTTGAATTTGAACTTTTGTAAACCCATATTTGTTATCAAGAGCTTTAGGTGCGATATTATTAGTGGGTTCTGGAATTTACAAAATAAAGTGAAAATCAATACCTAAAAACGGGAGCGGGGTACCCTTGCGCGCTACAAACTAAAATACCCACAGTTTTGGCTTGGATATATTTTTTAAGACTAGTCACGTCGATATCTCTAACCTTCGGAGCCACCCCTGCCAGAGGTTCTGAAAAAATCCAAAAAAAAACTGCAATTTTTACCTTGACTAATAAAGGTACCCTTGCAACTTAAAGAATACCTGAATAAAGGAGGTGGGTGTGATTGGGCATCACATGGTAGCACCACAGCGGTTTCCTCGCGCCCACTAACCGCATCCAATTTCGATTTTGGGGGTAATCTTGGAGGTGTGTACCCAATAGGTTCTAAATTTATACAGGGTGTTTCACCAGATGGATATCTCCGTTATTATTGGAGATAGAAAGTCGGTTAAATAGACAAAGTAGTAGAGATTTGTTCGTATATTGATAATTCGCTCACAAAACATTTGATATTCCCATCGTTTCTGTGCTATCTTGAAAAAACAAGAAATTTTTTTAACGAAATTTCGGTTTATTTTCGAGGATTTAACCGATTAAAAGGGCTTTCCAATGAGGTATATTAATCTCCATTGATGCACCAAATATCATGAAAATTAAGAAAGTTATTAAAATATAAAAAAAATTGTGGAAATTGC
Organism: Stenus bimaculatus; assembly: GCA_963971135.1. Lineage (NCBI taxonomy): Eukaryota > Metazoa > Arthropoda > Insecta > Coleoptera > Staphylinidae > Stenus > Stenus bimaculatus. The sequence goes on from OZ020183.1 coordinate 2,646,137, forward strand.
GGCACAAATACGACTCTGGAGGCTTTAATATTAAATTTAAAAAATATATTTTGGAATCACCTCATAGAGTAGGTAATTCTAAAAATTTAAAGCCCTTAAACATTTTGGTACCTCGAGTAGTTTTCAAGAAATTCATGTTTTTCAGAAAAATCAACAAGTTTTTAACGAAATTTTGGTTCGAACGTCATATTTTTGGTCATAATTCAAAAACGAAGTGATACCAACATGATTTTTTTTTGGACTCTTTCGTCGACGAAGTCTCTACTACTTTGTCGATTTAACCGAATTTCTATCTTCAATAATAACAAAGATATCCATACAGTTAAATGGGACACTAATTAAAGCATTGCAAAAAAACAATACCTGAATGAAGGGTTTGATAAACACTAACCTAAATAAAGGTACAGGAAGTGCCTGGGCTGGACATAGCAAAGCAAAACTGTGACCTAAACGCCTATCGTACGAAAATGTTTTGGAATCGGACGAAAAACTTGGAGCTTTAGATCCAACTGGTTCTAAAAATAGGAAAATTAGCAAAAATAAACAAACCTGAATGTTGGAGTAGGGTACGATTGAGCTTGGCATAACAAGGAAAAATTTAATCCCACCCCTCTGGTCAATGAAATGCTTGTAGCGTCATTAGAAAATGACGGTGCTTTAAATCCAATCGGCTCTAAATTATAAATTAGTACTAATTAAAACCAAAAATCATTAATTACCTGAATGTAGGAAGAGGTAATCCTTGCGCAGGACAAAGCAAAGCAAAATCCTGACCTTTCCCCCTTTCATACCCCATGCTTTTTAAATCATTACTAAACGTCGGCTTTTTAGACCCCAACGGCTCTATTATAATAAAAATAAATTAATTACCTAAATTTGGGAATGGGTAAGCCTTGAGCTTGACATAGGAGAGCAAAACTAGAACCAAATTGTCTAAAAAACGCATTGGCCATGTTGTCCGTTGAAAAAACTGGAGCTTTCACCCCGACGGGTTCTACAAGGAAAACAATCACTCAAAAAATGCACCTACCTGAATTTAGGAATAGGTAACCCTTGCGCTTGGCAAAGAAGAGCAAAACTCGCACCAGATTGTCTAATAAACCCATTAGCTATATTATCGTTTGAAAAAACTGGAGCTTTCACACCAACGGGTTCTAAAACAAAAATTACCTGTAAAGTGGTACTGGAAATCCCTGTGCCTGGCAAAAGAGTGTTATTTCTAGTTTTGATTCACGTTCAACGTGTCTAAATTTGGAATCGGCCAATAATTTAGGAGCTCTTGTGCCGACAGGTTCTAAAAATAATAATCAGAAATGAGTACCTGAATGAAGGCATAGGGAAACCCTGGGCTTGGCATAAGAGTGATAAGCCGTGACCTCTGATTTTTTCAATCGTTATACTTTTCACGTCGGAGATGAGACTGGGAGGACGTAAACCAACCGGCTCTAATAATAACAAAAATTATGAAATTTTACCTAAATAAAGGTGCTGGGTACCCTTGAGCTTGACATAGGACTGCGATTGATTTTCCTGATTTTTCTATGAACCACGTTAGTTTAGCGTTTGATATTAGCGTGGGTGGTCTGGTACCCAAAGGTTCTGCAATAATATATAATTTAAACTAACCTGAAATTTGGGACGGGGTATCCTTGCGCTGGACATAAGAGTGGTAAAGTTGAATTCGTGGGGTATTCAATTACGTCGTATTTACTTTTGGAGGAGACTTTAGGAAGCGTACTGCTGATTGGTTCTAATTCAAAGCAATTTTAGTATTAAAATTGTAATTACCTTATTGATGGGATAGGGTAAGCTTGTGCTGGGCATAGTAAAGTTAAGCTTTCGGTGATATCAGCTTCGAAAGTGCGGCTTTTATCCATGGTAGGAAATTTCGGTTTTACACTACCGATTGGTTCTGAAAATTTATGATTACCTTATTAGTGGTACCGGGTACGCCTGTGCGGGACAAAGTAAGGTCAAGCTTCTCGATAATTCCCCTTCTAACGTTTGAATTTTAGACGTGCCTGAAGTCCAGCGTGGACCCACGGTACCCACCGGCTCTAATTAATTTATTATCATTAGGTAGAGTAGTGAAATTAAAGGTACCCTTGCATTTACCTATAAGTTGGCACTGGGAAAGCTTGCGCTGGACATAAAAGTGTTACGCTTTTCTTTATGCCTCCCAATACGGTTCTGGACTGATCACCAGATGTTAATCTTGGAAGAACAGTGCCCACTGGTTCTATTACAGGAATATAATAAATTGAGAGGTGGTTTTGTAATTAGAGTGTAGGTACCCTTGTTTCTATAATTACCTATAATTGGGTGGTGGAAATGATTGTCCGGGACATAAAATGGCCACCGAGTTGTTTGCACGAATTTGATCTAAAGGGGGTAATTTCTGAATGTTTGGTCTTACGCGCCCAACTGGTTCTGAAAATTTCGCAAAATTTAGGAGTGCGTTTTGTTTTAGAAAGGGTACCCTTATGAAGTTTGTACTAAATTTACCTGATCAGAGGGACGGGATATGCTTGAGCAGGGCACATTAAGGTGATGTTCTCGTCTTTTCTTCCAGTGAAAGTCGTGGAACTTACCAGGGAAGGAAATTTTGGTCTAACACTTCCTACTGGTTCTAATAATAATAAATTAGTAGTGGCAAAACTATAATTACCTTAATGTTGGAAAAAGTGGTACCGTGATTAAATTACCTTATGAGTGGTATTGGGTAGGCTTGTGCTGGGCAAAGTAATGTAAGGCTTTGTTTGAAGGAACCTTTAAATGATCTTGAACTATCAGTTGTTGGAAATTTAGGAAGTACGCTTCCTATGGGTTCTATAAATAACACAAGAGGTATTAGTCCAACATTAGTTGATGAAACTAACAATGTTGGAATAAGGTCTTGCTCTAAAAGTACCTTGTGAGATGAAGTGGGTATCCTTGAGCAGGGCAAAGCAAATTTAGACTCACACCCATTGGGAACCTATTCTCTTTTCTGATTTCAAGAGGGAATTTCGGCAAGACGCTTCCTACTGGTTCTACAAATAAAACCAGTGATGCTTTGCGTGAGTAAGGCCTTGAAAGAAAACTTACCTTTACTAACTCTGCGGGGCGAGGGTACCCAAAATGTCTGAATAACTCATACGCAATAACTATTAGGAAGGTGGAGGAGGAACAGGATTTTTCAATTTTACGCGACATACAGTACAAAAGCCAAATTTTGATTTTAGAAAAGTGCTCTTATGAGAAGCAAGGGTACCCTATCCCAACATTCAGGCATTTTTAGGCAAGGAAAAATAAACATTTTTTTAAAAAGTTTATTTTTCGTAACAATTAATAACCAAGAAATCATTAATTTTCCAATTTAATAAATTTTTCTTTAATAAAATCTTGGCCTAAATTTTTGTAACACAATCGTATTTATTTATAAAAAAATGAGTGACATTAATATTTGTTTAATTCATCAAATTCCTCGAATTTAATTTAATAAAAATACGACAATAAAATATGATTGTGCTACGTTTTTATTTAAAAAATAATTTTGTAAATCAAAAATTTTAATTATTTTTTAATATACAGGGTATCCCATTTTACGTTGGTCTGTAAGGTTTAAATTGACATAGTAGTAGAGACGTGTTCGTAGCTATCTTAAAAAAACAAGAAAATCCGATTTTCAAAATATGGCTATAACTTCTTTATTTTCGATGATACCAAAAATTTTCTTTGACATAATACAGACAATATTTTGTGTACAATGCAGTAAAACAAATGAATATTTTTTTAACCAACGAATTGATCATATTGGTTTTACACATATTTTGAATCAGTGTTTTATTGGAAAGCTTCTTTAATCCTTTAAATTCTAGTAAAAGAATCATGTTGATATCACTTTTCGATTTTGAGTTATGACCAAAAATGTGACGTTCGAACCAAAATTTCGTTAAAAATTCGTTGATTTTTTTGAAAAAGTAGAATTTCTAGAAAACTACTTGAGTTGCCAATATGTTTAAGGGCTCGAAATTTTTAGAATTACCTACTCTATCAAGTGATTCAAAAATATATTTTTTAAATTGAATATTAAAGCTTACAGAGCCGAATTTATGCCGAAATTCAAAAAAAAAACTTATGGAAATTTTTTGTGGAAAAACCAATCGTTAGATTTTCACCGAAAATTTTTTTAAATATAGCTAGACACCATATTTATTTATAAAAAAATTTTGAGTGTATCACTCCTTTTACTTTTTTAAAAAATTAAAATGTAAAAAAGCTTTTTAAAATTTTTTGAAATATTTGCAAAATTTTCATGACATTTGGTGAATCAACACATATTAATATACCTCATTGGAAAGCTCTTTTAATCCTTTAAGTCCTCGAAAAAGAATCATATTCATATCACTTTTCGTTTTTGGGTTATGAATAAAAGTGTGACGTTCGAACCAAAATTTCATTAATAATTTGTTGACTTTTTTGAAAAAATGAATTTCTTGAAAACTACTTGATGTGCCAACATATTTAAGGGCTCGAAATTTTTAGAATTACCTACTCTATCAAGTGATTCCAAAATATATTTTTTAAATTGAATATTAAAGCCTCCAGAGCCGAATTTATGCCGAAATTAAAAAAAAAAAACTTATGGAATTTTTTTGTGGAAAAACCAATCGTTAGATTTTCATCGAAATTTTTTTTTTAAATATACCTAGACACCATATTTATTTACAAAAAAAATTTAAGTGTACCACTCCTTTTACTTTTTTGAAAAATTGAAATGTAAAAAAAAGCCTTTTAAAAATTTTTGAAATATTTGCAAAATTTTCATGACATTTGATGGATCAACACATATTAATATATCTCATTGGAAAGCTCTTTTAATCCTTTAAGTCCTCGAAAAAGAATCTTATTCATATCACTTTTCGTTTTTGTGTTATGAATAAAAATGTGACGTTCGAACCAAAATTTCGTTAATAATTTATTGACTTTTCTGAAAAAACGAATTTCTTGAAAACTACTTGATGTACCAACATATTTAAGGGCTCGAAATTTTTAGAATTGCCTACTTTATAAAGTGATTCCAAAATATATTTTCTAAATTGAATATTAAAGCCTCCAGAGCCGAATTTATGCCGAAATTCAAAAAAAAAACTTAAGGAATTTTTTTGTGGAAAAACCAATCGTTAGATTTTCATCAAATTTTTTTTTAAATATACCTAGACACCATATTTATTTACAAAAAAAATTTGAGTGTACCACTTCTTTTACTTTTTGGAAAAATTGATTTAAAAAAAAGCTTTTTAAAATTTTTTGAAATATTTGCAAGATTTGCATGACATTTGATGGATCAACGCATATTAATATACCTCATTGGAAAGCGAGGATTTAATCCTTTAAATCCCCGTAAAAGAATCATGTTGATATCACTTTTAGTTTTTGAGTTATGGCCAAAAATGTGACGTTCGAAACGAAATTTCGATTTTCTAGTTTTTTTAAGAAACGATGCGAAAATCAAATGTTTTATCAACGAATTATTAATATACGAACAAATCTCTACTACTTTGTCTATTTAACCGACTTTCTATTTTCAATAATAACGAAGATACCTGTGCAGTCCAACGTCCCGTGGGACACCCTGTATACTGGGTGTCCACTAAACTAGGACCACCCCTGTAATTTCTTTATTTACGGCATAAAAAACACATTTATTGAATTAAAAAAATTTCAATTTTTACAAAATTATTTTTTTCGGTTGTTTAAGCTGAATACCTTGTGGGAAAATGATAAAATTATTCTTGATCATTTCAAATAGGTATTTAATTTCAATTTTCTATTCTCCCACGGTGTTAAGCTCAACACGTATTGTATACAAATCACGTTTTTCTTTAATGCATTATTGATTAGAGAGTTACAATATTTAAATCAATTAATGCTAAGCAGCATTCAAATATGTACTTTTAATTCTAGTTGAAATTTAGTTAATCTCTTAAAAATTTTATTTATAAAATTCTAATTTTTCGGACACCCTGTATATTAAATAATTGAAACTCGCAAGCTGTAATTTTTAAGTCAGTGCACAATGAAAATGGGGTTGTTATATAGGGGTTGAATCATTAAAGATTAATTGGTTAGATAAGAATAAGGGTTTTATAAGAAATATTAATTAAAATTTTTAGGAAATCAATTTTAAATGATTTTATCGGTAATTTTTTTTATTTATTACATATTAATAACTTTGATAACGCAAAATAATGAAAAACACTTTATTTAACCGCAATTTAAGTTTAGATTAGGTAAATTATTTCTTATCCGGGATTTTACACTGTCATTATGATAAAAACTATTTCATAAATAAAATTTGTTTATCTTTTAAGCATAAATGAAAAGCATTTTACAAAATATGTACATTAATACACTCAACGGTTAAGTGCAATTGCAAACAAATTATTTTAAAATGAAAGGTACTATTTTCGTTTTAACATTTTTAATTTTGTGTCTTCAACAGGTAAATATTTTTTTAGTGGGCTGAATTGAATTTAATACCCAAAATTTTGATTCTTATAATATAAAAATAAAAATACATACAGTCCTCTATAAAAATATACAAAAACTAATTGAAAATCACAGTCGAAAAATTAGGAAAAAAGTGGAAATAAAAAGTAACTTTTTTAGATTTTTCTTAAAACGAAAATCCGATTTTTAAAAATCTTTTTATGCAGTTTTACTTTATGTGTAACAAAATATAAAAAAATTGAGCCCTTATATTTTTTTTGTTTTCGATTAAAAAAATAAAATCTGAAAAAGTAACTGATTTTTTTATAATTTTTTGGTTTTTAGTATAATTTTGAAAAACTTTTTTACATAATTTTACTAAGGACTGCATGTGTAGCAAAATATAAAAAAAAATGGAGCCCTTATATTTTTTTGTTTTCGATTAAAAAAATAAAATCTGAAAAAGTGACTGATTTTTTTATAATATTTTGGTTTTTGGTCTAATTTTGAAAAAAACTTTTTACGAAATTTTACTAAAGACTGCATGTGTAACAAAATATAAAAAAATTGAGCTCTTATATATTTTTGTTTTCTATTAAAAAAATAAAATCTGAAAAAGTAACTGATTTTTTTATAATTTTTTGGTTTTTGGTCTAATTTTGAAAAAAACTTTTTACGAAATTTCACTAAAGACTGCATATGTAACAAAATATAAAAAAATTGAGCTCTTAGATATTTTTGTTTTCGATTAAAAAAATAAAATCTGAAAAAGTAACTAATTTTTTTATAAATTTTTGATTTTTAGTATAATTTTGAAAAAACTTTTTACACAATTTTACTAAGGACTGTACGTGTAGCAAAATATAAAAAAATGGAGCTCTTAAATTTTTTTGTTTTCGATTAAAAAAATAAAATCTGAAAAAGTGACTGATTTTTTATAATTTTTTGGTTTTTGGTCTAATTTTGAAAAAAACTTTTTACGAAATTTTACTAAAGACTGCATATGTAACAAAATATAAAAAAATTGTGCTCTTATATTTTTTTGTTTTCGATTAAAAAAATTAAATCTGAAAAAGTAACTGAATTTTTTATAATTTTTTGGTTTTTAGTATAATTTTGAAAAAACTTTTTACACAATTTTACTAAGGACTGCACGTGTAGCAAAATATAAAAAAATTGAGCTCTTATATATTTTTGTTTTTGATTAAAAAAATAAAATCTGAAAAATTGACTAATTTTTTTAAAAGTTTTTGCCTCCTGGTTTGATTTTGAAAAAAAAAATTATGCTGTTTTATAAGAATTGTATGTGTAACAAAATATAATCAAATTGAACTTTTACATTTTTTTGTTTTTGAATAAAAAAATATGAAAGTAAAAATAATGTAACCCAATTTTTTAGACAATTTTCGGAGCTACTTTAAGTGAAATCCAGCTTCGGCTTCCATTCGAAGCAAATTTCCTAGCAAGTGAAATCTCTTCAACTAAATCTTCGATAGGTCAAAATATTGCTAATACCAGATCAGCCCTCAACTTGAAAGCTGAAGAGATCAAATCGAACATCAGAAAAGGTTCTTCGAACTGCTTTTAATGGGAAGAACAGATAGTTTCGATTCAAAAATCAATAAATTTCATGTACGAATTCCAGATTTGTGAGAAGAATTCTGAAATCATAAAGCTTAATGGTGATGCTAGAAGCTCGTTACAGACTTTAGCGCGCTGTGAAGAACCTGGCAGTGCTTTGTAAAATCACAAATTGCCAATCGCAGATTAACTCAGTTGCTTCTAGTTTGGATGTGATACATCTGAATATTGTGAATCAAACAGCGAAGTTTAGAAGTGATTCAGTTACTTGTGTCCGTTCAAGAGGTGGTAGTTTTGATCAATTGTTGGAAAGTGCTAGAACTCATTGACAACAATGCAAATAATTTAAGATAACCTACAATTATCACTTGTATGGTTTTTTTAAATGTTATAAATTGGGTCATTTTTTTTTCTAATTTTGAATAAATTTTTTATGTAGATTTACTTATTACTGTATGTGTAACAAATATAAAAAAAAAATTAGTCCTCAAAAAATGACTTTATTTTTACTTTTTTCCTAATGTTTTTTGACTCGGGGTATGATTTTCGATGAACTTTTTGTATAGTTTTACTTAAAATTATGAATGTAAAAATGAATTCATTTAAAGTTAATAATTATGTAATTTTAGACAATTTTTGGAGTTACTTTAAGTGAAATCGAGTTACGGTTTCAATTCGAAGCAAATTTCACAGCAAATGAAACCTCTTCGACAAAATCTTCTATAGGTCAAAATGTTCATAATACCTTATCAACCCTCATTTCGAAAGCTATATTGATCAAGTTTAACATCAGAAAAGGTGATCCGAACTGCTTTCATTGGGAAGACCTCATAATTTTGATTCAAACAAATATGATTTCTGCAACTGAATTCCGGAGTTGTGAGAAGATTTCTGAATTCATAATGCTTAATGGTGATATTAGAAGCTCGTTACAGAGTTTAGAGCGAATTGTGGAGAAACTGGCAGTGCTTTGTAGAATTACAAATTGCCAATCGCAGATTAACTTAGTTGCTTTTAGTTTGGATGGGATACATCAGAAAGTTGTGACTGAAACTGCGAAGCTTAAAAGTGATTCGGATACTTGTCTCAGTTCAAAAGGTGGTAGTATTGATGATTTCTTGGAAGGTGCTAGAACTGCTTGGCAACAATGCAAATAATTTAAAATTGAAAGTTTGATTTTGGAACATCTAAAATTATTGTATTTTTCAATTTTTTAAATAATATAAATTGGGTTCCTTAAAATTATTAACTACAGTATGATTTTTATTAAATAGCGTGATTTGTATACCTACTCTTAATTACTTATAAATAAAAACATAAATAAAATCTTTTGTACTTACCAGTTATGACTAATCTTCCCTTCGTTGCACTAAGTCGTGTTTCACCAGTTAAACGATGTTTGGTGCGACATTGGTACGATTTATAACCATCTTCGGGTCCAACATCACGAATATGCAATTCACCACTCGGTAGAACCAAGTATTTACTGTCTGTGGCACCAAAAACAACAAATATTAGTATAAAATCGTTTTTAGTCAACAACCATTCTTCAAATTATACAGGGTGTTCTAATTTGAATTGCATTACATGGGTATTTTTGTGATTATAAAATTATTCGGTTAAACGGATACTTGAGTTATAAAATTGTTAATAACTTTTTTATTTTTATAAATATTTTTACAAAATTTTGTATATTTGTTTATGATATTTCCAATCTATTATTAGTAAAATTTTCTTGAAAAAATTCCAACCGAAACTTGAAAAACTGTTAATTTTGTGAGTTATTACTTATTTTTTAACGACTCGAGTTATAAAATTGTTAATAATTGTTTTATTCTTGTTAATATTTATACTAAATTTTCCAAGTGTATTCATGATACTACTATTTAGTAATGGTAATATTTTTGTCGGAAAATTCCAAAAGAAACATAGGAAAATTAATGATTTTATAAATTATTTCGTATTTCAGTTATTAATAAATAAATAAATACAGGGTGATGATAAAGTTTGGAACATAATTCATAACTGCCGTATTTAATTTTTTTGAGAAAATTGCTCGGACAGGTCAATTTTAGTTTTAAAAATGCCATCTCTTGGTGTAAAAAAAATATTAATGACGTCACTGATGTTTTAATAGTGACGTCATCGGTGATTTTTTTAAATTTAAGCCCCCACTTTTTTCACTGGTTTTTGATAGACATTCATGTCACTTAAACGATAATATAAAAAAACAACTAAATTTTTAAACAAATTTTTGAATTAAAATTTTTTTTAATTCAAAAAAGGAATTTTTTATTTTAACGAAAAAGGTTTTATAAAAATAAATTAAAATGGATTTTAAGTTACTAATAGTAACAAAAGAAAGTAAATGTTTAAATAATGCGCATTTTAATGAAAATGTTAAATGTATTTAACAAAATTTAACAAATAATTTTGAAAAACTAATTTTTTGATTCCATTTAAATATAAGGAAATTTACAAAAAATAAAATTTTAAATTTACCATTTATTGAAATCAGCCAAAATAAATTTTATACAACATTCAAATTTTTCTAATTTAATAGTACAAATTAAAAAAATTTTAAACAAAAATTTGTTTACAAATGCATTCATTTTTTTATATCATCATTTAAGTGACAAAATGTCTATCAAAATCTAGTGAAAAAAGTGGGGGTTTCCATTAAAAAAAATCGTTGATGACGTCATTGCTAAATCATCAGTGACGTCATTAATATTTTTATTATACCAAGAGATGGGATTTTAAAAACTAAAAGTGACCTGTCCGAGTGATTTTTTCAAAAAAATTAAATATGGCAGTTATGAATTATGTTCCAAACTTTATCATCACCCTGTATATTTGGAATTTGAGTTACAAAATTGTTAATAACTTTTTTATTGTTGTAAATATTTTTACAAAACTTTGTACATGTATTGACGATACTATTACTTAATAATGGTAAAATTTTTGTCGGAAAATTCCAATGGAAACATGGGAAAATTCATGATTTTATAAATTATTTCGTATTTCAGTCATTAATATTTTTGGAACTTGAGTTACAAAATTGTTAATAATTTTTTTATTGTTGCAAATATTTTTACAAAATTTTGTATATGTACTCATGATACTTCTACTTAATTATGGTAAAAATTTTGTCGGAAAATTCCAATGAAAACATGTGAAAATTAATATTTTTGGAACATGTTTTATTGGTGGTATTTTCAAGAAATCGAATAAATAAGACTGTTTCGATTTTTTTGACAGTGGCGTACCCAGAAAATTTTAAAGGGGGTGCACTTTTATAAAAAAATAAATATATTTTAATTTGAATTTCTAGCATGTAATTGCAAGTCAAATAAGATTATTTTAATCTTGCGAAAAATTAATGAAATTAATTCGAAGAATGTTGATGACGTTATTATTTTGATTTATCATAAACATGCTTGCGTTGTGGGAGAGCTAATAAAGAAATTTAATCCAACACTGCTGATTTGAAATTTATAAGTGGTTTTGTATTTATTTTAAATAATTGGTGTGGAAAAAAGTTGCTTATTAGCTCTTTTTGAGGAGTACTAGTTTGCATTTTGTATAATTAATCTGAAAATAACTTGGAATTTAACGAATGCAAACTGATACATTCTCAACTCCACGTTAAAAGCGAGGGCAAGGTTAAAGAAAGGAAGGTAAAAATAGGACGGGATTTATAGGATGTTGAAGGGACTTGAGATTTTAGTTCCAAAAATCCGATGAAAATCCAAAAATGATTGAAAGATTAGTAATAAAATAGAAGAATTAAGAACGCACCAAATTTTTTGGCGTCCGGGAAGATTTCTTTCTTTTCATCTTGTAACCATGAGATGACGTGGACATAGTCACTAACGAAACTAGGAATGTGGCATTTAATGACTGCAGTGTTTCCATTCAAGACGCTTTCATCCATGACATTGGCATTGTACGCTTGCGAAACAACTGCAAGAAAAAAACAGTCATATTTCCTAACAAATGATAAAAACGAGTAAGACGAGATATTTATAAAAACTTGTTCATCCGAAACCATGTAATCTAATATAAACACGTGTTTGTGCTTTTTAACAAGATGTGATAAATCTTGTGATAAATCTTGTGATAAATGTTGAGAAATTCCTCAGAAACAAAGAAAATAATGGTACCTAGGTAGTTTTAACCCTAAACTCTGGCGAGCAGCTGATCGATATTTTGCAACAAAAGAGTTCATCAGCATGTAAGTAAAGGGGAAAATTTAGGTCAGGCAAGTTGGAAAAATGCAGAGGCAGCAGCAACAGGTGCATGTAGGAGATGAAAAACCAAAACAACACCTTGTTATTACCGTAATCGTTTGTGGGCGGTAGAAATTTATTATTATCAGTATCCTGCCAAGTGGTCACGTCAACGTGATCAGACACAAACGACGGTATGTGACACTTGAAAACTGCAGTGTTTCCTTTAATTACAAACACGTCGTAGACCTGAGCTTCGTAGTATTGATTCACGACTGAAAAATAAAGAAATTTTGTATTAACTCTTCCAAACTTTACTGAATCAAAAAATAGAAACACTGCTACTGCCTGCGATTTAACGAAATTCCTGGTAAAACTGGGATTGAAAGGAGTAAATAAGGTACTAGACTAGCTTCTTCTTTACCATATTTTCCAGACAAATGAGGATCGTATTTATAAGCCTTGCCATCATCAGCAATCCACCCTTCAACAAGAACAAAATCCGTGACGAAACTCGGTACTAAGCACTTAAGTATTCCGGTATTCCCCCTCAAAACGAATTCATCAATAACTCGGCTTTGGTAAAATTGTTGGACCACTGGGGAAGACAAAAAAGGGTTAAATTGGGGTAAAAGCGAAATTTACCAAATTTATAATCATGCATGTAAGTGTTGCCTTGAGAATCTTGCCAATTTTCCACGGTTACAAAATCGGAAACGAAAGAAGGCACCTCGCATTTCATTACTGCTGAATTTCCTCGAATTACGTACTCGTTATCAGCTTCGACTTCGTACGACTGAGCAACCACTGAAATTAATCAAAAAGTAACCTTTTCGAAATTTCGGCTCACCTAAATAAGGATTGGTGTTTAGTGATTTGGGTTTAAGGAGAAGAGTGACGGCAACTGAAAATGTAATACTAAAATACCGTAATGTTGTTGATTGTCGTGTTTATAGGTTTTGCCATCATCGGCGAGCCACGAATCGATTTGCACAAAATCGGCAACAAAACTGGGAATCTTGCACTTCATGACGGCGCTATTCCCACGGATAACGTACTCGTTTTCAGCTTCCGTCACGTAGTACTGGGATACGACTAAAAATAAAATCCTATAGGTTACCGTAATCCTTTTCGGAAACTTTCAAGGTATTGCCTTGGTCATCAAGCCAAGCCTCGACAAAAACGAAATCGGCTACGAACGAAGGAATGCTGCATTTTAAAACCGCCGTATTGCCTCTGATCACGTACTCGGTAAGGATTTCGGCTTTGTAAAACTGGTTCACCACTGGAATTATTCAAATTTGAAAGGGGAGGAAAAGAAGGATTCAAAAGAGCAGTTTAAATTGTACCGTATTTTTGGGAATACGTGTATTCTTTATCATCGCTTCCGACCCACGTCTCTACTCTCACAAAATCGGCTACAAATGATGGAATGTTGCATTTTAAAACCGCTGTATTTCCTCGAATCACGTACTCCGAGACGACCTCAGCTTCGTAGTACTGATTCACCACTAAAGCAATAAAATCTCAATTACTGGAAAACGGTTTTGGTTTTAAACAAAAGGAAGAAGGAAGTAAATCATCCGTGGAAAATTTACCAAAATTCCCACTATCCATTTTATAATTATTCCCATCGGTATCGACCCAAGAGGCAACGTTCACGAAATCGGCGACGAACGAAGGAATTGAGCATTTGAGAACGGCTGAATTTCCACGGATGACGTACTCGTTATTGACTTCAGTCTGGTAGAACTGCTGGACCACTGCAAAAAACCAAATTAATTACCATCCGGTGCGCCCGGATAAAAATCCTCTCCTTGATCCGTATGCCACGAAACGACCCCAACGAAATCGGCCACGAAAGAAGGAACCTGACACTTTAAGATCACGGAATTACCACGGATCGCGTACTCCTTGTTTACATCCGTGTCATAAAACTGAGCCACAACTGAAAGAAAAATTTTACACACACATAAATCTTAAAATAATCAACAGCTTCCGCAACCTCCTAAAATACTGAAAAAAAAACATCAAACTCTTGCGACCGAATTCAGAACTAATGACGTCAAAAGTCACGGTTTCTTACTTCTGACGTCATTTATGGTAGCAACAAACTTTCCAGTAACAACATGTATTTCTCTATAAGAGGTTTTTTCGATATAACTTTTTTTCTATTCAGGCGGATTAATACCCTCGTAATCTACAAAAAAAAAACCGGACTGAAGTTAAATTTAAATGCATTCATTTTTACATTCATATTTTCTTTTTAGAAAAAATAAATGTAAGGGCTCAATTTTTTTATATTTTGTTACATATTCAGTGCTTAGTAAAACTACATAAAAAGTTATTTCAAAATCAGCCCATGTGTCAAAAAATTTAAAAAAGAACGAAAATAATCAGTCACTTTTTCACATTTAATTTTTTTAATCGAAAACAAAAAAAATGTAAGGGCTCAATTTTTTTATATTTTGTTACAGATACAGTCTTTAGTAAAACTGCATAAAAAGTTTTTTCAAAATCAGACCATAAGTCAAAAAACTAAAAAAATAGTCACTTTTTCAGATTTTATTTTTTTTAGCGAAAATGTAAAGGCTCAATTTTTTTTATATTTTATTAAAAATATAGCCCTTAGTAAAACGGCACAAAAAGTTTTTTTTTAAATCAGACCTGGAGTCAAAAAATTTAAAAAAAATATAAAAAAAATAGTCACTTTTTTGACTTATGGTCTGATTTTGAATAAACTTTTTATTTAGTTTTACTAAAGACTGTATCTATAACAAAATATAAAAAAATGAGCCCTTAAAATTTTTTGTTTTCGATAAAAAAATAAAATCTGAAAAAGTAACTATTTTTTTAATTTTTTTTTTTTTAATTTCTTGACTCCTGGTCTGATTTGAAAAAAACTTTTTATGTAGTTTTAATAAGGACTGTATTTGTAACAAAATATAAAAAAATTGAGCCCTTACATTTTTTTGTTTTCGATTAAAAAAACTAAATGTGAAAAAGTGACTGATTATTTTCATTCTTTTTTTTAAATATTTTGACTTCTAGTCTGAAATAAAATCTGAAAAAGTCACTATTTTCTTAAATTTTTTTCTAATTTCTTGATTCCTGGTCTGATTTGAAAAAAAACATTTTATGCCGTTTTACTAAGGATTGTATTTTTAAGAAAATATAAAAAAATTGAGCTCATACATTTTTTTGTTTTCGATTAAAAAAATTAAATCTGAAAAAGTGACTGAATATTTTCATTCTTTTTTAAATTTTTTGACTCATAATCTGATTTTGAAACAACTTTTTATATAGTTTTACTAAGAACTGTATTTGTAGCAAAATATAAAAAATAAGCCGTTACATTTTTTTTTTTTTTTAAATATCAATGTAAAAATGAATGCATTTAAATGTAACTTCAGCCTAGTGATTAATACCCTCGTAATCTACTTAAAAATAGCGATTATACAGGGTGATTCATACCACCCGTGCCACCCATTTATCTCGAGAACGCGTTATCGCACATCACTAAAATAAAAAACTTAATTACCAAAGTGGACCTAAACAATCCATTGCTAAATTTATTTTTTTCCGGAACAACCCGGAACTATCCAGAACCGGAGGTAACTTTGATTTTTTAAATGACAACATAGGTCGAGTTTGGTATGGTTTGATAGGTTTTTCAAAAACAAATAACTTTTATTAAAATATTTTTTTAATATTTTACATAGTTTAGAATTTATTCAATAAACAAAAAAAATTCTTAAAAAAAGTAAATAAAAATTATTGCATATTTTGAAAATTTTTGTTGAAATATAGACAAGTATAATATTTAAAGCTGATATACCGGGTGGAAACGAAAACCGGGTCACCTCGATAACTTTTTTATTTATGAATAAAAAAATTTGAAATTTGGCTATGTTCTATGGTTCAAAAAAACAAATTTTATGTGCATTTTTTATTTTCGAAATCACTTCCGATTTCACCGGAAACACCATGAACTTTGTTTTTTTAAATGTAACATCCCATATTTTTATTCATGGCTTAAAATACTTTTAAAAAAGAAGTATTTTTGAGATATTAGTTTTTATTTTTTTTGTAAAAAAAATTTTTTTCAAAAAAAAAAAAAGGTTTTCCAAGTTGGTGAAAAGTACCAAAACTAATTCTAAATAATTCAAATACCTAAATAAAATTGTAATTTGAAAAAAAAATTAAGTGGTTTTTGAACTATTAATTTTTAAACTTAGTTAATGAAGATTTTATCAAATATCTCATTTTTTTAAATGCAATGATGCCGGGTCATTCGACTTTTTAAAAAGAGGATTTCATAACGATTATTTTGGTACCCCTTATGTAGGGGTATGTGTTTGTGATATATTTTTAATTTTTTTTTAATTTTGAAAAATCCCGAGTACAAAAAATATGATAAACTGGGACAAGTAAAATGTTGAATTTTTTTGATAAAAAATTTAAGTAAAACCTACAAAAACTATTTTTAAATAATACAAATACGTAAAATAAATTGTAATTTATAAAATTTATTTCACCGTTCTTGAAATATTATTTTTTTTAATTTTCAACAAGTGTTTTTTGGAAATATGTTTACTTTTCTAAATGGGATGATATAAGGGCCACCCCCTAATTAAATAAAGAATTTTTTTCCGGTTACTGTGATATCCCATATGTATATTTAAAAATAGTTTTTGTGGATTTTACTCAAATTTTTTACCAAAAAAAAAATTCAAATTTTTTTCTTAAAGTTTTGAAAAAAAATATTTTTTGTCATAAACATATTTGAAATTAACCAATGCTTGATTTTATGTAAAAAAAAATAGGGGGTTATATTTAAATTAAGAAAGTGGATGCCATTTCCTGATAAACCGAAAGTAAAATTAAAAATGTATTCGATCCATAAGATTTGTTTTCTTAGATCATATAATATATTAAAATTTTAATTTTTTATTTCCATAAATAAAGAAATGCCAGGGGTGGCCCTAGTTTAATTTCCACCCGGTAGATACATGCATGCCCCACAATTTAAAATATTTTCTATATATACAGGGTGTCCCATCATGGCCTACTGAACCAAAGTTATATTTTTTTAAATGGAACACCCAGTATATTATGATATTTTTGGATTCCTTATCAAAAAATAATTATACTTTGTATAAACTTTTATGGGCTATCATCACTCGTTTTGCTGATATTTACCATTTAATCCAAAAAAAGATCCATTTTTGAAAAATCACTGCTCTAAAACAGAAGAACATTTTGGCTTGAAATTTTGTCAAAAATTTTTCAACATCGTCTAGTCTACAACTATCATGTCAAATTTAAGTTTGTGATATTTTATTATCAGGGTGCCTTATAAAACGCAAATTGAACAACGAAATTTTTAAATGAGACACCCTGTATAATTTAACATCAATCGATGGCATTTTTTACAAGCTTTTTATTGATATAATGTTTGTATGGTCCTTATCAAAAATTTAAAAGATATTAATATCCAAACTGAGAAACAGTGAAAAATAGACAAAATAGTACTCTTGATGAATTTTGTTGAGGATTTTTTTTTATATTTGCCTATTATTTATTTCTGTCTTTCTCTATTTTGCTTTTTTTTATAATATTATTTTATTTCAATGGTAGTTTTTGTTTTTTTATAACAAAAAAAATCGAAATTTGCAATTATCAATTTTGGTTTTTTAAATCTCAGTATGCTATGCAAATTTAACAACTGATGTTACCAAGGAAACCCTTATTTTCTTGAGTTTTGTTTTAACGCCTTTTTCTGTACTTTTGGCAATAACTAAACCGGGTTTTCCTTAGTAACATCAGTTGTTAAATTTTCAAAACATACTGAAATTTAGAAAACAAAAATTGATAATTTCTAGTTTCGATTTTATTTGTGTTGTAAAGCAACAAAAACTGCTTTGTAGTATAACAACATTATTAAAAAAGCAAAATAGAACAAGACACAAATAAGTTTTAGGCAAATTAAAAAAAATCCTGAAAAAAATTCACCAAGAGTGCTATTTTGTCTATTTTCACTGTTTCTCAGTTTGGATATTAATTTCTCCTAAACCATTGATAAGTGACCATACAAACATGATATCAATAAAAAGCTTGTAAAAAATGCCATTGACTGACTTTAAAATATACAGGGTGTTCCATTTGAAAATTTCGTGTAACTGTTCAATTTACGTTTTATAAGACACCCTGATAAAAAAAAATCACAAACTTAAATTTGACATGATAGTTGTAGACTAGACGATGTTAAAAAATTTTTGACAAAATTTCAAGCCAACATGTTGTTCTGTTTTAGAGCAGTGATTTTTCAAAAATTGATCTTTTTTTGGCTTAAATGGCAAATATCAGCAAAATGAGTGATGATAGACCCATAAAAGTTTTTACAAAGTATAATTATTTTTTGATAAGGAATCCAAAAATGTCATAATATACTGGGTGTTCCATTTAAAAAAATATAACTTTGGTTCAGTAGGCCATGATGGGATACCCTGTATATCTCGAAAATATTTTTAAATTGTAGGGCATGCATGTATCTACAAGGTGTACCGTTTTAATTAATCCAGCTGAATATCTTGGAAACTAAGCGATTTCATTAAAAATGTTTTAGACAAAAATTGTTTTTAATTTTTATGAGATTTTATGGGGGTTTTATAGGAAAAATTTTTTTTTCAAATGGGAACCTATAAATTTTATTATTAATTCACAATCCATGAAAAATAATAACCAAGTTTTGGTTGAAAATATTTTTTAGGAAATTTCAATTTTTCATAATATTCGCCAAAATTAACAGACATTTTGAGATTTCGATTCAGGTTTTCTAGAAAACTAATTTTTTTAAAGAAAAATCCCCAAAGGCGAAAAGTGTTTAGATTAATGTAAAGATTTAGAAAAACCAGTAAAAAGTTTTTAAAATTTATTTCATTTTTTTTTTTCAATTTATTTAAAAAAAAATATTTTTTTACGAAAATGTAAAATTATTTTTTTAATATTAAAATTAAAGATAAGGTCAAAGATCATCATAAAGATCACTTTTTGCCTCTTGCGATTTTTCTTTAAAAAATTTAGTTTTCTAGTAAAACTGAACCGAAAATCTCAAAATTGATGATTATTTTAGTGAATATCACGAAAAATTGAAATTTTCTAAAAAAATTGTTCAACCAAAAGTTGCTTATTATTGTTTAAAGATTACGAATCTACAATAAAAATTATGGGTTCCCATTTAAAAATAAAATGTTTTTCCATAAAAACACCGTAAAATCCTATAAAAATTAAAAACCCATGGCACTGTTAAATGCCCCCCTCGAAACGCTATAATTTTTGACTAAAACATTTTTAAGGAAATCGCTTAATTTCCAAGATATTCAGCTGGATTAATTAAAATGGGACACCCTGTATATGTTGGTGAAAATCGCAAGTCGATATGTTTTATAATTTTATAGCAAAGAAGCTATAGACCGTGGGCAAATGACTGGGTCACCCTGTATGTTGTATGTACAAGTACGATATTTAAAGTTAGTAAAATATTAGCATTTGTAGAAAGAGTTTATAAATTTATAAAATTCTTCAAAATATGCTAAAATTTTTATTTACTTTTTTTTACATTTTCTTTTTGTTTTTCGAATAAATTCTAAACTATGAAATATATTAAAAAAATATTTTAATAAAAGTTATTTGTTTTTAAAAGACCTTTCAAACGATACCATACTCGACCTATGTTGCCATTTGAAATTTCAAAGTTACCTCTGGTTCCGGATAGTTCCGGGTTGTTACGGAAAAAAATAAATTCACCAATGGATTCTTTAGGTTCACTTTGGTGATTAAGTTTATTATTTTAGTTATGTGCGATAACGCGTTCTTGAGATAAATGGGTGGTCTGAATCACCCTGTATAATTGTCTTGAATCAAGCTTTCTAATGATATATTTTATTAAACTTTAGGTTGAATAGAAAAAAAAATTATATCGAAAAAACCTTTTACGACGAATTCGGAACTAGTGGTATGACGTCAAAAGTAGGATAGTGCAATTATACGTTGTAATGGTTGCACCAATCTACTTCTGCCGTCACAATTTTGAATATTTTTTACCTGCTCGTACGTTGACATCCCTGGAGATAATAGATCCTTCAGTATTCTTCGCCAAGCAAGAATAAACCTGGGCATGAACCTCCTGGCGATAATCC
The DNA here is from genome assembly GCA_963971135.1 of Stenus bimaculatus. Classification (NCBI taxonomy): domain Eukaryota; kingdom Metazoa; phylum Arthropoda; class Insecta; order Coleoptera; family Staphylinidae; genus Stenus; species Stenus bimaculatus. The sequence goes on from OZ020183.1 coordinate 2,666,625, forward strand.
TCGGCGCGGAAAGGTGGAAAAACGAGGTTTCCATTGGCGAGGACTCTTCTTAAACCAGGTACATCTCCTACAGCGGTTCCATCAGATCGTAGCCAAATAATTTCCGGTTGGGGGTTTCCACGTGCACTACACTCAACAACAGCTCCGGTGGTATTCGAAAAATCGACTCGGTTGGATGGTTCCCGCACAAAAACCGGCCCATCATGGGTGTCTTCGCAAAAGACACCCGCGGATAGAAGAAGAGTTATGAGACCTATAGGCCACATGATGAAGAACAATCGGAGCACTTCACTAGCGACACTCTGAAATAAAAAAAAAACATAAATTAATTTTGTACATCTACATAAATCGATGGCATACTTGCACTTAAATCTAAATAATAAAAATCGACCCAATTAAAATATTAATGGAATTGCATTTGTTTTCTAGGAGTTTACATGAGTATTTTTAGCACACTCACGAGTTTCTTGCCTTTTCATAATTACAAAATGGGCGCGCGTATTTTAAATATTTAGAAGTGACCGACTTCATTAATTATTTTTTGCATTTTTTAAATATTTACGCAACATAATTACTCGAAAATATCCATGAGTAATAAGAATGTAAGTAGATCAATAATTTACTCTATTATTTCCTGATATACCACAACAAAAATTGATTTTTGCGTCTATTTTTATGCAAAACACATTCATGTCAACTGTTGGAATAATTTTATTGCAAATGTTAAAAGCATTAGAGTGTTTAATTAGCTTGTTTATTTAATTAATAGCAAGACTCGGCTGAAATTATTTCATTCGATGAAACAAGCCTTTCTTTGTATCAACACTATCAATTAAAAAACTAGCCACAAAATAAAGATAAATTCTTGTCAAGCAATAAAGATAATAAAAACAAGCGATATTATTAGTTATTTTATTTATTTTACAATAATTGCAGTTGTAGTGTGTGAATGCACTTGCTAGTTATTTTTTCGAGCATAAAAATAATGGTCCTTGACAATTAGTTGCTTTGTTGTTATTCTGGGTGTGCTTTACAGGAAATATTTACGTGAACATCCGGGGCTTAAAATGGAAGTATGTACAAATTTACACACACCACATATAGAAACTGCGTTAAATATATTTAATTTAAAAAACAAATCTATACAAACGAAATTTTGGATCACCCTGTAAATTTTTGTGATTGATTTAGCAATTAAAACTATTATTTAATAATTAATTAATTAACTGCAATAAAATAAGACTTTAATGGCTATTTCTTATATGAATTATTTGTAAATAAACTATTACCTAATCATTTCTAATCTTCATAAATAATTGAGCAATCTTGCGTGTCAAAAATCATGTTATTCAATTGGATACGCATTACTTATTCTTCATAACATGATTCAATATTATTAAATATTAAAATCTAATAAATTACTGCATTTTGATTAATTTTTTTATAAACCACAAAGTAAGTAGCAATTTTTTACTAAAAAATCGAAAACTGAATTAAATCCTAATAAAAAATGAAGTTTCCTAATTTTTGTTTATAATTAAAAAAACTATACATTTATTTCAATTAAGGGATTTTCTAAACACTAAGAAAATTTGTTGAAACATTTTTTACAAAATAATCACTTGATAAAAAACCAGAATTAAAAGTTTTAATTAAAAAAAAAATAAAAAAAGGTAACGTTTTAAAAAAATTATAAGAGGTTTGGGAACATATTAAAAAATATTTGATAAAAATTGAGCTTCTAGAATTTTTACAAAAAAATCCCAAAGTGCAAAACTCGGTTCAGAAGAAACTTAGGCACAAATTCGGCTATTGAAGGTTTAATTTTCTATTAATAAAAAAAGGTTTCATCTAATAAAGTAGAAAATTACTTAAGATTTAAACCCTTAAACGATTTGGTACCTCAAGTATTTTTCGAAAAAAAATTTTTTACTAAAAAATCGAAAATTTCTGAGTAAACTTTTAATTAAAAATGGAGTTTTCTAATTTTTGTCTATAATAAAAAAAAACAATAATCATTTTTTTCAATTAAGGGGTTTTATAAAAATTAAGAAAATTTGGTGTAGCATTTTTTACAAAATAATCACTTGGTAAAAAAACCCGAATTAAAAGTTTTAATTAAAAAAAAAAATAAAAAAGGTAACGTTTTAAAAAAATTATAAGAGGTACATAAGAGCTTTGGGAACATATTAAAAAATATTTGGTAAAAATTGAGGATCTAGAATTTTTACAAAAAAAATCCCAAAATGCAAAACTCGGTTCAGAAGAAACTTAGGAACAAATTCGACTATTGAGGGTTTAATTTTCTATACAAAAAAAAAGTTTCAGGTTCATCTAATAAAGTAAAAAATTACTCAAGATTTAAGCCCTTAAACGATTTGGTAGCTCAAATATTTTTCAAAAAATCAAGTTTTTACTAAAAAATCGAAAATTTCTAAATAAAATTTTAATTAAAAATGGAGGTTTCTAATTTTTGTCTATAATAAAAAAAACAATAGTCATTTTTTTCAATTAAGGAGTTTTATAAAAATTAAGAAAATTTGGTGAAGGATTATTTACAAAATAATCACTTGGTAAATAAACCCGAATTAAAAGTTTTCATTTAAAAAAAAAATAAAAAAGGTATCTTTTTAAAATAATTATAAGAGGTACATAAGAGCTTTGGAAACATATTAAAAAATATTTGGTAAAAATTGAGCTTCTAGAATTTTTACAAAAAAATCCCAAAGTGCAGAACTCGGTTCAGAAGAAACTTAGGCACAAATTCGGCTATTGAGGGTTTAATTTTCTATTTAAAAAAAAGTTTCAGTTTCATCTGATAAAGTAGAAAATTACTTAACATTTAAGCCCTTAAACGATTTGGTAGCTCAAGTATTTTTCAAGAAATGAAGTTCTTACTAAAAAATCGAAAATTTCTGAATAAAACTTTAATTAAAAATGAAGTTTTCTAATTTTTGTCTATAATTAAAAATTAATAGACATTTTTTTCAATTAAGAGGTTTTATAAAAATTAAGAAAATTTGGTGAAACATTTTTTATAAAATAATCACTTGGTAAATAAACCCGAATTAAAAGTTTTCATTTAAAAAAAAACAAAAAAGTTACCTTTTTAAAATATTATAAGAGGTACATAAGAGCTTTGGGAACATATTAAAAAATATTTGGTAAAAATCGAGCTTCTAGAATTTTTACAAAAAAATCCCAAAGTGCAGAACTCGGTTCAGACAAAACTTAGGCACAAATTCTGCTATTGAGGGTTTAATTTTCTATTTAAAAAAAAGTTTCAGTTTCATTTAATAAAGTAGAAAATTACTTAAGATTTAAGCCCTTAAACGATTTCATAGCTCAAGTATTTTTCGAGAAATCAATTTTTTACTGAAAAATCGAAAATTTCTGAATATAATTTTAATTAAAAATGGAGGTTTCTAATTTTTGTCTATTTAAAAAAAAAAACAATATTCATTTTTTTTTCAATTAAGAGGTTTTATAAAAACTAAGAAAATTTGGTGAAGCATTTTTTACAAAATAATCATTTGGTAAAAAAACCCGAATTAAAAATTTTAATTTAAAAAATAAATAAGAAAGGTAACGTTTTAAAAAAATTGTAAGAGGTACATAAGAGCTTTGAGAACATATTAAAAAAGATTTAGTAAAAATTAAGCTTCCATAATTTTTACAAAAAAAATCCCAAAGTGCAGAACTCGGTTCTCTTCTGAACTTTGACAAAAATTCGGCTATTAAGGGTTTAGTTTTCTATTTAAAAAAGAAGTTTCAGTTTCATTTAATAAAGTAGGAAATTACTCAAGATTTAAGCAATTAAACGATTTGGTAGCTCAAATATTTTTCAAAAAATCAAGTTTTTACTAAAAAATCGAAAATTTCTAAATAAAATTTTAATTAAAAATGGAGGTTTCTAATTTTTGTCTATAATAAAAAAAACAATAGTCATTTTTTTTCAATTAAGGGGTTTTATAAAAATTAAGAAAATTTGGTGAAGGATTATTTACAAAATAATCACTTGGTAAATAAACCCGAATTAAAAGTTTTCATTTAAAAAAAAATAAAAAAGGTATCTTTTTAAAATAATTATAAGAGGTACATAAGAGCTTTGGAAACATATTAAAAAATATTTGGTAAAAATCGAGCTTCTAGAATTTTTACAAAAAAATCCCAAAGTGCAGAACTCGGTTCAGAAGAAACTTAGGAACAAATTCGGCTATTGAGGGTTTAATTTTCTATTTAAAAAAAAAGTATCAGTTTCATCTAATAAAATAGAAAATTACTCATGATTTAAGCCCTTAAATGATTTGGTAGCTCAAATATTTTTCAAGAAATCAATTTTTTACGAAAAAATCGAAAATTTTTGAATAAAATTTTAATTAAAAATGGAGTTTTCTAATTTTTGTCTATAATAAAAAACCGAGTAAAAAACACAATAGACTTTTTTTTTCAATTAAGAACTTTTCTAAAAACTAAGAAAATTTGGTGAAGCATTTTTAACAAAATAATCACTTGGTAAAAGACCGGAATTAAAAATTTTAATTTAAAAAAAAATAAAAAACGTAACGTTTTGAATAAATTATAAGAAGTACATAAGAGCTTTGGGAACATATTAAAAAATATTTGGTAAAAATTGAGCTTCTAGAATTTTTTCAAAAAATCAATTTTTTACTGAAAAATCGAAAATTTCTGAATATAATTTTAATTAAAAATGGAAATTTCTAATTTTTGTCTACTTAAAAAAAAACAATACACATTTTTTTTCAATTAAGGGGTTTTATAAAAACTAAGAAAATTTGGTGAAGCATTTTTTACAAAATAATCATTTGGTAAAAAAACCCGAATTAAAAGTTTTAATTTAAAAAATAAATAAAAAAGGTAACGTTTTAAAAAAATTATAAGAGGTACATAAGAGTTTTGAGAACATATTAAAAAATATTTGGTAAAAATTGAGCACCTAGAATTTTTACAAAAAAATCCCAAAGTGCAGAACTCGGTTCAGAAGAAACTTGGGCCCAAATTCGGCTATTGAGGGTTTATTTTTCTATTTAAAAAAAAAGTTTCAGTTGCATCTAATAAAATAAAAAATTACTTAAGATTTGAGCCCTTAAACAATTTGGTAGATCAAATATTTTTCGAAAAATCAATTTTTTACTGAAAAATCCACAAGTAGTCTTCGAAAAATTAAATAATTTTGTTTAAAAAACCAAAAATTTAGTGTTTTTCAATTTTTTAACTCAAAAAAATCGTGAACCAAATCTTTTGCAATGAAAGATGAAACAACTTTTTAAATTGAAAATTGAAAACACTTCCGATCTTAATAAATCCCCTTGAGAAACAATTGGCACGTTAGCAGATTGAAGATGCAGGATCTTCTCCACTCAATTTGGTCATAAAGATTAATTTACAGGAAGTTGGTTGTGAAAGAAGGCCGATATTTGCATCTCTTTTCTGGACAAATCAAAACACGTCATCCTACAACAGCTGCTACTTTTGCCTCTTGTATTTTTTGACCACCTGCTCTCCACTCAGCCTCCAAAACCTAAACCTCACCTTCACCAAAGAAAACCTTTTACATACTTAAATTTCTTAAGAGACCCTTTATATCCAATTTCTTTACTTTAATAACTTGTTTAGAAAAAGGAGATAATTTTGGTCCCCAAAAAGTTACCAAAACTTGAAAAAAAGGTTGATTTTTTTTAGAAATTGTAGAGATTTCAACAAAACCAAAGTTTGAAGACTTCAATTTAAATTTTTGCATATAAATACATGAAGGTGTGTGGTACCATTGTGGTACTTATTATGGTTTCTTTGTTATGGTTTTTTCGATTGCTATTTATATAATTATCTACAACTTCTATTGTAGTTATAGAAATTACAGAATGCTAAACGAAATAAATAATTTCACGTTTAGTCATTTTGTATTGTGTGTGAAAATTGTCACGGTATATTATTATACCAAGTTAGGTACCATATATAACTATTACCAACTTAAGCGGTGATTCATTTGTTTATAACTAACATCTTTGGTTTCATTAAAAAAAATTATAAAATGCAAAAATGTCGTTGATTTCTCAATTAAAAACAAATAAAAATTATACCAACTTTCACAAATTTAAAATGTGAAATAAAAAAACAACTTTTTGAAAATTTTAAATCACTTTCTGCGCAAAATAATCAATAAAAAGCGAAAGTACGTAATTATAACAAAACCTGCGCATAAATTAATAATTAAAACAATAACAACGTCTAGAAACAAATCTTAATTTCTAAAATAACCATCCCCTAATCCAGTACATCGCCAAATGCCCGGCGTGGGTGGTTATCCCTAATTTTTAAGGGTTTCCCACCCTATAACCCCCCAAAAATAAATAAATCAATACTTACAAGACGCAAAATTTATCCTTAGTGCTTTTTTGAGTAACAATAACGCACAATTTTTATTGTAAACTTGATTAATTAATTAAAATCGCGAACGATGACACACACCCGCGCACCACGGACACGGACTTCTCACCAATACCACAACACGAACGCCTCTCGCGTATTTCACGAACCCAACCGGACCACCCCGAACTTCCACGACCAAAGAAATCCATTGGATTTTTACAACCCTACCAACTCAAGCAAAACCAAACCTCATTTATTACTTATTTATATATGCAACCAAACTAACATTTACACCCCTACAACTTTTAAATACTATATTGTTTTATTAGGAGTAAAAGAATAAATCCGAATAAAACATGCTATTTTTTCTTCAAACGTCGAAATTTTTAAAATAGTAATATAATAAGTAATTTTAAAATTTGACATTTAATCTACACACAATACAATATGTTAGTGTATATTGGGTTGCCTAAAATTCATCTACTTTTTTAAATTATAATTTAATTAAAAAGGAAGTTCGTGTCCAAAAACAGGTGGATAATAGAAAAAATGTAGTCGGCTAGTGGACAATTTTATTATCACAAAAAATTAAATCTTTTGTGATAATAAAATTGTCCACTAGCCGACTACATTTTTTCTATTATAATTTAATGTTAATTATAATTTACATTGTTTAATTTCAATACGATATGAATATTGGGTTGCGGATTAAGCGGAGTAGAAATTTAATTTCTACTCCTAGGCAGTACAAAGTAGTAGTAGTAGTAGTTTTTATTAATTAATTGTAAGCGTACATTTGGTTGCATAAAAACTTTTTAAAACGAACGATTCTAATCAATCATAACCTCAATTGTCAAAAATTGGGTGTTTGACAGTAGGGAGCTATCGTTTTACAAATTTTACAAAAATGTTGAGTGAATAAACAAAATGAGTGACCTATTTAAATCAGCCCTGGGTTATTTCAACGCCCCTAATAGTGTGCAAAATGATAATAGTTTCGTAGGTCAAGTGGTGGAAATTTCTAATGTTAAGTTGAGGATAAAGAAAGTTATTGCAGAGGGTAATTATATTGATTTTCATTATTGTTTTACTTATAAAAGTATTGCAGGGGGTTTTGCTATAGTATTTGCTGCCCAAGATGTAGCTACTGGAAAGGAGTATGCACTCAAAGTAAGTTTATTTATTTAAGAATCGTCGATGCTTAAATTTTTATGTTTAGAGGTTACTCGCGGCAGATGAAGAAGCTAAACGGAATATTATTAACGAAATTAATGTTTTAAAGAAAGTTTCAGGGAATAAAAATATTATACAATACTTATCTGCATCTTGTATTGACAAAAGCCAGACGCAACATGGGCAACACGAGTTTTTATTAGTCACCGAGTTATGCACAGGTATTTAATTTAATTTTATTATTTTAAATGTTTAATGTGATATTTTAGGTTCATTAATAGATATTCTTCAATCTCGGAGCAGTCCTTTCGATATAAACACGATAACTCGTATATTTTATCAAACGTGTAAAGCCGTTGCTCACTTGCATGCACTTACACCTCCTATAATACACCGCGATTTAAAAATAGAAAATTTATTAGTCTCATCTGATGGTTTTATTAAGTTATGTGATTTTGGTTCAGCAACTATGGATGTTTATCGCCCTGATATTTCTTGGAGTGCAAATAAACGATCGACGTTGGAAGATAACGTGAGGAATTAATTTATGAAAAATTTAAGTTTAAATTTGCGTTTTAGATGGCACGGTTTACAACTCCTATGTATCGAGCACCCGAAATGGTTGATACTTGGAATAATTATTTTGTAGGAACACCAGTGGACGTTTGGGCACTTGGTTGCATACTTTACACGCTTTGTTACATGAAACATCCATATGAAGACAGTGCTAAACTCAGAATTATTAACGCTAACTACACATTGCCTGCTGATCTGAAATTTTCTTGCTTCCATGAAATAATACGTAATAAAACCAAATTGTGTTGATTATTATTAATATCGTTTTATTTTTAGGTGGATGCTTCCAAGTAAATCCTTCACAACGATTGACTGTTTCGCACATTTTAGAAAGACTTGCAGCGATAGCTGAAACGAATGGTTTTAATGTAAAATCAGCTATTGAAAATCTTAAACCGGTTGTGGTTGATACTGAAGACGTTACAAATGGTGTTAAAATTCCTCCTCCACGACCAAATCCACCTCCATCAGGTTCACCGGTAAAAAACAAATAAAATTTTACAACTTTAAGTGGATGATAATTAATTAATTAAAATTATTTAGATTCCTCAACGAGCTGCGCCTCCTGCTAGACCTGTGAATCCTCCATTGCAAGCTCCAAATAGGCCACCGGTTATCCCTTCAAATTCTTCAGGATTATTCTCTTCCATAAAAGGTGGAGCGGGTAGTTTTTTTAAGGGATTAAAAGATACAAGCTCAAAAGTTATGGCGACTGTTCAACAGTAAGTTATATTATAATAAATATTATTATTATAAACAATTTATTGTAGATCGATTGCTAGAAATGATTTGGATATAAGTTATGTTACGTCTAGAATTATAGTAATGCCTTACCCGTCTGAAGGTATCGAATCGGCTTATAAAACCAATCATATTGATGATGTTAAAGTTTTTTTGGATACGAGGCATCCCAATGGTCGCTATTCGGTTTATAATATTTCAGGTCGAACCTATCATTCCGCTAAATTCAGCACTACACGTGTTGTCGATTGTTGCTTCGCTTACCCAGAAAATTACAAAGCCCCTTTGCTTAACTCACTTTATCAATTATGCGAGGATGTTTATCAATATTTAGCCGGTGATAGTAGGAACGTTTGCGTTGTCCACTGTACGGTAAGTAAACCTTGTATATTAATAAAATCGAAATTATTTATACAATTTTTAGGATGGTAAAGCTAAATCTGCTACGTTACTATCCGCTTTAATGATTTACACTGGGGTATTTCAAGTTCCAGAAGACGCTATACAATTATTTGCAGTAAAAAGAATTCCTCCAAATATGCGAGCGTCGGAATTAAGATATTTAAATTATTTAATGGATATTATACAAAATCCACCTGTTTATCCGCATTATAAACCTATTATGCTAGTTTCCATACAACTACAACCCGTACCTCTATTTACAAAAATAAGGTTTGTGTTTTTTTCTTAATTTGCAGTAAATTTAACTATTTTTAAGTTACATTACCTAAAAATTTCTTGAATTTTTAGGGTGTAAAATTTTTTTTTGGTGTATAAGGGGTAACTGACCCCCCAAAATGCATCTATTTTTTTATTATCTTTCTTTTGCGAGGTCAATCTCTCGAAAAATTCGAAAAAAAAAATTTTGAGATATTTTTCATGAAAATTGATTTTTATTTTTTTTTTCTCTAAAACTATAAACGTTATCAATTCCAAAATTAAACACCATGGATAGACTTTTGACTTTTTTTTTTAAAACTTTCTCCTCCGTACACCTAAAAAATTTATTGATGAATGATAACGGTTTTGTATATTTTAGGGATGGTTGTCGGCCTTATTTAGAAGTGTACAGTGAAAATCGGTGTGTGTTGAGCACTTTAGAAGATTATCAATCCATGAGGCTTTTCAATATAACGGAAGGAAAGGTATGAGTACGTTTTTTGTTAAAAATTATTTTATTTGTGATTTAATTTTAGTGCACGCTTCCTATAAATTGCAACGTTTGTGGTGATGTTTGTATAATCGTGTATCATGCTAGAAACATCCTCGGAGGTGTAATGTCGCAAGGCAAAGCTACCGGTATTAGAATATGTCAATTGCAATTTCACACCGGTTTTATACCAGAAGAAGAAACGACTTTAATTTATAAAGCGTAAATAATTTTTAAAATATTTATACAACCAATTTAGTTTTATTTTATAGATCTGAACTAGATGGATTAGCTGAAGGTCTTGATCATTATCAAGATAGATTCACAGTTAGTTTAAGTATATTTGTATCCGATTCAGAAAGAAAACCATCGCAACCCGCTCCTTGGTTCACTGATAAAACAGTACGATCAGTTGATTGCATTTTTAGTTCGCAATTAGAAAAAGATGAAACTCTTGATAATTTCGGTAAAAATTTATTCCCTGATAAAATAATTAATTAATTTTATTAATTTTACAGCAACGAAACCTAAAATTAAAACCCAACCTCCACCTAGACCACAAGAAAAACCTAAACATCCTTCTCCACCTGTTACAATTAAGTTAGAAAAGGAATTCGTTGTAAGTATTATTTAATTCAAAACAATATTTTAGGAGTATAATTTTTGATTAATAGGAAGAAGTTAAAGAACCGATTAAAAGAGTTGAGGAAGCAGTTGATTTATTAAACCTCAATTCTGCGCCACCTGAAAGCTTGTCTACATCAAATATTTCTGCAGAAACCACTTTTGATTTACTAGGTGATTTTGGGGGTGGTACAATGAATGAATTCACTGAATTTACAGCAGCTAACGTTAATCCTGCTCACAATAATAATAAAAGCGATGTTTTTGATCCGTTTGGTACAAATTTGCTTAACACGGATAGCACCAACACTTACACTGGTGATTGGCTTAAAACACCATCTGAACCCAACCCACCTCAAGAAAAACAAAATAGCACAGACGATTTTCTTTCCAGCTTGGGTAAATAATTATTGATTTTAAAATTCGATACCTACGTTTTCGGTCATAACTTTTTTTCTACTAAGGCTTTTTTCAATTTTCTTTTTTTGGTGTACTAAAAGATCTTGTGGCTATTATTTTATCCATTTTTTGTTTTTTTGGGGTAAATCAAACAGTTTCAATGGAGTGTCACAAAAAAGAATATGCTATCACTTTTTGTTTTATCGTAATTTCAAAAAAAAATCTAAAGCATGCAAGTTTATGAAGTGCTCTCTTTGTTGCTCCATTAAAACTGTTTGGTTTACCCCACAAAAATAAAAAATGCATAAAATAATAGCCACAAGATCTTTTAGTACACCAAAAAAAAAATTGACAAAAGCTTCAGCAGAAGAAAAGTTATGACCAAAAACGTAAGTATTGGATTTCAAAATAAACTGATTAAATTTGTCGAGTTTTCTCTTAGTAACTCATGAATTTATTAATAACGTTATATTTTAGGTATTAATTTTGATAATCAGTGGTCAAGTAATAATGGAGCAGGAAATCATGTTCCTCCAACTACTCCCCAGCATGCAACGACACCTTCACATCAAGCTAAGTCACCGATTAATCCTGATTACAGTAGAAGCCATTTTGATAATGCTTTTAATAAGAAACCACAACAACCGGAGCAAAAACCAAAGACAGCAGATGTTTTTGGTGATCTCTTAGGCTCGCAAGGTTATCAATTTAGCAACAAAAATAATCAAGGGCCTAGAACTATGAATGCTATGCGAAAAGAGGAGCTAGTTAAAGACATGGATCCTGAGAAATTTAAAGTTTTAGAATGGGTTAGTTTATTAAATATAAATATTTCTTATAATTTATTACATAATTTTAGTTGGAAGGTAAAAAAGGTAATATTAGAGCGCTGTTGTGTACGTTACATACAATTTTATGGGAAGGTGCTAAGTGGAATAAATGCGAAATGCATCAATTGGTTTCGCCTGCAGATGTGAAAAAAGCTTATCGTCGAGCATGTCTAGCGGCACATCCTGATAAGGTTTTATTAATAATAACAAATATAATTATTTATTATATACTATTTTTTTCAGTTGGCTGGGACAGAGCATGAAAATTTAGCCAAATTAATTTTTATGGAATTAAACAATGCTTGGAGCGATTTTGAAAACGATGCAGCGCAACAGAATTTATTCGCTAGTTAATTTATTCCTAGGATTTAAGTATTTATTTTACACAGTTTACTATTTATTCTAGTGCTGAAGCATAGTGTAATGTTTTAACATTCCCAATTAAAATATACATATTACTAAATATGTATTCAAATTAAAAAATAATGTATATAAGAATACACTATTTAAATGCAAGACAATTTGGTTGTTATCAGAATATTAGAATCTATTTTAATGAATTTTATTGTTATAAGATTAAAAAAAAGTACTGTTATAAAGATGAGGATAAACTATGAATTGATATTATTTTATTGTTCTCTTCTAATCTGTGATTTTACGTCAACTTTAATTCTGTGTTCTTAATTTTTAATTATTAAGATTATTTCATATTTATTTATCTTATAATTATTCCATTACGATTGTATTTTTCTTATATTAAAAACATTTTACTTATTAAATAAATGAATTATTACGTAAAGTACTAGCAAAATCCTTAATTATTCCAATAAAACAACCAGTGGCGTACCAGGACATTTTTAAAGGCGGGTGCACTTTTGACAAGTACTGAAACAACATAAAAATTCGCTGATAATGATTCAACGCGAGTTTTGAAAATTGCTAAAAAATGAAAAATTGATAAAATCCATATTTTTTTCTAAAATTGTTCGAATTTTACTCGGTCTGCTGATTAAGGAGAACTAAACATTTTTACGCTACGACCAGTAATTTCGAAGTTTCGGCCGTTTTCCTGGTCCCCAAAAAATGATAGAATTATAACTGAAAAATTTTGAATTTTTTTTTGCGAGTTTTTGACTCTATCTTATAGATTTAGGTTGGCTAATAACGATTCAACCATTGTTGGCGCTATCTGATGCCTGCTTTTTAAATTAGAGCGTTTTGAAAATTGCCAAAATATCAAAAATTTGAAAAATACTTAATTTTTTCTAAAATTTTTCGAATTTTATATAACTGATGAGCTATATTTATAGATTTAGGTCTGCTGATTAAGATGAACTGGAAATTTTTGTGCTACAACCAATAGATGTTACGGCCGTTAATATGGCCATCAAAAAATGATTGACCCTTTGCTTTAAAACTGGAAACCCCACCTGGGTACGCTAGTGAAAACAATAAGTAAACTTAAAATTTATTGCTAATTACTACAAATATAAAAATAAATACATCAGGTACTTAAAAACTTAAACGAATTATTATAATAAAACAAAAATAAACTCCGGATATTTTCATAATAAAAATGTTAAAAAAATAATTAATTCAAATTTAAAGTGGGTGATAAATCACGTAATTGCAGCTCTTTTAGATCATTAGTTTTTACGTCTTTCCTCACTTCTAATACTTTGTGCATTAATAATTTATTAATATTTTCGATCGTATCGCTAGCATCAACCATTTCCCAAGAACTGTCTTTAAGTGACTCATAAATTTCGGACACTTTCTTCTGTGTTGAAATATTTTCATATCGTTCACCACCAAAACCGAGGCGACTCCTCAAAACTTGCTCATTTAGTTTAAATAAAAAAACCACATCAGGTTTTGGAAGACCTATTTCTGGCTTTTTACACCACTCAATATCTAAATGTCCCTTGCTAGCCGAATATGCAATACCTGAATACGAATATCTATCCACCACCAAAGTTATTCCCTCGTAAAGCAGTTTTATCATATTATTTGCCTTTTCCCAGCGGTTTGCTGAAAACATGAGATGAATAGCCTGGTCGTTTATCTTACATTCTTGATTTTTTAAATATTCGTTGATTAATTCTCCAGTAATTGTACTACGGTCAGGAAAACTTATAAGTTGAGCTGGGATATTGAGCTTCGTTAAATTTTCCACAAGTAAACGGGATTGGGTTGATTTTCCTGATTTATCCAAACCTTCCAGGACTATCAAAGCACCCCTTTTAAAAGCCATTATATTATAAGATCACAGGAATTATTAAAAGTTGAGCAAATTCACGAAATAAAACTGCAATGCAATTTTGAGGTTAGGTTAAACTGTAACCATTTTAAATACAAAAATTGAATATGGAAAGGATTGAATAATAAAAATATTCAAATTTATATAGGCAACCAAACATACTCGTTAAGTTAAACAACTTTTATTTGAAAAATTTCTTTAATAATTATATTTTTTATACCAATTATTTAAATTGTAACATTAACTTTTGTTCTTAATGATGAAAAATTATTAAATTTTGAAAGCAAACAAATTTAACATAAATTACGTTTTACAGCGCCATCTTTTGACCTGAAATAAAAGTTGTCTAACTTATTTATTAAGAGGAAAAAATTAATTTGAATAGCCAACAATGTAAAAAATGGTTCAATGCATTTTTTTAAATAAATTACATTAATTGTTTAACAAAATTAAAGCAAAAGAAATAATTTTTATTTCGCTGCTATGTATGCAACCAAACCAGCACGCTATAAATTAATTAAAATTCAATATTTTTTAAAATAGCTAATTATAAGATAAAATATTCATTATAATTAAGAAATGTTTTTTTAAATCAATTACATTAATTGTTTAACAAAATTAAAGCAAAAGAAGTAATTTTTATTTCGCTGCTATGTATGCAATCAAACCAGCACGCTATAAATTAAAATTCAATATTTTTTAAAATAGCTAATTATAAGATAAAATCTTCATTATAATTAAAAAATGTTTTTTAAATTTTAATTAACAAGTTATGTTGTCTGTCGGTAATTGAATGAAGTTCAAATAGGTAGGCAGCCAAACATATACGTAAAATGTAAATTTTGTTTAAAAAATATCTATAAATAAAAACATCTCGTTTTACTTTTTTAATTATTATTAACTAACTTTAATAATTTATATTTAACAAATAAAACATGTAATAAAGTATAAATAATGTGCAAAAAAATAGATTATAAAAAACTAAACATATTATAAATTAATTATTGGAGGGTACAATTGAGGTTCGAACATTTTCCCAAGCAGTTAAACTTTTTTCGTAATATTCAACTTGCTTATTAGCGAAATCTAGAAGAATTTTCTTGAGTAACTCTTGTTTTTCCAACTGCCACCTTTCAATATCACTTCTAAGCTGCTCATTAGCACACTCCAAACTATCTTGATTTGTTTCTACCTTTTTGACTAGTTGTGGTATGCAAGTACCAATTTTTTCAAGTTTTTCATCGAGCGATGGTTGCTTCCATAAAGTAAATTCTTGCTGTTGTCCAGACGCTAGCAACTAAAATAATATGATTAATTAAATTTATGTTTCCAATTTTATTACGAACCTTATCCTTCTCATTTCTTTTTTTATTAAGTTCTTCAACCGAACCTTCATAACTTGCTTGATATAACTCGCGTTTCTTTAACGCCTCTTGAGCAACATCGACGTAATTAACAAAATCTTTAACTGGATTAGTTATTAAATCAGGGTAACTTAAAACAAGCTTATTTTGCGTATTCATAATTTTTTCCAAAGCACTACCGGTATTCACCAAAATTTTATTCAAATCTTGCTCGGATGAAGCCCATGTTATAAAGATTGGATAAAAAAATTGCAGCTCATAAACTAAATCCGACCTTTCCTTATTGATGCGACTAGAAATTTTTTCTATTGACGTTACTTTATCCGTTAATAAGGTTAGGTAAGTTTTTATTTTATCAAACTCCAAGCATTTGTTTTTTAAAGAAACATGGTTTAAAGTAGGTGCAGTTGATTGCAATACTCTTTCTAGACTTGATCGTTTTCGTCTTATCATATTAAAATCCTAAAATTAAACTAATTTATTGGTTTTATTAATTGATTAAGGATTAATACCGGTTGATTTGCTGTAATAAATAGTTTAAAATGATCGCTGCAGCTTAAAATAGGGTGTTGGACGATTCTTGAAATAAAAACGTCTAACGCTTTCATTCGTACTAAAATAAAATCTTTGGAGTAACGATCTAATTGTCCAATAAGGCTGTGTTTAGCGGGAATCGGCTGAAATTTTAATTGTGTAGTTAATATAAGAGTAATTATGATGAACTTACAGGGATTATACAAAATGGGTACGCTTCTAGTAATTTTTGTCTTAGCCATAAGAAATCATTGTATCTTCTACGTACGATGTATTGATTTTCAGAAAATTCAATTCTTGCTACTTTCGTTGTAATGCGAAATGTTATAAAAGTTTCTATCGTTTCAAAATGCTTTTGTGGATTATCAATTTTTATACACAAATCTGAATTTTCGTCCATGTTTAATTCAGATAAGTTTTCTATATCGTGCATCGTTGAAAAACTTTCAATGCTTGGTGATTGAACCTACACATAAATTAAATGAAAAAATTGTTAAATAGTTAAATCGTAGCTGCTTTTATTACCAAAGAATTATCCCCAGTTAGAGCGGTAAATGCAGTTGATTTATCAGATTCTTTTTCCTTAAGAATTGTGGTGTAATCACTATTTTCTATAACTACATCTAAAACTGCTGAATTATTAGCCATTTTTGTTGGATAAATTTGTTTTTATAAATATTAATCCAATTTTGAACAAATTTACATTAAAAATTTAGGTTATGTTAAATGACATTTCAATAGCTGCTTTCGTTTTGCGTTTTGTAATTGTCCTATTTTTAAAGAAAAATTTAAATTAAAGCCTTTTTGTTGTTTTTTGGGTAGCAGCACAAAGGTAGCAGCTTATTTTTAGGTACTTTTATTTTTAAGTTATTCAAAAATTATTATTTTTAAAAGCAATCACAAGGAAAGCAGCTTTTTTGAGAATTAAATGGCAGCGTCGCATTATTGACTTTCGAATGACAGCTGACAGCGATTTCGATTTGACAGAATTTTTAATTGACAAAAGCAGCTGAATGTTGTAATTTGTGAGAAATTTTGAAATAAATTAATAATAAATGGTTTAATTTTGTGTAAAGTATAATATTTTGGTTATTTTTAAATTGAGTGGCGTAATTAACAATGAGTTCCGTTTCTGATATTCGTTGCGGGAGTTAATTATGAAATGTATTACGGTGAGTCATGTTTTTTTAATTTATTGTTAATATTTTTGCAGATTTTTTAAAATTAATGTTAATTAATAAAATTGTATTAACCGATATAATTTTCTATTGCATTTTTGTTTGAGTTTTAATCGAAACGTTATTGATGTTTCGATGTAACGCTTAAATTTTGTGATTTTAATCCTAAATTTTACCAAAAATAATGTTTAAGAAAGTTAATTTTTTATTTTAACAAGGTGTTACACAATAAGTACATAACCTTAACAATTGTACTTTTACCGAGGTCAGTTCTTAATCTATTTATTCTATTTTAGAATAATATTAACGATAAAAAACCTTAATTATGGTTTTATTTAAATTACTTCACCCAACTTCTTTCCTTATGCTTAATGCATAATTTTTTTACGACCTTCGTGCATAAGATTGGTATTTAAATTTGTGATTATTTATAAAATGTATCAGTTTTCCCCATATAAAATTTTTATTTATTGTAGATTATTATTATTTGTTTAGGACGTTATCTAAATTCTTACAACCATAAAAAACCCATACATATTGCATTTGCAATGCGTTATCATTTTATGTTTTAAATTCGGTTGATAATTGCACTTTGTGATCAAAAATTTTTTCAAGCGATAAACTCGAGTGGTACAATTGTACCAACGATCGAGAAATCTAGGTGATTTTTAATCTTTTAAGGAGAATACTTCACACGAGTAATTTAAAAAAAAATAGTGTTGTAATTAAGTAAATTAAAAATTGCTATTGTTATTAATTCTGTGAAAACTCGTGTAAAATTATTTTTGTTCTAAATTTAAATAATTAAAATTGTTTGTGATGTTTTAATTGATATAAAAATGAAGGTGTTTTAAGTGTTAAATTGGTTTGTGCAGGAATATTGAAACTTTTCGTTCTGCGTTCAAGCTGGCCAATCAGGAGGAGGCGAGTGGCGCTGAGCGCGCACTCCCAACATTTCCAATAGCTTCCAGCAAAGATCAATCGACTATAACAGGTAGGATTAATTAATTTGTCATTTTCTTCGCCTTCTGAAATTAATAAAAAAAAATAAACAGGGTGTCCCAATTAAGATACTCAAGTAATGCACCTAAATAATCTAAAATCACAGATTGAATCTTCATTTGTTTAAAGCGATAGTTGACAAATTTGATCGGTTTATTTTTAAATATTAATAACTGAAATACGAAATAATTTATAAAATCATGAATTTTCCTATGTTTCCATTGGAATTTTCCGACAACAATTTTACCATAATTTAGTAGTAGTATCATGAATACGTGTACAAAATTTTGTAAAAATATCTGCAACAATAAAAAAGTTATTAACAATTTTATAACTCAAGTTCCAAAAATATTAATGACTGAAATATGAAATAATTTATAAAATCATGAATTTTCTCATGTTTCCATTGGAATTTTGCGACAAAAATTTTACTAATATTAAGTAGTAGTATTATGAATACATGTACAAAATTTTGTAAAAATATCTGCAACAATAAAAAAGTTATTAACAATTTTGTAACTCAAGTTCCAAAAATATTATACAGGGTGTCCCTGAAAGGTCTGTACAAAACGATACCACATACTCTTGAGACCAAAATAAGATGATTTAACCAAACTCATCTCTATCCAAAAGTGCTTCGTTAAGGTGCTACAGACAATTAAAGTTCTTAAAACTATTTTGTATTTTTTAAATTACTAGAATTTGGCTCATACGATCATAACATAATTTGGTATGTGGCTATGTAATGGAAAAAAGTATTTCTGGACAATTTGTTTTTACTTTTTCACTTTATGTAAGTGGTCAAAAATAGGTCATTGACATGCAAAATTTCTTATATTTTTTTAATGGCTGAATGAAATACGAAATAATTTATAAAATCATGAATTTTCCCATGTTTTCATTGGATTTTTCCGACAAAAATTTTATCATCATTAAATAGTAGTATCATGAATACACTTGCAAAATTTGGTATAAATATTAACAAGAATAAAAAAGTTATTCTTAATTTTATAACTCGAGTCGTTCAAAAATTAACAATTTTTCAGATTTCTGTTGGAATTTTTTGACGAAAAATTTACTAGTGATAAATTGGAGTATCATAAATAAATATACAAAAATTATAAAAATAAAAAAGTTATTAACAATTTTGTAATTGAAGTTCCAAAAATAATGACTAAAATACGAAATTACTTATAAAATCATGAATTTTCTCAAGTTTCCATTGGAATTTTTCAACAAAAATTTAATCATTGTTAAATAGTGGAATCATGAATACATGAACAAAATTTTGTCAAAATATTAGCAATAATAAAAAAGTTATTAACAATTTTCCAACTCAAATCATAAAATTCGTGCCTAAAAAAGTTCTTTAATTTTCATCAAATCGTCACCTCAAAATTGGTTTGTTCAATGTCCACTTTTAGAGTTTTCGAGAAAAGGCCATTGAAACATAGAAGTTAATGGCATTTCATATTTGTATGAAACATGGACTTAAAAGTAGTTCTTGCATATACATGTACATTGACATGTATTTCTGGTTGGTATTTTATGTTATTATCAATAGATAATAAGTTTTTACACATTTTTATTTTGGATATTGAACAAAATCAGTATTTAATATTTGTACTCGGTCACTGAAGTGGATATTGTACAAAATATGAGGATATTGAATAATCAAAGTCTAGGTTTATTTAATTTAAAAAAAACTTTAGAAACTTGAAAATTTATTAACACCACAACAATAAATGATTTATTATTATTAAAAAATATTAATATTTTCTGAAAATACTACGAAGATTCTTAAATTTAATTTTGTATTTTAATATTTTTTATTAAAGACTTGTAAAATTTTTTATCAGATCCCTCTTCCAGATATTTTACCATTGATTTTAGGTCTTTCGCGATGTAGTTGTATTATGGTCTTCTTTTATAGTAGATATGGCTATTAAAGATGGATTTTCGTTGTCGGTTAATAATAATAATAATAACATTCACTGCATTTAGAACTCACGTTTTGTGGAATGAATATCAAATTCAAAATCAAATTCAAATTCATCTTTTAACAATAACATTATAATCACATGAAGTAAAACATAACTCTGATTGGTCAAAATGTATATTGAACAAACCAAAACTCCTATTTGTAGCAGTTTAATTTAATTTGTATTGGAGTATTCAACATCCGGATATTGAACACTACAATACAGAATTTTAATAATATTGCAGGTTGTTGAATAAAAAATATACTAAAAAAACCTTTATTTACTGAAATATACTTGATTTCTTTTCGTCTGTTGAACAAGCTAACTTCAATTTAATACTTGGTATATACAGGGTGTCCCATTTTAATTAATCCAGCTGAATATCTTGAAAACAAAGCAATTTCCTTAAAAATGTTTCAGACAAAAATTGTAGCGACTCGAGGGGGACATTTAATAGTGCTGTGGGTTTTTAATTGTTATGGGGTTTTGTGGGAAAACATTTTTTTTCAAATGGGAACCCTCATTTTTTATTGTAGATTTGTAATCTATGAAAAATAATAAGAAAGTTTTGATTGAAACTTTTTTTTCTAAAATTTAAATTTTTCGCTATATTCACGAAAATGAACACAAATTTTGGGATTTTTGATACAGTTTTACTAAAAAACTAAATGTCTATAGGAAAACTCGCAGGAGTCAAAAAGTGCTTAAATTAAGGCAAGGATTAATAAAAAATATTATTTTACTTTATTAAAAAAAATAAATTTAAAAAAAGTTTATTTTATTTTTATTATTTTTTAAGAAAAATATTATTTTTTTTTTACTTATAAAATTTAAAATAATGTCAAAGGTAATTAATTAATACACTTAAAGATATTTGGATCTATTCTTAAATTACGAGAGCTGGTCTAAATAAGATGTTCGAATATGCCTCCATTTTGTTCAATATACATGTTTACTCGTGTGCGAAAAGTCAATGATACATTTCTCAACATTTCAGGAGTGATACTTCGAAAAGCGTCCGTAATTCGTATCATAATATCCTCTCTAGTTGTAGTTGGTCGTTCATAAACCTTATCTTTTATGCTACCTCATAAAAAATAATCCATTTTTGTAAGATCCGCAGATCTTGCTGGCCATTCGTGTACTTCACTACCAATTCCAATCCACATATTAGGGAATTGGTTATGTAAAAATGTTTTAACAATTCTGGCAGTGTGGGGTCTACCTCCGTCCTGTTGAAACCACATTCGCTGTCTTAAATCTAGAGGTACATCTTCTAAAAGAGTAGGCATTTCGTTTTGAATTAGATTCAAATAAACATGTTGGTTAAGATTTTCTTCATAAAAAAATGGTCCCAGAAGATACTCATCCACTATTCCAGCCCAAACATTTATAGACCAACGCCACTGTAATCTATGATCTCTTTGCCAATGTGGATTATTTTCAGAATAATATTGAGCATTATGAAGATTTACTCCACTCATGTTGTCAAATTTTGCTTCATTAGTAAAAAGTACACAATTAAAAAAAGGGGATTTCTTCTAACTTGATTCGTAGCCCATATGCAAAAATTAAGTCGGTGGATGTAGTCATCTTCTTTAATTTGTTGGGTTAAATGAACATGATATGGGTGTGATTTATGGTGTTTTAAAATTTTGTTGGCAGAAGATTTAGGAAGTCCATGAAGACTCTGAATTTTTCTTGTAGATGTATGTGGATCTTCATTTACGGAAGCTAATGCTATCAATGAGGGGAGCATCTTAGGACCAGTTTTACTACGTTTTCTTTTAAGAGAACCGTTTTCCGCTCTTTTCACGAGCCTCCTAATATTTGTATGATTTGGATGACGCAATTGTGGAAACCACTCAGCATAAAGACGTGCTGCGTGCCGATAGTTATCATAGCATTCACCCAAAACTTTTATAATATTCACGATTTTTCTAGGTGAATAATCAGCCATTTTATGAGAGACTAATTTTAAATAATCACAGTGGCTTCAATAACAATGAGCTTTTACAAAAAAGTAATCTGTCACAATATAACAATTATGTGCGAAACACAAAGTAGGCTGAAAATGAAATTCCTTTATTTTTAGAAGTCTTCTTCCTTAATTGAAAAATATTATTTAACATATTAAATTGCAAATAAAATTGAAAAACTGTTTTGACACGTATTGTTTCCAACCTTTGACTTTATTTTAAATTTTATAAGTAAAAAAAAATTAATATTTTTCTTAAAAAATAATAAAAATAAAATAAACTTTTTTTTTTTAATAAAATAAAATAATATTTTTATTTATTAATCCTTGCCTTAATTTAAGCACTTTTTGTCTCTTATCGAAAATCCCAAAATTTGTGTTCATTTTGGTGAATATAGCGAAAAATTGAAATATTAAAAAAAAAAGTTTCATCCAAAACTTTCTTATTATTTTCCATAGATTATGAATCTACAATAAAAAATGGGGGTTCCCATTTGAAAAATAAAGTTTTTTCATAAAGCCCCCATAAAAACCCATGGCACTATTAAATGTCCCCCTCGAGCCGCTACAATTTTTGTCTGAAACATTTTTGAGGAAATCGCTTTGTTTTCAAGATATTCAGCTGGATTAATTAAAATGGAACACCCTGTATAACTCAATTTCGCCAAAAAGTGGATATTGAACAAACCAATTTTGGGGTGAAGAAATATCGAACAAAAAATCAGGCAACTGCTTGCAAGTCTCCATCTTTTATTACATTTTTTAATTAGGGTGGAAAACCAGTGACGTACCCAAGGAGGGGGGTGCACAAAAAATAATTCACTAATAGAATGAATCAAATTTTTATGTTGTTTTCTGTTTAAATGGTCGCCTTGACAGCCTGTATATTATTTTTGAGATTTTTTGTTAAATAAAAAAATGAATAATACTCATTTTTGATGATTTAAGTGCTTACACAATATTTGGTTGATTTCTTGAGTCGAATAAATTAATGATTGAAATGAACACTTTCGCCACGACTTGAATGAATTTTAATTAATTCCATCCTTATTATTTATTTAACGCAATAATTAATAAATGGCGCAATTTTTTTCCGCATTGCTCGTCATTCAATTATATGCCCCACTTGGTAACTAGCAACTTTATGTTTAAAATTGAAAAGAATAAAAGGTAAACCGAATTTTTGTTAATTAATTGTTTACTTTAGTTAAGTGATATTTGTCGGATGTAACGAGTGTCGTGATCGTGACGAACCCAACCTAAAAAGCAATAATTTTCTTCCATTTATAAATATAAACCTGGAAAATCGATTGTGCTTTTCCTTACTTTAAACCAAACGGAATCGGGAGTAAAAAAGTGCAACGCGTTATTTTAATTAAAATGACGTGCGTTTTTTATAATTATTACTTTCATAATAATTTAAAGTGTAAAATTCATTCATCGAATCCATTAAAAGTTGAGAACGCGTCGAAAGAGAAATCTTTGGGTTATTTTTGATGTGCACTTTGTGCATTTCTTGGTGTCTTAAAGGAAGTGTGTGGGCATGAGTGTACCTAAATTAACCATCCTGGAATTTTAGTTCATTAGTTTCTTTTTTATCATGGACGTCGTCCTCTAAATCCTGGACGAAAATATACTTAAAACACTTCAAAAAATTTTTTTTATAAAATTATATTGTGGTTTTGATGCAAGTTTTTTGTTGGCAAGTAACGCGATATTTTAATGCATAAAAGTTGGATGTAGGCGCGAGTAATAAAATATGATGTTTTTCTTTCATTTTTTATTTTAAACTCAAAGACGTCTTTGAACTCGTTATGCTTTCCTCACGACTTATACCTGCATTTCAAAGCGTGAATTTCCGTAAATATCTTCAAGATGAAGAGATATTATAATTTATTAACACGTTAAAATATTCTTCCTCAATTTTATGTAAACAAATACCAGGCTCAAGTTATTTTTAAAAGAATTCAAGTTTTCACTTATACAGGGTGTCTCACTTTTTTTCCAACAAAACATTTCCTATCAACTATTATGTTTTTTCGAGTCCTTAAAAAGTTACAGTAATTTTAAAATTTCAAAAATTTTATGATTTTTGTGGGACACCCTGTATAAATTTCATTTAATTTTATTTTTTTTTTATTTAAATCAAGTATGCTTTGGATTTTGTATATTTTTAAGCCAATAATATGCTAAATTTTACCAAGGAAAATTTAACCTCGTCGTTTACTTATTTAAAAAACAGCCAATAATATTAAAAAAACCAATTTGGCAAACAAAAAATCTAAATAATATTTGATTTAAATAAAAAATATATAATAAGAAAAAATGTTATACAGGGTGTTCTATAAAAATAATGAAAATTTAAAAATTGCTGTAACTTTTTAAGGAGGCGAAAAAATATAATAGTTGATAGGAAAATTTTTGTTCAGAATGACATTTACTATCTAAAAAAAATTTTGCTGGAAAAAATGTGAGACACCCTGTATTTTTTTACATATACAGAGTGTTTAGTTGGTGCTTCACCAAACGTCATGGTTAGAAAGTAGAGAAAATTTTATCTACAAAAAAGTAGCTTTTTTAGTTTTGGAGCTACAGCAAAAAAATGAAATATTTTCAAAACTAAACAAGATAACATTAAATTTCAAAATTCTACTAAAACTTCATTTTTTTTATAAAAATCTTACGATTAACAATTTAATTAAAAAATTTTAAAGATGTTGTTTTTGCATCGTTTCTTTTTTTTAGAAAATTAGCGATATTTTCAAAACTAAAAAAGGTAAATTAAAATTTCAAAATTCTACTTAAACTACGATTTTCGTGCTTTATAATCACATGCTTTTTCTAAAAAATGTGCTTTAAATAAATTAATTATGAATTTATTAAAGTGACGCTTTCGAAAAATTTGCATATGAAATTTTATGTTTAGTGCAGCTCGGTCGAAAAAATGCTATATTATCAAAACTATAAAAGATAAAATAAAATTTCAAAATTTTAGTAAAATTGCGATTTAGGCTTTAGATAGATTCGTGTTTTTTATAAAAATCGTTTGATTAATAAATTAATTAAAAATTTTCTTTTTGAATCACTTGTTTTTTTAGAAAATTAGTGATATTTTCAAAACTATAAAAGATAAATAAAAATTTCAAAATTCTACTTAAACTACGATTTTCGTGCTTTTTACAAAAATTGTGCAGTAAATAAATTAATAATGAATTTATTAAAGTGGCGCTTTCGAAAAGTTTGCATATGAAATTTTATGGTTAGTACAGTTCGGCCGAAAAAAAGCAATATTTTCAAAACTAAAAAAGATAATTAAAAATTTAAAAATTCTACTAAAACTATGATTTGGGCTTTAAAAATCGTAAGTTTAATAAATTAATTTAAAATATTTAAAAATGTTGTTTTTGAATCACTTGTTTTTTTTAGAAAATGAGCGATATTTTCAAAACTAAAAAAGATAAATAAAAATTTCAAAAATCTATCTAAATTACGATTGTTTTATAATCACATGCTTTTTGCAAAAATCGTGCTGTAATTATATGAATTATGAATTTATTAAAGTGACGCTTTCGAAAAGTTATGATATCAAATTTTATGGTTAGTGCAGTTCGGTCGAAAAAATGCTATATTATCAAAACTATAAAAGATAAAATAAAATTTCAAAATTCTAGTAAAACTGCGATTTAGGCTTTAGATAGACTCATGCTTTTTATAAAAATTGTTAGATTAATAAATTAATTAAAAATGTTGTTTTTGAATCACTTGTTTTTTTAGAAGATTAGTGATATTTTCAAAACTATAAAAGATAAATAAAAATTTCAAAATTCTACTTAAACTACGATTTTCGTGCTTTATAATCACATGCTTTTTACAAAAATTGTGCAGTAAATAAATTAATAATGAATTTATTAAAGTGGCGCTTTCGAAAAGTTTGCATATAACATTTTATGGTTAGTGCAGCTCGGCCGAAAAAATGGAATATTTTCAAAACTAAAAAAGATATTAAAAAATTTAAAAATTCTACTAAAACTACGATTTGGGCTTTAAATATTTACGTGCTTTTTATAAAAATTGTACTATTAATAAATTAATTATAAATTTTTAAAAATGTTGCTGCTTTTGAATTGTTTTTTATTTAGAAAATCAGCAAAAATTTTTGAATTAAAAAATGTAAATAAAAATTTCAAAATTCTACTTAAACTACGATTTTTATTCTTTATAGTCACATGCTTTTTGTAAAAATCGTGGTGTTAATAAATGAATTATGATTTTATTAAAGTGACACTTTCAAAAAATTGCATCTGAAATTTTATGGTTAGTGCAGGTCGGCTGAAAAAATGCAATATTTTTAAAACTAAAAGAGGTAATAAAAAATTTAAAAAATCCACTAAAACTACGATTCGAGTTTTAATTATACACGTGCTTTTTATAAAAAATTGTTTTATTAATAAATTAATTATAAATTTTTAAAAATGTTGCTTTTGAATCGCTTGTTTGTTTTTTAGAAAATTAGCGATATTTTCAAAACTATAAAAGCTAAATAAAAATTTCAAAATTCTACTTAAACTACGATTTTCGTGCTTTATAATCACATGCTTATGCTTAAATAAATGAATTATGATTTTATTAAAGTGACACTTTTAAAAAGTTAGTGCAGCTTGGCCGAAAAAATGCAATATTTTCGAAATTAAAAATGTTACAATAAAATTTCAAAATTCAAGTAAAACTGCGATTTAAGCTTTAGATAGACACGTGCTTTTTATAAAAAATTTAAAAATGATGTTTTTGAATCGTTTGTTTTTTTTTAGAATATTAGCGATATTTTCGAAACTAGAAAAGGTAAATAAAAATTTCAAAATTCTATTTAAACTACTATTTTTGTTTTTTATAATCACATGCTTTTTGCAAAAATCGTGCAGCAAATAAATTAATTAAAGTGACGTTTTCGAAAAGTTTGCATCTGAAATTTTATGGTTAGTACAGCTCGGCCGAAAAAATGCAATATTTTCAAAACAAAAAAAAATAATAAAAAAGTGAAAAATTCTACTAAAATTGCGATTTGGGCTTTAGATATTTACGGGCTTTTTTTATAAAAATCGTACGTTTAATAAATTAATTAAAAATGTTGATTTTGAAAAGTTAGTTTTTTTTAGAAAATCAGCGTTATTTTCAAAACTAAAAAAGGTAAATACAAATTTTAAAATTCTACTTAAACTACGATTTTTGTGCTTTCTAATCATTCATTTTTGCAAAAATCGTGCGGCAAATAAATTAATTATGAATTTGATTTTGACAAAAACGATTTTTGTAGGTATATTTTTAGTGATGCGTTGTATTTTTTGCGGTTTTACAAGTTGATCACTGTTATTTTTAGATTCCACACATTGGTATTTTCCTTTATGTAATCAAATACAACGAGTTGTTAATTCTAAAACCCATTTTACAAAAATAGACACGTATAAAGAATTTAATTGTCTTTTGTTATCGTTTTAAAGTTATAAGATTTGAAAGAATGAACCTTGGCATTAAACTTTGGGGAAGGACAGGAATGGTAACTTAAAAATAGTTATCTTTTATTAAATATTATGCTTATTTTTATGCAGTGATGGTATGATAAGAAAACATTTGGTATTGCTCCAAATTTACGTAACAAAAAACGTAAATGTAATCAATAAAATCTTGCCAAAACATTTTTCATTGAAGACTCATTCGTTATGTATAATGTTTTATTAAAAAACCAAATTGACTAAAATTTTTTTGCCGATTTTATCGTAGTTATGATAAGTGATAAGAGTTGGCACCAATTGTTTGCAAAAGTGTTACGTGTTACTTGTATCGCGGTTAATTTGCATAACTTTACAGTTTTTACGACTAATTTAACGCTGGAAATAAACTATTTTTAAATCAGTTACTAACAAAAATTATTTAGTGAGTGATAAGAAAAAAAAAAGGATAATATTTGATCCAATGTAGGTTTTTGTTAGATTGTTTTAATTTTAATAGGAGTATATATTTTTGGCGTTTGTCCAAGATGAAAAATAGTGTAAAGTAAAAAGTTAATCTCAGTTTATTCTCGTTCATGAAAGACGTCGCGACGACGAAAGCGTCACTCGTTTCTTTGGTTCTTGCACGTTGCATTCATTCACCTCAATTTTAGAATTTTACGAGGAATACAGTTGTGCGCGTTGTAGGAAATTGTACGTTTTTGTTATGATTGTTTTTCGGTTTTCTCATGTGGCCTTACGATAATGAACGCCACTGAGGAGTGTCAGTATGTCGTCGAGGGCAAAAAGGCCCAGAGCACATGTCGGTCGTGTTGTCACTGTCAACGACTGGGAAAAGCAAAACCAAATTCTAACCAAATGGGATAATGGTACGTATTTATCATCTTTTATTTTATCTTCTTCTCTATTTGGAGCACTATTTGAAATTTGCACTTGCGATGACGTCATCACAGTGAAATTTTATCAAATTGTTTGGAACGAAAAAGTAGATTTTTTGATATTTTTTCTGGATCACTAGGTATAAATTTGAGCGATATACAGGGTGCTGAAGAAAAATGTTTATTTTTTCGATTTTTTGACAACGCGACGGCCGATTTTCGAAATTTTTCTTCCATTCGCTTCTACTCGAAAATCGGCAACTTTTTTGATTTTTTACCTTTTTCGCTACGGGGCGCCGTTTTCTTACAGGACCGGATCCGAGATTTTTTCAAAAAACGGGCACTTTTTCATCGGCGGAAGTTCTTCAAAATCAGGAGATTTTTTTAGAAATTTGCCATACAGTAGGTCGCATTCGCAATTGAACAAAGAGATATCGACCTCTTTTCTTTTTACCTTTTTTCTACTTTTCTCGAGAACGGATATACCGATTTTTACCAAATTTCGTATGGTACTGTTCCCGGAGGCCATCTTTTTGATTTTTGAAAAAATTTTGAAAAAAAAAATTGTTTCGCTCCGGACCTAAATTTTAAATTTTTTAAATTTCACCTAAATTTTGAGCGAAAATGAAAAATATGTGCCCTCGGATAACGACATTTCGGTATATACTGGCGTTTTCAGCGTTAAAATCTCTTTCGAACCTATATGGTGCCATTAGTGTACCTCGAAAATTAAGGTGTCAAATAGGGCCCCGAGTCCGAACCTACAACTTTTTTTTTTCGTTTTTCGTCAATAAAATACAAGTCTCTCAAAATTTTTCAATTTTCTCTTCGGATTCTTAAAGAGAACGACGAGCCGCACCGAATAATTTTTTTTTCGTTTAAAAATTCCCACAGGGACGGATTCAGAGATAAAACAAAAAAATCTATTTTTTTTTTCGGACGACGCGCGCACATAAATTAAAGAACTCCTCCAAAACCGCACATAACCTCAAAAATCGCTACACGTGACGACGAGTGCACAAGTTTCGAGACGAACAATAACTATATTCGATAACGATGTCTTAAAAATTGACCAAATGCGAGCCGAATTAAAATTTTCCATTTTTTCGACGTTTTTCCAGTATATTTTTTTTAATTTTCATTTTAGAAAAATGAACGGAAAATATTCAGGAGAACGTTCTTCATACGACGCAATCAAATTTTACTATATTTCGTGAAAATTTGACTTTACACGAGCCACATCAAAATGGTCAATTTTTGTCTTATTTTTTTAATTTTTGGGGTGTAAAATTTTTTTTAGGGGTTGTAGGAGACAACCGACCCCCCAAACATCATTCATTTTTTATTATCTTTCATTTGCGGAGTCGATCTTGAAAATATTCGAAAAAAATTTTTTCACATATTTTTAAGGCTGCTGCTGCTGGCTTGAAATTTTTCATGGAAATTGGTTTTTAATTATTTTCTCAAAAACTATAAGAGATACCGGTTTCAAATTTTTACTAAAGATAAACACAGTAGATGGACGCAATTTAAAATATATTCGGTAAAAATCGGTTTATTAGTTTTTTCGTAAAAAAATCGCAAAGTTTTTGTATAATTTTGGTTCAAATACGGTCCTGGACGACGCAATTTTCAACAGACAATAATAATTTCAACGGAATTTGGTGGGGCAGGTGACGGGGCAAATTTTAAAGTATTAAACGTCCTGTTGGATTGAATACTTTCAAAGATATTAATTATATTGTGAAAAGTAAAAAAAAAATTCAGAGCAAAATTTTTCATAAATTTTATAATTTTCATAATTCTCAGCATTTTGACAGTTTTAAACATTTTTACAATATTCAACATTTTCACAATATTTAACATTTTCATTATTTTTGATATTTTCTCAATTTTCAACATTTTCACTATTTTCAACAATTTCACTATTTTAAACATTTTCATAATTTTTAATATTTTCAACATTTTTACTATTTTTAACATTTTCACTATTTTCAACATTTGCAACATTTTCACAATTTTTAACATTTTTATTATTTTTAACATTTTCACTATTTTCAACATTTGCAACATTTTCACTATTTTCAACTTTTTCACTATTTTTACCATTTGTGTCTATCTTTTTTCGTTTAGAAGTTACGACCGAATAACTGTTAAAAATTTGAAAATCTTACTTTTTGACGCAATTACTATGAAATTTGTAATTAATCGGAATATAATTAATTTTGGTAAAACCACTTGACCTATTAAGACGATTTTCGGTTTAAAATTTGCAGAACACTTTTCTTCATCGAATAGCGTGAAATCGGTTCGTGTGGTATTAAAAATGCGCCCTCTAGGGCCGAATTTGTTCTCAAAATTTACAAAAACTTTGGAATTTTTTTCGGAAAAACTATGTGGCCGATTTTCATCGAATTGAACTTAAAATACGCATATTTTTGGTCTTTACCTTCGGTAAATTTTTTAGCTTGCTAATGCGAATACTTTTTGAAAAATCTAAGAAAAACCAACATTCGCGGAAAAAATCAAAGCCTTCAAAAAATATGAAATTTTTTTTTCGTTTTTTTCATTAACGACTTCCAAATGAAACAAAATCTAAAACTAATTAAACTAGATCACTCTTTAGATCCCTTATTTCTTTGACATCAGCTCGAAAATCGGTTCATTTTTGGAAAACGTCCTATCAATTTTTTTTACCCTTTACCTCGTAGCTATTATAAAGTTTCGTAGCTCATTTGAAAGGCCTTTAAATCCTCTTAAATAGGAAAAAAGGTCTTTATTTATTCCAAAGATATGTGCCAAATATTGGCAGAACTTCAAAAATGCCTTTTTGATTGACTATGATTTTTAAACAAGTACGTTTTAAATTCTTTTATATTAACAATTCGCAAATCTATGAATATTTAAGTGATACTTAAACATGTTTACAATAAATGACGCTAGGTAAAGGCCGTAATAATCGGTCTGATGCGGAAAAAAGTTTTTTGGGCAAAGTATCTACCTATTATAGTATCGTTGATAAATGTTTTTGTGTTAATTCAATGAAACTTCATGTATATCAAAATTCATTTGTTTAAACGTATATAATACTAGAAATATTATACCGTCCTCTTTGTTTTATATAAATTTTAATCATAAATTTCTCTTATTCGTATTAAGTTGTTACCGGGCTGAAGTTACATTTAAATGCATTCATTTTTACATTCATATTTTTTTTATTAGATAAAAAAATGTAAGAGCTCAATTTTTTTATATTTTGTTACATATGCAGTCCTTAGTAAAACTACATCAAATGTTGTTTCAAAATCAGACCATGAGTCAAAAAATTTAAAAAAGAATGAAAATAATCACTTTTTCACATTTTATTTTTTTAATCGAAAACAAAAAAATGTAAGGGCTCAATTTTTATATATTTTGTTACAGATACAGTTTTTAGTAAAACTGCATAAAAAGTTTTTTCAAAATCAGACAAGGAGTCAAAATATTTAAAAAAGAAAGAAAATAATGAGTCACTTTTTCACATTTAATTTTTTTAATCGAAAACAAAAAAATTTAAGGGCTCAATTTTGTTTATATTTTGTTACAGATAGAGTCCTTTGTAAAACTGCATAAAAAGTTTTTTTTTAATCAGACCAGGAGTCAAAATATTTAAAAAAGAATGAAAATAATCAGTCACTTTTTCAAATTTTATTTTTTTTAGCGATTTTTAAAAAACTTTTTATGCAGTTTTACTAAGGATTCTATATGTAACAAAATATAAAAAAATTAAGCCTTTATATTTTTTGTTTTCGCTAAAAAAATAAAATCTGAAAAAGTGACAATTTTTTTAATTTCTTGACTTCTGGTCTCATTTTGAAAAAACTTTTTATGCAGTTTTACTAAAGACTATCTGTAACAAAATATAAAAAAATTGAGCCCTTGCATTTTTTTGTTTTCGATAAAAAAAAATAAAATCTGAAAAAGTGACTATTTTTTAATTTCTTGACTCCTGGTCTGATTTTGAAAAAACTTTTTATGCAGTTTTACTAAAGACTGTATCTGTAACAAAATATAAAAAAATTGAGCCCTTACATTTTTTTGTTTTCGTTAAAAAAAATTAATTGTGAAAAAATGACTGATTATTTTAATTTTTTTTTTAATTTTTTGACTCATGGTCTGATTTTAAAAAAACTTTTTATGCGTTTTTACTAAAGACTGTAACTATAACAAAATATAAAAAAATAGAGTCCTTAGATTTTTTTGTTTTCGATTAAAAAAATTAATTGTGAAAAAATGACTGATTATTTTAATTTTTTTTTTAATTTTTTGACTCATGGTCTGATTTTAAAAAAACTTTTTATGCGTTTTTACTAAAGACTGTATCTGTAACAAAATATAAAAAAATTGAGCCCTTACATTTTTTTGTTTTCGATAAAAAAAATTAATTTTGAAAAAATGACTGATTATTTTAATTTCTTTTAAATTTTTTGACTTATGGTCTGATTTTGAAAAAACTTTTTATGCGTTTTTACTAAAGACTGTATCTGTAACAAAATATAAAAAAATTGAGCCCTTATATTTTTTTTGTTTCCGATTAAAAAAATTAAATGTGAAAAAGTGACTGATTATTTTCATTCTTTTTTAAATTTTTGGACTCATGGTCTGATTTTGAAAAACCTTTTTATGGGTTTTTACTAAAGACTGTATCTGTAACAAAATATAAAAAAATTGAGCCCTTAAATTTTTTTGTTTTCGATAAAAAAAATTAATTGTGAAAAAATGACTGATTATTTTCATTTCTTTTAAATTTTTTGACTCATAATCTGATTTTGAAAAAACTTTTTATGCGTTTTTACTAAAGACTGTATCTGTAACAAAATATAAAAAAATTGAGCCCTTATATTTTTTTTTGTTTCCGATTAAAAAAATTAAATGTGAAAAAATGACTGATTATTTTCATTCTTTTTTAAATTTTTTGACTCATGGTCTGATTTTGAAAAAACTTTTGATGCCGTTTTACTAAAGATTGTATTTTTAACAAAATATAAAAAAATTGAGCCCTTACATTTTTTTGTTTTCGATAAAAAAAAATAAAATCTGAAAAAGTGACTATTTTCTTAATTTTTTTTTAAATTTCTTGACTCCTTCTCTGATTTTGAAAAAAGTTTTTATATAATTTTACTAAGGACTGTATTTGTAACAAAATATAAGAAATTGAGCCCTTTTTTCAAAAAAAAAAAATATAAATGTAAAAATGAATGCATTTAAATTTTAAATTTAAACTTCAGTCCAATTAAGTTGTTACAGTGTACATAATATCATACATGTTTTTAATTTATATACAGGATGTTCTAGAATTCTGGGTAATACCCTTAAAAACGTTGAGTAGAATTATTCGTAGTAGGATTTAAAAAAAGTTAATTTTTCTAATTTTACATTAGAAAGGAATAAGAGGAAATGAGCACAAGTTTTTGGCTTAAACCTAAATACTTTCCAATGTAAGTAATCTCATCATTAGATAGATTTTGCGATAACATTCACTGCACTCCCTTTATTATCGTTGCAATTTTTATTAATTTTTTTCAATCAAATTATGCAAGTTTAAGATTATAATTTGAGCACTTTTCCAAACAATGGCTCGTTATAACGTTAAAACCTACAATTTATGCCAAACCTGCAATTAAAACTAATTAAACAATATTAAACTTATAATTATAATTAAAATAAATTAATTTTCTTCTGGTTATTACATTTATCACGGTATTAAATACTTATAATCCAAGTTTTTATTTATTTTAACTACAGGGTGTAACAAAAATTTCTGCTATAAATTAAAAAATTTTATATAAACATAAATTACCCTGTTTTTTGCTATAAAAGCTTCAAATAAATCAGCGGTTTATTACATTCCACATATTCTAGTGGATATTTTTAATTCTATTTTAGGTAATATTCCAAATAATTTATGTTGATATTAGTATACAGAGTGTGAGAATGTTTTGCCGTTTTTTTCTACTCATTTAGATGCCATCTAAAATAATCAAATCAAATATTTCAAAATTTATTAAAAAGTATTTTATTTTTATTTTTAATTTCAATTTTTCATTTTTTAATATTCAATTTAAAAAATATATTTTGGAGTCATCTGATAGAGTAGGTAATTCTAAAAATTTATAGCCCTTAAACGTTTTGGTACCTCGAGTAGTTTTGAATAAATTCATTTTTTTCAGAAAAATTAACAAGAGTTTTTAACGAAATTTTGGTTCGAACGTCATATATTTGGTCATATTTCAAAAATAAAAAGTGATATCTACATGATTATTGTATGAGGATTTAAAGGATTAAAAGAGCTTTCCAATGAGATATATTAATATGCATTAATCCACCAAATGTCAATTTTGCAAATATTTAAAAAAATTTTAAAAAGCTTTTTTTTACATTTAAATTTTTCAAAAAAGTAAAAGGAGTGGTACACTCAAATTTTTTTTGTAAATAAATATGATGTCTAGGTATATTTTAAAAAATATTCGATGAAAATCTAACGATTGGTTTTTCCACAAAAAATTTCCATAAATTTTTTTGTGGAAATTGCGGCACAAATCCGGCTCTGGAGGCTTTAATATTCAATTTAAAAAATATATTTTGGAATTGCTTGATAGAGTAAGCAATTCTAAAAATTTAGAACTTTTTAACATTTTTATACCTCAAGTAGTTTTCTAGAAATTCTCCTTTTTTAGAAAAATTAAGTTTTTAACGAAATTTTGGTTCGAACGTAATATTTTTGGTCATAATTTAAAAACTAAAATTGATATCAACATGATTTTTTTACGAGGATTTAAAGGATTAAAAGAACTTTCTAATGAGGTATATTAATATGCGTTGATGTACCAAATATAAAAATCTTGCAAATATTTCAAAAAATTTTAAAAGGCATTTTTTTTTTAATTTCAATTTTTCAAAAAAGTAAAAGGAGTGGTGTACTCAAATTTTTTTTATAAATAAATATAATGTCTAGGTATATTTTAAAAAATATTCGGTGAAAATCCAACGATTGGTTTTTCCACAAAAAATTTCAATAAGTTTTTTTGTGGAAATTGCGGTACAAATCCGGCCCTGGAGGTTTTAATATTCAATTTAAAAAATATATTTTGGAATCACTTGATAGAGTAGGCAATTCTAAAAATTTAGAGCCTTTTAATATTTTTGTACCTCAATTAGTTTTCTAGAAATTCTCCTTTTTTAGAAAAATCATGTTTTTAACGAAATTTTTGTTCGAACGTCATATTTTTGGTCATAACTCAAAAACGAAAAGTGATATCAATATGATTTTTTTTCGAGGATTTAAAGGATTAAAAGGGATTTGCAATAATGTATACCACCAAATTACTCATTACATAATTTTTAACAAAAATTCAACTCGTATGATAATTAATGAGTTTAAATTACTATATGCACTTGAAACTAAAATCATAGAAATCACGCTAAGGTCATTATCATTCGTGATGTGCTTGTACACACTGATACACACTCGATTATCTCAATCTAAATAATAAAGTAACAAATGGCCTCAGTCAAAAAGTGAGTGTAGTGCGAGCAACAATAAAATTTATAGAAATTTAAGTTTTTATGCAGCGGTTTATAGTGACATAACCTATTAAAATGTATTTTTTGGTGCTTAGAATCGTAAATATGATGATTAAGTGATTAAGTACTACATTCCATGTAGGCTTAAAAGGTGAGATTACAGTGAATGCGAACGCACCTTCAAATGCAGCTAGGTGAACCAGCCTTCACCTCCACAGAAAAGCCACAAGGTTTTAGTTACAGTTTGAACTCAGTTCTCACCAATCTCGCCACTAAGCACTAATTAGGCTTTTAATAAATCCATTTATTACACTATTAATTGATTAGTCGATGCTTTAATAGAATAAGGTTGTTTATTTAAAAAATTCAAAATACAAGGACGGTTTTATGTGGTTTTTCGTGTTAACATCAACAATTTAATACAAAAAATAAATATAGTAAGTTTTATTTACAACATTTTTTATAGCTTTTATATTTAGCCATAATTGTTGGTTTTAATTTGTGATTTAATTAGGATTTGTGCAGACTTTTAAATTAATTTATTTATAATTGTTGGCTTTTTTGTTGTTATAATTGATTTATAATTTTTAAGAAGAACATGTGTTGCTGTAAAAAATTTGAAACACTACTATAATTATTAATCACAAAAGATTTCACCTTTTTTTTTAATTTTCCTATTTTTTTTTTGTTTATTGAAATAATTATATATTCAAATCAGTTTACTGCTAAATATAGTTAATAACTTTTTTATTGTTATATTGTTTTATTGTTATAAATATTTTTATCTATATATTTAATATACCATGGTACAATAATGGAAAGCGTTTTACTGGAAAATATTAATGGTAACCTTGGAAAATTCGTGTTTTTTTTAAGAAAATCCAAATTTTAGGCACGATTTGATCTAAAAAATTGGTAATAACTTTTTTATTGTTGCAGGTATTTTTATAAAATTTTGTACATTTATTCATGATACCACTACTTAATAATGGTAAAAATTTTGTCGGAAAATTCTAATGGAAACATGGGAAAATTCATGATTTTATACATTATTTCATATTTCACTCATTAATATTTTTGGAACTTAAATTACAAAATTGTTAATAACTTTTTTATTGTTGCAGAAATTTTTACAAAATTTTGTCCGTGTATTTGTAATACTACTACTTAATAATGGTAAAATTTTTGTCGGAAAATTCCAATGAAAACATGGGAAAATTTATGGATTTCAAAAAAAATTTCTATCGATTCTTTTTGAAAATTGCATTACTTTTATGTTAATAATTAATTGCTTGATGAATATTTGGAATAATAATTTTATAACAAGAAATTTTTAATCTTTGCTTTAAATTTAAATATTATTTAAATTATTGCTTAATCTGCAATTTTCTCTCATTAATTTTTATAAATAAGCAGTAAATAGGTGTTACGCTTTTATTAATTTAATTATAACTTCCATCCATCAAAATAAAATGTGTTATAAAGCAGTTATCATTATTAGAAAAAAATCCATAAATGCATAAATTTGAAAATTTTATTTGCTGCAAGTAATTATTAATTTCGATTCTTTTAAGAATGAAATTTGAATAAAAACGAAAGTAACCATTTAAAAATATAATTTATTTCTTAATTATACTTGATTGAAATTGAAATCTCTTACATCCTGGTTTTAATATAAATTTCTTAACAATTATAAAAACTGTTTAATCAAATTTTAACTACTTGCATAAGAAGTGTGTTTAGTTAATGATTTTGGCAAAGGTTACTACAATTTTGACACGTATTTTAAAATAGATCAGCCTAAATTACTGACTTTAAAACTAGTGCACTTGTGCCTTAGTTAATTTTATTTTATTACTTATAAAACTGATTTAATTTATGTTAATAATTTTTAGTAAAATAGATAAAAATTTTATTTTTTTTCTTGAAAACTATAAAAGTTAGCGATTTCAAATTTTTACGGAAGGTAAACACGGTGGATAGACACATTTTAAAAAATATTTGGTTAAAATCGGTTTATTAGTTTTTTTGGAAAAAAAACGTAAAGTTTCACAAAATTTTAGTGCAAATACGGCTCTGGACGATTCAATTTTAAACAATTTTTTTTTATTTTGCAAATATTTATTGAGGTAGTGACTGGACGAATTTTTGGCTATAAAGATATTAATTATTTTGTGAAAAGTAATAAATTTTCGAGCAAAATTGTAGCTGCATTTTCAGTCATAACTCGAAAATTAAAAGAGATAGCAAAGTGATTCTTTTTTTGTCGTAAAGTTGACTTTAAGAACTTTTGAAGGAGATGTAATTAGTGGGGGTAAAATAAAATTTGAGGGGTTAATTATATCGAATCGCGTCAAAAATTAAGACTTTTTTAAATGTGATTTTAACAAAATTATTTTTTCGTCATTTTTTTTTAATTTAAAGAAAAAAAACTATACGTAGGCAATTTTGGTTTAGGGAGTACATTCCAATAAGTTTTTAAAATTGAAAATCGGTTTAAAAATAGTCCTTAAATTCAAAATTTCGACTTTATTTGTGAATAACTTCCGAACCCGTTCGAAAATAAAAAATCCCTATGCGCTACCGGATGTAGAATTTATTCTTTTATAAGATAGTGTAGAAAAATGTAATCATTTTTGTAAACTGTGGGCCCCACCGGTACAAACAACTGGCCACGTCATGCCTGAATTTTTTTAACAATTTACGTTTGATTTTTTTCTAAAGCCCACGTTAAATATTTAAAAACGTTGATTTTTTTTCTTATATTTATTAACGTAATAAGTAAAATAAAAAATATTTGGTTGTTATAGCTGGCTTCCATCAAAAGTTACGAATTTTTAAAATCGGCGTAGAAAAACCACGAAACACCAAACACCCCAAAAGTATGGAAAAAATTGAGGTATCAAAAAAAAGCGTCCGTTGTTACTCAATAGGTGGTATGTGAATTATAAATCAAAAAACGCGATTTTTTTTTTAAAATTGACAATTTTGAAGATTTTTTTTCAGCTCCAAATAAAATAAAATTTGTACCCTACTAAAAATTTTATGATGCAATCCGAATTTTTAAACGAAAAAATTTAATTGATTTTAGTTATTAAAGAAATTTCATAAATTACACCAATTTTATAAAAAAAATGCTGGGAAAAAACTATCACTTGGTTTAATTTTCCCACTCAATTCGTTAAATGTCATTGATTAAAACTGAAGCACGATTTAACCTTTATTGTAAAACTTTCATAATTTATTTGTTAAAGCAAGGAATACTTAAAAAACATTTCTGAAGAATGATTGTTAGTTCTTTATGTCATTTATTATTTGAAGGTGCGTTTCCTTTATTTTACCGCATTTTTTTTTTTAATAAACTAATAATTAAAAAAAGAAGAAACTAATCTTGTTTGTACACTAACAATTTTTTGGTGTCATTAACGCTGTTGTTAGAGAAGTAAGTCGTTTGTTTTGTCAATTACTTATTTTTTCCTAGAATAATAATGTAATGTAAGCAATTAAATAATTTTTGTGGTTTTGTTTACACGCAGGAACAAACTAAATTAGCAATTGAAGAAAAATACTATACGAAAATATTTAAAAAATCCAATATTCTCTTTTCGATTTTGAAAAAAATCGGAAAAAAAAAATTTTTAAGGCTTGAGATTTTTCATGGAAATTGGTTTTTATTTTTTTTTCTCGAAAACTTTAAAAGCAGCCGGTTCTAAATTTTTACCAAAGGTAAACACCGTAGATAGAAGCGTTTTAAAAAATATTTAGTTAAAATCGGTTAAATAGTTTTTTTGGAAAAAATTCATAAAATATTGGTTATATTTTGGTACAAGTACAGCTCTGGAAGGCGCAATTTTAAACCATTTTTTTTTTATTTTTGTGAATATTTATAGAGAGGGTTTAGGGAAGAATTTTGAGCCATTAAACGTCACGGTGGTGTTTATGGTTTCGAAAATATTAATTATTTTGTGAAAAATTTCAGAGCAAAATTTTGAGTCAAAACGGAGATTTTGCTTATTTTAGCTACATTTTCAGTCATAACTCGAAAACGAAAAAAGATAGCGAGGTGATTCTTTTTTTGTCGTAACGTGAACGTTGTAAGATTTTAGGGAAGGTGTATTACATGGGGATGAAATAGAATTTGAGG
This sequence comes from Stenus bimaculatus, assembly GCA_963971135.1. Classification (NCBI taxonomy): domain Eukaryota; kingdom Metazoa; phylum Arthropoda; class Insecta; order Coleoptera; family Staphylinidae; genus Stenus; species Stenus bimaculatus. The sequence continues at coordinate 2,706,895 of OZ020183.1, forward strand.
GGTTGATTAAACCGAAACGCGTCAAAAATTGCGACTTTTTTTAAATGCGGAATATTTTTTCGTTATTTTTTTGAAATTCAAAAAACCCTATGCGTGGGTGATTTTGGTTTTACGAGTAGATTCAACTGAACTTTTAAAATTGAAAATCGGTTAAAAAATGGTACGGCCGAAGGAACTCACTCCTAAATTCAAAATTTCGACTTTACTTTGGCATAACTTCCGAACCCCTTCGAAAATAAAAATTTCCTACGCGCTACCGGATGTAGAATTTATTCTTTTATAAGGCAGTATAAAAAAATTTAATCATTTTTGAAAACAGTGGGCGCCAGTGGTAAAACCACCCGGCCGCGTTTGACGCAATTTTTTGAACATTTTACGTTTGATTTTTTTCTGAAGCAAAGAACAAAAATTAAGAGGTGCCAATTTTTTTGCTTATAAATATTAATGTAATAAGCAAAATAAAAAATATTCGACCATAATAGCCGACCCCTATCAAAAGTTACGAATTTTCAAAGTCCGCGTCTATTTAGCATCAAAAACAATGCGCGATTTGGAGAATGCCAAAAATACATAAATAAATAAGATATCAAAAAAGGCACTCGTCTAAGCAAAAATAAATGGAATGCGGATTGGGAATCAAAAAAATGCGATTTTTTTGCATTGGTGGATTTTGAGATGAGTCTCCAAAAAAACGCTAAATTTGTACACTCTGCGTCTCGGCGCCGTGGCGCTACACCGTTGCACCTGGAGACTTAAAAATGGTCACTGACTATCCTAGGGATGTGAAAATAAAAAGGACCAAATTTCGTCGTTTCCCTTTAAAACCGAACGGGGGGGCGATTTTTTAAAGTTGACGCCGATGAAAACTGGAAAAAAACAAGAAAAATCGACCGTCTTTGGAAATTTTTTTCAGAATGTTAGGGTGCTTGAAAAAATTTGAAATTCGAACCTCGTTTAGAATCGAGATCTTTCTTTACGATGCAACCGGAATTTTTAAAATCTGACACAAAAAACTACCCTTTTCGTGGCTCCCCCCAAAAAACGTCCGATTTTAAAAATAGAAAATTTCAACTCTCTCCGAAAAAAAAAAATAGCTTCCCGTTCCTTACGGTTTTAGTATTATTCGCCAGAATTTAACTTAATGACTCATGAAGTTTTCTTTTATAAATACCACCCATGTGGCACAAGAAATTAACTAATCAATGAATAAGTCTTACCGTTGTTTTGTACTAGGTATGTACATAATAAATACTAATCATAAAATTTCTTGGACGTGGTTTGTAGCTAATGAGGCCTGTCATTTATCTGCATTTTTTTTTTCTCGTTGAATAAATTAGATAATTCCCCATTGATGCAGAATTTTTGTTGTACACGGTCTACTAATTACTAGAGTACCTACTACCATTTTTTAAGTGATCTATTATTACCCCATTTAAGTATCTACAGATAATAATGCATAAATTAATTTTTAAATTATAACTTTATTTTTTTTTTCAGAGTTGTGCAGTGGTGAATCTCTTCCGGAAGTCGAAATAATCAGTCTTTTGGAGGAGCAAATACCCAAGTATAAATTACGAGCAGACACTCTTACTAAATTTGGGGGTAAGTGGTTAATTTAATTTTTATTCAAGCAAACGTAGGCGATGATGAGAAAATGTTGGAAAAAAATTTCTCATGCACTTATTCCTGAAGATCATTATTTAAATTGCAAAAATTATATGAATTAATCAAGATAATTAATACAATTGCGTTTTTAACATTATAAAACTGCAATAAATTTTATAACCTAGATATTTTTTATAAAATATTTTGGTCGATTAGTTTTTTCATAATAAAATATTTACTAAAATTTGGGCACAAATCCAGTTTTGGAGAGTTTATTTACAAACTTTCAAATATTTTATAAATATGATCGGAAAATACAATTAATTCATTAAATTTTAAACCTTTAAACGTTTTTGTACCACGTTTAGTTTTCGAGCAATCAACTTTTTTGTGAAAAATCTTAAATTTAAGGAAAATAAATTTGATATGCACTTCTTGAAATTGCATCATTAGTGAAAGCTTTGAGACTTTCGTTTGTTTGCGTCGGTAATTCAATGCAAAATTAAAAACAATCTTTCAAAAAAATATTTTTTATAGATGTTTTTAAAACGTGCGTTTCCGTTTTACAATTGAAATTTTATTAAAACGCATGGGAAATTCGCAGGAGAAGCAGTTAACTTAAACGCATTGTTCTTAATATTTATGGAAGACAAGGTGCATTGTTTTTATTTTTTTAAGTTTACTTCAATGTTGAATTATGCATTATGTAAATTTCAGTTGGTTTTATTAACCACGCATTAAATTCATAGCACTTCTAGGTGATTTTTTGAAAATTCTAAGCAAATTTTCACAATTTTTCTAAAATTAACATTGGAATTTTACTACAAAATTTTAGTTATTAATAAATAATAATATCATAAACAATTGTACAAAATTTTGTAAAAATATTTTTAAAAATAAAAAAGTTATTAACAATTTTGTAACTCAAGTTCTAAAAATATTAATGACTGAAATACGAAATAATTTATAAAATCATGACTTTCCCTATGTTTCCATTGGAATTTATTAACAATTTTGTTACTCACGTACCAGCTTGAATTTTGTATACAGTGCGGTCATAAATTAAATCCCCCCCCCCCCCGCTAACTTTTGAACGGTTATGTTTTTGATTCTGAAAATTTGTCTACCTAGGAATCTAATTGCGAACTTTCTAATAAAAGTATTTTTGATTTAGTGGAACTTCCGGTTATACCGGAAGTTCCACAAAATCAAAAATACCTTTATTAGCAAGTTCGCAATTAGATTCCTCAGTAGACAAATTGTCAGAATCAAAAACATAACTGTTCAAAAGTTAGCAGGGGAGGGGGGGATTTATTTTATGTCCGCACTGTATGAATATAGCAGCCCTTAAAAATGACGTGTATTACTTTGAATTAATAAACACCATAAATAGATGTTGTAACTGTATCTTCCAATTAGTAAATCCCGCTAGTTTGCACGTAACTACTATTATCACATGCGTATAAAATAATTCCTGATTAAAATGCAATTCTTTAGTCTAAAGATCACACATAAACAATGTGGTATTTAAAGGATTCTCCGCTCAGAATTTATTCTGAGCTGATTTAAAACAGTAGTTAAGACTTCATTACATGATAGACGACTCGACTTGAAGGTTGTCTTATATTGTAGCCGTGTAATGACCGCTGTTAATATAATTTTTTTAATTTTTTACAGTGATTACATTAGTTAGATAACGATACTCCTTCGTGACTTAAAGTTTCATACTTTGGCTTCGCATAAACTCGCAATAATCCTTGCAATTCCCCCCCCCCCAAATGATCTAAAATTACAAATCATAGTGTATTTACCTTATATCAGTAATAGAGTGATAATGTGGTGGGTGTTTGTGTTAATATATTTTTTAACCAATTATGTAAAATCATTTCAAAAATTATTTTGTTACCTTGGTTTTTTTTTTTTGAAGAACATTTTAATCATATCTGTACATATATTAGTGATAAGAAAATTTAACAAACTTTTACCTTACACAAAATAACCTTGTCTATTGTTTCAGGATACGAAAATCAGGATTGGTTTATTCCTTCCCCTGCACTTCAAGTCAACGAAGGCGATCTTAAATTGTCCCCGGATCAAATCCGGGAAACGCTCAACTATTTTCGTAAGCAACCGATTATAGTCTTAATTAATTGATTAAATAATTATGTTTTAGTCTTATGTAGTGATCGTGTAAGCCAAATGAGCAAGGCTTACGATGATATAGAAGCAGTCACTAGGCTTCTGGAAGAAGTAAGAATATTTTAGGAGTGATATATTTTTTTTAAATCCTGAATTTTTAGAAAGAAAAAGATTTGGAATTGACGGCGAGAATTGGAAAAGAACTTTTACAAGCTAACAATAAATTAGAGTCAACTGTTACTAATTTGGAATTGGAATTACGCACAGCTAACGAAAAATTAACGCAGCTCAGTCATGAGGTCGGAAAAAAAACGGAGCTTATTCAAATTCTCACTAATGACATCGAGGATACTGGAATTGACACAGGACCTTATACCGGAAAGATAAATTTAGACCTTATGCAAAAACGAATTTGTAAGTTTTTTCTCGAAAATCTATAATTTTTATTAAATGACTAATGTTATTTTTAGCTTCGTTAGAGGACGAAAATAAAGCATTAAAAAACGAATATTGTCGCCTGGCTGAAAATACCGACGAAGTTGAAGCACAAGAAGCTCGTTTAATTAAGGATATAACGGGACAATTAGGTACCTAAAATTTTTTTTTACATTTTTAAGGTGTTAAATTTTTTTTTGGGAGAATTCATATACTTTTTATTATCTTTCGTTTCGATCTTGAAAAATTCGAAAAAAAAATTGAGAAATTTTTCATGGAAATCGGTTTTTATTATTTTTTTTCTCGAAAACTATAAAAGGTAAACACCATCAATAGACGCATTTTAAAAAATATTTGGTTAAAATCGGTTCATTAGTTTTTTTTGGAAAAAAAATCACAGTTTTGGGAATTTATGAGAAATTTATGAATTAAATTAAATTACGGGACCCCTACGGGGGTGGGGATAATAATTGCCATTTCCTTAAGGCTTAAGTATTATTGATGATAATTCAAATATTTTTTTAAGTATTGCATCCTAAATAAGAACATACTAAAAAATGTATTTATTGTTTTGTAAATATTTTGAAAAAACTTAAACTTTGATGAGAAATTTATGAAGTAAATTAAATTACGCGGCTTCTACGGGGGTGGGGATATTCATTAACATTTCCTTAAGGCTTAAGTATTGTTGATGATAATTCAAAAATTAGATTATAAGTATAAGCAAAACGCCGAGCCAAAGCGTTAAGTGATTTGTTTTGTAATTGATTATAAATAGCCTGGCGTGTGTTGCGCAATTCACCGGCTAAACTGATTACGCGAAAGTTCATTCTTACTCAAAAAAATCGAGTTCTTTAATTATTTAATTTTCAGCCTGCACAAATACGAATATGACGCTCTTGGAAGACGCACTGGATAGGCAAAAAGAAGAGAATAGACTTCAACACGAACAAATTCTTGCCCTACATGGAAAACTGCAAGAAACCGAACTTAAATTACATAAGGTTTGTTATTACAATTTATATTAAATTATATTAATTTAATCATTCTATTTTTAGTTCATGACTGATAATGACGAAATGAATAGTTTATTACAAATAACTAGAGAAAACCAAAGTAGCATCGCGTTAGAATTGGCTGACTTCAAACAAAGGTATTACGAAGTCGAAGCGTTATTAAGAGATGCACAAGATCAGCTACGAAAGCTGCGGCGTAAACAAATGCCTACAGCGAGAAGCTCCATGTTTCCCTCCCTCACAGGTCAAACCACCGGGCTTTTTGAAAGCCTACAAAGCGAACTCGAAATGTCGATTCATTCGGAATTTAGCCTCGATAGTGGTATATCAAATCTTGAAACGCCGCAGTATAAAAGGGTTTTTGAAACAGTTCGTTGTGCGTCACAAAATTCAATTAACAGCACTGAGAGTTTTGCGAGTCTAAGCTCATCAGGAATAGGCGGTTGTGTAAATTCATCTGGTTATAATATGTCTGGCCCCCGAATGAGTATACGACCGCAACTTGAAACGAATTTACGAAGATCCAGTGGTTCAATTTATAGCAGCAGTAGCCTGGGGTACCCCAGCTTAGATTCAACCGGTCATTCAGATACCGATTCTAGTCAAACTGATTCCGAAGAAGGATATCCGTAGGTTTTTTTATTTATTTAAGTTATTTGTAGAGTAATTTCATATTTTTAGTGGTCCTCCGCAAAAAGGTGTACCTGGAGTCCCAGGCGCTGCAGATTTAGAAGCCGCCTTAAAAAGGCTTACACCATCTGAAATTTTAGCTCGAAGGGCTAATTTACAACATGGACCTACGTATGGAGGGTAAATATTTTTAAAAATAATCTTACAATTTATTAACAATTTTTTTTTTAATCCCATTCTGATTAATTTACAGAAGGTAATTAATTTTTTCTTTAAATAATAAAAAAAATTAATAATGGTTATTTTTTTTTTAGGTTTGAAGGGGAAGGTTTCTTACCGTACGGTTGTAGGACTCCTGATAGTCTTATGTCAACTGGTTCAATAGGGTATCCACAATGGCGTCTTCCAGAAAAACTACAAATTGTCAAACCAATGGAAGGATCGCAAACACTCCACCATTGGTCTCAATTGGCACAACCTACTTTCGGTGGATTATTAGAAGAACGTCCTGGTGTTAAAATTAAAGGCGGTAAAGAACTTGAAGATATGGGATTAGAAACGTACGCTTTAAGTGATTTAGGTAAGTAATTTATAAAAAAAATTACAAAAAAACTGGATTTCAATTCTCCACGCGTAAATTTGGTTGCTTAAAATTGAACATTGAAGCTACAAGTAGAATTTTATTTTTCTAAACAACTTATTTTATAAAATTATACAGCACGCCACTGGACGATTCCAAAAATTTACATAATATCATTTTGGTTACCTATTGAATTGTAGTTTATATTGCAAAAACAATTTTTGAAAAAGCTTTAACCGTTTAAAAGTTATTAAAGTTTTTGTACAAATATTTATAATTTTCAATTGAATTTTATGCTGAGCAACACAAAGAATCATACAGCATGTGACTGGTTGATTCAAAAAAATTGTAAAATATCATTTTAGTTACCTATTAAATTGTATATTATGGAACAAAAATAATTTTTGAAAAATCTTTAACCGTTTAAAAGTTATTAACCTTTTTGCAAAAATATTTATAGTTTTCAATTGAATTTTATGTTGAGTGACACAAAAAAATCATACAGCTCCCGGCTACTTGATTCAAAAAATTTGTAAAAAGATCATTTTAGTTACCTATTAAATTTAGATTATGGTACAAAAGTAATTTTTGAAAAATCTTTAACCGTTTAAAAGTTATTAATGTTTTTATAAAAATATTTATAGTTTTCAATTGAATTTTATGTTGAGCAACACTAGAAAATCATATAGCACGGCACTGGTTGATTCAAAAAATTTGTAAAATATAATTTTATTTATCTATTAAATTGTAGATTATGGTACAAAAATAATTTTTGAAACATCTTTAACAGTTTAAAAGTTATTAACGTTTTTGCAAAAATATTTGCATTCATGTGTAAATTTGGTTGCCTAAAAATTTAAGAACAACTTCTCAAACTGGATTTCAATTCTCCACGCGTAAATTTGGTTGCCTAAAACTGAACATTGAAGCTACAAGTAGAATTTTATTTTTCTAAACAACTTATTTTATAAAATTATACTGCACTCCACTGGAAGATTCCAAAAATTTGAAAAATATCATTTTGGTTACCTATTAAATTGTAGATTATAGTACAAAAATAATTTTTAAAACATCTTTAACAGTTTAAAAGTTATTAACGTTTTTGCAAAAATATTTGCATTCATGTGTAAATTTGGTTGCCTAAAAATTTAAGAACAACTTCTCATATTTTTTTGGTCGAAAGTTTTTTTAATAAAATTATATAAAATTAAAATAAAAACAAAAACCAACTGTAAACATCTAAAAATTAATATAACTTAATTTTTGACGAAAAAAAATTAATAAATTTAAAAAATAAGAATGAGAATGAGAATGTTCTTAACATTAATTAATTTGCAGAGGAAGACGAAGATTACACAAATCCCGGAAAATTATTTGATAGTTCAGCACCGATTTATACTTTTACTAATAGCACAGTTCTTCACCCCGATGATGGCACAATGATAACTGCAAGTAACGTGGGTAGTAGAGTAGCTTCCGTTTGTGCAAGTACCCAAAATTCCCCCCCTCAAACCCCAAGAGGATTATCAAGACGTAATTCCTGTTCCACCTTCTCAACAACTTACGGACTTGCAAAAATGCTTAATGAAAGAGGTAACCTCACAATTCATTTTGAAAAAATAAATAAAACCAAAGAAATTTTTAGGTATAAAAGCGGTTACACCTTCAGCAATACCAACTCCTTGTGATGCAAACAGCTTTACACCAACAGCAACTCCTTGCAATAGCCCATTAGGTTCACCTTGTATGTCAAGGAGTAGCTCACCGGAACCTGATGACGATTTCAGTTTCCCACAATTAATCCTTAATTCAATGCCGGAATTTGTGCAACAAACTATTGGAGGTGGTGCACGCAAGAAAGTTCCTGTAACTCGAGAGTCGAGAATATCAAAACGATCACAAAAACCTGATAAAAACGTAAGTAATCATAATAAATATGAATTAATTTAATTAAAAAAATTCTTTTATAGAATTTGGTAGGAAGAGTTGAACGTATTGGGATTACTAATTTAATGAGTGGCCCGGGAGGTTTATCACTTTCAGGCGGAATGTATTCGAGGCCATTACTTACAAGTCCAATGGCACAATTAACCTGTCTTTTACCTAGTCATAGTTACGAAAATCTTTCTTCGATCACCGAAGCATCACCTTCAAATAATCAACCAATGAATCAATCAGGTAAATAATTTATAAAACATGAAATTTAGTAGTTTATCAAATTTTTTATAGCCCAACCTAATTCATTGGGTATTCCTGGTAAACCTGGGACGGATTCTCTTAAGAAACGTTTAGAACAATTAAACGCACGCAAGCAGAGACGACAACAAGCAGGAGGAGGTCAAACTAGACCTGATTTAGGAACAGTAGCTAATAAAAAAACAATTGAAGTCGAACAGACAACTTCGTTAGGAACATTAAGCTCGTTACTATTCGGAAGAAAGGGTGGTTTATTTTAAATTTAATTACAGTTTGTAGATTTAAACGAGATTATTAAAAAGCATTTAGTTAGGAACATGATGTAAAGTATTATATTAGTAATCTGGCAACATAAGGCTGTTATTTTCAGTAAGGAGTAAAAATGTTATATCGTATACTGCCCTTATTTGGCATTTTATTAAAAAACGATTAATTACAGTAAACGTACATTGAGTATAAAATACTGATTGTTGATCAGATAACCCCTAACTATTTGAATCTCAACTTTTTTATTTAAAAAAACCGTTTAAGTATTAAGTTTCAAAAAAAAACATTTCCAATGTGGTTAAAATTATTATACGATAATAAATTAAATAATACCATTAAATATTTAAAGATATTTAATAGGTGTAATTTAATTTTCACCAATTCCATTGCGATTAAATGCAATAATTTTAAACAATGGAAATCTTTACTGTAATTTTTTGTCCTATTACTGACTTTTAGACACTGGAGATTAGCTGTGATTTATTTTCAGTTTCTAGTATTTTTTTTTGTATATAATTGTAGGATTTATGCAATTTGCCGCAACTTAAGGCAATAATTTTAACCAAAATGTATTGATGGCAGCCAATATTTATTCAAACATCTTAATTTATTTGTTTTGTACATACTTCTACATATACTCAGTTTTTAGTTAGAAAATACAGTTGCAGTAGATCTTAAAACTTAAAATGTTACAGTTGTAACGAATTTTTTTCGTTTTAACATTTTGGCTTTGTTATAGATGCAACAATTTGTATTATATTATATTGGTGCAAGATTTACTAAGAAAAATAATGTGATTATATTTATTTTTACTTAATATAATTTCTATAAATATATTCGTTAAGCTATTAATTTTCTACTTTTTTATCCCCAATGACACAACAAATTTATCTCGCTTTAAAAATCTAAAAACAATTTTAATATTCATTAATAATTATTTAACAACGCTTGCATACATTAATTTATTAAAATTCGTTAATTTAGCGTTTCATTTTTATATAGGCAACTTCTTATGCAGCATGTTAAGTTGCCTAAATTTACATGCCCTAATACCAAATCAAAAATTTTCGTTTTATTCACGCAAAACGAAAAGTTAAGTTTTGGTACCAGGAAGTTATGATGTGCGAGGAGGTATTTTATTAAACTAAAATTATTCAAATACCTCCTTAAATGTTATAACCTCCTGGTACGAAACTCAAAATTGACAAAATTGCTAGCAAAACGTAATTTTAAGATTTGGTACCAGGAGGTTATGATGTGCGAGGAGGTATTTTTATAAATTAAAATTTTTCAAATACCTCCTCCAATATTATAACCTCCTGGTACAAAACTCAAAATTTACAAAATTGCGAGCAAAACGTAATTTTAAGATTTGGTACCAGGAAGTTATGATGTGCGAGGAGGTATTTTTATAAATTAAAATTTTTCAAATACCTCCTCCAATATTATAACCTCCTGGTACCAAACTCAAAATTTGCAAAATTGCGAGCAAAACGTAATTTTAAGATTTGGTACCAGGAGGTTATGATGTGCGAAGAGGTATTTTATTAAATTAAAATTATTCAAATACCTCCTCCAATATTATAACCTCCTGGTACCAAACTCAAAATTTGCAAAATTGCGAGCAAAACGAAAAGTTAAATTTTGGTACCAGGAAGTTATGATGTGCGAGGAGGTATTTTATTAAACTAAAATTATTCAAATACCTCCTTAAATGTTATAACCTCCTGGTACGAAACTCAAAATTCACAAAATTGCTAGCAAAACGTGATATTAAGATTTGGTACCAGGAGGTTATGATGTGCGAAGAGGTATTTTATTAAATTAAAATTATTCAAATACCTCCTCCAATATTATAACCTCCTGGTACCAAACTCAAAATTTACAAAATTGCGAGCAAAACGAAAAGTTAAATTTTGGTACCAGGAAGTTATGATGTGCGAGGAGGTATTTTCTTAAACTAAAAAATTATTCAAATACCTCCTTGAATATTATAATCTCCTGGTACCAAACTCAAAATTTGCAAAATTGCGAGCAAAACGTAATTTTAAGATTTGGTACCAGGAGGTTATGATGTGCGAGGAGGTATTTTTCTAAATTAAAATTTTTCAAATACCTCCTCCAATATTATAACCTCCTGGTACAAAACTCGAAATTTACAAAATTGCGAGCAAAACGTAATTTTAAGATTTGGTACCAGGAAGTTATGATGTGCGAAAAGGTATTTTATTAAACTAAAATTATTCAAATACCTCCTTAAATGTTATAACCTCCTGGTACGAAACTCAAAATTTACAAAATTGCTAGCAAAACGTAATTTTAAGATTTGGTACCAGGAGGTTATGATGTGCGAGGAGGTATTTTTATAAATTAAAATTTTTCAAATACCTCCTCCAATATTATAACCTCCTGGTACCAAACTCAAAATTTACAAAATTGCGAGCAAAACGAAAAGTTAAATTTTGGTACCAGGAAGTTATGATGTGCGAGGAGGTATTTTCTTAAACTAAAAAATTATTCAAATACCTCCTTGAATATTATAATCTCCTGGTACCAAACTCAAAATTTGCAAAATTGCGAGCAAAACGTAATTTTAAGATTTGGTACCAGGAGGTTATGATGTGCGAGGAGGTATTTTTCTAAATTAAAATTTTTCAAATACCTCCTCCAATATTATAACCTCCTGGTACAAAACTCGAAATTTGCAAAATTGCGAGCAAAACGTAATTTTAAGATTTGGTACCAGGAGGTTATGATGTGCAAAGAGGTATTTTGTTAAACGATAATTATTCAAATACCTCCTCGAATATTATAACCTCCTGGTACCAAACTCAAAATTTACAAAATTGCGAGCCAAACGTAATTTTATGATTTGGTACCAGGAGGTTATGATGTGCGAAGAGGTATTTTAATAAAATGAAATTTTTCAAATACTTCCTCGAATATTATAACCTCCTGGTACGAAATTCAAAATTAAAAAGTTAGCAGCAAAATGATTTATTTAATTTGTACACGATTTTTCGATTTATTAATTAATCAGAATGAAGTTAGCTACGACCTGAAGTTATCAACGGAATGAAGTTAGCTACGACATGAAGTTATCAACGCAATGAAGTTAGCTACGAAATGAAGTTAGCAACGGAGTGAAGTTAGCAACGCAATGAAGTTAGCAACGAAATGAAGTTGGCAACGAAATGAAGTTGGCAACGAAATGAAGTTGGCAACGAAATGAAGTTGGCAACGAAATGAAGTTGGCAACGAAATGAAGTCGGCAACGAAATGAAGTCGGCAACGAAATGAAGTCGGCAACGAAATGAAGTTGGCAACGAAATGAAGTTGGCTACGACACGAAGTTATCAACGGAACGAAGTTGGCTACGACACGAAGTTATCAACGCAATGAAGTTAGCTACGAAATGAAGTTAACAACGCAATAAAGTTAGCTACGACATGAAATTATCAACGGAATGAAGTTAGCAACGCAATGAAGCTAGCTATAAAAATCAAAATTTAATTATTCATACAAAAAAGAAAAGCCAGCTGATCCAGTAAATAAGATGTAACGTTCATTATTGACACTATTCAACAGTTTTGAATAAATGTCAAAATTTCTTTAATTTTGCGTTTAATTTATTTAATAGGCATCCTCTTATGCAGCATGTATAGTTGCCTAATTTTGTATGTATTAGGCAAATACCTCCTCGCCTATTATAACATCCTGATACAAAGTCGAAAGTTTTCATTTAACGAAAAATGAAAGTTCTGTTTTGGTACCAGGAGGTTATGATATGCGAGGAGGTATTTCTCCGATTTACGAAAAATCAAGCAACCAAACATACTGTACATTTGGTTGCCTATATTAATAGTACATTTTAAATTTGTAACATTTCGATTTAATGTCAGGAAATCATGCAACAAAATTATATCGTGGCAATTCAACAATTCTTGATGATTAATTTAAAAACTGCAGCAGGTTGAATTTTGTGACACCTGGCTTAAGTCACATAACCTAAAAAAACTTTTGAAAATGTTTCAGTAATGCATTATACAAACCCTTTTATTCGAATAGTTTTTATAACAGGTTTTTTCTTAGGTACATTTCTTGCTATAATACTTACCCATGATAAACAATTAAAATCGAGTGTGACACGTAAAAGTAGTTCACCATACGAAAAATGGTTACAAAAAAAGGGTTTGTACCATTTAAAAAAAAGCCTGGATGAGATTAGATATGGCAATAAAAGCTATGATTTAGAATCCGAGTTTCTTCATAGCGAAATTACAATTATGTGTATAATCTTAGTTCGTAACAAAAAAAATGCAGAAGCAGCTCAAGCAACGTGGGGAAAAGGTTGTAATGAAATTCAATTACTGGAAATACATAAAACAAATAATTTGGTTATTAAAAAGAGAGGTGAAACCAACTGGGGTGGTTTATGTAATTTATTTCGCGGCATGAATATTTCTAATAAATGGGTCATGGTTGTTTACGATACAACTTTTGTTATCATGGAGAATTTACGTTTTATGTTAGCACATCGTGATTATAAAACCGGAATTTATTTAGGTCACCCTGTTACATTTTGGACGAAAGCCTTCAACTCGGGCAAGGCTGGTTACGTTATAAGCCAAGAAAGTTTGAGATTATTAAAAAATAAATTGCAAACTGAAAGCTGTGTTGGTAATAATGCGTTCATGAATTTAGAAGACTTTTATTTAGGAAAATATTTGTATGATTTAAATATTTTTCCTGAAGATACTCGTGATTTGTATAATTTATCACGATTTCATATTTATAATTGGCAGCAAGAGTTTTTTCCTGGATTAAATTATTATAAAACGAGCATTTATCCTGCAAAATGTTGCAGTAAAAGAGCTGTTACTTTTCAGGTATTTATTTTTAATTTAAAAAATCACTAGGAAAATTCGTTGATATTTTAGTCAATCGAAGGAGATAAAATGTATACGTTTTATTATCTTTTATATCAATTACAAATTTTTACCAACGGATCTTTAGGAAACACAATTGGAAAAAATGCAGTATTACCTAAAGATTATGTAAGTATGGTTTTTTTATTAAACTACCACGATTTATTATTTGGTTTTTAGGTTTGGAAAAGGTTTCTTCAGGAACAAGGTGATAAAAGGAACGATATTAGTGGTGAAGAGTATTATAAATTATGGGAGAACATAGTTAGAGATCCCATGACTTTTGGACAAGAATTCCGTCCTGATAACAGTGATATTTTTTAAGTTTACAAATTTTATACTTTTATATTAATAAATGATTTTGGAAAGGAAAAGGAATTGGGTTGTGGTTGATAAAACAAACCTTTGTATTAACATTTTATTACAGCAAAAAAAAAACATGGCACATAATCAAAAATAATCCTTTCTTCCATTCTTAACTGTAACCTAGAAAGCGAAATCTAAATGTGTTCTTTTTTCTTAAGGGTAGTAATGGGTGGAGCGAGACTTGAGGAGTCGTTTTTTCAAAACTGAAATGTTGGGTGTCTTCAAAAACAAACGAACGAGCGTCAGTTTGAAACTTTCTTTTCTTCAAGAGAGTTGACAAATTTTTCTACAAGAACATTTTCAATTCTCTTGAGAGTGTACGAGCGCTAGATTTTCAATACACTTGTTTTTTCTAACTTCATAGTGAGAGGTTTGAGAGTATTTTGATTGTGATCTAATTAACTTCATATATTTTTCATCCAAGACCACGTTTTCTTAACCCTTTTTGAAACAAAAACGATTATTAGTTTAAACTGAAATGTTTATTTGTTTCCTTACCTAATAAACAGGTTGTTTATCGTTACTTAAGACTATTATAGATATAACTGCACACTTTATTTTGTTGAGAATTGAAAAAATACATTTTTATTAACAGAAATGGATTTTGAATAATTTGTTTACGCAAGCGTTGCGTAAGCATAAATCACACTAATATTTACAGTAATAAATTCTTACATTTATTAAATTAAATCAGTTTAATAACATCTTTAAAGAAAGTTACACGCATTAGCAAAGTTTACAACAAAAAACAGGTGAATAGGATTGGATTTGGTGAAAATCATAATTAATTGTTTGGAAGAGGATTGTTCTGTGTTGCAAACTCAGCTTCGTTAAAAATACAAAACTACTCTTAACATTAAGTCAATATTATCCTTTAAAATAAGAATGGATCAGACACCCAGGAGTTAATAACGACCTGCAGAATTGAGATAAAAAAGCACTTATTAAACATGAGCTACATAATAAATTCGTTTTTTTTTTTCGAGAAATTTAGAAATTAAAAAAAAATCCAACACCAATAATCGTGTTATTAAAATTACTTACGCTGGGAATACGAACGTGAACGGGATCTTTCATAGCGTTTTCTCCTGTAGTAAGGGGAAGGCGATCGGCGGTGATATCTGCTACTTCTATGTCCACCACCTCCACCCCCATAATAATCACTAGAAAAATTAAAAATTTATTTAAATATTTCTTGAAATATCTATAGAATTTGAATAATATTAATTTTCTTAACAAAATTAATTCAATTGCAAATGTTGCGAAATTACGGGGTTGATTCATGTATAAATTACAAGTCAACACGGGATGACGCTTAATAATTTACCTATGTTTTTCTAGCGATTTAACCATAAATGAGGTTAAGTCACCCTAATGTCATAGGAATTACTGAAAATAACAAGAATTACCACTTCTACTTAAAAAACTATAATTAAATTTTTTTGATGATAAATTAATTTTTTAGAGCCTAATTTGTTTGGAAATATTATTTTCTATTGCTAGACTTCAAGCTTTTGCCCAATACCCCATAAAAATGAATTTCACCCCTGTGTATTTTAGTTAATAACAACTTATTGAAGTTCCCTTTCAGGTAAAAAAAGATTTATTTCGTTATCTCTTTTAGTTTGCAAGTTATTGCCCGAGATGTACCAAAAAATTGAGTTTAAAACTGAATTTCGCACTAAACTTTTGAAAAACATTAATATTTTGAAAAATAATCATCCTACAGCAAAGTTTGAGCACTCAAAATTTGTAGAATTATCCCTTCTACTTAAAAAAACTATAATTAAAGTGTTTGGGCGAGTAATTAATTTTTTGGAGCCTAATTTGTGCAGAAATTTTAAGTTTTATTGTTTGATTTTAAGTTTTTGGCCCCCTACCCCCTGTTAAATGACTTCACCCAGAAGTTCCCTTTCAGGTAAAAAAGATTTATTTTGTTATCTCTTTTAGTTTTCACGTTATTACCCAAAATGAACCAAAAAATTAAATCTAACCCTCAGTATTATCAACAGACATTTAATTTTAAATGAGGTTCAATTTGACGTATATAGTCAATTTTGCAGCTAGATGTCATTTAAGCTATATTCAAACTTCATAAAAATAAATGACTGTTGATAATACTGGGGGTTAGTGAATGTTTTTTGTACAGATCCCCTTTTTACTGCCATATGAATATTTGGTTCGACTTAGAAAAACAAAAAGAGAAGAAATTGGTAATCACAAGACTCTTCTGTGTACCAAAAAAATAAATTTTAAAAAAGCTCCACAGGAAAAAAAATTATGACCAAAACCACAAATATCAAGCCCTCATATTTTTAATAAAAAACTTATAAAATTAATATAAGTTGAAATTACTTACTCTCTATCTCTATCCCGTCGACCTCCACGATCCCATTTCTCACTTGAAACACTAAAAAACATTTAAATGAAAATTTGATCCCATTAATTATAAAGTAAATGTAAGAAAATTCCTTTATAAAAGCTTACAACTTCACAGCATTTATTCTAATACTTTCTAAAAATATTTAATCTACCAAACACCACGGAATTTTAAATTGTTTAAAATTCCAACAGGTCATTGGAATGAATTAAATCGAATTGAGGAACTTACTAAGTAGGTTTTCCCATATAAATTCCTGGAGTAGGTGTGTGTGCTCTTTCAGTTATAGAATAATCTACTCTAATACTTTTTCCATTAATTTTCATCCCGGTGAGTTGTTCTTTTGCTACTTTAGCATCTTCGGTTGCCTCAAAATATACAAACGAAAAACCACGTGAACGTCCAGTCTAAAAAAATGCGATTAAAAATTAATAAACTGGGTTTTTCTTCACATAAAATTAAGTAATTTATATTGGAAATGTAGCGAAATTACGGGGTTGATTCATGTATAATTTACAAGTCAACACGGGATGACGCTTGATAATTTACCTACGTTTTTCTAGCGATTTAACCATAAATAAGGTTAATTCACCCAAATGTCATAGGAATTAATCGAGGTAATATTGAAATAAAAGCTAACCTTTGCATCAATCACAACTTGTACTCTTTCAACCGGCCCATACTTGGACATTATTCTATACAATTCCTCTTCTGTAGTGTAAACACTCAAACCGAAAACTCCAAGGCACCGTGATGGCTTAGGGTTATCCCTAGTGCCGGTATGCCTCCTGCGACTAGACATAGGGCTGTGTGAATGAGAATTGCGTCCATAAGAACGAGAGCGACTGCGTGAACGCCTGGAACTTTTATAACGTCTGTCTGAACGGGAACGACTACGAGATCTAAAATGGTAGAATCAATCAATGCATTAAAATAATTAAATCAATCAATAAAATATTAAATACCTGTAACGTCGGGTTTCACGCTCTCGATCACCACGATCATCACGTCTCCTGTCACGCTCTCGATCCCTATCACCATCTCTGTAACTCATTTTGCGTGACTGACTTGGAGACCTTTGCATTTAAAAGAATTAAATTAAATTTATTATTAAAAAAAATGTGCTTTTTTAAAAAATTACCTTGAAAAACTCTTTGCTTTATGATTCCTTGGGGATTCTTCTCTACGATCGTGTGGTGTTCTTTCTCGCTTGATATCGTTATCGTCTTTATGATTAGGCGATCGACTTCCCTAGAGAATAATCACATTAATCAAAATGAAAAAATATAATTTATTTAATTAATTATTTAGTAATAATGTAGCGATGTTACGGGGTTGATCGTGTATAAATAACAAGTCAACACGGGACAAAGCTATTAATATTCCTACATTTTTCTAGCAATTCAAATATTAAATAATTAAATCACCCAAATGTTGTAGGTTTAATGTACCTCGTTTTCAACACCAAACTGTTTATATTTAAAAGTCGCAAGCTTTTATAAAGCTGTGGACAAGATTTTAGGTTTACATTTAAAATTAAACAAACTTCGAAATAGAATTTAGTTATTAAAAGCACGAACTCGAAAAAATGCCTGAAGCAGCAGCCCGTACCAAGCCACTAAGATTGATTAACAGAATTGCTAACAATTTTATAAATACATTCCATTAGTGCAGTACTTTGAGCATATTATACTATTGTTCTATAAATACAACCACAGTCAAAATAGATTTGAAATTTTCATTTTACTGAGCTAAGTTTATTGATTTCGCTGATTCATTACCCGGAAGATACTCTGCACTAAGCAACCAAAATAATTGATTAAATATTATGTGTGATTTCTTTGGAAAAACAATAAATATTTTACAAAAATTCAGTGGCTTATCAAAGTAAATAAATTATATTATATTTTCAACAATTTTGTGGTAAGAATTACTTTAAAATTTTAAAAAATAACAATTTTAAGGCAACAGTCCGCAAATTAAACCGCTTGATATTTGTGGTTTTGTTCATTTTTTTTTTCCAGTGGAGCTTTTTTAAAATTTCCTTTTTTGGAACAGAGAACAGTCTTGTGGCTTCCAATTTTATCTTATTTTGTTTTTGTAAGTCAAACCAAATACTCATACGACAGCTCTTTACAGAAAAACATTTTATTGCTGCCATTTCAGTATTTGATTTGACTTAAAAAAACAAAAAAGGAAGAAATTGATAGCCATAGGACTCTAAAAAAAGAAATTTTAAAAAAGCTCCGCTGGAAAAGAATTATGACCGAAAACGTAAATATCAAAATCAAGCGCTCAAATTTGGCAACAACCCACTTAATATAACGCATTTTTTAGGGCAAAGGAAAAAATATGAGCCCCACATGAGTGTCTACTGCATTTAAGCCTTGCTCCAAGAACAAACGAGCGTTAGAAACACTACGACAAAAAAAAACAATAAAAATATCAGTGCCTTCAGGTTCGATCTTAATAGGAACAATAATATACACTTGAGCATTAATGACTTAATGTTTTAGTGCAACATTTCAAACAACATTTGCTCCACGCTTTAATCTACGATAACACCGCAATAAAATTAGTGCTGCTGTGACTCATTTTTATCAAAACGTTATTGAAAATATGCAAAATAAAATTGTAAAAGCTGTTACAACTAACCAACCTTGTATATAGTTCTTCGTGTACACAAAATACAAGAGATACAAACACCCCAAACTACATAAACAAAGTAATTAAAGTAGGACTTATCAAGCGTACGTTGATAAGCAAAATGAAAGCATGTATAATTGAATTTAAGCACTAATTAGATAAGTTAAACTAATAAATTATGAGTTCACCTATTTCTGGAGGACTCTGCAGGGGGGTAGAATCATGGCTTTTTGACAAACAAAAATAGCGAAGTGTGCTGGTGGCAGAACGTAATTAGACAACGTCTAACATCAACAAAATTATTAGTAGTGAAAACGAGGCAAAATTAAATCGATCGTCTGGGATTTCTCGAGCGGGAAGATCGAAACGTGGTTAGGCCGGCGTCTTGGGTAAGCGAAACCAAAGAACGCCGTCCGAAGCTCTTAAAATAACACGCAATTAAAAAGCACTTACCTCCCTATCGCTCATGGTATTAGAAGCTGAACGGCGAATTAATCTTGCCTGCAGTGGCGCGTTATTTTAGGATATCTTCGTCGATTAGCGTCAAACTAAACCCAAGCACTTGCTACCAAAATGGTGGCCACCGGAACAATGAACAATTGAATTTGACTCATGCAGTAGCCGGACGTCTCTATCCTTGTTTAATAGAGTAGTTCACCGATATGGCGCTACCATTGGTTGACGTTCAGAAAAAACGCAACTTTGGTTGCCTATCAAATAATTTATTTTATCACTATTTTATTTAATTTTACACAATTTAATTATAAGTTGATTATTCTAATACTACTAAATCAAAAAAATAATATTTAGCCACCACAATCATTGTTATGTTTAATGACATATCCCCCCACTTTTTAAAAATTTCCAAAAATATAAAACGTTGAATCATGAAACATTCATGTTTTAGTTATATTTCACCACTTACTTTGAACACACCACTTTACTTTATTTAAGGTAATTTTAACTATTAATTTTTTGTTTTCTGGTTTTAAAAATATTTAAAATTCACTTTACCGTAATATAAACGTTAAATAGGTATTCAAAATAATTAAAATTATTTTTAATCACCTATAATTACTTGAATTGAAGCCTTTAATTTAATTTTTTGCAGAATTTCAAATACGCATTAAAAACGATTATTCCCGAAGCTTCATTCGGATTTAATGCATATTTAGTTGCCTGCATAATTGTATAAATTAAATATTTTTTTTATTAATATTAAAATTACGGAATTTTAATACAGATTTATTTGCATTTTAAAATGATTAATTATTTATTTTTAAGGTGAATTAAAACAATTTAAAAGAGCAACGCTGTATTTCTGTAGAGTGAAGTTAGGTACGTGTGCTTATTGGTTAGTGTCAAACTTCATGTTAATGACATTGCTATTCTAGAAAATCAAAGATGGCGGGCGCAATGTTATTCGAAAGGGCCCAATCTGTCTCGGACAGAAAAAGGGAGAAAGATTTGGAACTTTTAAACAAACTAAAGCGGGGTGAAGATGTGGAAGATACCGAGGAAGAAATTAGGATCAAGGAGCAGGATATTCTCAATTTGGGTGAGCAGTATAAGAAAGAGGGAAAGGCCAAGGAACTCGCGGAGCTAATAAAGTGCACAAGACCGTTCCTGTCGCAAATAAGCAAGGCGAAGGCGGCGAAATTAGTTAGATCTTTAGTAGATTTCTTCCTGGATCTCGAGGCTGGAATAGGTATTGAAGTGCAGTTGTGTAAGGAGTGTATAGAATGGGCGAAGGAAGAAAGGAGGACTTTCCTAAGGCAATCACTCGAAGCAAGGTTGATAGCTTTATATTTCGACACTGGTATGTTTTCTGAAGCCCTGCAGTTGGGTTCCGTTTTACTTAAAGAACTTAAGAAATTAGACGATAAGAATTTATTGGTGGAAGTGCAGTTATTGGAGAGTAAGACTTACCATGCACTTAGTAATTTACCGAAAGCAAGAGCGGCATTAACTTCTGCCCGTACTACAGCAAACGCTATATATTGCCCCCCAAAAATGCAAGCTTCGCTCGATTTACAATCCGGTATACTCCACGCTGCTGACGAAAAGGATTTTAAAACCGCTTACTCGTATTTCTATGAAGCATTTGAAGGTTTCGATAGCGTTGAATCAAGCAAAGCTTTAACGGCTTTAAAGTACATGTTGCTTTCAAAAATTATGCTGAATAATCCTGAGGACGTTCAACAAATCGTCAGTGGGAAGTTGGCTATTAAATATGCTGGGAAGGATATTGATGCAATGAAGAGTGTAGCACAAGCTTCGCACAAAAGGTCTTTGGCTGATTTCCAACTGGGGGTGAAAGAGTTTAAACACGAGCTTGAAGATGATGTTATTGTTAGAGCACATTTGGGGACGTTGTATGATAACATGTTGGAGCAAAATTTGTGCCGTATCATCGAGCCATATTCAAGGGTTCAAGTCGATTATATCGCTAACACTATTAAGCTTCCCATGCCGCAAGTGGAGAAGAAATTATCGCAGATGATTTTAGATGCAAAGTTTCATGGGATTTTAGATCAAGGCGAAGGTAATTAATTAAATAACTTTTTTTAAATTTCTTTTTTTGGTACACAGAAGAGTTTTGTGGGTACCAATTTCTTCTTTTTTTGTTTTCGTATAACCAAAAATCAAGTGATTAATTAAGAATATTAATTATTTTTTTTCAGGTGTTTTGATTGTGTTTGAAGAAACGCCAGTAGATAAAACTTACGAAATGGCTCTGGAGACGATTCAAAGTATGAGTAAAGTAGTGGATACATTATATCAAAAAGCTAAAAAGTTATCATAGGTTTTTTTAAATTATATCCTCTTAATTATAAATTAATACAGACTGTAATAATTAATAATAATTTCGTTTTTACTTGTTCCCTTGAGATATTTTCATTGTAAATAATTAAATATCGTGCAGTTTGAATTGTGGCATAGGTATTATTAAAAAAAAGGCTTGTTTATTTAATAACTAATTTTTATTTTTCCGTCATCACTCATGAGTGGTGTATTTTCGTAAAATAAATGTTTTAAAACATAATTCTTAATAAACTTTAAATTTCTAACGGTTTGCTTCTTTCCCCTAATTTGAGTTTCTGATTAACTTTTCCTAAAGAAAGATTTTAAATTAGTACATCGTTTTCACAGTAGTTACAATCTTACTCATTTCTTTTTTATTTTTCTTCAACGTTTTCCAATCCCGTCTACCTGTAATTGCAATATCAGTATTCGTATTGGGTGGAAGGAGACCACTTTTATGTTGTAGCTTCGTGAAATGAGATAATTGAATATGAGGATCGATTGGGTTCCAAGGTTTTTTATAACCTTTATTAATGCTAATGTGTGAAGTGTAAGCGTCATGTAGATCAAAAGTAAAATTTTCAGTTACTTCTTGTAATAAATTTATAAAAGAGCCATCTTTAGGTTCGTATCTCAACAAATAATTTCCAGGAGTACAATTTTTTAAGCCAAAACAAATTTTATAAAGCACTCCAAAACCTAATTGTGGTTTATGTTTATACAAGGAGTGTATTTCATTGTTGACTTGTTGAATATTACTTTTTTCCACTTTATAAATTAACGGTTTGTTATAACCACAACGCACTACAAATAAACCAATTTTACTTATTTTAATTACAATTATTTAAACTCACCTCTGGCTATATGCGAGTTTGGATTAAAATTAAGTGAAGTCCATTGATTCATCAGTTCTGATTTCGTAAAAGTATTAGCACCGAAACTTGGTTGATATTCAAATTTTGGTATCACAAGAAGTGGGTGCAAAAAATAATTGTCTACGACCTAAAAGTTTTTACTTAATTAAGCAAAAGGCATCTAAAAATTCAAATTCTCTACAAATATCATGAATACATGTACAAAATTTTGTAAAAATATCTGCAACAATAAAAAAGTTATTAACAATTTTGTAACTCTAGTTCCAAAAATATTAATGACTGAAATATGAAATAATTTATAAAATCATGAATTTTCCCATGTTTCCATTGGAATTTTCCGACAAAAATTTTACCATTATTAAGTAGTAGTATCATGAATACATTTACAAAATTTTGTAAAAATATTTGCAACAATAAAAAAGTTATTAACAATTTTGTAACTCAAGTTCCAAAAACATTAATAACTGAAATACGAAAAAATTTATAAAATCATTAATTTTCTCATGTTTCCATTGGAATTTTCCCACAAAAATTTTACCATTATTAAGTAGTAGTATCATGAATATATGTACAAAATTTTGTAAAAATACCTGCAACAATAAAAAAGTTATTAACAATTTTGTAACTCAAGCTCCAAAAATATTAATGACTGAAATACGAAATAATTCATAAAATCATGAATTTTCCCATGTTTTCATTAGAATTTTCCGACAAAAATTTTACCATTATGAAGTAGTAGTATCATGAATACATGTAGAAAATTTTGTAAAAATTTCTGGGTACACCACTGCTCCTTTTACACTTTTTAAGAAATGAATTAAATCAATGATTTTTATACCTCGTAAGCATCAATTTTAGATCGTATTAAAATCTTGTAAAAGTAATTTTGTGAGTGTTTCTTCATTAATGCAGGACTATCATCGATTTGCTGAATAGTCCACATTTTATACGAAGCATTGTGGATAAGTGGACGTTTAATAGGGCCTCGGAAAATTTCCGTTTCATCCAATTTTTCCAAAATTTCACTGTCGTTACAATTTTTCTTTTTAGTCCTTAAATAAGTGATAGCTTCATCACGTTGAGAAATTGGTTCGGTTTGTTCAATTTTATCCGCTTGTTTTGGATAACTAAAAATAAAAAAGAATAATTTTTTATATTAAATTATATAATTATTACCTCATCCCTTTTCGGTGACACAAGTTGGATTTTATTAAATATTTATAGAAGTTATAATTTATCTCAAAATGATTAACGTTTTGTTTAGCCAAAACTTTATCAATAAAAACCATGCTTTGTTTTATATTTTCACCGTTCGCTAAACTTTTATCAACTTCCCTAACAACCACAGGAATATTAAACGATTGAGTTGTAGCAGTAAAATCCATTATTTTTTTTAAAGCACTCATTGAAATAGCAAATTGAATATCGTTATTTTTTAATAATACTTCAACGTTTCTGTCTTGACTTACTAAAATTTAAAATTAAAAATGTGGGTGACTTAAATAAAAATAAATACCAGGTAATTGTGAATGATAAATTTCATCTTTATGTTCCGCTACTGCTTTAGGACTTAAACGAAATGACTCCATGGGTAAAGGAGGATCAAATTGTGCGATATCACCCTTAAAATAAAAAAAAAACATCGATCGATAATTATAACATTGCAGGTACTTACAACATCAAGTAAATTTTGTTCGTGTTTAGCTTGAACCGGAATATCAGACTCACTATGAAAAAATGAAAGCGAGTCAATTTTTCTATAAAACCTCGGAAGTTTAAAAACTTTTTGTATTTTATAATTCCTTAATTTTTCTCCCCTAACGGACATATCAGGCCGCACCCTTAACAGTTTTTTCCTCTTTCCCCAAGAATTTTCAGCTTCTCTTGAAAACGTCCTATTTTCTTCCTTAATTTGCATCTCGGATTTCTATTAAAGAATGTATTAAAATACGTTAATTCAATTTTTCTGTACTTACATTGTAAATTTCTAATATTTGTTTTTCTTGATAGCTATGTTTCTTTCCGGAATTATTAATCTTGCAAGCTTCAATGAACGTAGTGTGTTGTTCTTTATTAAACCTCGATTTCAAATGGGTTCTACATATGAGAGTTGGATCTATTACAGGACGTGAATTTGATGATGGATCAATAAAAGGAAGAATTGGTTCATCATCAATTTCCTCGTGCAGATTCCTATTTAATATATCTTCAGGTTCTATAAAGTTCGATGATTCTGGTTCCTTCGCAAAACTCTTTTTCCTTAAAAAAATTATTTTATTAGAAATTATGATGAAAAACGTTTAAGAAAACTTACCAATTGTACTTCGTTAAATAATCTAAAGCCATTTTTACGGTCGTTCAACAATAATTAACAAAATTTGCATTGAAGTTTAATGAAAATTTTAGGTTATGTATTTATTACGTGCGAATTAAGTACAAATAAAATACCCGTAGGTAGAAATATGCAACCAAATATACACGAGAAAATAAAACCGTGGCGTAATTTAATCCAATTTTGCAATTGCAATATTATTATTAAAATTATTAATCATTCGCAATTTGCTTTTTAGTCCTATTTAAAAAGAAAATAAGAAATGAATTAATTTTCGTTTATTCGCTACTCGATACAACTCGGAGCATGCCCGGAGTAAGTAATTTCAGTTCGATTACTAAGAGTGTGATATTCTATTGATTCAATAACAAATCTATTCACTTTTTATTTAGTAGATTTAATAATAAAAGTTATTTTGCGTTTAAAATAAATTAAATAATCTATGTAAAAGTCAGATTTGCGTGTTCGTTTATCCAAGCAACAACGAGTTGAAAGAACGCAAATCGCAGGTCTACCCATCTGTAGTTCTATAGTTATTTATAGAAGTTAAGAATAAAAATACGTAGATTTAAAAAATTTAATGAAAATAATAACAATAATAAATATTAATGACCGTAAATGACTAAGAAGTTTTAATAGCTGCTCATTAATAAGTAAGGAGGTAAATATTTACTGAGTACTAACATTGTGTAATAATGAGTTAATTAATGCCATTAATTTTAATTGTTATGTTGTTTACAGTATGGTCAGATCAGATAAATTAATCCCGGCCAAGTTTTTAACTCTAGTAGCTCACTTTGCGATATGTCTGACGCTGTTATGGAGCAGCCGGGAGAGCACGAAAGCCTGTTTACTAGAAAACCACACGGAGGAGACGTTCCAGAAACAACAGACTCAGTAAGTGTTAATTGTAAGGGTTATCTAAGTCCTCGGCATGTTTTTTGTAGGTTGATCTGGGGCTTGAGCCTTGCTTTGGTTTTAATTACCTTTGAATTGCTCACATTTTTAACAGGATTGACCATGTTTCATGCCACATCATGTTTAATTTGTATCCTTAATAGCTTGATATTTTAATTGAGTAATTTCCTGTATATTCCTTAACGCTTTATCGTAGCTGTCGGTTGTCATGGCAGTGCTAGCGTTTTAATGAGTCAGATCGTACTCGCTGGTTGGCAATGTGGGTGGTACTGGGTTATTTTCGCTTTCTGTTCCATCACTCCAGTTGTAAATGATGCATTTACAATTGTCGATATTGTACTTAACAAGAAGTACTAGGTGCTGAATTTATTTTAATTTAAAATTACGCACAATACAATTGTATTTTAAGGAATTTTTTTACAGAATATTTTGTGTATTGAGTTTTATTAAAAAAATTGTAAAGATAGGGGTATACTTCCTTATGGATGGGTAAATAAAAATGCGTATTCGCAACTAGTTTCGTCTAATTAAGACATCATCATATATATATATATATATACAGTGGTGTGAATAAAAATAGGTGTATGAAAATTTTCGTGCTTAACTTAATAAAAAATAACATAATAATATTACAAATATTTTCAATTCTATGTAGAACAATAAAAACGATCAGTGTCTGGAAAAATATTGTTTTATATTACCTTCTTCTGTAATTAATTCAGTTTTATAGAAGATTTTTGTAGTATTGGTGTGAAAAAAAATAGGTGTGTATTACATTTTTGTCAACGAAAAACTATTTATTATGGTTTTTTTATTACAAACTGGATTATAAGTCGTTTTATAAATCAGTATTTGGTAGCATGACCATGATTTTTTAGTACAGCTGCACAACGACGAGGCATTGAGTCGATTAGGCGCTGACATCGCTCAACAGGAATTGCCTTCCATGCTTCTTCAACTGCTTTCCACAGTTCATCCCGATTTTTAAACTTTTTGTTTGCAATTGTCAGCTTAACATCACGCCACAAATTCTCAATGGGGTTGAGGTCAGGCGATTGTGCTGGCCATTCCATAACCCTAATTGTATTGTCTTCAAACCATTTTTTTGCTAACTTAGATGTGTGTTTAGGATCATTGTCCTGTTGAAACACCCATTTAAGAGGCAATTCCTCTTCCACATATGGTAGCATTATTGTAGATAAAATATGAACGTAGCTTTGAGCATTCATTATGTCTTTAATCCAAAAAATAGGACCCACACCATTATACGAGAAGCATGCCCATACTAAAATTCCACCACCTCCATGTTTCACAGTTTTTACTGTAAATTTTGGGACCAACTCTTGGTTCTGAGGCCGTCTAACATATTGTTTATCTCGATCGGAACCAAATAAATTTACTTTGGACTCATCCGTCCATAAAATGTTCCTCCACTTTGTTACAGGTTCATTCAAATGCTCGCGCGCAAATTTTAAACGGTTTTGTATGTGTCGCTGTAAAAGAAGAGGTACCTTTCTGGGACTACGTGCTGGCAATTTATTTCTAATTAATAGTTTTCTGATAGATGATGTTGTAACTTTTAAACTTAAATCTTTTTTTAGAGCAGTCGATGTCATAAACGGATTTTTTCTTACAAGATTTACAATCCTACGTTCCATTTTTTCTGTAATTTTTCTCTTCCGTCCTCTGTTTTCTTTTCGTGGGTGATATTTTAATGCGTTTGTCATCATATTTTGAGAGCAGCTCATAATCTCACTAATTTCTTTATAAGTTTTACCACTTTTTCGTAGTTTTCAAATCAATCGACGTTCCTCGGGTTTACAATGCTCTCCACGACCCATTTTGACAAAAAAAATCTTAAAATCATACATACATGCAACAAATGATAAACGTAAGTATGAAATAATTTACTTACCATTCAATTAATTAACTTATAAGGTTAAAATTACAAATTACTTCTTTCTTTAATCAAGTAATGTTTGTTACACCTATTTTTTTTCACACCTAGTTACAAATATATTTTAATAAATCTTAATGTATTGATACTACGTTGTATATAAAGTAAATAAAACTTCATAGCTAACATTCTTTTGTTTGGCATTTCAATGCACACCACATTTTATATTCTTTTATAATTTTATTTGCAGGTTTTTAACAATTTAATAAGAAAAATTTCATACACCTATTTTAATTCACACCACTGTATATATATATATATATATCATCATTATCATATAGAATTCCAAAAATTATTGATAATTTTGTATCAATTGATAAAATAAATAAATTTAATGAATATTTTGCAAATATAGGCACTGAACTGGCAAATAAAATTGTAAATGCTAAAAATAATTTGTATAATCTACCTTTTAATAATAAAACTGTTTTCTTTGAAGAAACTAATGAAAATGAAATCTTGGAAATTATTAGAAATTTAAAAATGCATACTTCATGTGGACCTTTTAATATAAATGCAAAAATTATAAAAAAATTACAAATGCCATTAATACCAGTAATTGTAAAAATAATTAATAAATATATTTTGGATGGCATTTTTCCGGATTATTTAAAAAGAGCAGTAATAATTCCAATACATAAATCTGGTTCTAAAAAAGATCCTTCTAAATATAGACCGATTTCATTATTATCCAATTTTTCAAAAATTTTCGAATTAGTAATCAAATCTAGGTTAATTAATTTTATTAAAAATACTTCTCAATTAGATAAATTTCAATTTGGTTTTCAAGAAAACAGTTCAACTCAGTCAGCATTATTACGAAAAGTATTTTAGAGGAATTAATTAATAATGATTTGATAAAATTTAATAATTGGTTATTGGGTAATAAGCTTACTATAAATACCGACAAAACGGAAATTTTAGTTTTTAAACAAAAAAACAAATCAATAATTGATTTAAATATTATAATTAATAATAAAAAAATTAAGATAGCTGAATCAATCAGATATTTAGGCATAACTTTAGATGTGAAATTAAATTTTTATCAACATGTGGATAATATAAAACAAAAAATTATACCGTTGATTGGTGCTATTAGAAGATGTGGACCATTTCCGAAAAGAATTGCTTATTTATTATTTTATGCATATATACATAGTAATATTATTTATGGATTACCAATTTGGTCACAAGGTAACTCATTATTAATAAACAATGTTCAAAGATTGATGTCAAAAAGTATTAAAACATTGTTTAACTTACCTTTTTTAACACCAACAAGAGAAGTTTACTTTAATACTCAAATTTTTAATATAAGTAATACAATATTATTAGAAAATTGTAAACTTATTTTCAAAATTAAAAGTAATCTGATTAAAACAAACTTAGTGCTTAAAACTAATAAAGAATTTCATAAATTTAACACAAAAACGTCCAATCAAATTCATCTAAATTCGATAAAAACTAATAAAGGTAGAAATGATTGTCTATTTAATGCTGTTAAACAATTTAATAAATTGCCATCAGATGTTCAAAATTCCAGTTCAATTAAAAAATTTACAACAAATATTAAAAACTATATTTTACATTTACCGGAATGAAAATAATTATTTACAATAGATTCATCTAGTTTAAAGAATGTTTTGAGATTGTGTTCTTTTTATTATTCTATATATATTCACTGTTTATAATTTTATAATTACTAATTTTATTACGTTTGTGTTGTTGAGTTTATTGGTTTCTTTTTTTTAAGTATTTTTATTTTTTTTTTTTTAGTTTTTATGCACAACAAAATTATTCTTACACCAACAACATGTTGATTGAATAAATTTTGTTGATCTATTGCATTGCATGTAAATAAATAAATAAATAAAATCAGGCGAAATCTACAAATTGAACAATTGTTAAAATACATAATTGGTTGGTGTATATAAAATAAAATTTTTAAAAATATTTACATTTAAATTAAAATTAATAAACTAAAATTACTTACGAGTCATTAACAAACATTACAATTTTGTCATTGGTTCGTAGCATAATTGCTTTTGCCAACTAATTAAAAAGAAAAAACAAAAAAAATTTTTTCCTTCTTCAACTAAACAATTGTTTACCATTTATCTTTATGGTTAATGTTGAAAATTGGTAAAATCTACAAAATTATAAAATAAAATGTTATGGATTTAAACAAAGAATTAAAATGATGTTGTTAATTCTACAATTAATAAAATTACTTACAAGGATTTGGGTTATTAACAATCCTGGAAAATTCACCACTTGAAGAAATTTTTCTTTTTTTTAACAATGATATTATAATACCTCTGTACATTAAGGGCGAGATTATTGGTAAAATCTATAAATTTTTTATTATTTTAAGATTAAACTTAATTTTTACTTTTGATACAGAGTGTCTTAGCGACAATATTCATTTTACTGTATTTATAGAGTTGTATAGTGGATTAAAATATAAGTTAACTTGGTCGTTAAGTAGTTTAAAATTATTGTCTTTTGTCGCTTTATTAATTTCGTAAGCTTCTAGTAGAGTCAGTTTTATACCTTTGTTTTCTTTATGTAATACCTCTGTCTTTTCATCGTCTATGTTATGTTTATTCTCATGTAAGTGTCTTCCAAAGTTAGATGTTAGTGGATTTGAGCAGTGTTCTTTGATTCGTACTTTAATTTTTCTACCCGTTTCACCAATGTATGCTGATTTACAATCTTTGCAATAGATCTTGTATACTCCGCTAGAGTCGAGGTTATTTATTTTTTCCTTTGTGTTATTAAGTAGGTTGTTTAGCTTGAATGTAGTTTTGTCTACAGGAGTTAATTTATAATTTTTGAAATAATGGTGAAGACGATTGTTAATATTGCCTTGATATGTGAAGCTTCTATAAATGTTCTCAGTAGTATTATTATTGGTTAAATTTGTGATTAATGAAAGTCTGTATAATTTTTGTTCTTTTTGAGTTATTAATTTGTTGATTGTGCTAAGTGGAAATTGGTTACTGTATGCTAGTTGTCTAATAATGTCCAATTCATGTTTAAGTCTGTCGGTTGTGAGTGGAATATTGTATGCACGATGGATGAGGTTATCGAAAGCTGCGGTTTTATGTTGCATGTTATGATGTGAGTGGAAGGGTATTAAGGAGTCTGTGAGAGTTGGTTTCCGGTAAATGTTAAATTCGTTAGTATCGTTTGTTTTAATGAGAGTTAGGTCTAGGAAATTGATGGTTTTATTATCTTCTTTCTCTATAGTGAATTGAATTTTTGGATGTAATTTATTTATGTCTGTAAAAAATGTTTCACGCATATGCATCAAATCCATTCGGATCGCTTTTAAGTGTTTTAAAGCGCTGTCGCCAGCTGACAACTGTCAAAATATATTTTTAAAGGTTAGATTTTATAATCAAAACATAAAAGTTGATAGTTTTTTTTGTTGTTTAAAATGGAAGCAAATATTGAAAATATAGCAGTGATAAGACTTATGGAGATAAGTAGTAGTAGCGACTCCACTTCTGATGATGAGGACATTATTGATATTGTTAATAATTGGAATCGAAGAGTCGGCTTAAGGAAGAACAGAATAAAACTGTAAAAATGTTGTTTCACAATATTCCATACAGGAATTTAGATCACACTTCAGGTAGGTAAATTTCTGTTTATAATAAATGTCTACAGGAAAATGTTTAAATTCTGAAATTCCTTCATTATTTAAGAATGACACCAAATACGTTCGAGGAAGTTTTGAGGCTTATTGGTCCTGAAACTAGCACAACCCCCTTAGCTTCAAGGCACAAACCTATCGAGGCAAAAAAGCAACTTTTAGTTGCTCTATGGGTCTATGCTACGCCGGACTCTCATAGGTATGATAAAAATTAATAAAACAAAGTCGTAAGATATAATATTCATGAACAGATAAATAATAAATGTTAATTGTTAATTGTGTGTCTATCTGACTTATTATAATCATTTTATTTATGTCGTATATGTATGATGTAATAAATATTATTCTATTCTAATTCAGATCTATATGTGAAAAGTTTGACATTGGTCAAGCAACTTTAGTAAGAAGTGTAAGACGAGTTTCGCATGCTCTACATTGTATAGCTAAAGATATAATAAAATGGCCAACTGAAGAGGAAGCAGTAGTAATATCAAATTCTTTTCAAAGAAAAAGGGGATTTCCTGGTATAATTGGAGCAGTGGACGGGACACACTTTCGAATTGATGCTCCCAAAGAAGATCCAAATTCCTATGTGAATCGTAAGGGTTTTCACTCGATACAATTACAGGTAAGAACTTTAAGCTTTTATATTTTTAAAACAACATTTATAAATTAATATTTTCAGGCTGTATGTGATGATAAATTGAGATTCATTAGTACGTTTGCTGGATCGGTCGGGTCAATCCATGATGCGAGAGTATTTAGGAATTCTCCTTTGATAGAAAAGTTATCAAATCCTGAAAGATTCTTTCCTAACGATTCCCATATTATTGGAGATTCAGCCTACCCTTTAAGTCGCCAATTGTTCCATATCGGAATAATGGAAATTTAACGAGACGTCAAAGAAATTTAAATTTTTCCCATTCCTCGACCAGAATGGTTATAGAAAAGGCATTTGGTTTATTAAAGTGTCGGTTTAGGAGACTCCTGCATTGCCTACAGATGAAAGATACCTCTAAAATTCCACAATACATAATTGTTTGTTGTGTCCTGCACAATATTTGCATTGACATGGACGATCTTATTGAAATAGATGAAATGAACAATGCAAATGAAGAAATATTTGATTATGATCCATTAAGAAGAGAAGGGGAATTAAAAAGAGATCAAATTTCACAAAGTTTAGAAATTGTCGATGAAGATTAGTATAAGAGGAGGTTTCAGGTACCTTCAGGGTATATTGCGAAACAACATTTTCCACGTACAGTTTTATTCTGTTTTTCCTTAAGCCGATTCTTCGATTCCAATTATTAACAATATCAATAATGTCCTCATCATCAGAAGTGGAGTCGTTACTACTACTTCGGGGTGTAATGTAAAAAAAATAACCATTAATTTAAAACGATATGCTTTTATTAAATAAACAAATAAAGTAAATTGTATTCTTATTTTTATAACAATATAAAAAAGGCAAAAAGAAAAATATATTCAAGTATCACAAAAAAAATAGAATTCTTAAAAATATATATAAACATATACTTCATACTCCTATATATTATAAATTACAAAACAAGGAACTGCTTAAAAAACTTAAAACAATTCTTAAAAAAAAGAAACGGAGTACCAAACATCATTCCTTTTTCTTTTTGAGTATTTCAAGTAATTGTTTATTTATTTCAATCCTTTCTTCATGCCTTTTTCTTTTGTCATTTTCTTTTTTTTTCTTCCATTATCAATTTCTTTGACAGGTATTCTTCTAATATTTTGTTTGCATTTTTTTGGGGGGTTTTATCTAAAACTTAAGAAATAATTGTTAATGAATTACCAACTGATTTTTTATATGTACCTTTTTTGGATGTTGAAGTTGAAGTTTTTAGGCCTTCTTCTGAGGCAGTTGCTGGTGGGGTTACCCAAGCTTTCTTGGAAAAAAGTTCGTCCAAGATCTAAAAATCAATTTTATATAGAAATTAAAGGAATAGACTTATTTTTCTTATCACTTAAATCAAAATAAATCCAAGCCTTTCTTGAACTCCCTGTTTTATTGTTGTTGTCTTTTATCTTCTTGTAGGTACGTTTTAACCCACTAAATTTAGAGGAACAACCTGTACCAGTTAGAGAATTGTAATTTGGATTGTGTATTTTCATTTTATTAGCAATTTTTTGCCAAATTTCTTTCCTTTTATTGGATTTATCGAATTCCTTTTCCATCATCCTGAAGGTTTCGATAAGTAACAACACTTTTTCATGACTCCATTCATCTTATTTTGAAAAAAATAAATGTGTAAACAATATAAAATATATATAGTATGTTAATTACTTACCTTTTGTATCCTCAATTTCAAAGCTGTGTTCTAAATTTTCGTCCCTAAAATCATCTTCTAAATGCGAAGTAGTTAGTGAGTTTTCAGTTTCTTCATATGTATTGTTCAATTCATGTACATTTTCGGACTCTAAACGTAGTTTAAATAAAATACAACATTAAAGATAAATAACTTTCTTATGTACTTTCAATGAAATTAACTTACCTATTATTGCATCAGGTGAATTAACCGATGCAGGTAATAAAACTTGTTGGTCATTCACCTTTATTATTTGGTAATATTTTGAATTCATTATTGCATTTGTTCTCACTTCCAAATTATTATAAACTACAAACTTAACCTCAAACAACACTTTCAGGTGCTTTCTTCACCATTTTACATCAATGCGCATGCCCGCATATCAAACTCAAGCCACGGAGGTGAGGCACGATATGCACGAAATATGCAGCAGCAGGATTTTGCAGGACCCGCTTTTATGCACGATAAGTTCCATTCGGAGCACGTCATATGCTGCATATGCTCCATTTGGAGCACACCCTCAATCATCTATTATCTCTGCTTACACCTAACCAAAATTTTGGAAAAAGCACATGGTATCAAAAGTAAAAATTAAGTTTAATCTTAAAATAATAAAAAATTTATACAGATTTTACCAATAATCTCGCCCTTAATGTACAGGGGTATTATAATATCATTGTTAAAAAAAAGAAAAATTTCTTCAAGTGGTGAATTTTCCAGGATTGTTAATAACCCAAATCCTTGTAAGTAATTTTATTAATTGTAGAATTAACAACATCATTTTAATTCTTTGTTTAAATCCATAACATTTTATTTTATAATTTTGTAGATTTTACCAATTTTCAACATTAATTATAAAGATAAATGGTAAACAATTGTTTAGTTGAAGAAGGAAAAAATTTTTTTTGTTTTTTCTTTTTAATTAGTTGGCAAAAGCAATTATGCTATGAACCAATGACAAAATTGTAATGTTTGTTAATGACTCGTAAGTAATTTTAGTTTATTAATTTTAATTTAAATGTAAATATTTTTAAAAATTTTATTTTATATACACCAACCAATTATGTATTTTAACAATTGTTCAATTTGTAGATTTCACCTGATGATGTCTTAATTAGACGAAACTAGTTGCGAATACGCATTTTTATTTACCCATCCATAAGGAAGTATACCCCTATCTGAACACATAATCTGACCTTATATAATGGACAACCTCACATCTAAAAAAAAAATTGTAAATGTTGTGAATTAATTGTTTTATTTTTAACTCCATTATAATAATTTTTATCAATTAAAATTTTTAGCTAGGTTGGACGAAATTGTTGGTAATTGCTG
This sequence comes from Stenus bimaculatus, assembly GCA_963971135.1. Lineage (NCBI taxonomy): Eukaryota > Metazoa > Arthropoda > Insecta > Coleoptera > Staphylinidae > Stenus > Stenus bimaculatus. Next base: position 2,742,305 of record OZ020183.1, read on the forward strand.
GTGCGGCTATGACTATTGGATCTTCCCTTACAGTTGGATTTAATATTGGTGTTGTTAATTCTCCCTCTGAAGTATAAACGAAAATATTTTACCATTTATACTTACAAAATTTAATAATTATTTTGTTTTTTTAGATTATAAAACAATTTTGTAATGAAAGCATCGCTAATCGTTATAAATACGATATATCGAAACCTGCCTTGGAAATTTTATGGTCATCGATTGTATCTATTTTTCTGATTGGTGGTGCGGTGGGCTCTCTTGGTGGTTCATGGCTGGCGGATCGAGTTGGACGAAAAGGTGGAATTATTGTGAGCACTGTTTTATCCATTGTCGCCGCAATTCTTTTCATCATCAGTAAACCTTTAGCATCAGTAGAGCTCCTTTTTTTAGGCCGCTTATTAGTAGGATTAGGCTCTGGTAAATATTCAAAAATTTAAGCTGGAACGTTTCTAAATTATTTTTCTTTTAGGTTTGGCTACATGTATAGTTCCTATGTATCTAATGGAGTTAGCCCCAATGAAATTAAGAGGTGCGGTTGGTGTTTTATGCCCTTTAGGAGTAACTTTTGGCGTGCTTTTAGGACAATTAATGTCTTTATCTAAAGTTCTTGGTAAGAATTTAATATATGCAACCCAACTGACATCATTATTGGTTGCATATAGTGCTAGTTTAAAAAATTTAAATTAAACGAATTTTTTTAGGAACTGAAGAATGGTGGCCTTATTTGCTGGGGCTTTATCTACTCTTCGTGATTTTAGCATCAACGTCGTTTCCGTTTATACCTGAAAGTCCGAAATATTTGTACATAGTAAAAAAAGATGAGGTTGCTTCGATGCGGCAATTAATGAGGATTCGAGGAGTTTCTGAAGATTGTCTTAGCATTGATTTACTTGAATTGAAGGCTGAAAAACACCAGGAGGAAAATTCACCGGATACTAATTGGAATTTGAAGAATTTATTAATGGATAGTCATTTATTGTTGCCGTTGCTGCTCGTGTGTAGCATGCAAGCAGGTCAACAATTATCAGGAATTAATGCGGTATTAATTATAATAATAATAATAATTAAATCAGTTGCGTTAATATTGATTATTTAGGTGTTTTATTATTCGGTTTCGATTTTTAAAAAAGCTGGTTTGTCAGATGAAAATAGTCAATACGCTACGATTGGTGCTGGTGTAATTAATTTGGGGATGGCTATAATTTCGATTCATATCATGTCTAAGTTTAATAGACGCACAATTTTTCTTATCAGCATAGCGACTTCAGCTTTCTTTTTAATTTTATTAGGAATCGCCATAACTTACATGGTAAGACTTTTTAAAATCGATTTTAATAAAATTAATTCTATAATTGTAGAGCATAATTTCGTGGATGCCGTATTTGAGCATCGTTGGAGTTTTGGGTTTCGTTTTTTGTTATGGAATTGGCTTAGGCCCAATTCCTTATTTTATAGGTTCCGAATTGTTTGAAGTTGGACCACGACCGAGTGCCATGGCTTTGGGTAGCATGGCGAATTGGGGTGGTAATTTCATTGTCGGAATGACATTTCCTATAATGCAGGAGTACTTAGGCCCAATTTCGTTTTTTGTGTTCTCGTTTATACTTATTTTACTCTTCGGTTTTATTAAGTATTGTTTAATTATAAATTGAGGTGTAATTGCTTAATTCATTATTTTTGCAGGTTTTATTTACCGGAAACTAAAGGACAAGATCCAAGTTTAATCGCTCAGATGTGTAAAGGTGGGCTAAAAAGGCGACCAACAATTACACCGATAAATGGAACTATTATTAATGGATTCAAGTATTAAATGGCTCTCTCTTCAGTTGGTAACTGTAGTAATACCAGCGGGTAATATTTTATTGAAATTGCAAATATATGCAATTTTAGCATAGTGAAAAACAACTTAAATTACAACAACGGCATGTATATTTTTGTACTTCCATTTATTGTAAATCGAGGCTTATAGATTATTGCCTAACTCGAGAGCTAGTGTAGGTCTTGTGCTTTAATCGTTTTGTGTTTGTCATGTAAAAATAGGTACGATTGAGCTCTCTTCACAATTGATTTCAGGGGTTTTCACTGCCATAAATAAAAGTGAACACTATAAAAACTGTCTGTTACTTTTCTATGAATTTTGATCAATAATAAATCGTAAGGAACGGGGAAACTGTTTTTTTTTTTTTTTTTTTTGAGTTTATCCCATAAGTGTCCGAATCTCATCAAATTTTGAAATTGTATTTTTACCTCGAAATTGGTCATTTTTTGCGCGGACCCATGAAAATGGTAGATTTTATCATCCTATTTTAATAATTCAAGTTCCATCGTAAAGGGGAATGTTTATTCTAAGCTGGGTACAAATTTTAAATTATTAGAAGCATCCTAATATTTAACAAAAAATCCGAAGTCGGTCGGTTTTTCTTGCTTTTTTTCTGGTTTTCGGCGTCAACTTTGAAAAATCGCAGCTCCAGCGGGTTTTAAAGGGAAACGTCGAAATTTGGCCCCTTTCACTCTCATGCTTAGGATAGACCATAACCATTTTTAAGTCTCCAGGCGCAACGGTGTGGCGTCACGGCGCCGAAACGCAAAGTGTACAAATTTCGCGTTTTTTCGGGCGGAAAAGTGCTCCAACTCTAAAAAAAATCGCGGTTTTTTTATTCGTAATCTACATACACTGCTTTACCTTGAAGCAAGCAGTTTTTCTGAAGTTTTGGCGTCCTCAAATTCATAGTTTTAAGCTTTTTCGACTTTGAAAATTCGTAACTTTTGATGGGGACCAGATATAACAATCAAATATTTTTTTATTTTGCTTATTACATTAATACTTACAAGTGAAAAAAAACAACACTTTAAATTTTTTATCCTGGACTTCAGAAAAAAATCGAACGTAAAATGTTAAAAAAATCGCGGCGGATGCGATCAGACTTTTGTACCACTGGGGCCCACAATTTTTAAAAAATTTCAAGTTTTACTTCATTTCCTTGAAAAGTAATAATTTCTACATGGAATAGGCTATTTTTTATTTACACACTCGAAGGGGTTAGAAAGTTATGCGTAAATAATCCACCCTTCCTGAACGATTTCAAAGTCTACTTTTGGACAAAAAAAGGATCATTTTGTTATCTCTTTTCGTTTTCGAGTTATGATTGAAAATGTAGCTAAAATAAGCAAAATTTCCATTTTGAGCTCTGAAATTTTTTACTTTTCACAAAATATCTTTGAAACTATTCAACACAGCAGGATGTTTAATTTCCAATCTGCATTCCCGTAATTCCCTTGAAACGAGCGTTTTTTTTTTGGTATCTTGAGATACCAAATTTTTACCATTGGTAAAAATTTTAAATCGCTTACTTTTATAGTTTTCGAGAAAAACAGATTCTCTTAAATACATATTAAAAATTTTGTTTTCGAATTTTCTCAAAATTGTCCCCGCAAATGAAAGATAATAGAAAATGTATGAAATGTAGGTGGTCACTTGCCCTCTACACCTCCCAAAACACTTTTTACATCCCAAAAACTCAATTTTGTCATATTTTATATAAAATTCATAACTTTTGAACGAAATATTGTAACTGAAAACCATCGAATAAATTGTTATGTGAGGTAATAAAAAGATGGAGTTGATTTTCAAAAACTTTTACTGTGTACTTTTATACACACTGTATTTACAATGGTAGAATATTTACCAAAAAAAAAGATGTGAAGATTGTATAAAATAAAAGGTATAGTTACAAGTACAATAAACAATAAAATAATGTTACATCTTCGTTAAATTTTTTCCTAGACATGACTTAACTAATCTTATCACAATGTCTGTGGCTGACCACCAACACAAACAGCACACGATTATATAAATATGTAACATGTATTTATTTGCGAGTTTTAATTATACATCCGATTTGTTTGGCGTCCACTTTGCAGCGCAGATTCATACAAGATTATACAATTGAATCATTTTTACGCACATCCCCTCACTCTGCAAAAAATGTAGTTAACCGCGCTCTTTACAAAATGCGCACGCTTTTTAACAGCAAACAGAATGAACGCGTGCAACAAAAAATAATATTCCGTACGTACTTAATTTGCGGAATGTGAGGAAGCGAGTTTTATAACAAACCAACCTAATCAGTTTCATACATTTTTGTTTTGAGACATTTTTCCAATCAAAACCTCAATTTATTCGTTTAGAAATGTACCAAAAATTATATGTACAGTCAATTTAATCACCTGTGAGCCATTAAATTGAGGTTCCTGTTTTTAATCAAAAACAATTTAGAGCTTAAATTTATTTTAATATATTTATGTACATAATTTTTATTTTTATATAAATATTTATATATGCATGTATACATAAAATCATAACTAGAAAATACATGGTGAAAAACAATAAATATTTCTAAGTGAAAAAATTTTAGTCCTATAACGAACCCAATAAAAATGTCTCAATTATAAAGTTGTTGATAATAAGAAAAAATAAAAGCTGCGTAGGAGAGAAATGATGATAACAACTGACTGACTGACTGCTAAGCGTATTATCTCCAAGTTTTGGAAAGTCGAGTGCCGTTGTATATATACAAGAGATGATTTCAGCACTCTCATAATTTCAGGGGAACATAATTAAAATGCTATGGTACAAAGCAAGGGCACTTAATAAAAATAACTTATTATCGTTTATATCATCATAAGTTGTTTATAAATACATATTAACTATACCGAATGCACAATATATATTTATAAACCGTTACGTTTGAAACTTAATTTAAATAATTTGTCCATTTTTTTTTTAGTAGTTGATCACAACCAGTTTTTTTAGCACAAAACCCCAAGTTTTTTGATGAGAAAGAGAGAGAAGATAAGCAACAAGCGGTGATTGAACAAGAGAGATTTTAATAAAGAGAGTATAGAAATTTTTAGTGCTGCACCACACAGTCCAACGGGCGTCTTTGCACTTTTCACTTTAGGCTCACTCTTGTCCGTTTTGAACTGTTACTTTTTAGTCTCGTCAATTGTTTTCGAGACCCGGCACTTCACTAAGATGACGACGACGCGTTCATTGCGCCAAAAAGACCCGTCGAGAAAGATCCAGGCTGCTGGGACGAGTGCTGCGAGTTGTGCTGCACCGCCGCTTGCTGCTGGACCTGTTGTGCTGCGTTTGATGTTATTCTAGAATGTTTCGGCATGGGTGGTTGCAAATATTCATGCCTTGCCAACGACAGCACGTCTATTCTATCTTCTTTTCTATACGCTAAACAACTTCTAATAAAACCCTAAAAATAACCATCATTAATAATTAATTCATTTAATCGTCTCGTGGCTTACTTTAGCTTCATTGGTGACTGCGGGTTTATTGGCGAATTGAACCTCTGTTGCTTTTAAAATTGTATTTTCTTCTAAAATGGTTGCTTGTGACTGATTGTGACCAAAAGGTTTTTTGCCGTAAAGGCATTGATAAAAAATTACTCCTACGCTCCACACATCTACTTTTGAAGAAATTTTTGGAGGGTTTTTACCTACTACAAAACATTCCGGTGGAAGATACCTAAAAAAAAAAATACAACAAAAATTAGCATTACCAATAAATTAACGGTTATAATAATAATTTTTATAGATTTAATCAGCCCCGTCTTGAAACACAATTATTCACCATCATGGTTTCATATGGGAATGGGTTTTATCATCATATTATAATATTTTATATCGTTATCATGTAATTATTATGTAATTCTTACCAATAAGTGCCTGCTCCTTGCGACGTCAGATCCATTCCATGATCAGGGTTGTAATTTTCTTCGTCCATAACCTTGCTAAGGCCAAAGTCTGTTATTTTAATTTCGCCACACACATTGCCTTCCGTTAGCAAAATGTTTCCCGGCTTTAAATCATAATGGATCACAGGGGGTTTGATCTCGTTCAGGTACTTTAAAGCTGACACGACCTGCATGACTATTGATCGTGCCTCTCTTTCTGGTATCGTCTTGTGCTAAAAAGTAACTCATTAATAACCACCAAATTTTATAATATTAACGTTGTTACCTGTTTTAGGTAAAAATCGAGGTCGTGACCATCACAGTATTCCAAAACTGTACAAAATGAGTTAGCATCTATTTCAAAAACGTCATACAATTTCACTACTCGAGGATGATCTAATGCTTTATGAATATTATACTCCCGTAATGCATGCCTGAAAATTTAAAACAAACATGTAAGTTATACATAAAATAAAAGGTTTATTATACAGGGTGTTATGTTTGTGGTTCACTAAACATCAGGGTTAGAAACTAGAGCAAATTTAATCAACAAAAAAAGTAGGTATCTATCTTTTTTACTTATGGAAATACAGCATTTTGAATTTTAGGTCACAAAACCGCTAATAACTTTTTAACCAATGTACGTAGAATTAAAAGAAAATTATCAATAGAAAGTTGAAACCATACTCTTTTAATTGGTAACAATATTAATACAGAGATCGTTGATATCATGTTGAATAAAAAATCGCAAAGAAAAAAGAAGGTTTCAAAATTTTCCCTAGTTTGTTGAGAATATAAACAAATTTCAGAAAATTAAGAAAAAACACACTGTAATGGGTCTTTCTTTTCTAGGAGAAAGTTTTTTTATATTTTTTGCTCTTGATTTTTTTTTTATATTTTAACAATTGTTTTTGTATTACTGTTATTACATATTGAAAAAGGATGGTTTTAGTTTTTTAATGATAATTTTTTTTATCTCTATGCACTTTGGTTAAGATGTAATTAGTGATTTGTGATAAAAATTGTTAACCTAAAATATATACATATATCCTCACTTTTTTGTTGATTAAATTTTAGTTTCTAGACATTTGGTGAACCATGATTTTGGAACACCTTGCAGATTGAATGAATTGATATTTACTCACTTAATATAATTGGCCTTTTTGTCCTCTTTCCAGTCTTTATTGAGTTGGTGCACTTTGCAGGCAACATATCGCTGTTCCTTCAAGTCAAACGCTTTATGTACTTCACTAAATCCGCCTTTGCCCAAGAGCATAAGCAGGAGGTAGCGCTCATTGAGCACAGGATGGTTGTTGAAACGTGATTGATCCTCGTTGTGAATTCGTTTCAATTCACGAATATGCAGGTTTCTTTCACGTTCCAACTTTTCCATTTCCAACTGGAGATCTGCATCTTCTTTTTTAAGCGCACTCTGTCTTAACTAAAATAATGAAAATAAATTGGAATTAAAACGTTTGGAATTTTATACAAAATTTGCTTACTTTTAAAATTTCATCAGCCTCATAGTACTCTTGAATAGTAAAGGAACCAGGTACAGCATCGGGTTTTAGGAAAGTATTATCCGTGCCATTGTGTAGCGTGGAGGAAGCAGAGGAGTTGTTTCGTTTCCGACCACCTTCACTATTCGAAGGCCTCTTCTTGACGAGTAATTTCTTCTGCCTATCAATCTCCTCTCTCTCCGCTGTAATTTCTTCTTGTCGTCTCGCTAACTCCTGAAACGCATGTCCATCCGTCCAATTCTCTTGAAAAGTAGCTCCAACACGTTGCGTCACAAACTGTCCTAACCTAAGTCTATTTTGCATGCACTTTTGTCTTGCTTCCTTCTTTTCTATGGAACTTTTTTCTTTGAGCAGCTTTTTCACAACGTCGATGCACTTGCTGATGTGTTGCTTGTGTTGATCTAGGGTCTTTTGCTGTGCTGTAACTTGGTGCCTGAGCTCTTCGTTCGTCCTGCCCAGGTCCTCAATTTTTTGGTTACGCACTTCGAGATCGGACGACGCCTGCGTCTCAAACTCAGTTATCCTTTGACACGTTAATTCAGTCTGAACTAATTTACTAACCATAGAGGGTAACGGAACTCGGGGGTTTGGCGGCTTTGGGTAAAAGTCAAATGGCGCAGGGTTCACTGGCACCTGCGGTGAAGGCAGTTGTTGCTGCGAGGGCGGATACTAAAAATTAAAAAAAAAAAATTTTATAAAAAAAAAAAAAATTATTTGCACACAAGTATTGAGAGTTAAATATTCAAAAGAGTACAGTTTTTTTTATTTTTTTAAGAATTTTGCTATTAAATTACCCAAAATTAAACTTATCAATTTTTGGAAAATAATTAACTCCACTTACCATAATTAGAATTTAACGCCCCAGGGTTTATTTAAAAGCTACTTTAATCTTCTTTAAATTAAAAAAAGGTTTGTTTTGATACCTTTGTTTATTTAGAAGTTATGTCCGAAAAAGTGATAACGTTTCAAAAAAAAGCTCGATTTTCATTAATTTTTTTTAGAATTTTCACAAAAAAATTACTTTTGTAAAAATTATTTGACCGATTTTCAATTTAAATAGCTTTAAATTTTTCTATAAGATTTACTTAAACTTACTTGAATTGGAGTAAAATTTATCCAAAAATAAACTCAATTTTTGGAAATTAATTAAAACCAATTACCGTTATTAGAATTTAATGTCCCAGGGCTTATTTAAAAGGTACTTTAATCTTCTTTAAATTAAAAAAAGATTCGTTTCGATACGTTTGTTTATTTAGAAGTTATATATGAAAAAGTGATAACGCGTCAAAAAGCTCGATTATTCTTATTTTTTTCTAGAATTTTCACAAAAAAAATATTGTAAAAACTATATGACCGATTTTTAATTTTAATAGCTTAAAATTTGCCAGGATATTTTTTATATAAGATTTACTCAAAATTACTTGAATTTAGAGTCAGATTAGTTCGTAAAATTGCCCAAAAATAAACTTGTCAATTTTTGGAAATTAATTAACTTCACTTATCATAATTAGAATTTAACGCCCTAGGGCTTATTTAAAAGCTACTTTAATCTTATTTAAATTAAAAAAGATTCATTTCGATATTTTTGTTTATTTCGAAGTTATTACCGAAAAAGTGATTCTTTTTTTGAGAATTTGCTACAAATGGTTGTAATAATTAATTTATTGAACCTGAATTCGGAATTTTAACTACTAAAATTTAAATAAAATCTGTTAAAACTAATCACTAAAAATACAATATTTTATTGTTTTTCTCTTTGGTTTTTTTTAAGGGCCAACCGGAAGGCAGAAATTGATTTTTTATCATTTTTAACCGAGACTACTAACAAATAAATATTTTTTTTTCAAACGTCATTAAAGTACAGTCTTCTGTGACGTTTGGGAGGCTTTAAAATGTCACTTTTTATGTTCGTTGATTCTATGGTCACTTTGTACTGCCTAGGAGTAGAAATTAAATTTCTACTCCGCTTATTCCGCAACCCAATATACATGTCGTATTGAAATTGAACAATGTTATTATAATTTAAAAAAAAAATAGAAATGAATTTTAGGCAACCCAATATACACTAACATTGTATTGTGTGTTGTATGTAAATTAAATGTCAAATTTGTTATTATATTACTTTTTTTTTAAATTTCGACGTTTGAAGAAAAAATAGCATGGTTTATTCGGAGTAAAAGAACTTTTTTTTTCGCCATAAAAAGTACTTCTTTTACTCCTAATAAAACAATATACTATTTTTGTCAGCGAACAAAAGTATATCGCATCCTTAACGTAATCTACTAAAAGTAAATTAAATTTTGAAAATACTACTAAGAATAAAATGCAAAAATATACTTGAAAATCTTAGATTTTTCATTGAGGTTTTAATGAATACCATAGCTTTGACAAGTTTAATAAATATTTTAATGGAAAGATATTGTGGATAAGCAATCACGGAAACAAAAAAAAAATGAAATCTACTTAGTAATATCATCAAAAATAGCTTCCGGTTGCCTCTTAAACTAAACAATTGTTCCCTCTTCCAGACGTAAAGGGATGACGTCAAAAGTAGGTTATGCTGTTTTGTACTGACCTACTTCTGACGTCATTTTTGGTCGGAAAAATGATCTGAATCGCCATAACGTTTTTAAAATTGCATGGAAAAGTTGTAAATGTTAGTTTTAGTTAAATGAAATTGGATCAATTTTCTAACAGAAGCTTAAAGTGTTAATTTTTGAATTTACAACGCTTGAAAATGTAACTTTTAAAAATTATGAAATTTACTACATTTCTAATTATCAACCTCGTGAATGTTATAAATAATTTAAATAACGTCACAAATTCTTAGATAACAACTAAACACTTTGTAGCTAGGAATATGTTTGTACAAGTTTAAATAATTCGTGTTACGTTTGATTTTATTCAAAATTTTTAGGTTTAAAATCAAGTTTCCTGACTTTTAAATGGCACTTTTTCAAATTTAAATTGTTAATTTATTAGAATATGTTAAAATATTTATTTATACGAAATGGTGTTTTCACTAAAATAAACCTTCAAATTTTAAAACTGACCTTTTAAATCTGCAATTTTTTAGATTTAAAAAAAAAATAGAGTGAGTTGCCATTTTTTAGAGTTGAATTTCAAGAATTTTCAAAGTGACTCACTCTGTATGAGATTTGGTAATAAAAAAAAAAATGATTGTGATATAAAATTGAAACAAGCTATAATAAATTATGAGTATCTTATCGTAGCTACAAAGTGTCTTATCTGTTATGAGTGTTGAGGTTAAAAATAAATGATTGTTTTGATGGTTCTTATTCTTACCATGGGGTAGGGTTGTTGCGGTGATGGACTTTTGGCACCACCATGTCGTATAGGACTGTTCCCCGTGTGTTTGGTATTAAAATAGTCAACTTTTTTGTCGGTGGAGTTGGTCCTCACGCCCTTCGTCACCGCTCCACCGCCATCGTCTTTCGTTCTTTTTCTCTTCCTTTCCGAAGGGGTCCTTGGTACTTTCTCCGGAGTATTAGGATCCAGCTCTTTATCACTGTGAGAGGAACCTACAAAGCACCAAAAAATATTCCAAAATGAATAATGAGTTTAGTTTAGAAGGCGATGATAAGCTTTTGCTGACGACACAAGTTTTATTCAATTTCCCAACCAACATTTTTTCTATGCAGATAGTCGAATGCAATACATAAAGTATTGATTTGTAGAGGAGTATACATATACATGGGACTTTTTGCGGGTAGCTGGCGCAGTTCGGAAGCGAAATTACATAAGTGGAGCGGATTTTTATTTGAGTTTGGTATGGGAATGCAGGAAATTATCGATTGGCCTTATCGAAAGGAAAATGGCGAAAGAGAGGAGATGAGGCTAACTAAAGTGCCTTTAGCTTTTGAGCGTTTGCTGTTTCGTTTCGTTTCCTTTGCCTTGCTTGCGCTCATCCAATCAATGCACACGACGATAAAATAAATGAGTGCGAACCAACGAAAAATGACGTCATCTGCCTATTATTAAATTAAATCCTCTGACGAATAAATAAAACGCAAAAAAACGAGGTCGCATTGGCACGTGTTATTATTGAACATACAACATATTTACCTGTACTCATATTGGAGTCTTGGCTATGAACGGGTTGGGTTGTGTTTACTGTCGATTGGGGTGCCATCTGTATTTGAGATCCAGCTGACATCTGCAATTTCAAGAAAAACACTCTTAATAATTTTTGGCTGGAGGAGAATTGACGGAAACAGTTGGCTGATGGTGAATAAAATGTAAAGATTGCATTACATTACACGACCTGTGTTTATGTGTGTGTGTGTGCTGTGTACAAATACGTGGGCACAATTATCTTGTAGATAAAAATAGAATAAATGAATATTTTAAAAGGAGCTCCAAGTGCACGACTTATTTAACTTGCGTAGTACAATGGCGACCGCCGCTCTCGCACGGTTTATATTAAAAATATCTCTCTCTATCCGAACGGATCGAAATTCACACCACACAATTCTATCCACTCACACACACACTAACAACACACCATCACAAATGCCTTCCAAATACCAACTATATACCAATAATTCCTTTTATCCTACGACAGACAATGGCCCATGCACAATTTCCAAAAATTACCTACCTACTCTAGGTAAAAGTACACCAAGAAAAAATGTAGCCTTATAAACAAGATTTTACTAAATCCGAGAGGTAAAATAAAACGTGGCGCGGCGCAGCGCATTTTCTTCAACTTTCTTTCCTAAATCGTGCAAAAGTAGTTTCTGTAAATGTGCAGAGGTTGTGCAGGTTGTCTCTCTTGAACGTTGCAAACTAGCGACGAGGAGTTCGATAACCTAGTTTATTAAGAATTCTATTATGTGTGTGTTGTCTTGTGTAGAAGAAGTGTAATGTATTTGTGTGAGAGAAGAGTAAGAGCCCCTCTTACCTCTCCCGCACCCCGCCCATGCCCGAAGATTCTACTTTTCGCCAAGCGCGTTCATGAATCGAACAATCTTGAAAATCGCTTCAAAAAGAGCCGATTATTATCTTTTGTGAAAACATAAGTACGCCTATTTTATATTTTTCGTTGGATTTGCGTATTTCGTGTCATCATTTCAATAAACGTTTTCAACTCGTCTAATACGTATTAACATGGGATGCACAGCTTTTAATTATAATCGAGTTTATCGCGCGACCAAATCCGACTTAAAACGACCAAAGCACTAAAGCGCCCGTCGTCGACGTCGTGACGTTACGTGACCTTTTTCCCATTCTTCTTCTTCCTTCTTCCTCACTTCCACGACTCAACTTTAACACGCATTCATTCTTATTCCTCAAAATTATACTCCAACCACAAAACTCTCCAATCTACAATCTTTCCCCCTATAAACTACCACCAACTGCACAAACTCTCATTTACAGGTGCCAACCGATTTTTATTACCCCTACAAAATACACGAAACTAACTAAAGACTGCCACTGTTATTACCAACTCTAATTTTCGCTTGGTACTACTGAGTACATAGACTCCCGAAACACAAAATAAACGAATACAGTACGGATATACGGATACCGCGGTTCCAATGAGTTTCAAATTTAAATTCAATATTTAACGGTTATTACGAGCACCTTCACGGATATAACGAGCAAATATTTCGTTCATTTTTTTTTCTCCAATTAAAAATGCCGTTTTACTTGAAATTTAAAATGCTATCGACCCTTTGGAAATAGATGAAGTGAAGAGGGTGATGGATGCCCTCCAAAAAACATTATCTTGAAATTTGTTTTGATTATTCACAATGGGCCTTTCCACGATTTTTTAATTTTTATTTAGTCTTAAAGATAAAGTTATAATAAAAAATAATATCCAATCAATTTTTTCATCTTTTGTGTAAGAGCAAAAAATTAGAATTTATGAATCCGTGACGTCATAATGTTCGAAAGTTCGTCTCCCTCACCACAAAGCTCTATAAACTTTGTTTTGACAGATGGCGGTTGTCAATAAATAATAATGAGGAAATAAATTTGACATTTGCAATCTGTCATCAGCGATCATAGACTCTAGAGCTAGTAGAGTTGATAGAGACGACTGCACACGAGGACACACGACGGGAACACCAGCAACGTTGCCGCTTTTTTGAATACAATTTTTAAATAAATTAATTTAAATTTTTTTGGTGCCCTAATTAAAAAACAAACCAGCGTATTAAATTAGGCTTTTTTAAGAGCTATGCATAGTATAAAATTCATTGAAAAATATTTTGCTGTGGAAAGGTCTATTGTCAAAATTATTATACAGCGTGTCTCACTTTTTTTTCCAGCAAAATTTTTTTTTAGATAGTAAATGTCATTCTGAACAAAAATTTTCCTATGAACTATTATGTTTTTTCGACTCCTTAAAAAGTTACAGTAATTTTAAAATTTCAAAAATTTAATGATATTTGTAGCACACCCTGTATAAATTTGATTTAATTTTATTTTTTTTTTATTAAAATCAAGTAAGCTTTGGATTTTGTATATCTTTAAGCCAATAAAATGCTAAATTTTACCGAGGGAAATTTAACCTCGTCGTTTACTTATTTTAAAAAAAAGCCAATAATATTCGAAAAACCCCAATTTGGCAAAGAAAAAATCCAAATAATAATTGATTTAAATAAAAAAAAATATAATAAGAAAAAATATTATACAGAGTGTTCCACAAAAATCATAAAAATTTATCAATTTTAAAATTGCTCTAACTTTTTAAGGAGTCGAAAAAACATAATAGTTGATAGAAAATTTTTTGTTCAGAATGACATTTACTTACTAAAAAAAATTTTGCTGGAAAAGTGTATACAGAGTGTTCCGTAAGTAATGCATAATAATGAAAGGGGTTGTTCAGGACACCAAAACAAGCAACTTTTGTTAATAAATCCATATCCGGAAATTAACCATTATGTCACTAGGTTGAGACAAAATTTTTTAAATTTAATTTACAAAAATAGCTTTATTTTCTTTTTTTTGTAAATAAATGTTTGCGATTTATTGTCATGTCTTTACAATGGACCGTGCACAACAGAATTTTAAAAAAATACGACACAATTTCTGTAAATTTTATTAAATAATTAACTTAATTACCTTAAATCTTTTTTATTTACCCTGGCTTAATGGTTAATTTCCAAATATGGATTTATTAACAAAAGTTGCTTGTTTTGGTGTCCTGAACAAACCCTTTCATTATTATGCATTACTTACGGAACACCCTGTATAATATGACAAGTTTTGAGATGATTATTTTTCACTGTCATTAGCACGAATGTCATTTGGGGTTAAGTTTTAATATTTAACCTGAAATGACATGAGTGGTAATGTATGAAAAATATTCGACTTATAATTTGAATAAAAGTATGTATTTAGTAGAATATTTAACGAACATTTATCACCTTTTTGGGAAAAACTTGACAGCCAACTTCAAACTTATTGAAATTTGATATTAACGTCATAAAATAATCGCCGATATTTTTAATGTTTTACTTGTCACAAAAAATAATCACTTGTGAATGGAATAGTCAATAAAAATGTCATACTCCTATATTATTATATTATGTTAAAGAATTGAAAAAACTTTAACATCATATTTAGTTTTTTTTTTAATAAATAAATGTATTCTTGTTTTTTATTTTGAAATTGCTCCTAAAATCAATCCCCAAAGTTATCTAATCTTGGTAGCAAACACCCTGTATATTTCAACAAAAGAATTTTCACGGTTATAACGAGCAAACTTGATCATCCCTTGCTCCTCGTTATAACCGCGTTTAACTATACATCATTTTGACTTTATCAGTTTTGTTTTATTCAAACTAATAATACCAAAAACTATTTTGTTCAACCGTATTTGGATTCTCTTCAAATCAAAAAGCTCTAATATTTATTAACTATTATTTTTAAAATAGAGATTCCAAATAAAAAGACACATTTCGAGTGATTTACAACTTATCATGATTTAATTGACTTTAATAGTGCAATTCTGTGCAAAACTGTAACATGTAAAATAGTATTCATCCATTACAACCCATATAGAAAACCTTACAGATATTTTCTATAACAACATTTTCACTAAATTATAACACAAGTTCGCTTTTTGTACTTTGACCAAATATAATGTGTCAAGTTGTGGATTGGAAAAGTACAAAGCATTCGAATTTTTAATAATTTACAATTCAATCAAGTTCAAATTTGAAAGTTACTAAACTTTGAGCTTAATGAACTTGAAAAAGTTCCAACAACTCACTAAAAGCGGTCGAAATTGTCAAATCCTTAGTTTTGTCGATTTATATGGTCAAAATTTTATCGTAGAATTCTGTGTAGAACTTTGAACCTTTGTAGAAAATATTTGTTAGGTAACGGTAACCATGGAAACCTTATTTCCAAATTTTAGTTTTCTTTAAATCGAAAAATATTCATTATGATGTTTTGGTAAGAAAAATTCTAAAAAAATGTTATTAAAAAGATTTGAAATGGAAATCTTAAAGATAAATCAGAGGTTCTCAAACTTTGGAAACGTATTGCTAAAAATTCTGTATCTCCATGATGATATTTTGTAATATAAATCAAACAATATGAGTGTGTTTGTTAGTTGTAGTAAAAGATTGAACAAATTTATTGATATTTTTAACTCACTTCACTATTTAAAAACAATTAATAAATTTATCTTATACAGGGTGTCTCACTTTTTTCCCAGCAAAAATTTTTTATTGATAGAAAATGTCATTTTGAACAAAAAATTTCCCATCAACTATTATGTTTTTTAGACTCCTTAAAAAGTTACAGCAATTTTAAAATTGATAAATTTCATGATTTTTGTGGAACACCCTGTATAATATTCTTTCTTATTATATTTTTTTATTGATGTAAATCAATTATTATAAATCCAAAGCATACTTGAATCAAATAAAAAGAATTAAAATTAAATGAAATTCTATACAGGGTGTCCCACAAAAATCATTAACTTTTTAAGGAGTCAAAAAAACATAATAGTTGATAAGAAATTTTTAGTTCAGAATGACATTTACTATCTAAAAAAAATTTTGCTGAAAAAAAAAGTGAGACACTCTGTAAATGTTTGTTTGTTGTAAAAATGATGTTTTAGAAGGAATGACTTGATCGAGTTGTTTAAAAATGTTTCATAACACAAAACACAATCCATACGGAAAAAACCTTGATTGTGTTTTCTTAGTTTTTTCAAATTCTTCCTGAAAATGCGGTTTAGTACTGCTGCTACTAGATACTAGAAGTGTTAAGAGTAATCTGTCAGTTTTCTCTAGGAAACCAGAATGAACATAAACAAATGGATCGATCTGATTTAGATTTAATTTATATTTTTAATAAAAATGAACCTCTATATAGATAAGAAATTTCGTTATTTCTTTTTGTATTCTCTACAACAACGTAAAGTACCACTTTATAGTGGTACATGTACCACAGTTTTAGAATCCCTGAGATAGACGAAAAAATCGATTGTTGGATAACTTGCCCTGGTGACGGTGATTTTGTCTTATCACTTCAACAAATACAAAACGTATACAAGAAAGAGAGATAGAAAATCTGTCACTAAGCAACTTACTAGTTTGTATACAAAAATAATCGTCTATCTTACAGACTTCCACCCCTGGTTATTGAAGGAGATTTTTTGAATGATTTGAAATTTTAAAGTATTGATATAAATGTTTTTGTGTATGTTGGGTGCAAAGTTCGAAAAAACTGATTTGTCATACAATTTTTTGCACTTTTATCAATTAAAGTGAACCAAATAATGGATTGGGCAAGTTGGAAACGTTCAAAGTTACATTTTGTTTATAAATGAAGAACAAAAATCTAAAATATATTAAATCCAGTTTTACTACATTTTGACTTTTTTATTTATTGGTGAACTCCAAAAAGTATATCAAAAAATATACAACTTGGCCACTAAATTATAAAAAATAACAACATTTTTGTGATTTATTTAATTATTAATTAAATTGATTTAATACGTTTTGCACAATAAATTAGTTCAAATTTGATATAATTCGAAATCAAAAAAGTTTAAATCTTTATCAACTGATAAAGTTCAAAGTCTTGAACTTGCATTAGCTCAAACTTGATGCAGTTGCAATTTAAGGAAGGTCGAAAGTGACAAAGTTCAAACTTTATCTTAAAATCGAAGCATGAGTATTCCACATTTGCCAAATTTTTAGTTTTGTCGGTTTACACAATCAAAATTTTAAAGCGAGCTTGGAAAAAAATTCGACCAATGATCGTTACACCGAATACAGAGTGTACCAAAATTCAGTTTACAGGGAGATTATAAAAGAAATTAACAAAAATTTTTAATGATATCAAATTAACATTCCTAATTTATTTATAAAATATTATTGGCTTTGACCATCCTTAAGAAGCCATCATCGACTTTTTTCAAATAGTACCCCTTACTTTTGCTAATGTTACACACTTAAAAAATGTTTTCGTTGATTGTTTATTAATATGTATTTTTAATTTATGCAAAATCATTCATTACTGAGCCGTATTAATGAATGATTCTAGAGACGCCCTCTGTTGATGACATTTTTAACGAAATATTCTACAAAATGTACAACAATTTTGAATAAAGTTTCAAACTGAATGTATGCCAATACATTTTTTATATTTATTTTATAAAAGTGAGATTATCAGGATGTCTAACAACTTTAAAATGCAAAATTCCCTGACCTTTCCAGGTATTCCAGACAATTTTTTTTTTTAAATTCCAGATTGATGTTTTATCCTCTATGTTTTTAAGCTAAATATTTGAAAATTTTCAAACTAATCCAACCTAACTAACCTACATCAACACGCTGAGATTTCGCATCGTTGATAAAATTATAAGAAAGAAATGAAAAATAATCGAAATATTCAGAAAAATTTTAAATTTCCAGGTTTAAAAAAATCACAGATATTTCCCTGATTTTTCCAGAATTTTCAAAATCCCTGACAAATCCAGGTTTTCCCTGTTTTCCAGGTTGTTAGACACCCTGGGTTATGTACATGTCATACCGCCAGTAATTGAATACAGAACTCTGTGATAATAGACAATCTAGTTTGTTTAATTCGACTTCGGCTATGATCGTTATAATTCGGGTGCGCATTTTTTAATTACGAGATTTTGAAATAAAAATTATAACGTTTTTTTAATTAATAAAATGCATGATCAACGAAAAAATATTGTAAACATTTCGTATGTTAAAAAGCGATTATAGTTTATTTTTTAATTAGGAGGAGTGATAGGGAAAGACAACTTACACTATAAAAGTTACTAAAAAAATAACCAAACAGGTTTTGACAGGAACTTTAGGTTATTTTGGCTATTTAAGGATAAAATATGTACAGAAACATAATTAAATTCCCTATTTTTTGTACTGAATACAAATTTATACATGTAAATATATTAGTAATTCAAATTTTATGATTAATATTTTGAGGTTATATGTCCAAAATCATCCAAAATAATTTCCCGGTGTAAGTCTTGCTAACTTTTAACCAATTAGAGACGTTAATTTTTGACATTTTAGCGCGGGAAATTTAAATCACTCCTCCTAGTTAAAAAATGAAGTATAGTACCAAAGATATGATCAGCAAACTGAATGTTGGGACACTCTGTATAATAGACTTTCATAGACATAAACTTTCATCGAAAATGTAATTCATATACAGGGTGATTCACATTTATGTTAAAATCTCTCGGGTGGTGATTCCTTAGATAAAAATAAGAAAAAAAGTTCATATAAACATATGTCCAATTCCCCTTTCTGAGTGAGTTAGTGCTCTTCAAAAGTACTAACAGAGAAGAGGTTTTTGGCCATTTTTTCCAGAATGGATACTAGTAAAGCATTCAAATTTGGCATAACTCTTAATATGCATTGGACTCACGTCCATGATTTTTTTGAAATTTTTTTATTGGTTCTAAGTGGTATTTTAAGAGATCGTTGGTGGTAAAAACAATGGTAACTTTTTTAGTACTGCATTTTTATGAGATTTTTTTTTTAAATATCATTCTGTAATCAAATTTACACAAAAATGGTGCTCTTATACAAATTCGATAGAATGAACCGTTTAAGAGAAAAGTGCATCTAAAGATGTGCTTGCCAGGACAGTTGTCATGGTTACCATACTTAACATTTTTGTAGGCCTACTATTTTACCAAAATTATTCCATAATTTATGAAAAAAGGTTCCTATGTAACGTTTGGAATAATTTTGGTAAAACAATAGGTCTACAAAAAAATTTAATATGGCAACCATGACAACAATTCCGGCAAGCACATCTTTAGACGCACTTTTTTCATAAACGGCTCATTCTATCGAATTTGTATAAGAGCACCATTTTTGTGTAGAATTGATTACTGAATGATATTTTAAAAATTTTTTTTATAAAAATCCAGTAATAAAAAAGTTACCATTGTTTTTACCACCAACGATTTCTTAAAATACCAGTTAGAACCAATAAAAAAAATTAAAAAAAATCATGGACGTGAGTCCAATGCATATTAAGAGTTTTGCCAAATTTGAATGCTTTACTAGTATCCATTCTGAAATAAATGGCCAAAAACCTGTTGTCTATCAGCACCTTTGAAGAGCTGTAACTCTTTTAAGAAGCAGAATCTGACATGTTTATATGAACTATTTTTCTTATTTTTATCTAAGGAATACCACCCGATTTTAACATAAATATGAATCATCCTGTATAGTGTTTTTATTTGCTAAGCTTTTCATTGATACTAAAATAATAAGTAAAAACATTGAAATATTTTTGTCACAAAACAGTAATTTTGATAAACAATATTGGCGATTCAAATTAACTAACGCGTTACAATTGAAAATAATATGGC
Source organism: Stenus bimaculatus (assembly GCA_963971135.1). Classification (NCBI taxonomy): domain Eukaryota; kingdom Metazoa; phylum Arthropoda; class Insecta; order Coleoptera; family Staphylinidae; genus Stenus; species Stenus bimaculatus. Next base: position 2,762,434 of record OZ020183.1, read on the forward strand.
AACCATGACAACATGATATAAACTAACCTACTTCTAACGTCATGCTATTGGTTTCACAATCAGAAGCAATACGAAGATTGGTTAACTTGAAAAGTCATTTGTCGATGAAAAAGTAATGTCTATGAAATATCTTTGTTGATGATAAGGTTTGTTAATAAACGGGTTCTCTGAAAAATGTCTATGACGATGAAAAAATAATGCCGGTAAAAATTTGATGTGCTTGAAATTGTGGTCGATGAAAAATAATGTCTATGACACAGATCATCGATTAACATCAAAGACGTTATAAATATAAATAAACATTGTCAAAGCATTTTCTGGTAGGAATTTTTGTAATAAGGGGTTTCTCATTCATCAACATGACATTTACATAGACACAAGTTTTTCATTGACACAGACGTTTCATCGATATTACTTTTTCATGGACAACCGTTTCATCGACACTACCTTTTTATCGACGAACAATATCATCAACATTTCCAATTCTTCGATGTCGTTTTGTCAATATCAATAGTGGTGAAACATGTCTTTGCGATAAAAAAGAAGTGTTGATGATACTGTAATTGATGAAACAACATTGTCGAAGAATTGGTAATGTCGATGAACTTTTAAGTCGATGCAAGATTTTTGTCAATGAATAGGTTTGTCGAAAAACATACATAATGTAATGGTTCTGGAACCGTTCAGAAGTTTTTCCTTTTTACGGTCTGAATCGCTATTTTAGAATAAAATGTCCCTAAAGTAATCTGTTTTGAACTATTTCCAACAAATTGCACTCCAACATCAAAAAGAACACGTCAAAACGACAGCGAGCAAGTTTCTTTCATAACCTAACCTACAAATACGTTACATTCAATTGTTAAATTGGATTGTTTACTTCCCCTTTTATTAAAAGTGTAACTTGTTCTAGATGTAGAGGTGCACTAAAGGTAAGGGGATTACAAAATCGAGCAACTCTGGCACAGATAAGAATTCTAGACAAATAGGTTAAGTTGTAACATCATTATAGAACATTGCTAAAAATAAGCCTCGAAGAAAAAAAAATGATTTTCACGAAACCGTCATTTATTTAGAAGTTGTACAAGTTTTTTTTGAACTTTTCGTCGAGTTTGATTATTTGAATAGGAATTTTTTGTATGAAATGTTTTTATTTTTATATTCTGTGGAAGTAATGAGCGTAGGATTAATGAGAGTGGAATAATGAGGGTGTGTTTAACTGTTGAGTCCAAGTGCGGGGATTGAATTTGTCGGAGAGCGGTGCCGCAACGCATCGCAGCGCGATTCCCGCCGGAGCGGCGCGGTGCGGCGGTGGTCGTCGATTTGAGTGAGGGGTGGTTGAAAGGCGCTGCGCCCTCGCCACCCCCTTATCGATTTTAAGTGGCCTACTGTTGCTCCACCGTACAAGGACGCGTCGCGACGCAATTCCCAAACAAATCACGCCTTGCCTTGTTTATTTCTCCTCTTTCATAACCAATTTTTCATAAACATACCAATTTCAATAAATTCACCATTTTTACTTGTACTTGGAAATGTTATCATTGCGGTGAAAGTAAACAACCAACAACAAATTTGAGGTAAAATGTTTTTGGATTTGAGAATCTCGTTTCTCGTGTGCGAGTTACAGTATGTAGCTGTGTGACCTGAGAGGGATGAGGGGGGAGTTTGAAGGTTCGGCCGAGCTGTGCTATTCATTAAAACTTGGAAGGGCGAGGAGAGGAAAGCGAGGACTTTTACGTGAAACTAAATTGAAAAAAAAGATGGCAGACGATCCCTGCAGCCGTTTCCGGTTTAAAAGATTTTGTATGAAAAAAAAATTAGGTACTCGCGTAGATTATATTTATTTATTTTGGGTGAGTATGTAGATTTAATGAATTGGTTAACCGCCATGTTGGCTAGGCGATAAATAGTGTAGAGAGCGAGCACGTGATTGCGAATTAAAAAGTTGTAAATCTTACCAGTAGCAAATTGTTAATGAGGAGCCATTGGGTCATGGTGGTGTGGCGAAGCACCACATGCACATGTATTTGTTAGCACTAAACGTGACGATGCAACGAACGACATGCACACGTAGCTACGGTACGTAGACACTGTTGGTTAAGTCGAATGATGGAAGCGAAGAAAACAGCTGTTTACATTTATAACAATGCACAAATTGAAGTGAACTAACTAAAGTAAAACCATGTCTATGTCTATGTCGGTGCCCGGCCGTCTTTTCGACCGCACCGGTACTGCGCGCGCGGGAGGGGGGTACAATCCACACTCCATCCACATCCACACCGAATACGAATAGTCGGCTCGCGACCTCACCGACTCACCGAAAAGAGACGAAACGCAAGGGCGCCTCTTTCCGATTCCCCAGCACTACGCTACGCTCAACTCAAAACCAAAAGCACCTACGACCGGAATTCGGATTCGGACGTCAACTATCTACTTTTACGGTACGTATACTCTTTGAGCGCGCAATCAGACCTACTCTAAAGCATAACGAGACGAGGAATGCGACTCCAACTTGCAACCATTACCTTTTTTAGTATTTGCTGATCATCATCACAAATCCCCATCGCGACAAACGTTTTCAAAAAAAAAAAAAAAAACTTTACGCTTAACCTTGAAAATTGGCTAAACAACTTTTCTGATGAAAACGTAAAAGATGGCCGTGTGTTGGATGATGCATGTGTTGGGGGTTTACAAGTGGAGTGGCAAAGATTTGCACTTGTCTGAGTTTGTAGGATTGGGGGTGGCGGTGGCGGCGACGGGCGGTGTATATTGATTATTACGAATTTAGCGCGGCTGCTTTGCGGCGTTTGTAGCGGCACAGCACGGCGGCAAAAGCGGAACGGAACGGTCGCAACCTTTCCAGGCTGCGAAACATTTGCCCGCCGCCACCGCCGCCCCCTTTCCCCTCGGACCCCTCGAGGCGCCCTTTTGTGTGGCACTCGTATTGATCAGTGCGAGATGATGATGCAAAACGGCGGCGGATCACACAAATCCCGGACATGTTGCCACCCACGTCCGCTCCCCCCCAACCACCCAATTCTATATCCCACCGTGCACCTCTCATTTCTACATCCACACCACCATCATCTCAAAATATTCATTTCACCATCACGATCTTCTACTTAAAACGGCTCCAAACCAAAATTTATGTTTACTTTACATGTACAAAAGACCAGATACTTCCTAAATGGCAACCGCGTAAATTATTTTTAATTTTGACAGCTGTCACAAAAATTTCAATTCTACTCGACACGATATCATATTCGACTTTTATCATTCTGTCCTTGTTATTCACATTAAAAAAATAAAGTATGTACTTGTGGTTTCGTATACGACATCATGTCGAATGGTTCAAGAATAAAACCCCAGGGAAGTTATTCTCGAATCACACGTCACGGTGTCGTATACGTATGTCGAATATCATTCTAATGCAAAAATAATAATTTGTCCTTGTCATGTAGTTTACGTTAGTGTCGAATGATTCAAGAATAACCCCTCTGGATACAGTGGCGCACCCAAAGGAGGGAAGGGGGCGAGGTGGTCTTGCCCCCCCCCCCCCCAAGGGAATGTATTTTATTTAAAAAAATCTTGCTAAAATAATTTAAATTTAAAAATCCTAATCTTTAAATTATGAAACTTATTTTTTTTAAAATGCTCGTACACAAAAAGTTTAATTTTTTCAATTAGAATAAACCCACACTTTTAAAAACTTTTTACTGGTTTTTTTAATCTTTACATTAATTTAAACACTTTTTGCCTTTGGGGATTTTTCTTTAAAAAAAAATTAGTTTTCTAGAAAACCTGAATCGAAATCTCAAAATGTCTGTTAATTTTGGCGAATATCATGAAAAATTGAAATTTCCTAAAAAATATTTTCAACCAAAAGTTGCTTATTATTTTTCATAGATTGTGAATCAATAATAAAATTTATAGGTTCCCATTTGAAAAAAAAATCCCCATAAAATCCCCATAAAATCCCATAAAAATTAAACACCCATGGCTCAATTATATGTCCCCCTCGAGCCGCTACAATTTTTGTCTGAAACATTTTTAATGAAATCGTTTAGTTTCCAAGATATTCAGCTGGATTAATTAAAATGAGACACTCTGTATGTTAAAAAAATTGACATCGTGCAACCAACATGACAGCCGAGTGACGTTTATGGATATTTATGAAAAATTGTAAAACATTAATATCTTCAAAAGTGTTTTTTTTTTCAAATTTAAAACTTTGGGAAATTCATTTATACAGGCTGTATAAAAACTTCAGCAACGCACGTTTTTGAAATGAAGCATTTTTGAAAAAAAAAATTCAAATTAAAGTTGTACGATTCTTAATGAAGTATTATTTAGAAATATAGCCATGACCTTGAAGAGCGAGCTAAAGATCGTGCGATAATCACTTAACTATTTTTAAATGGAAACCATCAATTTTTATTGCGTATTTTGAAAGTTTGCTTTAAGAGGTTTATGGAGCATATTTTTTAAATTTATTAAAGTAAACAATTTAGAAGTTATAAAGGTGTAAAGTTTTATAAGTAAGTTTGGCAACACCGCGCCGACTTATTTTGGAAGTAAATATTTTTGAGAAAAACGTTTCAAATAAAAGTTATACGGTTTGTGGTTATTTAAAAAAAATCGACACAGCGTTGCCAAACTTACCTATCAAAACTTTAAATTATTGTAACTTGTAAACTATTTACTTTAGAAAAATAAAAAATATGCTCCATAATCCTCTAAAAGCAAGTTATAATAATATGCAATAAAAATGGGTAGTTGCTATTTGAAAAAAAGGTAAATGATTATCAGGTAACCTTCAACTTGCCTTTCAAGGTCATAATAATATTACTAAAAACTGCGTCATTAAGAATCGTACAATTTTTATTTAAAACATTTTTCTCAAAAATGCTTCTTTTCAAAAATAAACGGGCGTTGCCGAACTTTTTATACACTCTGTATATTGTTAAATAATCAATTTATGATTTTAGAAAATCATATTTTTAATTTTATTTGGACACCCTATATAAATTTCATTTTATTTTAATTTTTTTTATTTAAATCAAGTATGCTTTGGAAATTTGAATTTTGTATATTTTTAAGCCAATAAAATGCTAAATATTACTGAGAAAATTTAACCTCGTCGTTCATTTTTATTTTATATTTAACTGTATTCAGTCAATGATGTTAAAAAAATCAATTTGAAAAAGAAAAATTCCAAATAATAATTGGTTTAATAAAAAATTATAATAAGAAAAATTATTATACAAGATGTTTCAAATAAAAAATTAAAATTTTTCGATTTAAAAATTGTTGTAACTTTTTAAGGAGTCGAAAAAACATAATAGTTAATAGGAAAATTTTTGTTCAGAATGACATTTACTATCTAAAAAAATTTGTTGGAAAAAAAGTGAGACATTCTGTATAATAAAGTATCTCTTGATTGTTTGTAGCTGTAAATTTATTCTTTAAATGGCATTGTATACACCTTTAAGCGAGATAAAGAGGAAAGTTCTTATAATCATAGTTTCTTTATCGTCAATTCGATCATTCTAAGACCCGTATGACACTTGCACTATTGTTAAGGTGACAATGAGTGAAATGTTTAAAAGCCGATGTTTTTATGTTTCCTGATTTTTTTTAAGTGTTTCAAATTGGAAATTAAAAAAACAATTCAATACCAAACTTGAATAAAAATTGTACTTTTATATGCAATTTATATTTTTCATGTATCTAGATTTATATGAGAATAATTTTGCAAAAATATAAATATCAAAGTTTTTCTTGCAAAATTATACAAATGTAATTGTAGATACATAAAAATCTAAAATTATAAATGAAAGTAAAATTCTTACTTTACTTTGGTATTTTTTTGACTTTGTAATTAAAAAAAACATTAAAAAAATTATAAATTGCAAAAACTTCGGTTTTTCAGTTTGACTCCCTATCACCTTAAAATGACAGATTAGATTAAAGTTTTAATAAATGTCAACAGGTACACCAACTTAGTAACTTTACAGATTATGTTTAGTTGTATAGTTGCACCCTGGATAAATATACAGGGTGTTTCAGACCACCCCTTTTATTTTGAGAACGCCTTGTCGTACAAGGCTGAAATAAAAAAAATTATTACCAAAGCAAACCCGAAGAATCCATTGGTGCACTTATTTTTTCCGGAACAATCCGGAAGTCCCCGGAACCGGAAGTAACTTTCGATTTTTAAATGGCAACATAGCTCGAGTATGGTATCGTTTGAAAGGTCTTTTAAAAAGAAACAACTTTTATTAAAATATTTTTGTAATATCTTGCATAATTAACAAATTAGACGAAAAACAAAAGCAAACAAGTGACAAATGGTTTCTTAAATTATGGAAAAATTAAATCGTTACCATCATCCGCAAATGGGCAAGAGAGATATTTTTTTTAAATTTAAACTCTTTTTTGCGTTTATCGCTTTATTCGTTAAAAATAATCAACTTTTTTTTTTATTTTTTGAATTAACGTAAATACATAACCTAAAAAAATTGATTATTTTTAACAAGTGAAGCAAAAAATACATGTTTCCATTTAAAAAATCATAATTACCCTTACCCATTGAAGATGATGGTAGTGTTTTAATTTTTCCATGATTTAAGAAACCATTTGTCACTTGTTTTCTTTTGTTTTTCGTTTAATTTGTTAATTATGAAAGATATTAAAAAAATATTTTAATAAAAGTTGTTTCTTTTTAAAAGACCTTTCAAACGATATCATACTCGACCAATGTTGCCATTTAAAAACCGAAAGTTACTTCCGGTTCCAGGCACTTCCGGATTATTCCGGAAAAAAATAAGTGCACCAATACATTCTCGGGATTTGCTTTGGTAATAATTTTTTTTTTATTTCAGCCCTGTACGACACGGCGTTTTCAAAATAAAAGGCGGGTGGTCTGAGACACCCTGTATACAGATTTTGAATTGTTCTAAATGTGCCTTCTGTTCTTTAAAGAAAAGGAAATTAGTGATTTGCAAGATAGAAAATTTAAATTGGGCAGAGTTGATTATAATAATATAGAAAATAAGAGACGTTTTTAAAAATGTAAAGTGAGGTTAGGATTAATAATAGTTTTTTACTTTTAATATTAAAATAATACCCAAAAAAAAAGCTGTTGAGAGGTGCTTAGTTTAAAATAAAATATCAAACATAAAGTTTGGTGAAATGTCAACAGGTGTACAAACTTAATAACACTAAAATCTCCAAAAATCAACAATGTTAACGTAAAATACTTTCAAGGTGTAACTTTTAAAATTTTAATGTTAAAATTGTTATTTTAAGAATTGAAACCCGATTGAAGCTACTTTACATTTGTGGATTGTGAAAGCGATCATTAAACTTTTACCTCTTTGCTTTGCCACGAGAGCTTTTAACGATGAGTAAAGCGATTAAACGTTGTTATTCGATACTTTGCGAGATTTGTCGCTCTTTTCCTCACATTCGGCAACGCCGCATTCATTTTTTTTTGCATAAAAAGCGTTCGGCATTAGTTTCGCAATTTTCTCGCCAACCTATTTTTTTCCACTTTAATTGCCCTCATTAATAATATCAACACAAATTAAATCACCACATTCTATAAATTAATATCGAATTTTTATTTAATGAATAGACGTGATTTGAGTTGAAAATAATGGCAGCAACAGCGAACCGTTATCAACTTTTATCGAGCACTAAAACGGTGACGTCACTTCCAGTTGATATTTTTTCCTTGATAAAGCAATTTTTATTCCTTTTCCCTTTGAAAGCGCACTTGGCAAATCAATATTTTCTAGGAAGCAGGAAACATGAAAATGGAAGCACACTTTCAGTAAAAATTATTTAATCAATAAATTCAATTTAAAAAAAAAACTTTTGAATTTATTAAAAAAAAAATACCACACTTGCTTAATATGAATGGAAGAAAAACCATTTTTAATTAAATCATGTAATTGCATTTTTTTTTAAGTTTCGACAAAAATTCAAGTTATTTTTGTAAAGAATTAAATTGTTCAAATCGTTATAGTAGTGAACCCCTCGAGAAGCAATCGATAAACATGTAAACCAGGTGTCGGTCATTTGGGAATAATTTTAGTACCTGGTAGGTAGAAAGTTTAACGGAAATTTGGTGCGAGTGGTTGTTGTTGTTGTAGGAAAATGGGTGGTTTATACCTGGTGATGATGATGATAATAGTATTGATGGTAGTGTATGAGAAGAGCTTTGCAGAGCCCGTCCATGTTGTGAGTAGTAGGCGCACATGTTCTAGGCTTTGGTGGTGCTAAGCGTCAGCCTTGCAATGCCATTCATCGAGGCCATCGCACCGTGGTCGCAGTCGCAGCCGCACAACGGCAACGCCGCGCCTCGCCGCCTTCAGCTATCATCAGCTGTAGGGCGCGAGGCGGCGCCTACTTGTACTTTTCTCTCGCACTCGCACAACATTCGCACCGCACCGCAACGCTCGCTATTCACTCCTCACCGTGTAGCGTGCCCTCAAACACTAACGTGCGCCGCGACTCGAGCTCGTCTCGTTTCGCCTCGTCTCACCTCGTCACCGCTCAGCTGGCAACCTTTTCTCGCACCGCGCGCGCATTCCGCATTCTATACAAAGCACGGAATTCCCTAGAAAGCGCGCGCTTACGTATTCGTTATTCGTGCCATGCCGAGTAGATCGCGCGCCTTCGCCCCAGTTGCCGACTGGTCCGAGACGACTGCACACCAAACATCAGACGTGATTCGACCGCCGTACACGCCGCTACTACTACTACTCGCACCCACACAACACGTGCCAAGTGACTTCCTCAAGTGCAAAGTGCAAGTGTCATTTCTCAAATTAAATATGTCAAATAAACCGCTTGTATTTTTTAACCCCTCGTAAGTTGTTTTTTACATTTAAAAGATGAATCACGCCATTTCATTCATAAAAGCTTATCAAAAATTTATCTAATGAGAAAATATCAAATCACCAAAGCGACGCGAGTGCGGAATAAAATTATAATAAAAACAATAGGAGAGTTGTTTTCGCTTTCGCCTACACATTCCTTGGTTGTGATAAACTAACCTAAGTGACACGACGATTTTAAATAAATTTACTATTTAATTTCGTCAAGTAGGCTAAGAAACAAGGTTATCGAGTTGCAAAAAACGCAGAAACAAAACAAATCTCAACTTCCCCCGTAAGAAAAACAAAAAAAGGTCGGCGAGTACGCGAGTTGTTCGCGATTGTTTAAAAAATAAACTTACCTCATTAATTCGAGTGGATTAAAGTCGCGTCGCGCACAACATCCAGAAACCTGAACGGAAACTAAAATTAGGAGACAAATGAGTCAACACGTAAATACGCAACTCTCTCGAGGCGTAATTTTAGAAACGATTGCCGTTTTGTGTAGTAGAATCAAGAGAAGCAACCGATGCGATGTTTTCTGCATTTACCCCCTTCCCCTCTCTCTCTCTCATCGTACACAATCACACGAACCACAAAAAATTATCAATTACATTTTTCCTAAAAACGATAAACGGCAACGCTGCTGCTGTTTTGTTCGTTAGTCAATTAAAGCGGCAAATCTGGCGTTGTAATCGCAACACTGGTGAATAACTATGGACTTGTTGAGTCTGTTGAGCGATAAGATACAAGTTATCGTCGCCAACTGCAAACAACATTGCCAATGTGTCCGTTTAATATTATTCGTCCTTGTTTAAAGCTCACGGACTTTTTAGTTTTGTTATTAAAACTCGACGACGATTGTGCTTTTATGATTACGGTACGATTGATGAAAAAATGGAGGTTAAATTTAGCACGTAATTAAATAAATGAAGCGGTAACGACGTTGCCAAGTCGCCGCCCACGTAATTCACCGCGAAATTCTCCGAGCGCGAGTAAAAGTGCAACGACACCGATCCGAGGAACAAAAAAAAAACAGTAGAGTAATGGAAGGTGCTACATACATTAGTCCTCATAAATTATAATATCTAAGATAAATAAATATAATTTAAAAAAAAAAAATAATAGTTGGCTCACCCTAGCGCCTAGGAAGCGCGCCTCGAGGAGCTCCTGTTTCCGGGGGTCGAGCGCCGCCTGGAAATGCTCCATCTTCACGCCAGCGCCTGCAACAACATCCAAATTCACTAATAATGGCCGCCGCACCATTTTCAATCATCAAATCATTCACACAAATCAACGTTGCGCGACACTTGATTAGAAAGTCGCAATTTGCTCGCGAAACAACAGAAAATCTTGAGAAAAAAATGCACGGCCCGCCACCGGAACTCGCTTAAGTCAGTTGAGCGCGTGATCAATTTAAGTGGGGGAAGGGTGCGATTGCAGTTTTGCAACAGACTGACCCCTCTTAATTCAATAAACGCATTATTACGAAATTAAGTTGCAGGCATGAAAATTTAGTTGTAACCGCCGTCCTAAAAACGTCGGCGTGTTTGCATTAATCGGGAATTTAAATCAATATTAAAACTGTGCTCACTTGACATTGCATGTCTTGGAAATAATCTCATTTCCTTTGAGTAAACGAAAATAAAAACTCGATGATTAATTCTTTTATTTTTAGTTATTACAATATTCTAGTTGGTAACGCGATTAATTAATACTCACCAATAATGGCGAACATAATATTATTTACTCGCGACTAATGATATTTGATTTGACTTACTTACAACTAAAGCGTGCAAACATAATAATCTTTGCTAAATCGAGTCGACGTCGTTGGGCGAAACGAACGAACGAAAAAAAAAAACACAATCGCCTAAGGACGGAGCTGAAAACATGAGCGCCGCAATTCTCGAGTCGGCTGGCTCCCTCAACCTCCTCACTTTCGGTTAAGCGTTTGCTCGGCCAGGCCATGCCACCTCAATTCAACCTCTGGCGCGTTTCGTTTCGATTGTCCCAATTTGGCAACGAGGCGGAGTGCGCCGCGAAAAAATCGGACGGACAGCCGGTGGCCTCTGTCGGATTGAATAATAACGAAGGAAAAAATCGTGAAAAGGATGTTAATTGGGCGATAGGATGCGATCATCGGCGATTGGCGACGTAAACGCGCCGCGCCGCACCGCCCTCCCCTTCAACAACTCCAAACGCGACGACCGACTTTTAGTTCAAGGTTGCTCCGGTACGTTTACACCAATTACAAAATACGCTGCTCTACACATTTCTACGCACAAATAATAAAAAAATCTTAGATATACCGAGTGACCCCTCGTTTCAAAACGAATTTACTATTCGTTGTTAATATTGAAACACTTGCATACGCTAGCCATTTTGTTTTTAATGCATTTATCGATCCTTTGGATAGAATTTTGATAAAATCAAAAAGATTCGCTCTTTTGTAGTGGCTCCATCTGACTTTAGCCAGGAACGGTGTAATTGAGAAATCGGACTGTACGTAGGGCGCGGGTGGTGGGTGGTTGAAAGTCTCCCCGACTTACCCCCAGCCACCCCACAAAAGCCACCCGTCCGATCAATGTTGACACTACATGCGAGATGGAAACTAAACTCCACGGTCATACTTGTTTAATACCGCAGCTTGGAATTTTCTAGTTTGATACGTTACCTCGTCATCTCGCGAGAGCGTGAGTTTTGCTGAAAGTGGTACACGGTTCCTCGATGGTGAACTGGGACTTGCGGATGTATCCCGCTGGTGTCGGTGTTCGGTGTGCAGATCGATATCTAACAAAGTCGGATGAAAGGAAAGGTTGACTATGCATTCCATCACATTTCCGTCTTCCTTCGTCACGGGGGAGTTGGAGAGAGACGGGACGCCGCGCGCTCCCGTTGAAAGGGGTTCGGGGGGAAGCAGGACGGCGGCGGAGATGGTGTCCACAATCCCGGGGTAATAGTAAATACTAGGTTGAACTGGGCGTGGCGCATTACAATTTCGCCCTTTCGCCAGCCGCAGAGCACACGCTTTCAACTTTATCGCATTATCATCGACCCCCCTTTACTTGCAACCTCAAGCTGGACCAAGTGTCTACAACTACCAACTGCAAAATCAACCAACTACAATTTATCCTAAACACTCCACGCCATTTTCATTTTTTAACACAAATTTTAGATTGCTAACGAAAATACTTCTCAAACGAGGGGTCACTCGATATAATTTAAATAAACCCAAAAATTCACATTTTATTCATATTTAAAGCCGCCATTTTGTTTAAGTTAATTTTTAATATTTCAAATTGTATTATTCTTTATCTCATTATTTTAGCCTGAAATGATGTGCCGCATGATTCATATATTTTAAAAAATAATGATTTTATAATTTTTAAGATAACCATAGGTTGTCACATATCGTTTCGAAAAACGTGTGTTCACTAATGATGAATATGTGCACATTAAATTAATTTTGTATCTATTAACATAAAAAAATTAATATTTGAGGTTCTATTATTGTTTATCTCGTTATTTTAATCTGAAATGATGTGTCGCATGTCTATAAAATTTTTAAGAATAAAAATTCTAATTTTTAAAAATTATATTTTTTGAAAATTAATTTGAAAGAAAAACATGTTGTGACATGTCGTTTCAAAAAACTTATGTTCACTAATGATGAATTCGTTGATTTAATTTTGCATCTACCAACATAAAAAAATGGAAAAATATAAAATAAATGAATTTTTGAGACCGTATTATTGTTTGTCTCATAATTTTAGTCTGAAATGATATGTCGCATGAATAATGTATTTTGAAAAATAAAGATTAACATTTTAAAAATTATTTTTTTTTTGAAAATTGATTTAAGAGATAACCATGGCTTGTGACATATCGTTTCGAAAAACTTGTGTTCACTAATCATAAATCTGTATTCGTTGATTTAATTTGGCATCTACCAACATAAAAAAATGGAAAAATATAAAATAAATGAATATTTGAGACTATATTATTGTTTGTCTCATAATTTTATTCTGAAATGATGTGTCACATAAATAATGTATTTTGAAAAATAAAGATTCACATTTTAAAAATTATTTTTTTTTTAAATTAATTTAAGAGATAACCATGCCTTGTGACATATCGTTTCGAAAAACTTGTGTTCACTAATAATAAATCTGTATTCGTTGATTTAATATTGCATCTACCAACATAAAAAAATGCAAAAATATAAAATAAATTGATTTTGAGACTGTATTATTGTTTGTCTCATAATTTTAATCTGAAATGATGTGTCGCATGAATAATGTATTTTGAAAAATAAAAATTCACATTTTAGAAATTATTTTTTTTGAAAATTAATTTACAAGATAACCATGGCTTGTGACATTTCGTTTCGAATAATTTGCGATATCTAATGAGGAATTTGCAGTCGTTGGTTTAATTTGACAACTGTGGTTGTAAAAAAATGATTACACCATTGTCTATTTGACAATTATAACATGAATAATAAATTTAAAAAAAAATATGGGTTGTGACGTGTCGTTTCAAAAAAGTTGTGATATTTAATGATGAATCTGCGGTGGTTGGTTTAATTTTGCAGCTGTTTAAGTAAAAAAATGGAATAAATGAAATGGCGCAATGAAAATGAATGAGGTTGGCAAGAGTGGTATAAAGTTTGAGCACAAAAGGGTTGTCGGAGATGGAAAATGAGGAGACGGTGGAATTTGCTATGTGGTGGCCTTCCTCTCGGGGCCTTTGCACGCTCATCACCCACTTTCAAAGTCGGCTCGAATTGCGCGCGCGAAGCCGTGATCGATATGTTGTTACTGCTTGCTGCCGCCGCCACTGGAATGCGAGAGGTTACGGGGACGGTTGCGTTGCGACCAATTTCCACGAAAACTTGTTGTAATTTTCATCAATGAAAATTCACCAGCATTAGTATTATTACATCAATTAATTATTAATCTAAATTCATGTATTCTCTTATTTCGAGTAGAGCATGTTGTTTGTATTGTAAAGTTATGAGAATTGAAGATAATGGAAGGAAAGGAACGGGGAAGTGAGTTTGAAAGTGGCAAGGGGGCCGAGAGGTGAGGTGTGCACCGACTTGGCTCGACATTTTCAGGTCCGCTTGTAGAACAGCACACAACCTGCACACACCAACAACCTATTTCTATTTGTATGTGTGTGTGTGTCTCGTGCACTTTTGACGTGCCTGTACTTAGACGGGAGCGGGTTAAAGATGTCCTCCCGACCTCCCCCCTCGTCCCCCGAAGCTCACCGAGAGACCGCACCCTATAATATTCAAATCCACATGCATGTGTATAAACACCTTAAAAGCAACTCCTCGCATGATTCATATTAAAAAGTATAGCGTTTAATTAGGCGCTGTGCTGTGCTTTTATTTCTCGCTTCTATGTTGCGGTGGTTCTATGTTGTATAGCAGTGCATAGGCGATTGTTTAAGGATAGGCCGTTTTCGCACTCGGCGCGGCCAATCGAGCCAACCGAGCTGTCAGGAGGTGAAACTCTAAAAATAAACACGATATTGATCTCCTTTTGCGCTCTCATGTACCCGTTCCGTTCCTCTCGATCCCCTCGCTTCCCTCTACGTTCTCCATACTCTCCACAAAACACAAGACACCATGTTGCAATTGCAAATCACGCAAATCTTTTAAATCCTTTGTAATGAAAAACGGAGAGGAAAATACAACAACCACAATGAATGAAAAATAAGTATTAATAAAAAATGCGGCGACGCACCGTGCCTACTTTTTATCATTAGTAAAATTTAATATGTGCGATGATTATTCGAGTCGTGTAGTATACTAAAATAACCTCATCCGGATCAATATTAAGTAAAATGTTGGGTATTTGGAGTTTGGGAGAAGGAGCAAGTTTTATTTTAAAGAAGCAAAGCAAGCCGAGGCGAAATTAAAGGCACAATCCGATGTTGAATAGTTTACGCTTGCGTAATGAGTTCATCGATTGATTATATTTAGAATTTAGAAATTACGCGTTACTAAAACTGCCTGTTACCAGGCTAACAACTAATTCTTAATCAAATCAAAACATTCATAATCCTTGAAAATGTATACCTATCCTCCATTTATTAAATGAGCGTTTTATAATAGAAGAAAAAAATAACTGAAATAGAAATTAAAACATACAACTTTTTAAAAGTCAAGGTCATGAAGTAAATAGATTTACCAGTAACAGATCCAAGTACAGCCATGGCATAATAGTCCTGTTTTCTGGGCCTGAGGAGGCGAGTCGTGGTGGCACTGCTAGTTTTATTAAGCGCGACGTGCGAGAGCATCGCCGACGATGGGATTCCTGTTCATATTAAACCAACACTCGAGATGATAAAATCGTTGACGTGGCAGGCAAAATAGGGCCACATGCAGATAGATGGCTCAGTGCCGCGATTGTTCAACAACTAAACTAGTCAAGTAATACAAGAAGACGCAGCAGCGCGACAAAACCCGGACGCAAGGACGAACTCGACGGACAGACGGAATAAGCGCACGGACACGACGAGAGCGCGCACCCTCATCTTCCCATCTTCCCGAATTACACTGCAATACCACCACTTACACTTTACACTACCACCACACACACACATTACACTTATTCAACTTTACCCCTAAAATATGGCGAATGCGCCGGGTCATTCCAAACATTTTCTTTTTAATAAACGTAAATAATTTGCATGTGTTTCGTCTCAACAGCCAACACCACTAAAGCAAAACCCCTCGGAACGTACGAGTCGCTTTTGTGTATTGATTGCTACTGCAACGCGGTCATACATCCTTTTTTACACTAAAATTACTTTTCACGTAAAAAAACGAAAAAAAAAAAATAACTAATATTTATATGAATTATTTTAATAAATAAAATACATTAAATAATATTAAATTTATAAAAATATTATTTTGCAATTTTTTTTTATAAAAATTTTTATAGCGCATGCGCGCGCGGTTTGGTTTTAATTTTAAATATTTGAACGAGTCCGTTTATTGGCGCGCGTAATTCGTCAGTGTGAGCTTTCCGCTTCCGTTCAGTGCGGTGCGTCGTGCACAAGTGTATTTTATGTGGGGAATGCGGCCGCTGTGAGCCGCACTCGAATACGGCGCGCAACAAGTGTCAGGGAATCGATCGCGCAGTGCGCTGCGTTGCGTTGCCTTTTACCGTTCTCTACCGTTTGTTTGAAGGGTTTGACTCGGCGCGACGCCGTCGCGCGTAATCTGGCGGCGTAGCGCGGCGTGACGCGAGCGAACCTTCAACGGCGACGATTAGCGAAATCAGAAAGCGCGCGGCGCGGCGCGGCAATTCTCGCTTACTTTACTCCCCTTCAACTCAACTCGACGCCACCGCCGCAGGCTCCAATTAAATAAAATCGCACCGCTTCGCGATTCATTAACGCTCAACACCACCTCTCACATTTCACTACCTCATTTTTCATTACAAATCACCACTCGCATCACTACAAAATTTTCAAAAATAACCTAATCCTTTCATCTTTTACCCTTCTACTCGCATTAATTTACTAAATGGATTATTTCACTAATAAGTCATCTTTAGTCCCAAAAAAATATTTATTTTAAAATTATGCAAGTGCACCGTCGGGAAGAGTGTTTTTCTAAGAAACACTATTCATTTCCTACCCAGAACACAATTTTGATAATTTAATACAAATTTTACATTGATAACGAAGAGACTTCTGAATCGAGGGGTCACTCAATATATTTTATTTACATTTAAAGCCGCCATTTTGTTTCTAAAATTGATATACGATATCGTGTCAATAATATGCCTAAACTTAAAAAAAAGAACGAAAAATATAAAAAAAATTAATTTCGAAATTTTTGAGGCTGTATTATTGTTTGTCTCATTATTTTAGTCTGAAATGATGTGTCACATAATTAACGAATATTCAAAAATGAGAATTGGCAATTCAAAAAATTCACTTTTTTTGAAAATAAATTTTAAAGATAACCATGACTTGTGATATATCGTTTCGATAAACTTGTGTTCACTAATGATGAATACGCTTTCGTTGATTTAATTTTACTTACACCAACATAAAAAAATGGAAAAATGTAAAATAAATCCTATATTATTATTTGTATCATTATTTTAATCTGGAATGAGATGCTGCATCATTAACAAATTTTGAAAAATAATTTTTTGAAAACTAATTTAAAAGATAACCATGCTTTGTGACCAATCATTTCGAAAAACTTATGTTATTTAATAATGAATATGTGTATATTAATACAATTTTGTATCTATTAACATAAAAATATGTACAAATAAATATTTGAGGTTCTATTACTGTTTATCTCATTATTTTAATCCGAAATGATGTGTCGCACGACTACCAAATTTTTAAAAGTAAAATATCTAAATTTTAAAAATTATAATTTTTCGAAACTAAGTTGAAAAAAAACATCTTGTGACATATCGTTTCGAATAACTTGTGTTATCTAATAATGAATTTGTATTTATTGATTTAATTTTATAACTGTTATCGATAAAAAATGGAAACAAATTAATTAAATGTATTTTTTAGACTGTATTATTGTTTATCTCATAATTTTAGTCTAAAATGATGTGTCACATGATTCATGTATTTTTAAAAACAAAAATTCACATTTTGGAGAATTATTTTTTTAGAAAATTAATTTAAAAGATAACCATGACTTGTGACATATCATTTCGAAAAACTTGTGTTCACTAATAATGAATCTGCATTCGTTAATTTAATTTTGCACCTACCAACATAAAAAATGGAAAAATATGAAATAAATGAATATTTGAAGTTGTATTATTATTTGTCTCATTATTTTAGTCTGAAATGGTGTGTCGCATGATTAACAAATTTTCAAAAATAAAGATTCACATTTTTAAGAATTAATTTTTTTTCATTGAAAATTCATTTAAAAGATAACCATGCCTTGTGACATATCATTTCGAAAAACTTGTGTTCACTAATAATGAATCTGCATTCGTTAATTTAATTTTGCACCTACCAACATAAAAAATGGAAAAATATGAAATAAATGAATATTTGAGGTTGTATTATTATTTGTCTCATTATTTTAGTCTAAAATGATGTGTCGCATGATTAACAAATTTTCAAAAATAAAGATTCACATTTTTAAGAATTAATTTTTTTCATTGAAAATTCATTTAAAAGATAACCATGCCTTGTGACCTATCATTTCGAAAAACTTATGTTCTCTAATGATGAATTGATTTAGCAATAACGTCACTTTTTGATAAACATTTATGTCACTTAAATGATGATTTTAAAAATTGATTACAGTTGTATATCAAGAAATCAGTGGCGTACCCAGAAATTATTAAAAATATAATTACTAAAATTGACACGGTCCTCGTCGTTTTGTAACTATTACCATAAAAAAATGTATAAATAAATATTTCAAGTTCAATTATTATTTATCTCATTATCTTAATCCGAAATGATGTGTCGCATGACTACCAAATTTTTAAGAATAAAAACTCCAATTTTTAAAAATTATACTTTTTGGAAATTAATTGAAAAAAAAACATACCTTGTGACATATCGTTTCGAATAACTTGTGTTATCTAATAATGAATTTGTATTTGTTGATTTAATTTTATATGTGTTATCGATAAAAAATTGAAACAAATTAATTAAATGTGTTTTTTTAAACCGTATTACTCTTTATCTCATAATTTTAGTCTGAAATGATGTGACACATGATTCATGTATTTCTAAAAATAAAAATTCACATTTTGGAAAATTATTTTTTTTGAAAATTCATTTAACACGTTCACGCCGGCGCGTACCACCGGTGGCCCGCACTAGACTGTCTCATCGGGCGGCGCGTACCACCGGTGGCCCGCACTAGACTGTTTCATCGGGCGGCGCGTACCACCGGTGGCCCGCACTAGACTGTCTCATCGGGCGGCGCGTACCATCGGTGGCCCGCACTAGTCTGTCTCATCGGGCGGTGCGTACCATCGGTGGTACGTATTTGATTGTGTTAAAAGAATGAAAATTTTACGCAAATTCATCAAAAACATTTATTTTTAAGCATAATTAATAACGTATAATATACATAACTTTTGTTCAATAACATAAACATAATAATTCGGTATTATAAATACATATAACTCAAATTCCATAAAAAATAACATAAAAATTCAATATTATTTATTTTATAACTTCATTATTCATTATTTATTGTTTTTTGTGTAATTTGTTAAAACATTTTAAGCAAAGTGCTGGTTGACCTTTGCACTGCCCACAATACGTCTTAACTTTTCTAGTTTTGTTAGCAAACAAATACGACGCGTATACAGGTGTGAGCAAGCAACAATCGTGCGCCGCCAGATGACGCGCAACACGAACATGTGCACCGCCAGTTGCCGCGCAGCATGAATTATAGCGCCGTCTTACAGCGAAAAACATGAACAACGGCGCCGGCGTGAACGTGTTAAAAGATAACCATGCCTTGTGACCTATCATTTCGAAAAACTTATGTTCTCTAATGATGAATCTGCATTCGTTTATTTAATTTTACAGCTGTTATCGTACAAAAATGAAAACTTAAATAAAAATTTGGAACGAAATTCGTAACTGCCGTATTTAATTTTTTTTTAAGAAAATCGCTCGGAACAGTCAATTTTAGTTTTGAAAATGCCATCTCTGGGTATAAAAAATATTAATGACGTCACTGGTGATTTAGCAAAAACGTCGCTTTTTTAAAGACATTTATGTAATTTAAACGATGATTTTAAAAATTGATTACAGTTGTATATCAGGAAATCAGTGGCGTACCCAGAAATTATTAAAAATATAATTACTAAAATTGACACGGTCCTCGTCGCTTTGTAACTATTACCATAAAAAAATGTATAAATAAATATTTCAAGTTCAATTATTGTTTATCTCATTATTTTAATCCGAAATTATATGTCGCATGACTACCAAATTTTTAAGAATAAAGACTCCAATTTTTAAAAATTATACTTTTTGGAAATTAATTGAAAAAAAAACATATCTTGTGACATATCGTTTCGAATAACTTGTGATATCTAATAATGAATTTATATTTGTTAATTTAATTTTATAGCTATTATCCATAAAAAATGAAAACAAATTAATTAAATGTGTTTTTTAAATCTCATAATTTTAGTCTGAAATGATGTGTCACATGATTCATGTATTTCTAAAAATAAAGATTCACATTTTGGAAAATTATTTTTTTTTGAAAATTCATTTAAAAGATAACCATGGCTTGTGACATATCGTTTCGAATAATTTATGATATCTAATGACGAATCTGCAGTCGTTGGTTTAATTTTGATTAATTTGGCAGCTGTAATCGTAAAAAAATGATTGTATCATTGTTTATTTGATAATTATAACATTACTAATAACTTTAAAAAATAAATCAAAAGTAGTATAATGATGAATCTGCATTGATTGATTTAATTTTACAGCTGTTGCCGTACAAAAATGAAAAATATAAAATAATAAATATTTGAGGTTGACATTTCAAAAATTTATATTTTATCAAAATTAATTTTAAAAAATGACCATAGCTTGTAACATATCATTTCGAAAAACTTTCATTATCTAATAGTGAAACTCTTTGATTTAATTTTGCATATATGTACTAACATAAAAAAAATGGAAAAATTTAAAATAAATAAATATTTGAAGCTCTATTATAGTTTGTCTCATAATTTTAGTCTGAAATAATGTGTCGCATGGTTAACAAATTTTCAAAAATAAAAATTCACATTTTGGAATATTATTTTTTTTGAAAACTAATGTAAAAGATAATCATGTCTTGCGACGTATCATTTCGAAAAACTTATATTCCCTAATGATGAATCTGCATTCGTTTATTAAATTTTACAGCTGTTATCGTACAGAAATGAAAACTATTAAATAAAATAAAAATTTTGAAACAAAATTCGTAACTGTCGTATTTAATTTTTTTGAGAAAATCGCTCGGAACAATCAATTTTAGTTTTTAAAATGCCATCTCTTTATATAAAAAAATATTAATGACGTCACTGGTGATTTAGCAGTAACGTTTTGATAGACATTTATGTCACTTAAACGATGATGAGTAAATCAATGGCGTACCCAAAAATTATTAAAAATATAATTACTAAAATTGACATGGTCCTCGTTGTTTTACACAAAAAAAATATGAAAAAAAAAGTTACTAGTGCGAGATTCGAACCCCCTCATCCGACTTACAATAACGCTTAATTATCACAATTCAGCCGCCTTAAGCACCCCTACCATATAAATATTTCTTTTTTTGCAAAATGGTGGTATTTCCGGCACGAGGCATCAGGTGATTTTTGAATTAACTGATGTTAAAAAAAACACTAAACTGGATTGTTCAGAAAACGAAAAATCAATTAAGCAATTTAATTTTTTTATTCAATTTTATGTTTAAATATAAAAGTGTGTGGGTTTGAATTAATGGTGGCCATTTTGGAGCGGCTGTCAAAATCATATGTTTAAGCGAAAAAGGTGGGGGTGAAACTTACCGCCTCCTGAGAAACACCGGTTATCTGCCATCCCTCCAAAACCTTTGGCGCCCCATTCGATCCTGCAAAGAAAATGATAATTAATTCGAGAGAATAAAGAGAGCGATTGAATAAAAAACTGACTGGCGATCCCTGCGAGGCGGCTCCGGATTCTGAGGAGCGCGCATCCGTTTAAACCCAAAGACTCGGTCTTAACTGCAGATGGTGCAGGAATTTGGATGGGAAACATGGAAACAAGCGAATAAGTGAGGAGAAGAAGATTGCAGAGAGTTATCGATCTTTGCGAGGAGTGCGGGGGCGGAGGAGTGAGGCCAGGACAACTCATGAGACTCGCCACTCAAATCCAATGCATTTCCACATGTGCATGTCTCCATCTCATGATACCACCTATTCTCTATTCTAAAAACGCGCACCGCACACGGTTAGTTACCCCTCTGCCCCTCTTCAAGTACAGTTCAATCAAGAGTCGCAGATCGCCGATTAAAACCGGTGGTTGACCGATGACACACGGCTCTACACTTTCAACCGACCCATTATCGCTTCTTCAACTCTACATCTACAACAAACATGCTATGCTCGCTTCTTCACTCGACAATTCAACAAGAGCGTTCGTTGCAACCAGCCCCCAATCGATAACCACCTTATAAACACACGACGTGACGCCCAAAGATAAAAAAATCCAAAAGATTATTCAAAATCCCGCTGCTCAGCGCTCAACTTTTCCCTGCTGCTTATTGACGTGGAAACAAGTTTTATCCCTCACAAATCAACTCAAATATTTACACGGCGTAAATCGCTTTTTTACTCAATCTCTAATTAATCCCAATTAAAAATAAGCATGTTTAGACGTGACGTGGCGCCCTCCATTAGTATTAGGTGGCATTAAATGCGGATATTTGAGTGGTTTTTAGTGTTTGCGACGAGGAAACAAATGCAACCAGCAGCCACACACACACACTCAAATCTCGCAACCTGTGCGACCCCTTCTTTCCCCTCCCACCCCAACTCCACTGCAGCGCGCCAAGTATCTTCCAACGTTTACCTTTTTCGTCTTCCTCCAATTACAGAAATTTACTTTTACCGGTTCTAACCTCAAATAAAACACTTTAAATTTCTTCAAGAACTGCACACCACTGTCAAACATATGAGCATAAAATAATTGCATACATAAATGACAGATTGTCAAATGTCAAACTAAAAAAAAGACAGTCAAATTGTGGAATTTCATAAAAAAAATTGACGGAAATCTGTCAAACGTCAAATTTGTGTCATATAAATAATTTATGCATCCAAACTTGTTTTAACAAAAAATTGCGGCGTGCAAAACAAATTATCGATAGATAAGTTCCTTATCTTTTATTATTTTAGAATTTCTGGTTAAAAATGCCTCAATTTACAATATTACAACATGTTTTTTACTTTATATTTTTTTGTTTTCAATTAAAAAAATAAAATCTAAAAAAAATGACTGATGTTTTAAATTTTTTGACTTATGATCTGATTTTGAAAAAACTTTTTATGTATTTTTACATAGGACTGTATGTGTATTTTAGATTAAAAAAGTGACTTATTTTTTTAATTTTTTGACATTTTTAAATTTAACTTCAGCTCGATTATTTTATTAATATCGTGTTTATAAATCTGGTATTTTTCACGATGTTTTGGCTGTGTAATCAAAAATATTATTAAAAATGGCAACTTGACCTTAGAACTCACCTTAAGTCATACGTCATACCAAAAAAAAACATCGCTGGTATTTATATTTTATTCAATTAATATAAAAATAATCTTGGATTTTTAAAACGTTTATTAAATAAAAATACACGGATTAAATTAAAAATAATTAAAAGTTAAGTCATAATAATTATCATCGCCAAAAATAGCGACCATCATTACCGGCAATTACTAATAAATCTAGGAATGTAAAACAAAAATAAAATAATGAATAAGCTAAAAATGTGAAATTAAATATTAATAATCAAGGTGAACACGTTTCTGTATAAAATAAGTTAAAGAATGTTGGGGTACATTTTACATTTTAATTTTTACATTACTCATCATGGCCTGATTAATAAGTCTAAGGTTTTGGGTGTAATTCTACACTCTATGATTACTCAATTGTTTGACGTTAAAATAAAAGAAATCGTAAATAACCGTAAATTTTATTACCACAACCGATAATTACTAATAAAATCATGATATTAATCAATAAAACTTTAACAATTGAAACGTGTTGATGGGTGAATAATAATTTTAATGGCTGAAATGCATTAAAATCGTAATTCTCGTGTTTATCGATTAGCGAGGAGTTAAATGTTGCCGGGCGGCTCATTTCTTCTCTTCAATCTCATCTCATAAGAAAACATGGCGGAATTAATTTTATGAAATTGCTAGGCACTCTGGCACTGACCTAAGATAACCCTCGCTGCGGAATTTCACAAATTAAGTGAATTAGAAAGGAATTAGAATTTAAAAAGATTTGTCGATTTATTTTTTTAGGAAAGAAAAAAAAATGGCCGTCACGTGGTGGCCAGATTTATTTTTAGATACGAGTAGGAACGTATTAACGGCCGCATTAAAACGCCATTGTGGCTGCTGTTAATTAATTACACGCATACATAAATTTTAGCAAAATCAATATGGCTATTAGATTTAGGAATTTCTCCAGCGCACCTACCTCTAAAGTGGCGAATATTGAATAATTCCACTAATTTCGTCCTCGAGTTGTTTTATCCAATAGCTACGCGCACAAATCACACGTAAAAACGCAAAAACTCGCGAGTATCAATAAGATGGCCGTCGCATAAATTGTTTTCTTTCACGGTCATAATGTACGTACGTTTCCTCGTCAAGTATTCACTAGCACTTCGGGTACTCGTTACTGGGTTAACAAAATGCACTTTACCTTAACGAAATCTTTCACCTTCGAGTCGCGCTAAAATCGCTAAATCTACAGCGCCCAGCGCCCTTTTCTTCAATCCAAGCACTTCTCTTTTACCTACGGGACCCCGACGTCCCTTTCTTAATCACCACCACTGATTTAACATCTACTTTTGTCTGTTTTTGCATAGACGAGCACGAGATGTAAGCCATCCCCGTCTGTTTGCATGCATGTATTCTGTGTATGTGTAAATATGTGTGTTTTATTTGCGCTTGTGTGTGTGTTACGGTTACGTACGGTTTCAAGACGGTGACATGACACGGGCCTGCGGCGTTGCCAATTTATCGCCACTAAAAACACCAAATACCGGAAACAATACTCTCATAAAACAAAAGCGCGGAAACATTTAAAAAAACAACAAATTAATTTTTTATTACCATCACAAAACAATCCAACCTAATTACTATTACCCACTCTACAATAATTGACCAATAAAATAATCGATTTTACGCTTATTTACTTAACATTTACCTGTAATTATTAAACAAATTTTAAAATAACTTGTCCACATTTTTAACCTATTTAAAATTACGCGCGTTATTTTTATAGGTTATTCATTAATTATTTATCACAAATTTTAGTAAAAAAAAAACTAATTTTATTAAACCGCAATTTATCTTATGCAACTTCTTTCGCTTCAACATGTAATTTTGGTTGCCCCGCCTTTTCCGTAATGGCCGCCAATGACCATAGAAACTCGTCGGAATAGAAGCGCATGTACACCCAAACCAAACACCCCAATTAAAAATAATAAAATTTAAATTTAAAAACAATTTATTTAACTCGAAATTATAAAAAAAAATAAACAAATTCCTAATCCTACTGTTTAATTCTGTAGCTCATTTTTTGTCCAGTATTTTCCGAGCATTCCTCGCAACTACAAATCGAAGGAACAGCCACTTGTTTCATAAATTTATAACCATCTTCGCAGGTAAGTTCAATTATTAATGGCACATACTTTGTTGCTTTACAACAAGAACAAACCGATTCATGCTCACCAGTTTCTAAAAAAAAAAATCATAAAATTTGATATTTTCGTAATTATTTTCAAAACATACTCGAATTAAATAGAGTAGATGAATGACAAGCTCCTACACATTCAGTAAAACCTTTTAAAGCTTCCATATTTTTGCAAACACCATGGGGTTGGTGCTCCAACGATATTAAACCTATTGATCTTGGTTGTTTCACTTCCTCCGGAACACAATCACCTTAAAAATAAATTACTTTAGCGTCTTAATCGCCCAAGTGGTTCGTCCAAAATATTTTTTTTCCGATTAATCAAGCATTTTTTTCATCAAAAAGTGAGATTTTCAAATTTTCAACAGTTATTCGGTCATAACTTCAAGGGGTTTTAAAAAAAATTCGAAATCGCAATTTTTTACACAGCTTTTGCGCGGTTAAAATTTTGATTTTTTCGAAATTAAAAAAATCGGCAAATCCCGTCGTAATTTTAGTCACGAGGGGTTGAAAATACACAATTTCGACTTTGGTAGGTCGGTGCGAAGCCAAATGAAAAGATAGAGATTTTAGAACTTCAAACCGACCTCGCTCAAACAATCCTTTTAAACGTCACGTGTAGCAATTTTTCGTTTTTGGTCCAGTTTTGGCTAAATGTTGAACTACATTTTGTTTAACGCAAAGTATTTTAGCGGAATTATTTCACCCCTTTTGAAAAAAAAATCCCTACGCCACTGGATTCGTCAGGGTGAACTGAGAATTTTTTTGTGCATTAAATGTAACTAAATCCACAATCTGAGCAATTTTCGACTATAATCGGTCACATTTTGTGGTGGCTAAGAATTTTTTAATTTCTTAAAAAAAGTCCGGAAACGGTACTGTAAATTAAAACCTTTCGAAAAAAAGGGTAAAAATCAAATTCTCCAGATTTCGCATGTTTCGTGATTAAGAAAATACCAACTAAACGATTTTTTCTCGTTGGCCATAGTTTCGAAATTTTGACGCTTTCGAAAAAAAATCGCCCTCGCCGACGGGTTGACCGAGTTAAGTCGAAACTGCTCCAACATATAAATAAGAATGTGAGAAAAAAAAGGGCCTCGATTTAGTCATTTCGTTTCCAAAGCCGGCGGAGCTACCATTTTTCAAAGTCGCTCGAAAAAAACCGCGGAAAAATCGACTTTTTCGTAGGCGGTTTTGAAAGCTTTCCCGTAGCTCAAAAAATTGAAATTCGGTCAGGTTATAAAACAGACATTCCCCTTTAATTCGAAATCGAGTTTTTGAAATTCTGATAAAAAATGGACCCGCGTCGTGATAAAACCGAACTCACGCCGATTTGACGTCTAAAAATTTATTTTCGCGATAACTCGGCCATTTTAAAAGATCGATGGATAAATATGACTCAAAATTTTCGATTCTACACAACATACTGAAATTTGAAACCCATAAAACTCACCTAAAGATTGTGATGTGATATTACAAAATTTACAACATCCTTTAACATACAAATTTTCTTCAGGACAATCATCGATTTGTGGGCAAGTTTCTTGTTGACTATTAACCGTAAATTGTTCCGAGAATTTTTCGCAAGTATATTTCGTGCAGTTATCCTGCGACATCCAAGTCTCTCCTAATTTTTTAAGCCCGCCCTCAACAAGACAAGCAGTTTGCACACATTCTCCGCAACATTTATCCATGGATTTTTGATATTCCCAACCTTTTCCACAAGCCGTATTACAAGTTTCGATACTTTCCTGTTTCACAAGCTCATCATGCTCATTTTCAACGCAAGAAAATTTTTTGCATTTATCCCCGTCATCCCAAGTATCACCAATATTATAAATATTATCACCGTGTTTACAAGAAATCATTTTATGCTTTTTACAGCATTCATTTTCAACTTCAATAAACTCATACACATAATCATTTAATTTTTCTACAGGAATTTCACCACAAACCACGGCAGTTGATTGAATTTGCATCTAAAAATATAGTAATTAAAAAAATTTCTTTATATTTTATGGTAATACTAACTGAACCGTTACTGTTAACGCAAATATAATTCGTACAAAAATCTTTAGAACTCCATTTATCACCAACGTTCATAACTTCACCATCAATGACACAACCAACAGGTTTACAAGAGCCACAACACTCCCCTGAGCCGGCTAAAGCTGGTTTATACTTAAAACCTAAATCACAATCCTCATCACAGTTAATTAATTGCGTCAACTTCTGCAATCCATGAGTTTTCGTTTCAATACACTCCATCATAGTGCAGGAATCTTCAGTCGCAGCCCATTTGTCTCCAATTTTATAAACCTTACCGTTGTGTTTACAACCGGCTCGTTTGATTTCAGGACAGCACTCTCCTGCAGTTGTAAATGATAATAAATCATAATCGAGGTAATCAGGTGATGAGATGATGGAAGGGCACCCGATTAATGAACAAACGCTGTGATAACCGGTGGAGTTTGAGCCGTAACACTGGCAACTCCTACAAGGGCCATCATTCCACGTTTCATTCACCTACAAAAATTTATTCATTAATCATTAATTTAATTATTAATTAATTGATTTACGTCTTTTAAAACGTGTTCTTTTTCATATTTATTTCTTAACCTTTCCCCGCCTTCATCACTGGCTGTCCATTCTAAATCAACACAACAAGCTTCAGGTGACTCGCAGAAATAGCTTGGACAACATTTATTTTTATCAACACTTTGTTTAAGCGAATAAAATTCGTCACACTGTGGTGGTTTAGGACAAATCTCTGGTTTACATACGTGCACCACGACTGGACAACAACCACTCTCATCAACCTCCTTAACCATTCCAGGCTCTAAAGTGCTATCAGGGTTCGTATCAACAGTTTCACATTCCTCTAACGGTTTGCACTGACAAATAAATTGTTGGCAACCATTTGGTTTTAAATCCAACTTCATTACTTGACCTGGAGCGCAGTTTAATTTCTGTGGTGGTTCGCATGTAGGGCTCACCGTAGCAGCAGGCACTAGAAATAAATTATTAAAAATTAATATGCTACAAAAATAATTAGTATTACCGCAAATAAATTTATCACAACAATCCTTTTCGGATTTCACCAGCTTCACTGATGTAAGTCCTTGCTCGCATACGGTTTCAACATTAGGGCAATGTTGCGTTTCACATTTCAGTGATGTTCCTTCACATTCACATTTCGTGCAAGCATCTTTCTCCCATTTATCGCCTGAATGATGACCTTCATTATCACAAGTTAAACACACACGTTCTTCCACACAAGTATTATTCATTAAAACCTAAAAATATTATATTATTATACTATTTTATATGTTTACTTCTTATTATTATTACTTTTCCTTCGGGACAAAAACAACCATCAGTAGGCACGCTTATACATTTACTTGATTTTTCTTTTATACTTTCGCATGTTTTGGGACAACTAGTACCACATGGTTTATATTCTTGATCATCAGCACATTTTTGAGCGGGGCATAAATCCGAGTGCCATAAAATGCAGAAGTTATTGCTTAAACATTCTCTTGCATAAGAACCAATTGCTCCACAAGCGCGTTCTGGATGACCACCACAAATATCTTTTCTACACCACTCGATAAACATTCCTGGATCCAATACTGGATGGCACTAAAATTTAAAATTTCAAAATTTAAATTAAGCCACGCCTTTTTCGTAATGGCCGCGCTTAACTATAGAAACCATTTTTTGTAGAGATGCTAGTAATGTAGGCAACTTAATTTACACACAAATGTCAAATCGTTCAAATTTTTAAATAACCTCAAAAATGATTTAATTTTAAGTAAATTTGTTTTTTTGAAAAACTAGTCAAAGATGAGTGCTGTAAAAGGTCATGTGTTATTGGGAGGTGGTACAGGTTTTATAGGAAGACATTTGGTGAGACTATTAAAAAATTCTGGATACAAAGTACAAGTTGTTACAAGAAAGCCTAGAGGTCCCGATCAATTGAGTTGGAATGATATTAAAGGTAGTGGCATACCAAAAGAGACAACTGACGTGATTAATTTAGCCGGGCAAAATATTCTCGATGTAAGATATCGTTGGAATGAAGATTTTAGACAATTGGTTTGGAATTCGAGGATTGAAACCACAAAAATTTTAGTGAATAATATCATTGCCAACCCAAAGTTTGTGGATACATACATGGGGATTTCTGGCGTAGCTGTATATGAGCCTTGTGAAGATAGGGAATATACCGAGGATAGTCGTGTTTACGATTATGATTTTTTATCCCGCATGTGCATAGAGTTGGAAAAATCTTCAATCTTTCCTGGGAATAGTAAATGTCGGCAAGTTATAATACGAAGTGGGGTTGTTTTGGGAAAAGAAGGGGGGATGATAAAAAATTTGTATTTGCCGTTTTATTTAGGACTGGGAGGTCCTATGTTACCTGGAACTCAAATTTTGCCATGGATTCACGTTGCTGATCTTACAAGATTAATGGTGCATTGTTTAAATAATAAGAAGGTTAAAGGTGTTATTAATGGAGTTGCACCGAATTATGCTACAAACAGTGAATTTGCTGCTGCCTTTGGGAAGGCATTATTTCGCCCCGCGATAATCCCTATGCCTCAATTCGTGCTCAATTTAATGTTTGAAGAACGAGCTAAGATGATAACCGAAGGACAAAAGGTGAAACCAAATAGAGCCATGAAATTAGGGTTTAAATATATTTACCCCGATATTTACGGGGCGTGTCAAGATCTTATCGATTCACCTCCAGTGTAATTATTATTTATTGTAGTTAAAAATAAATTATGTTGCGTTATTTAAGTATTATTTACCTGTCCATAGCGTTGTGAATCTAATAATTGTAGGCAAGGGTCTTCAGCAACAGGTAACGTCTTGCAAATTTCTTTGGGTTTATTTGAACACGTTTCTTTAGTCATTCCTGGGAGTTTATCATACAACCAGCTAGGCCCTAGTTCGTCAGGGTCTTCTGTAAGCCATCCTTTAGGTGTTTTCATATCGTTGTCAGGGTCTTTATCACAATCACCACATAAACCTTCTAATTTTCCTGAATATTTATGTGATGGTGCTTTTACTGACACTCCTAACGAAGGAAAATACACGCTCACCTAAAAAAAAAGTATAAAAAACTACCAAATAAAATGACAAATTTGTACCTCGACTTGTATTTTAAATAATAATATTTTGAAATGTTTGGATTTGGTTTGCCTAACTTTAGCCCAATCAGCAATTTCTTCAAGATCTTCAATTCTCTCAGCATCAACCATTAATTTTAGTTTATTCCTAAATACGTCATAGAATATATGCATTTTATGACCTTGATAAAGAATAGTAACTTTTCCAACGCACATTTTTTCGTGATTATCTCTACACGCCGCGTTTGTTATTAAAACCTTAAAAAAACGAAGTGGAGCATTGATGGGAATGCAATCGAAGATGCAGACCGTTATTTACAATAAATAAACGAATAAGGAGAGATATCTATGTGGAGGAGTTCTGTTTTATTCTACTCAGTGGTGCTTTAAACGTCAGAGCTTGAAGGTGTAGCAATCAATCATTCGTCCAATCCTTTTGGAAAGGACCACAAGCATGCAGTATGAGACACTGATGAGTGCTAATAAGCACGAAACGCAGCGTCCATCACTCTGCAGCTTGGAATTATTGCTTGGTGCACCTTCACCACTTTAACGAAGGCAGACCTAAGGAATTTTCTCTCCTTATTGGTTTATTTATTCTAAACGAAGTATAATTTAAGTTATGATCATTACTTGAAATTGATGTTCGTCGTGATATTTTTCTAAAACATCCCTGGACATAACGTACACACAGTTTCCGTTAATAGTAAAATTGTTATCATCATAAGTTACGTATTGTAAATGAGGTAGTACATTACATTCACAATCTTTACATGTCGAAGATTTAATGCATGAATCACCTTTTCTTACAAGACCTGGAGGACAGTAACAACCAGGGAAGCAAACGTTGGGAAGTTTAGGACATGAAATTGGGTTTGAAATTGTTTCACAAGTTGGTTCACATCGTCTTCGATAGCAATCATGATAAACTAAAGGTGATTCACATACAACCGCTGAAAATTACATAAAATAATTTCGAGTGCACAAAAAGCTTGTATGTAATGTACTTACGACAATCGTGAATCATTCTCCAATCAGTTAATTCAATATCGTTAGCTGCAGTCATGCAATCAACAACGAAACGTTCCAAAGTTTTACATCTGCAAGTATCTTCGCTTGTGGAATTTCCACCAGAATTTTCTAAGCAAGAACAAGTCGTTTCAACACACCTCGATATAAAAGCATCAATATCAATAACTTTAGCACACCCACTAAGAATTTGACTCCTAAAATATCAAATTAATATAAATTAAATTCAACACAAATTTTTAGAACGTACTTGACTTGATTACAAATATCCCATGCTTTATTCTGAATAAAAATAGGACAAGCTTTAGCTTCGCATTCAATTCCTTCCTGCACCCGTCCCCAACTATCACCAAATTCCACTGTAGTCCTCGCTTCATTACCATCAGGTTTTCTTTTATCATCTTCAGGTTGGTAATTGAAATACCCGCAAAGCCCATCGACTTTCCCCTTAAGCTTACTCGAAACCCCCACTTTTACATTACCCTGGTCATCCCAAATAACCCAAAACCCGTACTTATTTGAAACAAAAAGTAACGTATTCCCCAATCGTGAAATTGAAAAAAATTGCGAGTTACTTCCAATTTTTTTCGTTTGTGTTATTGTGTAACGATAACCATCAAATTCCACTGATAAATCCGGGTGTAGAATAAATTTATGAGCCTCGTGATTGATTATAAGGTTACGAGTGCAGTGTTTCGTACAATTTTTCTTCACTAAAATTTTTATTATTAATTTTAAGCTAATTTAAGTAAATTTCTTACGTGTAATATCCCATTCTAAATTTTCTAAATCACGCACTAAAATATGATTACAAATATCGTATTTATACTCGGTGTTATCAAACGTATTGAAAGTACGACCAGTGACATTGCAGATTTTATCAGGTTCGGGAGTTGGAACACATTCGAATCTAAAATTATGTTGTTTAAACAAGTTTTATTAAATTAATTAATACTAACTTAGGGCAAGCTTCTTTATTTTCTGAAATTAATTCGGGATTAAAATTAGGTGGGCATCGTACTGGTGGACAACTCTTGCCTTTTGTAGGTGATACTAGTTTATCAGAAACGCAACTGTATTCAGGGCACTCTACCTGATTACTTTTTTGTATCGCTGGAGTTTCTAAAGGACTCTTATAACCAGTTTTAATTCCTGTTTTTGGAGATAAATACAAGGATTTTGATGTTTTGCGACTGTAAGTTGAAAACATGGTTGAAATGTATGTTTCTTGCTCGGATTTAGTTTTTTCAACAACTTTATAACCTGGCGGGCAGTTAAAAACTGGACATTTCGTTGAATGTACTAAAATATAAACAAATTAGTGTTTTAATTTATGTTTTTGTAATTAACTAACATTGCTCCACTGTAACTTGAACGATTGGTTCTGGTGTCGTTGTGGGTGGTTCAGTAGGGCAATAAATTTCATCATCAGGACAATCTCTAATCCCATCACACCATGAAGTAGCGTTGATACAAATATTACTAGTTGGGCAAAGTTTTGTGCCTTCAGGACACGGAAGGCAAACACAACTACAAGTACTTGTCACTGAATTTTTTAATCCCTTAAAAAATTGTTTTTAACAATAAAGATGTGTGTTTCATTTCAAATTAATAATTTATATTTAAAGTATAAAGAAAGTAGAAAAAAAAAAAAAAAAAATCAAGTCTCAACAATGTTTTGTTCAAAAGTTATGAATTTTTATATAAAATATGGCATTCTTGTAAATGAGTAAAGGCGTATTTTGAAAAATTCATATTTCGCTTAATAACTAAAATTAAGAAACAAAAATTCGTACAGATAAGTTTCTAAAAATTACCGATATTACCATATTAAATTTTTTAGAATTTAATTATTTTTTAAGGTACATTACCTAAAAAAATTTAGATTTTTTTGAGTTTTTGGTTTGTACAATTTTTTTTGGGGGTGTAGAGGGCAAGTAACCCCCTATATTTCATCCATTTTCTATTATCTTTCATTTGCCGGGTCGATTTTGAAAAAATTCTAAAAAAAATTTTTGAGATATTTTTAAGGTACGAGAGCTTCAAATTTTTCATGGAAATTGGTTTTTATTTTTTTTTTCTCGAAAACTATAAAATTTACCGGTTTCAAATTTTTACCAAAGGTATATACCATAGATAGATGCGTTTTAAAAAATATTTGGTTAAAATCGGTTAAATAGTTTTTTGGAAAAAATTCGCAAAGTTTTGACAAAATTTTGGTACAAATACGGCCCTGGACGACACAATTTTCAACCGAAAATTATAATTTATACGGAATTTGGTGGAGGAGGTGACGGTGCAAATTTTTAGCTATTAAACGTCCCGGTGGTGCTAACAGTTTCGAAAATATTAATTATTTTGTAAAAAGTGAAAAATTTCAAACCCAAATTTTGGCTTCAAACGGGGATTATCCTTAGTTTAGCTACATTTTCAGTCATAACTCAATAACGAAAAGAGATAGCGAAATGATTTTTTTTGTCTTATAGTGTATTTAAAGAGCTTTTATAGTAGGTGCAATTAACTCACTTCATCACATTTATCGCATGATTTTGGTGTACAATGAGATAATCCTCCCAATTTACAAATACACTGGGAGCAATCCTCTTTTTCAAACACTGTTCCTATGGGATACCTGCAAAATTAACATTAAAATTAAATTTAAAAATTCTTAGAGTAACTTACGGGATATGTCCAATAAGGCAAGGACATTGTGATCTTGTAACACAATTTTCGCCATCCCACCAGGACTCGGGTTTACAACGACATGCTCCCATTTCCAGCTTCCCATTTGTGATTCCAGGACATTGATTGCAAGGAGAAGGTGGTTCTGTTACTGCCGGTAAATTAATAGTACCTAAAAAATTAAATTAATATCCAAAACAATCGTGATTACAATTAATTTACGATAAGGTTGATAACAGCCAAGCATTTCTAAACGAAGTTGTATATTTTTAGTCCATTTAATTGGTATTATTTTAACATACGTTGCTAAAATCGGGATTTGGAAGTTGTTTGTAATCGGTGTACTTTCATCAAAGTTTCCAAGAAACGTTTTCTCAGATGAAAACGCATCAAGGATTGGATTCCAATCTTTACCCGTGTGTGAATATTTAATATGAAAAGCCGTAACCCAACCTGCAGGTCCACCTTTTGTAATAAACCCTGTTATAGTACGCGGCTCGAAGAAATTCAACTAAAAATTTAAAATTATTGAAGTTTTATTAATTTTTATAAATATTTACTTCAATAAATTCCGATGGGGAATTAGTCATTGGTCTCCAGGCGTTATAATCGCTCAATTTGAGTTGTTTTTTTGTATTACTAGGCCCATATTCTGAGCTTACAGAAATTTGTTGATCCGACATAGTTCCATCATCAATTCCCAAGGGATCGACGCAAACCTCTGATGTTGGAGGAGCCTAGAATTTAATTCAAAATTAATTAATAAAAATTGGGATTCGATTTTTTACCATTGTTATAAACTTGTAATCATGAGTCGTAGATTTAATACCGCAGCCTATTAATTCAACTCGTAAAGAAATCGAAGTTTGCCAGGTTTGTGGATGAATTCGTACCACTTTCGCCTCGATTGGTTCATAAAATATTGTTTGAACAGGAGTGTTGCCATCTATTGATCCTCGGAATAACTAAAAAATCAGCATTAATTATTAAAATAATCGATTATTAATGAATACCTGTGGTTCTTTTGTACGATCCAAGACATAATTAAAGTTATTATCACCGTATTGGCTGTAGGTAACTTTAAAACTCGTGACAAATTCCGTGTATAAAGGACTTCCTTTAATTACAACACCATAAATTGGCTCCATTTGTGGTAACTGAATTTGTAGGTATTCATTTTGATCGGATTGTTTTGGTGCCCAACTACCACCTGAATGTGCAGTGACTTTACTATTAATTCGGGCAAATTTAGGAGCAAACGATGGACTTAACATGCTCGTTGCAGTAAATGATGAATCATCCACACGATCATCGCCTTGAATTAAATCAACGTACCTACAAAATATTAATTAATTAAAAATTAATTATGATATTACGTTTGTTCCAACAGCCCGAAAAAACGTACATTGACGATCACGGTCATGCGCACTAGCTAAAACGCTTTCGTACGGTGCCGTCATTTCGGTACACGCCAAGAATCACAACACGTGAACTTGTTCGATTGACTTTGGATAGTAAAAAGGTTTGTTACTCGTTGTTGGAACAAAGCTATTAATACTTACATATCAGGCGAACAATCTTTAGGTGGAGTAACTGTCGTAATTAAAAACGGTGGTAGAGTTATTGACCCAAATGCAGTGGCTAAATACGAATACTGTGGCTTTAAGAAAATCCTCTCCTCTTCCTGACAAGCACTTTTATCACACGCGTAATAATTATCAATGCATTGACAAATCATACAATCGGATTCTTTAAAAACAGTTCCAGGCTGAAATTATTTAATTTAATCAAAATTCAAAGAGTATTTTATCGTTTACTTTGATGGGATCACCATCATGAGAACTACACATGCAATCATTAATTTGAACACAAGTCTCGTTATTAACCCAAACCATTCCGGGTGGGCATAATAATTTTTTTTCAGCTGAAACGCAACCTTCTTCACAAATTTTGTTGTTACCACATTTTCCACTTTCTTTCACCAGGTATAAATAATGTAAGCACAGTTTATCGCATTGTATAGCACAACCGTCGAAAACTTGACCAGGTGGACAATGCAGATCTAAAATAGAACGTTTTACATTTTGTAGTTACATATTTGAATTTTTAGGGGGTAAATTTGGGGTGGGGTGTAGGGGGTAAATTACTCTTTTTAAGGGAAATGAACCGAAAGTTGAACATTTTTAAAAAGTGTGGGCGCCAGTGTGGTAAAAAACGTACGCGCGGTTTGTGCGATTTTATTGAACATTTGAGCAAAATAAAAAATATCGCACCGGAATTTTTAAAATCCGACGAAAAAACTGCCATTTTCGTGGCTCCGCGCAAAAAACGTCCGATTTTGAGAAAAAATACAAAATGTGGAATAACTTTTTTCGGGTGGTCCAATTGAAAAGTGACATTTACACTTGTTTTAAAAAATTGTAGTTACCTCCAACTTCGAGACGAACATCATCAATGGAAGGCGTTGTTGGTTTTGTCTTTAATTTTTTTTTTAAATACTTTGAAATATCTAAAATCAATTTATTAATTAATGACATCAATTAATAATTCGGTACTTACCTTGGTCTTCGCATTCGGGTTTAATTGAAATAACATTCGAAGGCCAATCGCATATTTGTAGTTCTGGATTATACATCATATCTTTTCCGCAATTATTTTCAACGAGACTCGAAACACCGTTAATTCCAGGAGCACATTGGTAGAATTTATGGCAATCATTAGGAAATTCTTCAGTCGGTTTTCTTGGATCGCAAGGCATAACAGTTGTGAGCCGAACAATATCATCAACTAACAAAAATTGAATTAATTCATGAATTTATGAATTACGTGTACTTACAGCATTTGCAAAGTACTCGAATTTCAAAATCAGGACAAGGACGTTCGCCCTGTTTTGAAGTACAAATTAATCCTTTTTCAAGACTACATTCAACATCCAATCCGGTTTCTTTATGCCCTAAATGAGTTTTAACTGTCCGGCATTCAATCCCAGCGATTTGATCCTTATTACACCTACTCTTTCCTTTAAGATTATTCTAAAAATTTTTGGAAGATCAGTACAGTGTTTTTGACCAATTATTAGAATTATTACAAGAATAATATCGCCGGGTAAAGGTTCAACGTCGCTGAATTTTTTACTTTCCTTCACAGCCTTTTGCTCGTCCTCGGTTATTTTGTCTTGATTAATCCATTCAGTCCAACCATCCTTACAATGCACCATTGTATCTTCCTGACCGGTAACGAGTGGAGGGGAAGCAGTAGTCACCTAATGAGTTAAGTAAGTAATAAGTAAGTAAGTTACAAAGCAATTTAATACAGTGAATTCAAAAAAGACTGAAACCGCAACTATGCAACCAAACATACTCTATAGTGAATTTACACTTGCTAAGTTGGTGAACCTGTTATTTTTCATTCAAATTTAAATCTGATTTGTCACTTTAACCAAAGCGTCTCTTAGCAGTTTTTCTTCGGGTCATTTCTCAGTGTGTTGCAAATTTTATAAAAAACAGTCTTTTTCAAAAGTAAAATTAGTGCAGTTAAAATATTCGCGATGGTTTCAGTGTAGCCAACTGTGGGAAACTTAAGTTTCCTACCTTGCAATGTCAATGGTTTCAATCTTATTTGAATTCACTGTATTTTACTTACTTCTTTAGGAGGACACGGTTGTCCTTTGCACGATTTTTTTCCTCGTGAACAATAACAACTATGACAATCATCTTCTTCCATCAAATCACCTTCGTAAAAAGTCACCTCTTCAATTTCCATGCAAACGTGTTTGCACAAACTTGTAGGTATGCAATCGGTAAGTGATGAATTTGAATAAACATGATCGGGTGGGCATAATTTAGGCTCACAACCTTCGATGCATGAATCTTCCTTACATAATTTACTCAGTGGGCTTTGAATTAATAAATTATCACAAGTTTCTACAGGACAAGTCGAGACACAAGGACTGTAGTTAGAGCAACGCTCGTCACATTGAATTGCTACAGGTAAAAAAAATTACAACTGAATAATCATACATAATAATTATACCTACGACATAATTCTTGGCTCCTCCATTTAATAGGAACTCCTCTATTATTGCATTCTTGTGAATAAGCAGCTAAAGCCGTGCAAAGACATTCACAATCACCTCCTTGATCGCAAGCACATGAATCAAAAATACATTTTTCTAAATACGGTTCGAACGGTACTTCGGAGTGACATGGGGAAAAAGTTGGCGATTTTAATATCCCACATTGTTTTAAAGACCACACTTTACGATCAGGTCTTGACTCACATGTATCCTAAAATATTTTTAGTAAAAATCGAATATTTGTACTAACTGGGATACCAATACAGCGGATCAAAAAACAAACATTTTGCGTCCCTCAGACCTTCCAATAGATGGAACGAACTCTCCTTCGCTTAATCTATACCGTCATTATACGATTTCGCAATTTTCTCAAAACAACCCGTTTTTAAACCGGTGGGCGTTTTCCAGAACGTATTTTTTGACCAAATAGGTTGCCATTTGGTAGCAGCATTCCTCAAACCTGTTATTTTCGTTTGAATCGAGAAAAACATGTTCCAAAAACTTTAAACGCGATTTTCTAAAAAAAAAACCCGTTTTTAAACCGGTGGGCGTTCTCCAGAACAAATTTTTTGACCAAATAGGTTGCCATTTGGTACCAGCATTCCTCAAACCTATTATTTTCATTTGAGTCTCAAACAAAGATGGATTCAAAATATGAAAGTCGATTTTTGTCATTTATATTCCAAATTTTGGTGAAATTTTCAAGACTCAAACTTTATGTACATTTTGAAAGCAGTTGTCTTGGCCTCAGCTTAATAAGCGAGGTTCACATCAGAATTACATCCCTTAAGATTAAAAAAAAAACAAACCCCATATTTTTCAGACGTTTCGTTCGGTCTGTAGGACGCCCACCATTTAAGATTAATTGATAGACCTATCAAGAAGAGGCCTTAGCACCGAGACGGAAGGTCTGATAAAATTTTTGTTTTAATTGTAAAAATTAGAGAATAATAAACTCGAATATCAGCTTAGATTTTCATTTCGGTGCAACGTTTACCCACAAACTTGCCCCAAAAAAAACATCAATTTTTTAGGCCTCTGTATACTTGTATCCCCTTAAATAAATTACTGTAATTTCTTCCGCGTCAGGGCAGTAGGATTGTAATTTCCACGAATCACCGAAGAGTTGTGCTGAAGCTTCAACTAAACCTCCTGAAGGTGTTTGAAAATCGTCGGCTTGATTATCGTTATAATTTCCACATAAACCTTTCACCTAAAATTAAAAAATAATTACTGTTATTTATATTTTATTGTGCAAACCTTATTTTTCCATCTAGAATCAATTTTAACATAAATCCTGGTTCCTTTATCCCAATGTACGATTAATCCCAAATCCGATGCTTCAAGAATAACGAATAAATCTCGATGTCGAACAGTGAAACGTTTAAATATTTGTGTTGGTGGTACTTTTTTATCACGCATTAAAGTAATGGTTTCTTGTTGCGTTCCTGTGCCTATTTTAATCGTGATTGATTTTGAGCAGCTTACGCCTAAAGTACTACATGGAACGTTCTAAAATTAGCAATTTAATTAAAATATTTAATAAAGCTTTTATAAGTACTTGTATGGTGATATCAAACGTATCATCCGATGTTAATGCTCCTTTCGCTAAAATATAATCGCATTGCCCTTGATAATCGTACATTTTACCATCGAAAGTTTTAAAATGTGAATCACCCCAAGCACTACATTCAGAAGAACACTGCCGATTACTGCAATCCCATTTACCATTCTTACATTTGCAAGTATTGCAATCACTTTGTACGATTGAATTTTCTTTGTAGCTACGACCACCGTGATGACAAGGGCATTCTTCAGGTTTTACACAAAATTTACTGCGTGTATCTAAAACGTAACCTGCTTTACACTCACAACCTGGATGACAAACCGAAGCACTTATGAAATTTGGTTCGTGCATATTCTACAAAAATAATGTTAATATTTATATAACAATTTTCAATAACTTACTTTACAAGTCGCTGGCTCAACTGATTCACATGTAGTAAAAACAAAATTTCTAGTAGCATTACATTTAGCTCTTAAATCGCTCGCTTGTGGATTATCCCTTATATCAACCGCAGATGCAGGTTTGCAACTCCAAAGTGCATTAATGCACGAGCTGTTGTAATATAATTGTAATAAATTAATAATTAATTAATAATTTAACAAACCATAATTGTAATCCTTTAGAACTTGGTCGAACTTCTTTATAACCAGCAGGAAAATCCAACCCATCATGTGCACAATCACATTGCCCGATTGGAATACACTCTCCTTTATCATCAAGAGTCTCTCCTTCGGGACAATTACAGCCTTCAACGCATTGTTGTTTGCATTCAGGACGTGTGGATATATCGTAACAAGAACGCGCGCAAGAATTTCCACAAATTTGATAAGTTTGTCCTGGTGGGCATGACAAACCACACTCCTTCACTTCTAAACGCCAGGGTAATTTTACACCTTTAGCTGCACATTCTGCAGCATAAGCAGCCAACATCGGGCATAAACATTTAGATAATTTCATCTCACAAGAGCACATATCATACAAACAATCGGAATAAAAAGGTTCCGGGTCGACAAACCAATGGCAATCTAAATAAATAAAAAATTTGAAAGTTAATAATTTGTATTTAAAGTATTTGGAAAGTGTAAAAAAATAAAAAAGAAATCAAGTCTCTACGATGTTTCGTTCAAAAATTATGAATTTTCATAATTTCTGGTAAAATATGTTGATTTTTTTGAGTTTTTGGGATGTAAAAATTTTTTTGGAGGGTGTAGAGGGCAAGTGACCCCATACATTTCATCTATTTTCTAGTATCTTTCGTTTGCGGGGTCGATTGTGAAAAAATTCGAAAAAAAATTTTTGAGATATTTTTAAAGCTACCTACGGTTTGAAATTTTTCATGGAAATCGGTTTTAATTTTTTTTCTCGAAAAGTATAAAAGTTACCGATTTCTAATTTTTACCAAAGGTAAACACCGTAGATAGACGCGTTTTAAAAAAA
Organism: Stenus bimaculatus; assembly: GCA_963971135.1. NCBI lineage: Eukaryota > Metazoa > Arthropoda > Insecta > Coleoptera > Staphylinidae > Stenus > Stenus bimaculatus. The sequence continues at coordinate 2,803,711 of OZ020183.1, forward strand.
AAATTGGTTAAAATCGGTTAAATAGTTTTTTCCGAAAAAAATCGCAAAGTTTTGGCAAAATTTTGGTACAAATACGGCCCTGGACGGCGCAGTTTTTAACCGAAAATTATAATTTTTACGGAATTTGGAGACGGAGGTTATGGTGCAAATTTTAAGGCATTAGACGTCCTGGTGGTGCTAATAGTTTCGAAAATATTAATTATTTTGTAAAAAGTGAAAAATTTCAGATCGAAATTTTGGCATTTTGTTGCCATTTTTTACGTTATTCCTCACAATTAACCAGCGCAAATGTCACCGTTTAATAAACGACCACAGGAACCCACGAATAAATACGGTCGTTGTGGGCTTCTTGAAGTCGCCATTCGTTACTTGATCGATGACGGTTTTATGCACGAACGACACAACCGCGGTCTTATGTGGAACGACTTTGCAGTCGTCGTGAGCATTGCGAGTCTTTAGTGGAACGCTCCCAGAGGATGTTTGGTTGCATAGTTGCGTTTTCAGTCTTTTTTGAATTCACTGTATTATTGATGATTAACTCACTTTATCACATTTATCGCACGATTTTGGTTGTTTGTGGTGTAAATTTTTTTTGGGGGGGTGTAGAGGACAAGTGACCCCCTACATTTTATCAATTTTCTATTATCTTTCATTTGCGGGCTCGATTTTGAAAAAATTCGAAAAAAAAAAATTTTGAGATATTTTTAAGGCTTGAAATTTTTCATGGAAATCGGTTTTGATTTTTTTTCTCGAAAACTATAAAAGTTACCGGTTTTAAATTTTTACCAAAGGTAAATACCGTAGATAGACGCGTTTTTGGAAAAAAATCCCAAAGTTGCTAATAGTTTCGAAAATATGATTAATTTTAAAAAAGTGAAAAATTTCAGACCGAAATTTTGGCTTCAAACGGAGATTATGCTTATTTTAGGTACATTTTCAGTCATAACTCAATAACGAAAAGAGATACCGAAATGATTCTTTTTTGTCTTAAAGCAGATTTAAAGAGGTTTTAGGATAGTTGCAATTAGTGACCCCCATTTCACCCCGAAATGCAATTTTAGGGGTTAAATATCGAATCGCGTCAAAAATTGTTGCTTTTTTAAATGCGTTTCGGGGTGAATTTCTGACACTTTCCCAGTTCCTTACGATTTTAGTATTATTGATGATTACGTTATTATAAATTTTACCTGCGAATATTTGCGATTTTAAAGCTTTGCAGTGTTTTTCAGCTATCGCTTTATTTTGCATATTCTCGTAACAAGGGTGCGATTTTAATTTATCTGGAATATCATTACATTTTTCGCTTGTTTTCCATTTATTAGCGAAAGCTACAACGGATTGTTCTACATCATCTTCAGGTGTTAAAAAATCATCCTTTTGGTTTTCATTAAAAGTTCCACATAAACCCTTGGTGCGTGTTTTAAAAGAAGCCGGAACATCAACGTACGCCCTAGTCACTCCATCCCACCACACCTCAATTCCATTAGGTAAATCGGCAATTAAGAAAATTGAAGAAGCACTTCGTATAGTAACATCACCAGCTTTATAAGGTATTTTAGTAACATCAATTCCATTAACGACAAGACCATGATTTTGTTTTAATTTAATCGTTTGTCCTGATATTTTTATCGTTACTGTTTTAGTGCATGATGGGAACTGTGATGAAATACTCGGAGGAAAACTCATCGCCTAAAAAATTATTTTAGTTCAAAAATTTACTTATTATTAAATTACCTCAGAAATTGAACCACTGCAAGCTACATTTTCAGCTTCGATCGTAAAATTATCACCTTTAACTAAATAATATGAACATTGACCCATGAAGTCATAACGTTTTCCATCGAAAGTAATGTAATGAGGATCACCCAACGCTGAACACCTAGCTCCGCAAGAAACCTTAAAATTAAAATATTATTTGAGTTTATGCGGTGTTTTAGCGGGTAACCGACCGCCTTAATTTCATCAACCATTTATTATCTTACATTTGAGGGGTTGATCTTGAAAATAATCCGAAAAAAAATTTATTTTGAATTTTTTTTTCAAGAACTATAAAGTTAGCAATTTCAAATTTTTAGTAAAGTTAAATTTGGTAGAATTCGGTTTCAATTTCGGATACTTAGGAAGCGATATTCGTTTCGGAATTAGAATTTTTTTGATAAAAAATTTACTTGTGTGCAAATCCATTTCCCATCAAGGCAAGTGCAGGTATTACAATCTTTGGGGACACTTGATCCTGGAGGAAATTCTTTACCACGCAATCTACAGGGACAACTAGATCTCGCTATGCATTCATTGTTGTGTAAAACTGTTCCGGGTAAACAGTAACAACCTTCCTCACAAACCGAATTATTTTCAACATACTCCTTAGATGCTCCACAAACTTCTTGCCCTTCAATTGGTGCGCAAGACATGTAAACTCTTCCACCAGTACATTCCATAGCTGAAATATTTATTTAATACTAGCTTTATTACGTTTATAATATACTTACGGCACATATTTTTATCCCTCCATTCGGCAAGACCTGTAGCTCCTTTTTGCGCACAAGTTTTAACAAAAACATCAACACTATCGCAAGCACATGTACTTGAATCCAATTCATTACAACCGCAATAATCCCAAGTACATGCCTCTAAATACATTGGAATTAAATTCTAAAAAACAATGATTAAAATTTGTAACTTAAAGTACTTAGACTTACAATTAATTTGTGGCAAGCACCAAATCGTTTATCCTCCAAAATCTTTTGACAAAACTCTGCTGCTTTAAAAGCCTTCGATCCGGCAGCACCAGCATCATTACAAGTATGTTGCTCGATTGGCGTAGATTTACAAACATCTAAAACCAATTAAATAATAAAAAATACTTGTATAAATTATGTTTACCATCTAAACTATCGACTTTCCAACTAGAAACAAAGGTGCTTAATTTTGTTTGTTTAGAACCGTCCTTAGCAAGCATATCATTGTTTGGGTCACCATCAAAAAGACCACAAAGCCCTCCGGTGCGATTCCAAAGTGCTTCATTTACATCAATTTGCACGAATAACTAAAATAATCAATTATAATACTAATGATTAGGAAACCAAATAACAAGTGAAGTGTGTTTCGTTTCAAATAAAAAATTTGAAAGTTAATAATTTATATTTAAAGTACAAAGAAAGTAGAAAGAAATAAAAAAAAATTTAAGTCTCTACAATGTTTTGTTCAAAAGTTATGAATTTTTATATAAAATATGGCATTCTGGTAAAAATTTTTGAGTTTTAGGGGTGTAAAATTTTTTTTGGAATGTGTATAGGGCAAATAAGCCCCTACATTTCATCCATTTTCTATTATCATTCATTTGCGGGGTCGATTTTGAAAAAAATCGAAAAAAAATTTTTTTAGATATTTTTAATTAAGGCTTGAAATTTTTTATGGAAATCGGTTACTATTTTTTTTTCTAGAAAAGTATAAAAGTTACCGATTTCAAATTTTTACCAAAGGTAAAAACTGTAGATAGACGCGTTTTAAAAAATATTTGGTTAAAATCGGTTAAATAGTTTTTTTGTAAAAAATTCGCAAAGTTTTGGCAAAATTTTGGTACAAATACGGCCCTGGACGACGCAATTTTCAACCGAAAATTATAATTTTAACGGAATTTGGTAAGGGAGGTGACGATGCAAATTTTAAGCTATTAAACGTCCCGGTGGTGCTAATAGTTTCGAAAATATTAATTTTTTTTTTAAAGTGAAAAATTTCAGACCGAAATTTTGGCTTCAAAATTTCAAGATTATGCTTATTTTAGCCACATTTTCAGTCATAACTCAATAACGAAAAGAGATTGCGAAATGATTCTTTTTTTGTCTTAAATTGGTTTAAAGAGCTTTTAGGGTAGGTGCAATTAGTGGAAATGAAATGAAATTTTAGGGGTTAATTATACCGAAACGCGTCAAAAAAGTTGACACCGACGAAAACCGTAAAAAAAAGCAAGAAAAATCGACCGATTTTTTCAGAATGTCAGGGTGCTTTGAAAAATTTGAAATTCGAACCGCGCTTAGAATCGATATCCCTCTTCACGATGAAACCGGAATTTTTAAAATCTGACGAAAAAAACTGTCCTTTTCTCGGCTCCGCGCAAAAAACGTCCGATTTCTGGATAAAAATACAAAAAGGGTCGTATTTCCGCCCCCTTAATAGATAGATTCGTCGAGCCAAAACGTAGTTTTCAGAATCCGATCCCCCATAACAGAAAACTTAGGGGAGTGGAAGCGATTTTCCGTTCGGGGTAGAATAAAAAATCTGCTTCCCCGTTCTTTAGGGTTTTAGTAATATTGAAGAAGAATTACCTTTCCATCCCATTTAATTTTAGCACCCACAATATCTAGAGACAAAACCACGTAATGTGCAACCATTTCAGCTCGTAAACCAGGAAGTTGTGCAGGTATGGGTAAAGTTTTTGTAGACGACTCAAAAATTGGTAAACCTAAACCTAAATAAATTGAAATTATTATAAGTGACTTTTTAATAAACAATAAAATAATTACCGTTTTTTCTTAAGACATACTGTTTATCTTGTAAGAATATTTGAAGCTCACGGTAGCAATTTTTCTCGCAATTATTTGTAATAATTATAGAAAACGTATCGTCAATCACATCACGCACCATGGTGTGCGAGCAATCAGTTTTAACACTATAAACATGCCCATCGAAGGTTTTAAAATGAGCTCCACTCCAGGTCAAGCAATTCCCGGGTTTTGGTATATTCTTTTCGATGACCACAGATTTGCCTTCTGAAGAACCGTAATGAGTTACAGGCACGATTTTTACATTCGTTGTTGAATTACGGGACTTATTTTTATTCTAAAAATATTATTGTAATAAAAATGCCAAGAATTAATTTATTAAAAGAATTCACGTGTAAATTTGGTTGCCTAAAAATTAAAGAACAACTTCTCATTTTTTTAATAAAAAAATTAAAATAAAAGCCAACTTTGAATATCTAAGAATTAATATATCTTAATTTTTGTCTGAAAAATAAAATTAATATATTTACAAATAAATTAAAAAATTTGTTTTTTAATTTTTAGGCAACCAAATTTACACGTGAATGCTCTTAATACCTTAACTTTTGTTGTTTTCGTTGATACTCCGGTGTAAACAATTTCATCATCGTAATCTTCCATTTGTCCCAGGTTATTTTCCACAACGTGTCCCCCATGAATCGTTTCATACAATGTATGCGAGTGAGTGTTTACAGGAATTACTTTCATCGTGCTTTCTAGAAGATTAGTTTAAAAATTGTAAATGATTAATTAATTTACTTACGGAACACGCATTGCGGTATTGGGGTTGGGATAAAAATACCTTCCTCGTACAAACAGGTGTAAATATTTTCTGGTGGATATTCGAAATAAACGCCTTCGGGGCAAGATACTGAGCAACTAAAATAATCTGATGTACCTGAACAGTTGTAACCACCATTAAAATTTAAGTTACGTGCACTGCAAGCAGATTCCGCTAAAAAATAAATCGGTTATCAAATTTTTTTATTAAAATAATTAAACGTGTTTACAATATTGGCATTGAGGGCCACGATATTCTTGTGGACATTGGCAGACATTAAACGATAGGCAATTACCACCGTTTTGGCATGGTGGATTACATGTAGCTAAAAAAGTAGATGTAAAACGTCAATAAATTAAATTATAAATAATTACGTTCGCAATTAGGTATATATGGCCATGATTTATGCGCTGGCACCCAATTTCCATCCCTACAAACCATCGTAGTTATACCTGTACCATCAGGAAATTCATGCCCTTTCATACATTCGATAGTGCAAGTACTAAAATATTTTAAATTCAAATTTGTTATATTTTTTTGCGTGGTGATTACCTTGAGCGACAATATCTTTTAGAATTCATCGGTAGTGGAGGATAATTAATGCATGGCTTGCTTTCAAATTGACATTGAAGACCAGAAAAATTCTCAGGACAATTACATTGATTCGATGCTATACAAATCCCACTATTTAAACACCCCGGTACACAAATAGCTGAAATTTTAAATTCATTCGCCACTTTTAAGATTTACATAATTAAATTTCTTACGTTCACATCCTGGAATAACATCCCATTCGCTTGTAGGGTCACTCCATCTTCCATCTACGCATGTGATTTGTATCTCACTTTTCCCATTAGGAAATTGATGTGCGTCAATACATTTAGCTCTACACCCGCTGTATTTGGAGCAGGAAAGACCAGAATTTTCTGGAGTCGCTGGAACTTCATTACAACCTAAATAAAAGCAATTTTTCATTTTTTATCACATTAAATTGTATAATTACATACCGCCTTTAAACAATCCGCCAGTTTTCCCATACGAATACCGGCTTGGATCTGAATATGAAGTTGGTTGCGTCTTCGTTTTTGTGTAGGAATTTATTGGTCTTTAAATCATAAATCGAAGAAATTAACAAAACGTTTATGTAAATAATTTAATTACCTTTGAGCCCCGTAAACATCATCACCGATTGCAATACCATATTTTCTCTGCAAGTATTTCGGTGGTCCATAATCTACCCTATAAAAATTAAATCATTATAAAAATAAAAACGCTTAAAAACCTGCATACGTTAAAACTGGAATAATTAAAATGAAAAAACAATAGAAAGCCCACATTTTACTTCTATTTAAACATACTAATACGTCTTGATTTAAAAAAGCTAACTCTTCGAATGAATTGTTTGTCGTTTAAAAAACTTTAAATGTAATTATTTTCGTAGGTGGTACAGGAAGTTGAGTATCAGTAAAAAACGAGATATGTGTCAAGGGGATGTATTCACCAAAAGATTACGACTAAATGGGTCATGTTTTATCTTATAATTCGCAGACACACGTATCCGTTTTCTATTAAAACGTAGTTACCCAAAATTTTATCTTAAAAATAAAATAAAATAAACAGATATATTAAATATAATACAATATAATACAATATAAAATAAAAAAAAATAATTTTTATTATTTCAATTGAAAAATTTAATGATTCTATTTTGATAAATTCACCTTTATTATTCTTTAATGTAACGTGTTATTTATTGTTTATTGTATTTATATTTATGCTATTGCGTGCAATTTTGTATTTTATTCTATGTGTAAAAGTATAAGCCGCCAGTTAAAAAAATAAATTTAAAACGAATCATTTATTTATTATTATCGAAATATCGAAACATTTTTTGATATATCAACGAACACCTTACAAGTACCTAGTATTAAATAATAAACATACCTTAAAACTACTACTCCTAATAATTAAATTAAAAAATCACTTCAATAAAACCCTGTTCTATCTTTTTGTAAATTAAAAAAACATTTCTTACAATCATAGAATACGAAATCATTAGAGTAATTAAGAGTAGTTCATTCACTGTAAGTGATGTTGGTTGCATAAATATGATCAAATTTTCTTCGAAAAATTGTAAATAATGTAATATTTTTCATAAATAAATAACTTTAATAAAACCTTTTTTGTAAATTAAAAAAGTTCATTTTTCTTACAACCATAAAATATGAACCAAAGAGTAGTTCATTTGCAGCGTAATGTTAGTTGCATATATATGCCTATTTTTTTGTAAATTAACGAAATTACAATAATTTAATGTTTATTATAAATAAATCAGTGTAATTTCGATTTTTAAACGTAGTAACAAATTTATTTAAAAAGCTTCAACTTTATTTACAAAACTACCGGTTAAATAATAAGTAGTTAATCGCCAGGCATTTACGTTTATTAGACACTCCCAAAAAATAATAATTTCCACAATAAAATGTTAACTAAATTATTTCCACACCTTAAATCAATTCACCGGTGTTATTCTTCACTACCTGCAGTGGAAACTCATTTTAATTACTTAAAACCGAGGCAAGTATGGGTTGAAAACATGGATAGTATCGATGAAAAAAAATTGGATATAAAAGAGCTTAATCCTGATATATTCGCTGTAAATCCCCGCATAGATGTAATTCATCAAAATACTCGATGGCAATCACTGTATCGTTTCGTTAGTTTTGCTCACACTAAAGTAAGATCGGAGGTTAAAGGAGGTGGACGAAAACCATGGCCACAAAAAGGTAATTATTATATATTCCATACATTTTTTTACTACGATTATTTATAGGTATGGGTAAAGCAAGACATAGTTCTATTAGAAGCCCGCTTTGGAGGGGTGGTGGTGTAGCACACGGGCCTCGCTCACCTTCACCGCATTTCTACATGTTGCCTTACTACACACGAGTCTTAGGATTAACAAGCATGTTATCGATTAAATTAGCACAAGACGATTTACATATCGTTAAAGATTTAGAAATTCCTACAGACGATCAAGTTTACATGGAAGAATTAGCTAAAACCCGATTATGGGGACCTTCCATTTTATTCATTGACGAGTAAGTTTTTAAATTGAAATTATAAAAATGTAATTTTTCATTTTTAGAGTTGATGTTATGCCAAGGAATATTACAGTCGCTACAGATTTAATAAAACACCACAATCTTATGCCTGTATACAGCCTTAACGTTTATTCCATGCTTAAACACGAGACTCTCGTCATAACTGAAGCTGCAGTTGATCTAATTACTGAAAAATTATTAATAGCTTTAAATCGGAACAATCCATTGAAGGTGCAGGGAAAATTCAAGATGGATCAGTAGTAATATTTTATTTATAAGTGTATAAAAATAAAAGTTATATAAAAATAATTTGTCAATTTACATTTTTAGAAACAATAATCATATTTTTGTCCTCCCATCATTTTTGAACGTATTTCCCACCTTAAATCGGCATGATTATTTTGACCTGGGATTTTCATACGTTTCCATTCTTCTTGGTATTGATGGTATAACGCTACAGGGTCACTTTTTGGTGGTTTCGTGTTCAATCGAGGCCTGATAACTAAATTTCAAATTAATCATTTATTTAATAAGATAATAAAAACTTACAAGCTGATTTACTCTTTTTTGACTGTGATTTTCTATCAGTTGAAATTGTTCTCGAAGAACCTGTTGCGGTGCAAGTGCAGGTCACGCTTTTTAATTCAGGGGGTTTAATTGGAGGAACTTCATTAAGGCAAGGCGATGTTTGGATTTCAACTTCAACATTTTCCTTCTTACCAGGTGCTTCTTCAACCTTTTTATTAACTCGTTTTGGTTTATTAATTTCAACAGTGATTACACTTGTTTTTTTAGCCTTCGAAGCAGCTGTTTCAGCATTATACAATTCTTCAAAGACATCTCTTGTTACTGCAGGCGGGTACGTGAATTGAGGATTTAAATTTTCCGCTTCACTGCAGTCTTTATCGTGGTATTTAATTAATTTCTTCAAATCTACAACGGCAATGGTTTAAATTTTTATTTATTAAAGTTAAACGTTACAAACCAATCATAAACTCTTTTAATTGCTGCGCATTTATATTCCTGTAACCTAATTCGTTTAAATAGCTTAAAACTACTCGCGGGTTTAAAGTGTAGTCCATGCTTAAATAATAAAAGAAAAATTATATACACAAAATTATTTTAAGGTTATGAAAAATTTAACGTTTAAACTAGTTCAAATTTCTTCCGATGACAGCGCCACTTGATAAATCGCATCAAATTTAAAATAAATCATTAAAAAATCAAATAATAATATGAGAAATATTTGCCATAATTATTTAAATAATTAGAAACAAACATTAATCAGCAGTGACATCTATTGGTTAAGACCGCAAGGTAGTTTAATAATTACGCTTGCTTATGCAACCAAACTTACAAAAGTTTTAACGTATAAACCAAAGACTGTTAAAATAAGTGATTTTAATACAATTAAACACCAAAAATGGTTATATTTAGAACGGTGCTAAACAGTAACAATAAATTATAGTTTATAGTTATTTAATAACGATAAAAAACGCATTCGTGGGCTTTCGCATTGTAGATCTTTACTGGAACGCACTGAAAGATACCAATGCAATGTAACTCAAATTGGGCACCCTGTATATCTATTTTAAAGATAATTTAAGAAAATGGTTAAAACGAAAGCAACTATAAATATCGACGTTGCCATGTCTGTCAAAAGTGTTTATTTTCTGTCAAATTTGTAAATATAAATTAATTTAATTAATTAATGCTTAAAACAGGTATATATAATTAAAATGTTATCTTCTATGGTTAAAGAGCACCATCAAAAACAAGGAGCGCGTAAAGAACTTCAAGGTAAGTCCCCAGTATTTGTATTATTTTAATTTCCTAACCACACTCGTATTTTCTTTAAGAAACCAAAAGAAAAGAAGCTTGCACAGCAGCCAGCGACTTAACGCAAGCCCTAGTTGATCATTTAAACGTAGGGTAAGTAAATTAAATATAAAAAATAAATTCCACATATAAATAAACAAAAAAAATATATTTTTATGCAACCAAATTTATAAGCATGTTTGGTTGCATAACACTAAAATAATAATTTTTTTTATTAAATTACTTTTTAGGGTTGCACAGGCCTATTTAAATCAAAAGCGGTTAGATGCTGAGGCAAAGCAACTTCATACAAGTGCGACAAATTTCTCAAAACAAACACAGCAGTGGTTGAATCTTGTTGAAACTTTTAGCAGTGCGCTGAAAGAAATTGGAGATTTGGAAAATTGGGCTAAAACTATTGAAGGGGAAGTGAGAACCATCACAATTGCGCTTGAAAGTGTTTATAAAACCTCACAAGAAGCTTCGCAAAGTCAATAATCAATTATAAAAAAATTTTAGGTGCAGTTAGAGGCTACATATTTTTTAAAACTTATTTATGTTAAGATAGTCAAATGTTTAAGCTCTAATCTCAAGTATTGTATAAACATTTTTTAATCTCTGTTGATAAAATTTTGTTTTATTTACATTTACCTCATGCGTTGGTTTTTTTTGTAAACGCGCCCCACGCATGGCTTTTTTAAGTAAAGGTCGTTGATGACAAATTTATGCACGTGTATTTAGAACGTGAATATGGCTTTGCGTTGGTGACGTCTTATTTTTATTGTGTCATCGAAAGGAAGTGCTTTTAGTTGTTAATTTTTAAAACATGCATTAACAATTTCCTCTTGTTTTCAATTTAGGGACGCTTAACTATTAAGCGCAATTAAATTAAAACACTAACGTAACGCCTTTTTATATCTTTATAATTATTATAATAGTTATTGTTTAATTAGTAATTTATTTTAATTAATAAATATTAAACGTCATTCCTCAAGATAGGCAAGCAAATATACGCGTAATTAAAATCGTTGAATTTCGCAAAGATTCACGCGTTATTTATTATAATTATAATTTATTATGATATAAATGGTGGAAATGATGGAGAATCCATTAAAATTGTTGGTTAAATCAAGTTAAAAATGAAATAAATTGTGAATTAATTTTGAATTAGATTTGTGACGCCATTGAGTTGTTGCGCAAGCGCAGTGGTTCTTCACGTCGGCCATGTTTGAATCGGCGACAAGTGAAGTGTATGCATGAAGGTGGATAGAAAGTTGTCTTTGGGGAAGATTCATAGCAGTCCCGAGACTTAAATACTTGTGTTTATTTTAAGTGTTATTGTTCGGGAGTGCGTGAGGCAAGTGGCGTAATGTGAACGGGCTGCGAGGGCCCAGCTACCGCCCCGTCGATGCTTTATTTACTCGCGACGTTGTTTTTTTCTTTTTTTGGGTAAGTGTGATTTACGTTGACAACCTACTTCTTTCTCCAAAAGGAAATTGCCTTTTTTCAATTCGAGGCCGCGCTAGCTTTTTTTTACTCGAGGAAAATTCGAAAATATTACCATGGGAAGTCCTTGACGTGATAACTATTATCAGTTGAGCTATTAAAAATGATGAATGAGATTTTTGTACCTGCTTGCTTTTTTAATAAATTGCTCTTGTTTCATTTTTTTATTTGTAATAATTAGATGGTGGGAATGATGAATGGGTGATTGTTACAACACTTAAATTAATCCAAAATGTTTGTAAATAAACCAAATTAATTCAGGCCTTGATTTTTAATTACTCGACATGTGTCTTTAGTTAATTATGTATGCAACTTAACACTAAACAAAAAATTATTCAGTTGCTTTTTCATTTGTTTCAAAATTTTAAGATACACTCTGTATAAATGTCATAGATTATTGACAATCAATTATACCAACTGTTATTTTTTAAATTTTAATTTTTATAAGATATTTGTTGTGGTTTATTTTTATTGATAAAAATTCAATAAATACAAGATAAAATTAGTCATTTTATTAGTAATCATGTTTAAGAAAACTTAACGACAAATCTTATCTCAGCCTGATGATTAATCAATATTAAACAATCACTTCGGAGCATTGTATTTTTTTTCCAATTAATCAATGTTTAAGATGACTAATTACAGCTTTTTCTTTTAAATACCAAGTTTTATAAATCGTTTCAAGTAGTTCGATATAATTAAAACAAAAGTACCTAGTATTTTTTTTTTTAATGAACAATTTTTTGTAGGTAGTTTAAATTTGAATAAAAATGCCTGGGCCACCGCCGCCACCTCCCCCAGGTGGCCCACCACCGATGATGCCTCCACCACCAGTTGCTTTCAAAGCAGGGGGTGCCGATAATCGAGGAGCGCTCCTTAGTTCAATACGAAATGGAACAAAATTAAAAAAGACGGTAACGAATGATAAAAGTGCACCAGCTATAGGTAATTATTGAATAATTGAAATTTTCGAGGGGTAATTAAACGATTTTCAGGTGGAAAAGTATCGAATAGTAACAATAACGCCAATAATTCAAGCCCTACAGGAAAAATTAATGGTCCTGCAAGCCCTGTAGTTCCAAATGGTTTGGGTGGACTTTTTGCAGGAGGTATGCCTAAATTAAAACCAACGGGTAAATTAGGAGCGCAAACAAACACATCGCAAAGTAGTTTAAATAGTAGTAATAGTCGGGCGCCGGATTCGCCTTCTTCTAAAAGTTATTCTTCAATACAAAGCGAACTTAAGCGACAGATGGCAAATGATAATTTCAGCTCCAAACGAGGACCACCCCCACCTACCCCTACAAGGTCATACAATAATTTGGTGAGTAATAATTATCATAATTTTATAAATAATAAAATGTGTTTATTTTTTTAGAGCGAAGAAACCACTCGTTTGCAGTTGACTCCAAAAAGTGATAGCTCAAACGGTTTTCATTCAAATGCAACAACTCCTAGTCAAATTGGGTTACATAGGAAAACGCAAAGCAATGTCAATATAAGCACTCTGGATACAACCGATTCGTCTTATAATAATAATCCAGCTAATCGACCTAATCATGGAAAACCTCATTTAGCACCAAAACCACCAATTTTAAATGGTATTTTTGAATTAATATCTACCCAACTCTTCTACACGATTAATATTTTTTTTGGTTCAAAAACCTGATGTGTAGGGTTTAAATTTTATTAAAATAATGCAATTTTTTTCGGTAAAATCAATTTAATGGAACTTGAGTATAAAAATTGTTATTAACTTTTTTGTTTTTGTAAATATTTTTATAAAATTTTGTACATTTCTTTATAATAATACAATTTATGAATGTTAAAAATTTTGTGGTAAAATTTTAATGGAAACATGGTAAAATCTTTGATTTTGTGAATTGGTTTTTGTTTTGTAGCGACTTAATTTATAAATTTGTTAATAACTTTTTTTATTTTTATAAATAATTTTACAAAATTTAGTACATTTATTGATGATACTACAATTTATCATTAGTAAAATTTATGCCAGAAAATTCCAACAGGAACTGCAAAAAATAAGTAATTTTATGAGTGCTTTCCTATTTTTTTGCGAATCAAGTTACAAAATTGTTAATAACTTTTTTATTGTTATAAATAGTTTTACAAAATTTTGCTTGTGAATTCATAATACTACCAGTTAATAATGGTAAAATTTTGTTGATAAATTTGTCGGTGTTTGTGATGTTTTTTAATGTTTTGTAGGAAAACCAGCAGCGCCACCAAAAAAATTATTGATTAATGGTAAACCTGTGGGTCGTGCTCAAAGTATGAGAAGCCCAAGATCACCTTCACCCCAAAGTCCTGATAACAACAACCCTGACTATAATAAATTTGCGACTGCAAGAAATTTCACGCAAGTTTTGAATCAAAGTCTTGGAAATTTAAGTCAGGTCAAATCAAGGCCACTTTTAAATGGTATTTTTTAAATATTTTGTTTTTAATGTTAATAAAAATATTGTTATTTTTTAGGAAGACCATCAGCTCCTCCTCCATCAATACCAAATACACCACCACCACCTCCTCCGAGTAAAATGGTGAAACCACCTTCGCAAGCTCCTCCACCACCACCGAGTCATGCGCCGCCTCCACCACCGCACAGGACTGGCCCACTTGTGCCATCAAGAGCACCACCTTCAGTAATTTAATTAATCCATCATTTTAAGTGACTTTTGGCGTCCTCAAATTCGTGGTTGTTTGATCAAATATTTTTTATTTTACTTATTACATTAATACCTACGAGTAAAAAAATCAACACTTCTAAATTTTCACCCTGGACTTCAGAAAAAAATCGAACGTAAAATGTTCAAAAAATCGCATCAGACTCGGTCGGACTTTTGTACCGCTGATACCCACAGTTTTTAAAAATTTTCAAATTTTACTTAATTTCCCTGAAAAGGAATAATTTCTACATGGAATAGGCTATTTTTTATTTACAAACTCGAAGGGGTTAAAAAGTCTGCGATTTTTTTCCAAAAAAACTAATGAACCGATGTTAACTAAATATTTTTTAAATGCGTCTATTTTTAAGATCGACCTCGTAAACGAAAGATAATAAAAAATAGATGAATTTTGGGTGGTCAGTTACTCCCTACACCCACCATAAAAAATTTTTTCACCGTAAAAATTAAAAAAAAAAATACAAAATGTATAATTAATGTATTTTTAGGTGCCAGGTGCAAATGCTCCACCACCACCTCCAAGACATTCTTCAATTAGGGATTTATCGAATAGCAAACGAAATTCTAGTTGTGATTTAGAAAGCAGATTTACATTTAAGAAAGTTACGGAATTTCCAAGACCACCCGCTTTTCGAAATGTATCAAAAGTTTACACAAGCCGGCAAGGTAATTAATTTTGGAAAGCTTAACCTCTTCTTGTGCTAAAAATAAAACCTAGAAATATCCCGGTTTTATAAGAATTTTATTTGTTTTGTTGCACGTTTTGAAGTATTTATGCACCCTAGATAATTTTTAGGGTAATGCTAGATTAAAAGTACTTGTGCTAGTTTTTGGTGTCCTTGTAAATATCTTGAGATTATTGCAAGGTGCTTTTATTTTTAGCACTGTGGCCTATTTTCGTATTTCTCCTTAATAAAATTTAATCAAGAAAATGTACAAAATATAAACTTTCTTTTAATTATTTTTATTTCTGTAGAATCAAAATGTTAAAGGGAACCTACTGCATGTACATCACTACGCATGGCAATAACATATTCCTTAACGATTAAAAAAGGATTGGGAACTGCCCTTTTTATTTTGTTGCTACAAAAGCATGATGTAAAAGTAGTTTATTTTTGATTAGTGTGATTATAAACATTTTCATTGTTTAGTTGGTAATAAGCAGCAAGCACCGTTACCACCGAGTCAAGTTCAGCTGTCAAATCGTTTGTGGGAGTCATCGACGTGCTAGCAAAGAGCCGCTTACCTGCTTCGCCTGACACTTGCTCAAGCTGAACATGTGCAATTCGTTAATCGCTGCCGAGTTGCTTGCAGGAAAGTACTCCAAAAGTTCAAACGTTAAAACAATTGTGGAAAATAATTTTTTCTTCTTTAATAATGTTAAAATAACAGCAATAAGTTTAAAATAATTTTGATGCATTTATAAATGCTAAAATGAACGATTGTTAGTCTCTTTGGCTGTGGTTTAATAATCAATAATTAACTGTATATTTTTCGATCAGTGTTGGTTAGTTGTCTTTTGACAACGTGCACATTTGAGAGTTTAAATTATTATAAAATGAAATTTTAATAATCGATTTACTAAACAAAATATTCGTTTTAATATTTTAATTAAAAAAAATAATTTAGCTCAATAATTTACTTAATTATTTATAATTGCTCAGTTTTATTTAAACTCTCGAAATGTAAGTGTCCTAACAGTATTGCGGTTTAAACAGATTAGTTTCTGTAGTTGCGTGGTGGATTTTTAAAATCCAGCACAAAGCATATCAAAATAATTTATAAATAATTGTACACTTGTTACAGTAAATCACACTTATTGATAATAATGCAAACAATAACATTAAAACCAAATGATTGTGTTAATTATACTAGAAAATATTGTAATGTTTTATAAAACTGCAAGAAATTTTAAACAATTTAAGTATTAAATATAAATTTTCCTTTTTTGATAAATTATTGTATAATTAAAAGGGAGGTTTACAAAATTTACACGTTTATGTGTTTAATTTAATATTTAAATTAATTATTTATTTTTTTATTTCGTACTTATCGTAAGTAAATATTATAAAAAAATATATTCATATCATTCAGGTATTTTTCTTCTATTATTATTTTAGTAGTATTAATATTTTATTTTTTTATTTCCATTTTTTTTCAAACTTTAAAAATATTTCTTAGCTTTGGTTGTCTACATTTTTTATGAATATTTTTAAGGTTTATTACTAGTCATAATTAATTCTTCCAACTTTAGACAACTCCAGTGCCTAATCTAATAAATAAATTATACTAATGTATATATTATATTTAAATTTAATTATTATGTATATATACTTGTACAAAAATATTAATTATAAATTATATCTATATATAAATATTAGAAATTATATTTTTTTTACGCCCAAGCATTTTTAATATTAAATTATTTTGGAAAAACTTTAATAATTTTAGAACGGTGTAAGATTTTTCAAAAATTCTTTATGCATCATGAATTGCAATTCAATAGGTAATTAAAATCACATTTTTCAATTTTTTGTAGTTATTCAGTGACGTACTATGTCGTTTTTTGTACCGAAACTCATAAAAAAATAATTTTAATCTTAAATTATTTTGGAAAAACTTTAATAAGTTTAGAACGGTGCAAAATTTTTCAAAAATTCTTTATGTATCATGAACTGCAATTCAATAGGTAGTTAAAATGACATTTTTCAATTTTTTGTAGTTACTCAGTGGCGTACCATGTTGTTTTTTGTACCGAAACTCGTAAAAAATCAATTTTAATCTTGAAGTATTTTGGAAAAACTTTAGAACAGTGCAAGATTTTTCAAAAATTCTTTATGCATCATGAACTGCAATTCAATAGGTAATTAAAATGACATTTTTCAATTTTTTGTAGTTACTCAGTGGCGTACAATGTCGTTTTTTGCACCGAAACTCGTAAAAAACCAATTTTAATCTTAAATTATTTTGGATAAACTAATAACTTTAGAACGGTGCAAGATTTTTCAAAAATTCTTTATGCATCTTGAACTGCAATTCAATACGTAATTAAAATGACATTTTTCAATTTTTTGTAGTTACTCAGTGGCGTACCATGTTGTTTTATGTGCCGAAACTCCTAAGAAACCAATTTTAATCTTAAATTATTTTGGAAAAACTTAAAAAACTTTAGAACGGTGCAAGATTTTCCGAAATTCTTTATGCATTATGAATTGCAATTAAATAGGTAAGTAAAAGAATATTTTTTTATATTTTGTGGTTACTCAGTGGCGTACTATGTCGTTTTTTGTACCGAAACTCCTAAAAAACCTATTTTAATCTTAAATTATTTTAGAAAAACTTTAATAACTTTAGAACGGGGCAAGATTTTTCAAAAATTCTTAATGCACCATGAGTTTATTAGGTAATTAAGATTACATTTTTCAAATTTTTTTTAGTTACTCAGTGGCGTACAAGTCGTTTATTGCACCGAAACTCATAAAAATTTTAATCTTACATTATTTTGGAAAAGCTTTAATAACTTTAGAACGGGGCAAGATTTTTCAAAAATTCTTTATGCACCATGAATTCATTAGGTCATTAAAATTACATTTTTCAAATTTTTGTAGTTACTCAGTGGCGTACTATGTCGTTTTTTGCACCAAAACTCATAAAAAATTAATTTTTATCTTAAATTATTTTGAAAAAACTTTAATAAATTTAGAACGGTGCAAGATTTTTCAAAAATTCTTTATGCATCATGAACTGCAATTAAATAGGTAATTAAAAGCACATTTTTTAATATTTTGTAGTTACTCATTGGCGTACTATTTCGTTTTTTGTACCGAAACTACCTAAAAAACCAGTTTAATCTTAAATTATTTTGGAAAAACTTTAATAACTTTAGAACGGTGCAAGATTTTTAAAAACTTCTTTATGCATCATGTACTGCAATTCAATAGGTAATTAAAATGACATTGTCCAATTTTTGTAGTTACTCAGTGGCGTACTATGTCGTTTTTTTGTACATTTCCTTGTGGAACCACAAGGAAAATGAAAATCTAGAAAAATCATTGATTTTCTATTTTTATGCAACCCAAGTTACACTTGTCTAATGTACGCTTGGTTGCATAAGAAAATAATTTGAAAATGTTGGAAATTTAAAAAAATATTAATTCGCCATTATTAAATTTAACGGTATAATTTTTTTGATTTAAAAAATATTAGCGAGTGTTATAACACATTTGTTAATAACTTTTTTATTGTTGTAGATATTTTTATAAAATTTTTGTCGGAAAATTCCAATGGAAACATGAGAAAATTCATTGTCCAATTTTTTGTAGTTACTCAGTGGCGTACTATGTCGTTTTTTGTACATTTCCTTTTGGAACCACAATGAAAATGAAAACCTAGAAAAATCATTGATTTTCTATTTTTATGCAACCCAAGTTACACTTGTCTAATGTACGTTTGGTTGCATAAGAAAATAATTTGAAAATGTTGGAAATTTAAAAAAATATATATTCGCCATTATTAAATTTAACGGTATAATTTTTTTGATTTAAAAAATATTAGCGAGTGTTATAACACATTTGTTAATCACTTTTTTATAGTTGTAGATATTTTTACAAAATTTTTGTCGGAAAATTCCAATGGAAACATGAGAAAATTCATGATTTTATAAATTATTTTTCGTATTTGAGTCATTAATGTTTTTGGAACTTATATTTTAACAAAATTTTGTATATTTGTTTATGATACTCGAGTTTATCAGTAGTGAAATTTTCGTCAAAAAAAACCTGAAAAATCGTTGATTTTGTGAGGATTCGATTATAAGAAGTGGTTTGATAAAAATTATTTATTTTAAATAAAACTATTTACAATGCAGTATAAAAATACACTATAAAACAATTTATAATACCAACAGTGAAAAAATAATTTTAAGTACAATAAAATACTGAAAAGCAAAATTTTTAAGTACGCCATCAAATAATATCAATTATCTATTGGAGTGATTGTCAATTGTTAACCAGTCTTTTTTAAATAATCTCGCTAGCTTCACTCATATTGTCATCTCGTTGCTCCCTTAAAATAGTGTCTATCGTTTTATAAACGTTTTCAGGCAAATGATCGAGCACCATCCTCGGCATCACCTTCAAATCCATGAAATCTTCAGCGACAGCCCATCGCATTTCAAAACTTGGACCACCAGTACCCGCTTTCCTCTCAGCTTTGGTTTTCTTGCGATTAACTATGTGTAAAATCCTTCCCGGAGTGAATAATCGAGTTTTTGAAAATCGCCTTACTGAAATATCTTTTGATAAAACTGCTGATTCCTAAAATATTATAAATTAAATTTGTTTTAAATCATTAATTGTTTGCTTACAGTAGATGCAGCTACGGTTGGAATATTTCGATGTCCTAAAAGTGGAGATAAACCTCGCTCTAGTAAATCAGTATCTTTACGCCATGTCGATTCAAGATCTTTTGGTGGCACTCCGAATAATGCATAACCACATCCGTTAAGTAAGATTCGATACTAAAAATTTAAATTAAACGTATTATAAATTGATTATTCGATTTATCACCTTAGGTAATCTACTGGCATGTAATGTTTGGATAATTCCTGTTCTTAAATTTTCTATACTGTCCACTCCTAATCGCATAACGAAGTCATCACCAACTCCTACTGTTAAAATAAAACTTTCTGTTAATTTTGCAGCTTCTCTACTCAAAACCCCGGCTGAAAACAAACATTTTCCATTAAACGCTTTGAATAAATTTGCATTTTACAAGAAATGTCATCATAGAAGCAACCAACCGTAATAGGCAGTTCAAATAAAAAGTTGAGCAAAAATGTAAAGTAATTTAAAGCAAAATAACAATTAAATCTTCGTTTTATTACAACACTTCTTGAAATGCGCGACGTTTTGTTGATATTAACATGTTAAAATTGTTTAATGTTTACATTTTATAAATTTAAAATTATAAACAGACCTGACCTACATTATTAATCCAAATATTTTTTTTTAATTGGACTACAATCTAAAAAAAAATTGGTTTTATTGAGTTTTTGGGGTGTAAAATTTTTTTTACGGGTGTAGAGCCCCCTATATTTCATCCATTTTCTATTATCTTTCATTTGCAGGGTTGATTTTGAAAAAATTCGAAAAAATAATTTTTTACATATTTTTAAGGCCTGGAATTATTCATGGAACTTGGTTTTTATTTTTTTTCTCGAAAAGTATAAAAGTTACCGATTTCAAACTTTTACCAAAAGTAAACACCGTGGATAGACGCGTTTTAAAAAATATTTGGTTAAAATGGGTTAAATAGTTCTTTTAAAAAAAATTCGCAACATTTTAGCAAAATTTTGGTACAAATACGCCTCTGGATAGCGCAATTTTAAACCACTTTTTTTATTTTTTGTGAATATTTGTAGAGGGGGTTTAAAGGAAAATATTGAGTCATAAAACGTTCCGGTGGTGATTATAGTTTCGAAGATATTAATTATTTTGTGAAAAGTGAAAAATTTCGGAGCGAAATTTTGGGTCAAAACGGAGATTTTGCTTAATTTAGCTACATTTTCAGTCATAACTCGAAAACGAAAAAAGATAGAGATGTGATTCTTTTTTTGTCGTAAAGTGGACTTTGAAAGGTTTCAGACAAGGTATATTACATGGGGGTGAAATAGAATTTGAGGAGTTGATTATAGAGAAACGCACCAAAATTGCGACTTTTTTAAATGCGATCTTAAAAAAAAATATTATTACGTAATTTTTTGGAAATTCAAAAAATCCTATGCGTAGGGGATTTTGGTTCTAGGAATAGATTCGACTGAAGTTTTAAAATTGAAAATCCGTTAAAAAATGGCCCGATGGGAGCCACTCACCCCTAAATTCAAAATTTCAACTTTACTTCGGCATAACTTCCGAACCCCTTCGAAAATAAAAATTTCCTACGCGCTACTGGTTGTAGAATTTATTCTTTTATAAGGCAGTGTAAAAAAAATTAATCATTTTTGAAAACAGTGGGCGTTAGTGGTAAAACCATCCGGCCGCGTTTGGCGCAATTTTTTGAACATTTTACGTTCGATTTTTTTCTGAAGCAAAGGGCGAAAATTTAGAAGTGTCGATTTTTTTGCTCATAAATATTAATGTAATTAGACAAATAAAAAATATTCGATAATAATAACCGACCCCTATCAAAAGTTACGAATTTTCAAAGTCCGCGTCGAAGAAGCATGAAAAACAAATTTGTACACTTTGCGTCTCGGCGCCGTGGCGTCACACCGTTGCCCCTGGAGACTTAAAAATAGCCACTGTCTATCCTAAGGATGTGAAAATAAAAGGGTCAAAATTTCGACGCTTCCGTTTAAAACCAGACTGGGGTGCGAATTTTTAAAGTTGATGAAAACCGGAAAAAAAGCTCGAAAAATCGAGCTAGTTTAGAAATTTTTTTCAGAGTGTTAGGATGCTTAGAATGCATTGAAATTTGAACCTCGTTTAGAATCGACATTCCTCTTCACAATGCAACCGGAATTTTTAAAATCTGACGAAAAAAACTACCCTTTTCGTGGCTTCGCGCAAAAAACGTCCGATTTTGGGGTAAAAATTTCCTGTTCTTTACGGTTTTAGTATTATTGATGTTTACCTGGTGTGGCAAATGCATAAACTTTCAAATCCGGATACATGGGTCTAATTTTGATGGCAAGTAAAGCAGCAACTCCAGCACCCAAACTGTGGCCGGTCAAAACTAAACCATAATCAGGATATTTCGTTAAAGCCTTATCGACGATTCCCACTTGTTTCAGGCGTTTTGCCACGAATTCCGCGCCGTTTTTCATTCCTTTATGGGCCATAGTATCCGGTGGAAAACCATCCGCCTCAAATTTATCGGAAGTGGCCGTTAAATCGGTAAAAACATCCCTCAAAGAAATCGAACCTCTAATCGCTATCACTATGTTCGATGTCTTATGATCAGCTATCACACAAAAAGGTAACTAAAAATATGAAAAATTATACATTTAAAAATTTTTTTTTAGAAAATTACCTCAAATACGTGATTTCGAAAAGAGGCGAATAGAATATCTTGCTCGCTAATTTTAGAAATGTACTTGACACCAGCTAAGTGGCACAAGCAGCAGTTGTCTTCAATCACCACGGTTGATTTTGCCCGAAAACACGAGCAACAAGTAATTTTGGTTAATAACCGGAAAAATCCGGTTGCACAATACCGGTACATCACAAACGGCCACCCATAAGCCGCCATTGATAATCTTAAAAAATGTCTAGCATGCTCCAAGTTCATCCAACGAGGCGAAACAGAAAATACCCTATTTAAATCTAAAAAAAAAAACAATTAATATACCGTGCGGCCATAAAGTAAATCCCCCCCTCCTGCTAACTTTTGAAGGGTTATGTTTTTGATTCTGAAAATTTGTCTACGGAGGACTCAAATCGCGAATTTTCTAACAAAGGTATTTTTAATTTTGTGGAACTTCCGGTTATACCGGAAGTGGATGGCAACTTTCTTATTTTAAATGGAACACCCAGTACATTTTTGCATTTTCGTGTTCTCCATAAAAAATACCATTAAATTGACCTAACATAGTGTGGTCTACGATTAATACTTTCGGAATTGCGCCCATTCGAAAAATCGCATTTTTATGCAACTTCATTCACACCGGAAGTGGAAAATTAACGAACTTAAGGTTAAACAAAATTTTGTTTAAATTTAATGTTATTAACTTAATTGCAAAAGCAAATCATTTAAAATAAGGAAGTTGGGGCAGTTGGCTCCAACTTCCGGTGTAAATGAAGTTGCATAAAAATGTGATTTTCAAATGGGCGTAATTCCGAAAGTATTAATAGTAGAGCACACTACGCTAGGTCAATTTAATGGTATTTTTATAGAGAACACGAAAATGCAAAAATATACTGGGTGTTCCATTTAAAATAAGAAAGTTGCCATCCACTTCCGGTATAACCGGTATAACCGGAAGTTCCACAAAATCAAAAATACCTTTATAGAAAGTTCGCAAATAAATACTTTAGTGGACAAATTTTAAGAATCGAAAACATAACCGTTCAAAAGTTAGCAGGGGGGGGGGGGATTTTCTTTATGTCCGCACTGTATGTATATTTTTTTTGAAATCATTATACAAACCTGGAGTATATTTATGTTCCTCATCACTCAGCATTTGTATCCTCCTCATTTCGCGCGTCTCCCTTTTTTGTTTGACTCTTAAAAGCACGCATCCGGCTAAAATATCGGAAGGGACCAAATCGGTGCTTCTAAAAAGGGCGCTGAGGAGTGAAGCGACTTGTTGAAAAGCTTCATGACCGTGCTCATCTGAACGCACCCAACAAAATAACCAGCGGAAGCGTTTTTGCCACAACGAGGTGACTTTTCGGTGCCTTAACGATTCTCCAGCACTTGGAGTTTCTAAATTATCCTGGAAACGCTGCGAGCCCAAAGGATCGAAGATCAACGCTAACCCGAAGATCGCCAAACCGAAGAGAGCCCAATTAAATATCACTAACGCTAAAATATTTCAATAATCACCATAATTCTTTTTTAAGATTTTTTTTTAATACCTTCAATAACAGTTACGGTGAAGTGTCCTTCGTAGGGACAAACTACGAGGTCCCTGCAGAAAGCCCACATGGTTCCGAAGACGTTCAGGACGCTTTCAGGAAGGATTAGGAACAATTTTAGGATCAAAATTGGTGGAACATGTCGACGTGCATTGGTATTCGTGATGGAACCTTGCGCGCTTCTATTTACTAACGCTATCAGTACTATTATCACCACCGACAAAAGGGCCATCATCCCTAAAATGTAAGTACGCACATATTCTCCTCCAGCACTGCATTCCCAAGTATACTCGAAATATTTCGTGTACACTATCGCTATTAAAATCAACCTAAAAATGATTTAAAATTTAAAAAATCTTCCATTATTATGCAACCCAAGTTACACTTATGTAATGTACGTTTGGTTGCATAAGAATATAATTTGAAAATGTTCGAAATTTAAAAAAATATATATTCGCCATTATTAAATTTAACGGTATAATTTTTTTAATTTAAAAAATATTGGCGAGTATTATAACACATTTGTTAATAACTTTTTTTATTGTTGCAGATATTTTCACAAAATTTTGTCCATGTATTCACGGTACTAATTAATCATGGTAAAATTTTTGTCGGAAAATTCCAATGAAAACATGAGAAAATTCATGATTTTATAAATTATTTCGTATTTCAGTCATTAATATTTTTGGAACTTGAGTTACACAATTGTTAATAACTTTTTTATTGTTACAGATATTGTTACAAAATTTTCTACATGTATTCATGATACTACTACTTTATAATGGTTAAATTTTTGTCGGAAAATTCCAATGGAAACATGAGAAAATTCATGATTTTATAAATTTTTTCGTATTTCAGTCATTAATATTTTTGGAACTTGAATTGTTAATAACTTTATTATTTTTATAAATATTTTTACAAAATTGTTTATGATATTATCATTTATTAATAATAAAAATTTTATGGTAAAATTCCAATGTTAATTTTAGAAAAACTGTGATTGAATTATTTTTGTTAAAAAAAAATGTACTGTAATTTCAAAAAAGGCGAAATGAAAAATGTAACATTTTTTATTTATCGATAAAAAACTGGATAAAATCAACCAAAAAATTATTTAAAATTAAATAAAAATCTTCGAGTATTATGCAACCCAAGTTACACTTGTGTAATGTACGTTTGGTTGCATAAGAAAATAATTTTATAATAATGATGAAAATGGTGTTGGAAATTTAAAAAAAAATATATAAGTTAAATTATATCCTCCATTATTAAATTTAACGATATAATTTTTTTGATTTAAAAAATATTAGCGAATGTTATAACACATTTGTTAATAACTTTTTTATTGTTGCAGATATTTTTACAAAATTTTGACCATGTATTCACGATACTACTAATTAATCATGGTAAAATTTTTGTCGGAAAATTCCAATGGAAACATGAGAAAATTCATGATTTTATAAACTATTTTGATTTATTAATATTTTTGGAACTTGAGTTACAAAATTGTTAATAACTTTTTTATTGTTACAGATATTGTTACAAAATGTTCTACATGTATTCAAGATACTACTACTTAATAATGGTAAAATTTTTGTCGGAAAATTCCAATGGAAACATGGAAAAATTCCTGATTTTAAACATTATTTCGTATTTCAGTTATTAATATTTTTGGAACTTGAGTTACAAAATTGTTAATAACTTTTTTCATTTTTATAAATATTTTTACAAAATTGTTTATGTCATTATTATTTATTAATAATAAAAATTTTATGGTAAAATTCCAATGTTAATTTTAGAAAAACTAAAACTGTGATTGAATTATTTTTGTTGAAAAAAAATTTAATATAATTTAAAAAAAATGCGAAATCAAAAATGTAATATTCATTATGCAACCCAAGTTACACTTGTGTAAAGTACGTTTGGTTGCATAAGAAAATAATAATAATTTTTTGTTTATAAAGTTTTGAATTACAGGTATGCAAGATAATAATATAATTTTTGGAACGCGATAAATAAAATTGTTGTGTCTTTATTGGAAGGAAATGTGAGTAAGAATTTTTACGAGGATATAATTAATACGTTGTTATTAGAGCTATAAATTTAGTTGGAAAAATAATTAAGATAAAAAAAATATTTAATTCCAACTGCAATAAACGTTATTGGTGATAAATTATTATATTACGCAATTTAATACCCTCTACATTTATACAGGGTGTTACTTTTAGGCAAATTAAAAATAGGAAACGCATTCCGGTTTAATTAGGTAAAAGTAGTTTAATTGTTGCTTTATTACGAAATTTGAGAAGGCTTTTATTTTTATTAAGGATCCTAATTAGTATTTATTTGCGTGTCGATTACGCACACCTCGGGTAATTTGTTTACTTAATTGCTTATTTATAATTATTGTATTAATTGCAGGGAAATTTACATGACGGAGACAATTTTATTATTAGTACCTAATTGTGTCATAAATTAAATTACCAATAAATTTAATCTTCCTAACATAAAAATCTACAAATATTATTTTAATCTTGTGAGATTGATCTTTGTTTTACGTGAAAATTACGATGTGTACGTGATAAATAACGTGTATTTGTTTGAACGACATTTAAAGTAACTAATTATATTTAGTAAATATTAATATTTACCATAATGTTCGCACTGAAATTTCAAATAATCCTGGTATTACAAGGTCATCCGAGGCGGCTAACCATTTTCTTCCGAAGAGTCGAATGGCAGGCATGCCTTAAGCTGCAAAAAATTAAATATTAGAAATTTTTGTGTATATAAAGTTGCCTGCAGTCATTAAAAAGCGTGAGCTAAAACGCAACTTCATGTACATCCGGCTGAATGCAAACAACTTTATTTGCGTAAAATAATATTTTTGCAATAATCATTGTTTTACCTCAAACACGCGACATAATTGCATAATAACTGCAATAATATGCAGCTGAATTAATAAATTATGCAATGATTTGCTTTTTTTCACAATAATTGCACTGCGGATTTAAGCTTTCGTGATTTGATAAATTATAAGAATTAAAAGAATGTTATAATTATTAATATTGTGGGATTAAGTTGCGTGAACAGCTCCTTGTTAAATCGTCACCTACAAGAATTAACATAAAACTTCACTTTAATAAATTCATTATTAATTTATTTACATCACGATTCTTGTAAAAAGCATGTGATTATAAACAATGAAAATCGTAGTTTAAGTCGAGTTTTAGAATTTTTAATTATTTCTTATAGTTTTGAAAATATTGCCAATTTTCTAAAAAAGCAAACGATTCAAAAGCAACTTTTTAGAAATTTATAATTAATTTATTAATCGTACGATTTTTATAAAAAGCACGTATTTATCTAAAGCCTAAATTGTAGTTTTAATAGAATTTTGAAATTTGAAATTATCTTTTTTGGTTTTGAAAATATTACATTTCTTCGGTCGAGCTGCATTAATCATAAAATTTTATATACAGACTTTTTGAAAGGGTTATTTTAATAAATTCATTATTAATTTATTTACTGCACGATTTGTTTACAAAATATCTGATTATAAAGAATAGAAATTGTAGTTTAAGCAGAATTTTTAAATTTTTAATTATTATTTATAGTTTTGAAAATATCGCTAATTTTCTAAAAAATAAACGATTTAAAAGCAACTTTTTTAGAAACTTATAATTATTTTATTAATCGTACGAGTTTTATAAACAGCAAGGATTTATCTAAAGCCCAAATCGTAGTTTTAGTGGAATTTTGAAATTTTATATTATCTTTTTTAGTTTTGAAAATATTGCATTTTTTCAACCGAGCTGTATTAACCCTAAAATTTTATATACATACTTTTTGAAAGCATCATTTTAATAAATTCATTATTAATTTATTTACTGTACGATTTGTTCACAAAATATGTGATTATAAGGAATGAAAATCGTAGTTTAAGCAGGATTTTGAAATTTTTAATTATCATTTATAGTTTTGAAAATATTGCTAATTTTCTAAAAAAATAAACGATTTAAAAGCAAGATTTTTAGAAATTTATAATTAATTTATTAACCACACGATTTTTATAAAAAGCGCGTTTTTATCTAAAGCCCAAATCGAAATTTTAGTAGAATTTTGAACATTTATAGTATCTTTTTTAGTTTTGAAAATATTGCATTTTTTCGACCGAGCTGCATTAACCCTAAAATTTTTATACAAACTTTTTAAAAGCGTCATTTTAATAAATTTATTATTAATTTATTTTCTGCACGATTTTTGTAAATAGTATGTAATTATAAAAAACGAAAATCGTAGTTTTAGTAGAATTTTGAAATTTTATCTTAACCTTTTTATTTTTGAAAATATTGCAGTTTTTCGATCTAATTTTTATTATTTTATTTATTATATTGTTATTGTCATAAAATCGATTTAAAGTTAAACAATTAAGTTGTTATTTTACGTCGTAGATGTTTTTTTAATTTTAGTTATTTCCAAGTAATTTATTATAAAATTATAACAAAAAAGTAATAATTACTTGATAATTATAGTAAATAACATTGACCTTTTTGTTTTTAGATTGTTGCAAACCCTGTACTCAAAGCTAAAACCATATCGGTTCATCTTAAATGTTAAAATTTACATTCTTCAAGTTTCGTGTCGTTTTTTGCAAAAAAAAACACAAAACACGTCAACTAGGAATTTACTCTTCGTTTTGTTTTTAGTGTAAACTTGGCTTTATTTTTACTAAGGAGTTTTTTTTATATTTTAAATAATTGACCTTATCACGCGAGACAGGGGGGAAATTTAGAATTTATAGAGACGATCGATGGTGGTTTTAGGGTTTCGTGCGGAAAAGGGAAACGAGTTAAAAAACGACAATGAAAAAATGAGCGTTGTAAAGGTCATTAAAATAAAATGAATTTATATGTGAACAGTAATAACACAATTCACCATAAAAGCATGTTGCTGGTTGCTGTGCTGAAACGACCTGTATTTTTGGATTTATTGCTTCTCACAGCTCGCTCACTTGTTTTTTTTTATTGTAATTCCTCCACTGGAATCACTTTAAAATAATGCATAAACCTTGAGCATAACTTATTGTACAAAATTAGGTGTTTTTATTAATAAATTACTAAATTTCACGACTAAAATTATACAACGTGGAGCAACTTTTATGTCACACACCCCCTCCACTTCCTGCAATGCGATGGAAGTGTTCCACACTGTATAATTTTTTTATTAAATTATTTTACCTGTATCTTCACGTTAATAAAATTGAACTGGTTTTAATTGCGAAAATTGGTGTTACAATTAAATTTCACTTTCTGAAGCGAATACAATCGAACTATTTATGTTTTTTTCACTTTCTGTATGTTATGTCACTTTGGAGGCAATGGGCCGCTAAAAATTTTATAGTTCTTCCCGCTGTGCTTTTTTTAATAACTTTGATTTAAGTGCGGTCGTTAATTTTTCGCTCACTGAGCATGACTTTTTTTAATATCAGTCTGCAAGTCTTAAACTCAATAATTATGCCGGGAATTACAAACTTTTTTAAACGAAATTTACTAATAATATACAGGGTGTTTCAAAAATATTATTAAAAACTCACCGTATTTTTTTATTAATGCTTTAAGCACCTGCTTAGGGGCAACTACTAAAATTTATGAATTATACGAAAGCATTTATGGTTTTTGATAAGCGATGGGTGTGGGAATTAAATAATTAACGATAATGGATTAATTGTGTATTCAAGATTGAATTTCATAGAAATTAACAACGAAAGTGATTCTAAAAATAGAACGAGTCAGCAAGAAATAAATTTATTTAAATTACCACGAATAACCGGACTTATCATTTCGCTTTTTTTTCAAATCCAGATGGAATTTCGCCTTCTTTACTCTCACCATTTCTTCGTGAATCACCAAACGTCATAAAATAGAGACATTTATTTAATAAAAATCGAAAAAAAAATTTTAGTTTTGAAACTACAAAATTTTATGTCAGAAAATTAGCGATATTTTCAAAACTATAAAAGGTAGTAAATATTTTCAAAATTCTACTTAAACTACGATTTTTGTTCTTTATATTCCCACAGATTTTGCAAAAATCGCACCGTAAATAAATTAATTATGAATTTATTAAAGAGACGCTTTCAAAAAGTTTGTATAAAAAACTTTATAGTAAATGCAGGTAGGTCGAAAAATGTAATATTTTCAAAATCAAAAAAGATAATAAAAAATTTCAAAGTTCTACTAAAACTACGATTTGTGCTTTAAATAAATTCGTGCTTTTTATAAAAATCGTGTGGTTAATAAATTAATTATAAATTTCTAAAAATGTTGCTTTTCAATCGTTTATTTTTTTAGAAAATTGGTGATATTTTCAAAACTATTAATGATAATTAAAAATTTCAAAATCCTGCTTAAACTACGATTTTCATTCTATATAATCACGTATTTTGTAAATAAATCGTGCAGTAAATAAATTATTTATGAATTTATTAAAATGACGCTTTACAAAAAGTTCGTATATAAAATTTTAGAGTTAATGCAGCTCGGTCGAAAAAATGCAATATTTTCAAAACTAAAGAAGGTAATACAAAATTTTAAAATTCTGCTAAAACTACGATTTGGGCTTTAAATAAATACGTGATTTTTATAAAAATCGTACAATTAATAAATTAATTATAAATTTCTAAATAAGTTGCTTTTGAATCGTTTATTTTTTTAGAAAATTAGCGATATTTTCAAAACTATGAATGATAATTAAAAATTTCAAAATCCTGCTTAAACTACGATTTTCATTCTATATAATCACATATTTTGTAAATAAATCGTGCAGTAAATAAATTATTTATGAATTTATTAAAATGACGCTTTACAAAAAGTTCGTATATAAAATTTTAGAGTTAATGCAGCTCGGTCGAAAAAATGCAATATTTTCAAAACTAAAAGGTAATACAAAATTTTAAAATTCTACTAAAACTACAATTTGGACTTTAAACAAATACGTGCTTTTTATAAAAATCGTGTGGTTAATAAATTAATTATAAATTTCTAAAAATGTTGCTTTTGAATCAGGTGTTTTTTTTAGAAAATTATCGATATTTTCAAAACTATAAATGATAATTAAAAATTTCAAAATCCTGATTAAACTAGGATTTTCATTTTATATAATCACATAATTTGTCAACCAATCGTGCAGTAAATAAATTAATAACGAATTTATTAAAATAACCCTTTCAAAAAGTCTGTAATATATAAAATTTTATGATTAATGCAGCTCGACCGAAGAAATGTAATATTTTCAAAATCACAAAAGATAATGTAAAATTTCAAAATTCTACTAAAACTACGATTTAGACTTTAGATAAATACGCGGTGTTTATAAAAATCGGACAAATAATAAACTAATTATAAATTTCTAAAAATGTTGCTTTTGAATCGTTAATTTTTTTAGAAAATTAGCGATATTTTCAAAACTATTGATGATAATTAAAAATTTCAAAATTCTGCTTAAACTATGATTTTCATTCTATATAATCACATATTTTGTGAATAAATCGTGCAGTAAATAAATTAATAATGAATTTATTAAAATGACGCTTTCAAAAGGTTTGTATATAAAATTTTTGGGTTAATGCAGCTCGGTCAAAAAAATGCAATATTTTCAAAACTAAAGAAGATAAAATAAAATTTCAAAATTCTACTAAAACTACGATTTTAGCTTTAAATAAATACGTATTTTTTATAAAAATCGTGCGGTTAATAAATTAATTATAAATTTCTAAAAATGTTGCTTTTGAATCGTATTTTTTTTTTAGAAAATTAACGATATTTTCAAAACTATAAATGATAATTAAAAATATCAAAATCCTGCTAAAACTACTATTTTCATTCTATATAATCACATATTTTGTGAATAAATCGTGCAGTAAATAAATTGATAATGAATTTATTAAAGTGACGCTTTCAAAAAGTTTGCATATAAAATCTTATGGTCAGTGCAGCTCGGCTGAAAAAATGTAATATTTTGAAAACCAAAAAAGATAATATAAAATTTTAAAATTCTATTAAAACTACGATTTGGGCTTTAAATAAATACGTGTTTTTTATAAAAATCGTATGATTAATAAATTAATTATAAATTTCTAAAAATGTTGCTTTTAAATAATTTTTTTTTTATAAAATCGTGCGTTTTTTAGAAAATTGACAATATTTTCAAACCTAAAAAAGCATCAAAAATTTCAAAATGTCACTTAAACTGCGATTTTTGGGTTTTATAAATACATGCTTTTTGCAAAAATCGATCTCATGTTCAAAAAGTTTTTATATAAAATTTTATGGTAACGCAGCTCGACCGAAAAAATGTGATATTTTTAAAACCAAAAAAGCTAATTTCAAATTTCAAAATTCCATTAAAACTACGATTTAGACTTTAGATAAATTCGTGCTTTTTATAAAAATCGTACGATTAATAAATTAATTATAAATTTCTAAAAAAGTTGCTTTTGAATCGTTTGCTTTTTTTAGAAAATTAGCAATATTTTCAAAACTACAAATGGTAATTAAAAATTTCAAAATCCTGCTTAAACTACGATTTTCATTCTTTATAATCACATATTTTGTGTACAAATCGTCCACTAAATAAATTAATAATCAATTTATTAAAATGACGCTTTCAAAAAGTTTGTATAAAAAATTTTAGGGTTAATGCAGCTCGGTCGAAAAAATGCAATATTTTCAAAACTAAAAAAGATAATATAAAATTTCAAAATTTTACTTAAACTACGATTTGGGCTTTAGATAAATACGTTCTTTTTATAAAAATCATACGATTAATAAATTAATTATAAATTTCTAAAAAAATTGCTTTTGAATCGTTTGTTTTTTTAGAAAATTGGCGATATTTTCAAAACTGTAAATGATAATGAAAAATTTCAAAATCCTGCTTAAAGTCCGATTTTAAATCCTTATAATCACAAATTTTGTGAACAAATCGTGCAGTAAATAAATTAATAATGAATTTATTAAAATGGCGCTTTGAAAAAGTTTGTATATAAAATTTTAGGGTCAATGCAGGTCGTTTCGAAAAACGCAATATTTTGAAAACTAAAGAAGATAATACAAAATTTCAAAATTTTATTAAAACTACGATTTAGGCTTTAAATAAATACGTGCTTTTTATAAAAATCGTGTTGTTAATAAATTAGTTATAAATTTCCAAAAATGTTGCTTTTGAATCGTGTGTTTTTTAGATAATTACCGATATTGTCAAAACTAAAAAAGATAATCAAAAATTTCAAAATGTCACTTAAACTGCGATTTTCGTTTTTTTAATTACATACTTTGGAGCCGTTAATAAATTAATAATGAATTTATTTAAATAAAAATATATTTTTTTCTACTCGTTAATTGAAACATTTGTTGATTGATTAAGAAAAGATGCCAATCTAGAATGATTAATCACGTTTAAAAGTGTTGATAGATTTTTTGCTCTTAAACAAAAAAGTGTGAAGGTGAAATAAATTGATTTTTGATTGTGTTTGTGTCAGTTTATTTTGCATTTAGGAAAGAAAACACGCAGAGCAATGGGGGTGAAGGTGAAATTAATTAGTGGGAATAATTTGGAGTTGGCATAAGTGTTGGATTAATTGGTGAAAAAGCAACTTGAGTGTTTTTAATGAAGTGCAGTGTGGGCATTTTTGACCTTCACCGTTGACACAAGCATTGACCCAGAAATGGGACACTCCGGAATCACCGGAATCACCGGATCAATCAACCCCGTCACTCATCATCTCTTTTCATGGGATAGGTCAGTTATTTCGTAATATACAGGGTGATGTTTTAAATGCTAAATCCCAACTAAAGTCCTTGTTATGATTAAGATGACCCCAAATTAGAAAAACTTGTGAGTCCACGACGAAAACCGAGATCGTTTGTTTGTAATAGTTTTGTTTGATCGCGGTCAAAGCTTGTGATGTAACTAAAACGTGTTTACTTTAAATCCACAAACTACAACTTTCCGCTTAGTTTCAGAGCCGGATTAAGCCCCAAACACCTAATACCTCCAAACTTTAATCATCACTTCAAATTCGGTAGAATTCCTATATTTTTAAACTAAAAACATTAAAATTCATTTCATGAAACTTCAAGATTTTTTGTACTAAAAAGCTTTTAAACAAAAAAATGTAAAATTTCAAGCATAAATAATTTGAGTAAACATCAAAAATCTTGAACAAAGGTCAAATTTTACCTCAATCCAGCACTGTTTAGTTTAGGCTTAAACGCAAACATTTCTCGACTTCACGCGCACTCTGCTTATTAAAACTGGTTATTTTCTTATAAAAATAGATTTCCACTAAATTCAAATCATTAAGCATACAATAAATGACTTCAAACAAAAGAAATTAATAAACTGGAATAACCAACATTTCAAGAGCGAAATTAATAAAAATTTCGTACTACCCCAAATATTTTGTAGTATAATTTGGGCAAGGACTTAATGTAGGTACAATATAAAAAAATAATTTTGAAAATCGGTTAAGTATTAACAAAGTTATTTAGGAATTTTCCTAGAGCTTTCAATTCAGACGTTATTAAAAAGCGTAGAGTTTTTGTAAAAAAATCGTAGCTCTGTTACTATTAAAGGCTTAAATAATTTTTAGCATAATTTGTGTAAGGATTTGATGTAGCTACAAAATAAAAAAATAAATTTGAAAATCGGTTAGGAATTAACAATATTATTTAGCAATTTTCCAATACTGACGCTGTAAATAAACGTAGAGTCTTCGTAAAAAAATCATAACTTTGGTAATATTAAAGGCTCAAATATTTTGTAGTATGTTTTATGTAAGAATTTAATGTAGGTCCAATATAAAAAAATAATTTTGCAAATCGGTTAAGTACTAACAAAGTTATTTAGGAATTTTCCAAGAGCTTTCAATTCTGACGTTATTAATAAGCGTAGAGTTTTTGTAAAAAAATCGTAGCTCTGTTACTATTAAAGGCCCAAATATTTTTTAACATAATTTGTATAAGGATTTAATGTAGCTACAAAATAAAAAAATAAATTTGAAAATCGGTTAGGAATTAACAATATTATTTACCAATTTTCCATTACTGACGCTGTAAATAAGCGTAGAGTTTTCGTAAAAAAATCATAACTTCGGTACTATTAAGCGCTCAAATATTTTGTAGTATATTTTATGTAAGGATTTAATGTAGGTACAATATAAAAAAATAATTTTGAAAATTGATTATGTATTAACAAAGTTATTTAGGAATTTTCTAAGAGCTTTCAATTCTGACGTTATTAATAAGCGTAGAGTTTTTGTAAAAAAATCGTAGCTCTGTTATTATTTAAGGCCCAAATATTTTTTAGCATAATTTGTGTAAGGATTTAATGTAACTACCAAATAAAAAAATAATTTTGAACATCCGTTAAAAAGTAACAATATTATTTAGCAATTTTCCATTGTAGTCATTTAAATAAATATACAGGGTGTTGTTATAATACTAAATAACGAATTTAAAAATAAATAAACCAAACATTTCATGATTCGATCTAAATCATCGTGTTTATTTAAACAAATTGTTTTGTTATGTTATAGCCTCAGGGTTAAATCAAAATAATGTGCATGAGCATAAATAAACAATAAATATTAAAAAGTTAGTCATAATAACTAAACAAAAACGCAATATTCAGATTGTTACATGATCACGTAACTTTCTCCACGTTATTCATCGCATAACAATTCAAAAATTCAAAAATTAACCCACAAACATTTAAACAAAACGTGCCCTGTTTTGTTTAAAACTAATTACACCAGAAATACCAGATTTAAAAAAAACATCTTTTTGAAGTGGCTTTCTCTTGTGTTATATTTCATTCAGTAAAAGCACAAAATTATTCTTACCTGTTATTTCGGTTTTATTAGGATTTTTATTAAAACCAATTGTTTATAATTTTATCTATTTCTGGATTAACTCATCACTAATTATTTCGCGTTTGATAAACATTGATTAGATTAAAACACACAACTCGCGTCACGTTCTCTTCAACTTCTGAAGACACTTTCAACCACCTTTTTGTGGCGATGACTCGAGACTCACGAAGTCTCAAAGTCTCGAGACTTGTCGCTGTTCTTGGTGATGGTTCGTTATTTCACTTGGTTGAAAAGTATTGAATGGTGGAGTGGAGGTAGATACAGAACCATGCATATCACCTGTTCTGTGTTCTGGTTCAAGGCATTTCAGGTTGGGAAAAGCGGTTACGACGTGACGGGCGCCCCAGACGCGGCTTTATCCACGAGATGCGCGTCCTGACGCAACCCGACGCGCAACTTTCCCGGGATACGCGCTTTAACGTCATACCTTAAAGTGCGCAATAAATCTATTACTAATGACCAACTACTCCATAAATTATTATCTTCACAAAACCCACAATATCACAATCATTTAAACAAAACCGTAAAATTTAAAATAATGCCAATACAAGAAACAATTTAAATACTAATTCACTGTAGGCAACCAAATGTGCTGTACATTGAGTTGCCTACGCATGATAATTTTTATTTATAAATAAATTATAAAAAACATAGATTCTTATTTAATATATTAATAATTATTATTATTTATGATGTATGTTAAAATTGCATGTGTGGCCGAGACCATAATGTCGTCCTAAGCAAAAAAACGAAAAAACCTATTTTGACAGAAAATCTGCTCCGAAAAACTTAAATTTCGTTTTATAAAAATATAAACGAACAAAAATTTTTGGGTAAAATTAAAACACATATTATTTACAGTTTAAAATTTTATTTGCAAATTATGTAGCTGTATTAATAATTTCAGTAAAAATACATTTTAACAACTTTTTCTTCTTCTTCTTTCTTTTTTGTTTCTGTAAAAAACATCATTGCGAATTAAAATAAAAACATCAAAAATTAATTCTTTTACCTTTCGCCTACTGTTTTTATATGTCTTTCCGATTCTATAAATTGCATAAGTAAGTCAATATCCTTCACAATTTGTATATTTTTTTCTTCATTTTCTTTTTTTTTCGAGTGTTTTTCTTTTTCCATCTCGTTGTCCTCTTTTTTTACAACTGCCGTTTTATTTTCCAAAACTGCAAGACAATTATACATATTTAACAAACAAAAATACGTTAATTTGATTATATAAATCTTCAAAAAATAAAGTACTCCTATTATTATTTAAATAAGTTGGATCAAAAGAATACTTTATTTTTTAAACATTTATATTGAAATATCCAAATCTGCAAGAATTTTTATTTTATTTTTCTTAATATTTGTAAGAAAAATAAGGTTTTGCCAAAATTTGTTGAATGATATTTACCTTGGGACCACTATTGACTGCACAAGACTGAATATAATACTGGAATACGAATTTAAATAGTGTTGCCGTTGGAAAATTATAAAATGCAGAGAGAATAGAAGAATTGAGAGGTCCGAAAGTATTTCTGTTTCAGTTTAACGGAGTAATTTATTATAGGCAACCAAACGTGATGTATATTGGGTTGCCTACGCATTCATTTCTAAAATAAAAACTAAAATACCAAATTGTTGAATAATAATAAAATTAATGCTTCCGGAATAAGTCCATAAAAAATTTCAGAAAAGTTTTACTTAGAATTCTTGAAAGAAATAATTTATAAAATTTTTCCATTAAAATTTTCCGACAAAAATTTAACCATTATAAAGTAGTAGTATCATGAATACATGTAGAAAATTTTGTAACAATATCTGCAACAATAAAAAAGTTATTAACAATTTTGTAACTCAAGTTCCAAAAATATTAATGACAGAAATACGAAATAATTAATAAAATCATGAATTTTCCCGTGTTTCCATTGAAATTTCCCGACAAAAATTTTACCATGATATTAATTAGTAGTATCGTGAATACATGGTCAAAATTTTGTAAAAATATCTGCAACAATGAAAAAGTTATTAACAAATCTGTTATAAGACTCGCTAATATTTTTTAAATCAAAATAATTATACCGTTAAATTTAATTATGGCGAATTTAATTTAACTTATATATTTTTTTAAAATTACCGACACCATTTTCATCATTATAAAATTATTTTCTTATGCAACCAAACATACTATACACAAGTGTAGCTTGAGTTGCATAACACAAATAACTTATAAGATCATAAATTTTCCCATTTTTCCATTCGAATTTTACCAATATTAAGTAGTAGTATCATGAATAAATATACAAAATTTTGTAAAAATATCTGCAACAATAAAAAAGTTATTAACAATTTTGTAACTCAAGTTCCAAAAATATTAATGACTGAAATACGAAATAAGTTATAAAATCATGAATTTTCCCATGTTTCCATTGGAATTTCCCGACAAAAATTTTACCATTATTAAGTAGTAGTAACGTGAATACAAGTACAAAATTTTGTAAAAATATTTGAAACAATAAAAAAGTTATTAACAATTTTGTAACTCAAGTTCCAAACATATTAAAGACTGAAATGCGAAATAATTTATAAAATCAAGAATTTTCCCATGTTTTCATTAGAATTTTCCAACAAAAATTTTACCATTATTTAGTAGTAGTAGCGTGAATACAAGTACAAAATTTTGTAAAAATATTTGCAACAATAAAAAAGTTATTAACAATTTTGTAACTCAAGTTCCAAAAATATTAATGACTGAAATACGAAACAATTTATAAAATCATGAATTTTCCCATGTTTCCATGGGAATTTTGAGACAAAAATTATACCAATATTAAGTAGTAGTATCATGAATACATATACAAAATCTTGTGCAAATATCTGCAATAATAAAAAAGTTATTAACAATTTTGTAACTGAAGTTCCAAAAATATTAATGACTGAAATACGAAATAATTTATAAAATCATGAATTTTCCCATGTTTTCATTAGAATTTTCCGACAAAAATTTAACCATTACTAAGTAGAAGTATCATGAATACATGTACAAAATTTTGTAAAAATATCTGGAACAATAAAAAAGTTATTAACAATTTTGTTATTCCAGTCACTAAAAATTTACATACTTTTTGGTCAAGGTTTAATAAAAAAAGCCAATTTTTGTATTAAAGATTTATTATATTTTAAATAACATTACATTAGAAGAAAAATCCTAAAATTTTTCCTCCGAGATGTTTCCTTCTCGCCTCTTCATGGTCCATAATACCACCACTGGTTGTGAGTACAACGTAACTAAAAAATAATATATTAGTGAATTTAATCTACGCTTAATCAAGTTCAATTAATTTTTAAGTAAACTATTATTATGTTTTTTAAATTAATCTTGAATTTACTTACCCGAATTGACGTGATGGTAGTAAATTATTCGTCCACTTTTCAATATGTGTAATGGGCACGTCAAATCTGGGGGAAATTACACCACATTTGTTCAAACGTCCTGTAAGATTTACTACAATCTTTCCGGATCTATGGTCATCAACAATTTCAAACTCCCCGATGTAACCATGCTTCATCATAACTGTCAAGAATTTTACTATAACTTTGGAGCAGGGCCTGATCAACACCTGCCGTTTGCCTCTCTTCTCGGCATTGTTTATCGATTTAAGGGCATCACTTAATACATTCATACGCACCATGGCTAAAAAAAAAACAAATACTTAAAACACATTTTCTAAAAAGCAATTATTAGTCATAGTTATTAATGCATTTAAAATATTAAAGCA
Organism: Stenus bimaculatus; assembly: GCA_963971135.1. Lineage (NCBI taxonomy): Eukaryota > Metazoa > Arthropoda > Insecta > Coleoptera > Staphylinidae > Stenus > Stenus bimaculatus. Next base: position 2,843,452 of record OZ020183.1, read on the forward strand.
ACTTGAGAAGTTGAGAGAGAGGTTATGTTACAAAATTATTTACAAACAAGAAAATTATAATTAGTATACTTAATAAACAAATAATTGTTAGTAAAAAAACCACTACAAGTGCGTAAAACCAACTTAGAATTACTTTAAATAACTTTTAAAGATGTTCTTGTCAATTTTTGGAGGTTATGAAAATCTATGTTGTTTATTTCTTACAAAAAGCAAAATTTGTAAAAAATATGGGTCGGGAATTAAACCTAGGTTCATTTAAAACAATTAAAGCTAGAATATATTGATGGATGCATTAAATAAATTAAGATTACCTGCGATTTATTTTGTGTTTACCCTAGAACCATACACGTTCAAGAAACACGGGAAAAAGGAGTTTAGTTCAACGTTCTTCCGATTACAGCGCCACTTGATGGATGCTTGTAAGATCTTTAAAAACGCGCCAAATTTAAAATAAATTTTTAAAATATCAAATAATAAATTAATAATATGAATAAAAATTAAAATTACAATAATTAAAAATTAACAATAATCTGACGAGAAAAATTTAAAAAACGACATCTATTGGTGGTTTTGCATCTTCGAAGTGAATATATAAGTAGTATTTAATAAATTAAAATAATAATTACAATGTAGAAAAATATGTAAAATTTGATTAGTAAATTGAAACTTACTTGAAATAGGGTCACACTATTGAAGTAGAAACGACAGCAATAACTATTTGCAAACAAAGTACAATCGTGAATGATACAATGAGTACGAAAGGGTGCAAAATACATGACCAATTAATAATGGTGGGGGAAAATTACAAGCAATTACAGGGTGAGCTAAAATGATTGTGGTGAATTCAAATTTCCCGCCTAAAAATTTAGGTAATTTGTTTGCTTCAAGTTCGTAAAACAAAATCAAAACAAAGTAACTAGACTTCAGAAAAGCAGAGGCGTAGGTGTAATTTTTACCGTTGTGTCAAAACTTCAGATTTTTGAATTTCGTTATTGTACCTTCTATTTCATAAACGTCAGTTTTTATCAAAATTAATTTGAATAAATCTTTGTTTTATGTTAGCATCTGCCTCGAAAATGAAGTAAAACATTTTCAATATTTAACATTTGCTGTGAAATTAGAGATTTTGGAAAAAAAATTTGCTACGCCATTGGATTACTAGGAGATTTTCTTTTTAAGATTTCAGTTGTACCAACCTGCGTATTTGGTTACCTACATATCAAACCCTGTACAAGTAAATCATTAAAAATAATAGCGAGTTCTGTGAAGACCAACAATAGGGTCTACTTAAGGGTTTATGAAAATTTTGGGTACAAAACCAGGTACCTTTATAACAATTACGAAGAAACGGATGACAACTACGACGTGGGAATTCAAAAAAGACTGAAACCGCAACTATGCAACCAAACATACTCTGTAATGATTTTAGACTTGCTAAGTTGGTGTACCTGTTATTTTTCATTCAAATTTAAATCTGATCTCTCACTTTAACCAAAACGCCTCTCAACAGTTTTTCTTCAGGTATTTTTTCAAGACATTTCTCAGTGTGTTGCAAATTTTTATAAAAAAAATGTACTTTTCAAAACTAAAATTAGTGCAGTTAAAATATTCGCTTTGGTTTCTTCACCGCGTTCATTTTAGTGCAGCCAACTGTGGGAAACTTAGGTTTCTTACCTTGCAATGTCAATGGTTTCAATCTTATTTGAATTCACTGTACATTTTTATAGTTTTTAAAATGTTTGGTTATGCAACCAAACTTACAAAAATGTGAAATTAACAATTGTAAATAATTAATAATAAAAAAATAATTGTTTTAATAAAGAATCTTTGATTGGTTTAATAAAATAAAACTTTGAAAATCAAGTATTTATTAAGACTACTATACAAAATACAACTAAGGAAAATAATTTTGCTTAACTTTAGCCGGCATACGTTAGGTAAATAAATATTGATGTCAGGATTAAAAAATATTAAACTAATTAAATACAAGGTCTTCGATTTTATTGTTTAGACTAGAAGAATAGAATAGTCACCTTAGAGGCACCAAAGTTTAGGAAAATTGATTATTATAAAAAACAATAATTCAGTGGAACAGATAAAATTTATGAATAATTTAGAAAATGAGCTGGGCTAAATTTAATAAATAATTCAAAAATAAGCTCATTAAATTACAATAAAAAAATATTTGTTGTAATAATATAGATAATTGTTATTAGCTACGGTTGTTTTACAAGATCATTGCTACATATAAAATTAAACAGTGCACGTGTCACAGAAAACGTGCACAGATTTATTTATTGTAATTATCTGACTTTATCAGCCGTGTTTAATACTTTCACCACGATTATACCAAACGCTGTAGCTGCTGCGATTCCAATTCCTGCTTTCCACCACATCGTAGCATCCGTTGGAAATAAACCAATGTCAAGTAAATTTCTAAAACACAAAAAATTAATTAATAAAATCATAACGGGTTTTTTTATTAAAATAACAACAAATACATGCTTGGTTACTATAGAAGCTCGTATGTCCATTAGGAGCATTCACGAGTAAATTTAGTTGCCTAAAAAAATTGTTTGAAAAAAAATTGAAATAAAAACAAAAACCAACTTTGAACAGAATTAATATAACTTAATTTTCGATCGAAAAAAAATTAATATATTTGAAAAAAATGAGAAGTTGTTTTTTAAGTTTTAGGCAACCAAATTTATTCCCGTGAATTTTATAGTGGTTAAAAATTTAATCACAAAACGGTGCAAACACACAAATGTATTTAAGGAGTTTTAAAGGTGATTAGGTTATGGGATTTTGATAAAGTTAACCACCTGTAAAAGCGACTAAACCATTCGGCTGGTTGCTGCCGTAACAGCAACATGTTTACCATCCGGCGTAGCGGACTGCAAAACAAAAACATGAAATTGTATTTATGTACAAAGCTTAATTAAAAAGCGTTAGACATGAAAATTTGGCTTAAAGTGGATAAACGACCACAAACCTGTGTTTGTAGAATAAAGTCCAAGCCGCTTGAAAACGACTGAGAAAAGAATAAAATTCAGTAAAAAACGACGTAAGAATTTTTTTCCCATTAGAAATAAAAATAAATTTATGATTTATAAATTAACTTACGGAAAAGCAGCCATGGTGGCAAGCTTCACGAAAACGTCTTTTCTGGTATTGCTTTTTACACTAAAAGTTTGTGGAGGTAAAATTTTGTACTTTTGGCAAAACGTTTGTGGTTGCAATAAATATTCTTGTCGCACCTCTTCTAAATCGCTCTTGCAAGCGACGATTAAGACAGGAATTTTACTTTCAGCAAAATATTTCTACAAAAATCAGTAATAATATTTAAATTAACGTAGTTATAAATTAATACAATATAAATCCTTGCGATGTATTCAAATGATTTTGGATTATTCCAATCGTAAATTAAACACGCCACATCGCACTGCACTTCATGTGGGGTTAATGGATCAGAAACGTTTCTAACATTAATATCTCTAAGCACCATAATTTTTTCTTGCCCATAAACTTGAACCATATTTACAGTACAATTCGGCGTACCACCTGATTCGACCACAATTTTCTTCTAAAATAATAATAACGTAACAAATGATTTTTTATAAAATTAATTTATACCTCATTAGTAATAAAGCTTCTACAAAAACTTGATTTTCCAGAACAACTAGGGCCAATTACATGACATTCATAAACATTACGGCTCGATTGTTTCTTCACCAAATCTAATTTCTTTTCCCTCGTTACTAAAATTACTTTATTAAAAACTATGATGTAAATTTATTATTATTCACCTTGAACAGCCGATAATTGTGTGTCGTTTTCATAAATATTATAACCAAGATAAGCAAAGTATTCAAAAGTTCTTGGTAAATCGGTGAGCGTCATCAAAGACCATTGGCACATGTAACCCTGGTAAGTAATCCAACCTTTCTCGTTGGTCGGAACCATTGCTTTTACATCAGAACTCCAAGGAGGTGTTGGACACGTCGAAAATAAATCCTCAAACTCCAACGGTGATAACGCCTTATCCCTATCCTTATCATGTCTTTCAAAAATGTGCGTCAAAAACTGCTGCCCACGGTGTGATAATTCCGTTGTGCAACCAGCCTGAACTTTCAAACTAAAAAACAAATTAAATTTTATTAGTATAATTTTCCAATGTTTCCATTGGAATTTTTCGACAAAAATTCTACCATTATTAAGTAGTAGTATCATGAATACATGTACAAAATTTTGTAAAAATATTTGCCATAATAAAAAAGTTATTAACAATTTTGTAACTCAAGTTCTAAAAATATTAATGACTGAAATAAGAAATATTTTATAAAATCATGAATTTTACCATGTTTCCATTGAAATTTCCCCACAAAAATTTTTACCATTATTAAGTAGTAGTATCATGAATACATGTACAAAATTTTGTAAAAATATCTGCAATAATAAAAAAGTTATTAACAATTTTGTAACTCAAGTTCTAAAAATGTTAATGACTGAAATACGAAATATTTTATAAAATCATGAATTTTCCCATGTTTCCATTGGAATTTCCCGACAAAAATTTTACCATTATTAATTTGTAGTATCATAAATACATGTACAAAATTTTATAAAAATATCTGCAATAATAAAAAAGTTATTAACAATTTTGTAACTTAAGTTCTAAAAATTTTAATGACTGAAATACGAAATATCTTATAAAATCATGAATTTTCCCATGTTTCCATTGGAATTTTCCTACAAAAATTTTACCATGATTAACGAGTAGTATCCTGAATACATAGACAAAATTTTGTAAAAATATCTGTGACAATAAAACTGTTATTAACAATTTTGTAATAAATAAATGTTATTAGTGTAATTTTTGATTGTTTGTTAGAAATAATGGTGAGTTTAATGTTTACCTGGGAAATAAGTAGTCTTTAGACATGTTTAAGTTATCATTATACCCAAATTTTCTCAAAACTGTCCAAGTTGTCTCATTGCGACCTCTTTGTATAAACAAACTATGCAAATAAAGGAATCCTTTTAAATTGACACAATTTCGAGTAACGCCATCCTCCAAATTCTTCCTTAAAACGCCTTTGACGTCATCGAGAACTTGGGGTTGAAGCGGAGTGTTAAAGCACCGACTTTGGAAATTATTAAGCTCCATATCATTTAATAAACCATCACAATCAATGTCACAAATTTTAAAAATACGAATTAAAGCTTTTTTACAGGCTTCAGTAAGCTAAAAATCGTTTAAGCTAAAATTAATGTAAAAATCTTTGTTATACTTACATCAGTGTTTTCGACGGAATAAATCGGGCCAGTCGGGTGTAAAACAGCTTTTTGTGCATAATAAAACATTTCTGATATGTTTTTTAACGTTTTAGCCGAACACTCTATACAAGTTTCAACTTCAGAATATTCATCCATGATCGCGTACACCCCCTTAAATAATTTAATTAATTATAAGATTTAATGTTTTTGTTTTTTGCCTACCTCAATGGTTGAAAATTCAACGAGATCGATTTTATTTCCAACAAGCACGACTGGGCATTGATTCTCAGAGGAAACATCACGAATTTTCGGTAGCCAATAAGAAGATATCCTGTCTATAGAGTCATCATCGTCCACTGAATAAACAACACAAATAACACTCGCCCTTCTTATTTGATCGTGGAGATCATCATCCGTTTGTTCTATTGAAGAATAATCAACGATATTAGTGGGAACTTGCTCTGGCGTAACATCAGCTGGGATTGTAATTTCTTCAGCCTTATTAGGGACATTTTCAGGAAACTCCTCGCTTACTAAAGAAAGAATGAGGGAGGTTTTGCCTACGCCTTGATCACCAACGAGTAGTATACGAACAGTTCGCTTCGGTAGAGTAGATTTAACAACCATTTTCTAAATAAACCAACATTTTAAGATTTAACAATGCAGGGGGTCATAATTATCTCACGATTTATGATTAAGATAATACTTACGTTTTTATAAGAGTACATGTGAATTCATACATTTGCTGCAATTAAATTGTAGAGTAGCAATTTCCGTATGGGCATGTTATAAAATTATAAGATTTTAACGAATGAATAACTGGAAAAATTAAATTTTTAGCTTTAAAAGTTTGACACTCGTATAAGCGCACCGTATGACATTTAATTCGCCCCCCACGTGATCATGCAAAACGAACGCAGCTTAAACCACAGAACAACAAAAATCGAAATTTATAATAAATTATATCGTTTATAAAATATATTTAGGTTTAAAATAATTCAAATGAATTTATTTAATTGAATTAAAGTTAAATCAATCGTTTATAATCAAAAAAAGATTGTTTACGCTAGCTTGGTTGCCTATACGAAAATTTCCAATGACAGATGAAATTAATCGCTATACAGGGTGATTCAAATGTGGTGCATATTTAATATTTCGAATTTGAAGTGTTAATTAACGTGACCATACGTCACGATTTTTTAACATTTGTCCCCCATCGTAACGGTTTGTCAAATTTTAATCAAATAAGATAATGGCTAAAAAAGGAGCTGTTGTACAACTGCAAATTGATGTCTCCACGGATGAAGAGTGGGATAAATCAGTGTCCCGCGATGGATTAATAGTAATTGATGTATATTCGGATTGGTGCGGGCCGTGTTTAGCCATGAGTCCAAATTTGCGTAAAATTAAGCTTGAACAAGGTGAAGATTTTCTGCAATTAGCCTCTGCGAAAGCTGATAATATTACGTGTTTGAAGCGTTTCGTTGGTAAAAGTGAACCCACTTGGATGTTCATGGCGCAAGGTCAAATGGTGGAATTGCTTTTTGGTGCAAACGCGCCACTTCTCCAAAGAACGATTTTAGATCAAATGAAGAAGGAGAAGGAATGTTTGAGTAATCAGCGTACACGTATAATACGGCCACCGGAAGCTTATTCTGATGAAGAGAAGGTGTTTTACAACGCAATTGAAAGGAAAGAGCAGTTTTTGCAAAAATTAGCGTTGGATAAAGCTCGTAAAATATTGACTGAAAGAAGAACGGCGCAAGCGAAGAATATTCTTGACACTATGGCACATGTTGGTGTGGTTTTAATCTTCCCTCATGCAGTACGTCGAGGACCTGAAGTTCTCGATGAATTTTGGGCGGGAAGTGGTCTATCATCAAGTAAAAAAGAACGTCCACAAATCACCGAAGAAGCTCTTGAAGACATCGAATTTTTCTCGCCGTATAAAATTGGAGCTACCTCAGTAAATCACTTAATTTCAGACAAATCCTTGGCGATGATGATAATTCAAGACGAAACAGTTACAACACCAATTGATGAAACTGTACTTAAATTAATTTATGGTCGACATAAAGCCCCACCTGGTGACCCTGAATCTCCTGCAAATTTACTGATAAAAAAACAACCTAAAAAGGAAGAACCAATTGAAGTAGTTTCAAAACATGAAATACGACCCTCAGTAACTCAAGATAAGCTGACATCAAGAATATCAATCGTGAGATCATCTAAATCAAAATCTTTGGTAACAACAACCGAGGATTTTGATTTGATTGATGGGATTTGGGCTCCAGCTAATGAATTAGTTAGAGCAACTGCTTTAAAATACTTTTTCCCATTAATTACGTCACCGCTAATTTTACCGGAAGCGCAGCCAATCCCCCCTCACGTCGCCATGGCTTTTGATACCCTAAAACGTAGGGAAATTTTAGATTTTGCGAAAGACTTCGAGAATGATATTATGTCTTACGGTTATTTCACCAGCCAGGATAGTGAAACCGCCAGATTTATCGCCAAAACCACTGCGATGTACGAAAAAAAGCACAAAGAAACTGAGTTTGGCGAGAAGTTAGTTTTGAAAATTAATAGGAAGAAGAGTGACACGGTTTTGGCGTTAGCTCAATTAGGGCCCACGTATATAAGCCCTAATGTGGTCGAAGGCGAGCACGAATGCGCCCGGTTTTTTCCTGAAGGTTACGATGATATCGAAGAAATCGTTGCAGAAGAAGTAGCTCCAATTCCACCCAAAAAAACCACGCGAAAATCCGTCTACGTAGAAGATCCCGGTAGATTACTTGTCGAAGAAATTGCGATTGAAATTCCTGAATCCGTGGAGGTCCATAAATTCCTGTCAAGTGAAGGTGTCGTTGGGATAGAATTTGAAGTACGCCAAGACGGCGAGGAAGAGGATTTGATGGGGATGGACGTAATTCCTCCCATGGATGAATTTGGAGAACAAATGACGGGAATGCCTGATGTTGAAGGATTTGAAACACAAGAAATGGTTGAAGTAAAGATTGAAGAAACAGAAGCTGCACCCCAAGAAGAATCGCAGGTGGAAAAGGAGGAGTCAGTTGGAAGTGCTAAAAAGAGCACTTCTAAAGATATTGGTGGAGGAGAATAATTATAGATATTTTGAGAAGTTTGAGTTTTTGAAATGAGAAATATGCAACCAAAGATGCATGACTTAAGTTAAACCATTTATAAATAAATAATTTAATTAAAACAAAATTTAAATATTTAAATTAGTGTTTCCATTATTAAAAATTTTGTGAAAAATTAGTATTTTTATTAAAATCAAATTGGTAGTACAAAAAATCGGAAGGAAGATGGCGCCATCGTCGTCATCACAAAATAAATAAATATTTGCAAGTATTTAAGTTAACGTATTATAACAAAATTATTAATAATAAGTAATTTTGTATTAAATTAAACTTATAAATGATTTTTGTTTGTAAAAAATAATAAATATAAGTATAACAGGTGAGCAACCAATTACGCTTGAATATTTGGTTGCATATCTACTTACTATAAATTAAATTAAATAATTTATAAAAAAAAAATTGAAATCCTTTTAATTGGTTATATTTCATGAAATCTAATAAATAAGAGATTGTTGATAATTTTCCATCGATTCATTCTGAAGTTATTACATTTAAACGAAAAATTTCTGTAACTTTTTTATTTCTTGATGAAAAAATTTGAAAAATAATTTAATGAATGTAATTTTGTATTGAATTAAATTGTTAAATAGTTTTTTAATTAAAAAAAATATTATTATTATGATAGAGTGTAAGCAAGCACATATGCGTGAGTATTTGGTTGTATACATATAATTTATGTCTAAATTATGCTTTTATTATTTATATTTATAATAATTTATTTATAAGGTATTTTTTTTAAATTAATTTGGGTTTGTAGATAGTGGTTTAATTGTAATAAAATTTAAAAATGGCGTATGTTGGGTTGCATAGCTAAGTATTTTAAAATATTTCTATTAAAATTTTAGAAATTAATTTAATTTATAAGTTTGGGTTATATATTAAATTAAAAAAATTTTGTGTTAAATTAAATACATGCTAAATGATTTAATTTTTGTAAAAAAAATTAATATATGAATATTTGGTTGCATAATTAGGAAATATAAAATATTTATATTATAATTTTTAAAATCATTTCTTAATTTATTGTGTGTGTTTTAATTTATTTAAATGGTAATTTGAGGGGTAATTATTTTTGTTTATAATTGTTATCCATGAGGTGTCGCTCAGGTAAGAATCGGTGATGACGAAGGTGCGCAGGCGTGTAAAGTTTGTTGTTCTTTGCACGGTTGTTCAGCGCTCGCTTGATTCACGTTCGGTTCGTGATTAAAGTCGTTCTAAATTTCGCGTTTTGATTAAACCTCGCGTAAGTTGTAAAAAGTTGGTGAAAGTTTCGGGGATGAAATAGTTGCGGTTTGAAATAATTGGGGTAATAAGTTTGAGATGAAGGAATGTGAGCGTGTGAAGTTTGTAACGGTGCGTTTAGCTACAGGTGTTTGGTGTTAAGAAGTGAAGAGAAGCAACGACCGTTATTTAAGTTTTGGGGTGGTTGTAATGGGTGTAATGGAAAACCTGTGGTGAAAAATGGCGAGAAATTACGGATTACTATTGTTGCTCCTCGGCTCGCTGAGAACTTCTTCGCAAGGTAAGTTCTTGTAAATTATGCAACGTGTCCTTGGAGGTGCAGCTGCAAGATGCAAGTTTCTAAAGACCAAGGAATTCGCGACCGGTTGCAGCTTTATTTTATTCCTAATCTATTATCTAATAATTAAAACCACACGTATATTAATCATTAATCCGCGAGATTAGATTATCGCGGCTCAGCAATTTTCAGCTCAGTTCACCTAACTTTTATGGCTTCGTTTTCTATTATAATTGAAGGAAAACCTAAACTAGAGCTTCATACTCTGTTAGTTTCAACTCGCTACTGCTTCAAACGAGTTTTTTTTTTTTTTAAACAAAAATAAGCTTAGTTTTATCGTTTTATTCGTGTATAACAAGCGCTTCTTTGTAAAAGTAATGAATGGAAACCGAAGGAATGACATTTCTACCTTTTTATGGAAACTGAAACCATTGTTTATATTTTTCTTTCACTCGGATATAAACAATAACCTAGATTGTCATTTTGCAATCATATCTAATTATTTTTATATCATACAAGTATTTTTTATTATTTTTATTTGCAGTATTGTTGAAGTTCGTTTTTCTTTTTTTTTAACACATGGAATAATCACCCTTATGGAAAAATTTAAAATAAATGAATATTTGAGGCTGTATTATTGTTTGTCTCATTATTTTAGTCTGAAATGATGTGTCGCATGATTAACAAATTTTTAAAAATAAAGATTCAATTTTTAAGAATTAATTTTTTTTGAAAATTAATTTCAAAGATAAGTATGACTTGTGACATATCATTTCGAAAAACTTGTGTTCACTAATGATGAATCTGCATTCGTTGATTTAATTTTGCATCTACCAACATAGAAAAATGAAAAAATATAAAATAAATGAATATTTGAGGATGTATTATTGTTTGTTTCATTATTTTAGTCTGAAATGATGTGTCGCATGATTAACAAATTTTTAAAAATAAAGATTCAATTTTTAAGAATTAATTTTTTTTGAAAATTAATTTCAAAGATAACTATGACTTGTGACATATCATTTCGAAAAACTTGTGTTCACTAATGATGAATCTGCATTCGTTGATTTAATTTTGCATCTACCAACATAGAAAAATGAAAAAATATCAAATAAATGAATATTTGAGGTTGTATTATTGTTTGTGTCATTATTTTAGTCTGAAATGATGTGTCGCATGATTAACAAATTTTAAAAAATAAAGATTCAATTTTTAAGAATTATTTTTTTTGAAAATTAATTTCAAAGATAAGTATGACTTGTGACATATCATTTCGAAAAACTTGTGTTCACTAATGATGATTCTGCATTCGTTGATTTAATTTTGCATCTACCAACATAAAAAAATGGAAAAATAAATGAATATTTGAGTCTGGAATAATCACCCTTATGGGTTTTGAGGATTGTTTTTTTAAATGGCGGTGTAATGTTGTTGTAGCTAAATAATTTATTGAGATTGAAAATTGAAAAGCAGATGTTCATAAAGAGGAATATGGAATATCACTCCCTCGCAATCAACATCCGATTGTCTGCCACTTTTGTTGAATAAACTAAACATGTCCTATCGTACATCATCTAGGTTATCAAGGGGGTGAAAGTACGTACAGTGTATTTATTATACACCCCTACACATGTGCATACACCATACGTGCAAAGACCATGAATATAAATCGCTTTTTTATGGTCTTATGCACTTTGAGGATGCACATGTTGGTTTACACCGTCTGCTTCTCTATGAGAGCTGTTCAAATCGAAAAATAAAAATAAACCCACCACATTTGTGCGGGATGTGCGTAAATGAAGAATTCATAAACGCACATGTGAACAAAAAAAATGAGGAACTTGAAATCGAGAACCGACGTCACAACAATTTTGAGGCGTGGTTTAATATTTTGAGTCGCCTCTGCGCATGAGTGACGTGCGACTTTTGATGTTTTTAGTAGAAGTGCATCAGGAGCTCTTAGGGGTGTAATAGAAAATAAAGTAAATGCAAGTCGCGTGTTGTAACCCACGCCATTATCGCCTTTCCGCACAATTAATTCCCCAAGTGCACTTTACCTTTCGCAAACTTCCACCTAATTCAACTTATTACCTATCAACGAACCTCTGTTTTACTTATCAATTCTTAATTATTCTAACAACGCGAAATATAAACTTCCTAATGTTTATTTTAAGCATGAAATATAATTTATTCCTTTGGGAAAATGAAGGCATTTAATGCGTAATTAACTACAATAAAACAAAGAAGCCTCTCATCTCTTTAAATTTACATTTAAATAAATTTTCGGTTCACGAATCAAGTTATTTAAATTATTTTAAATAACTTGATGAGTCAAATGTGGAAAAGTAAGACACGTTAGTTGAGACAACCTTCTCGAATTTCCCGGATCATTTTCAACCGCAAACATCCGATAATGGCGTACGCTTTCAGTCCACTGACTTTTTAATTCAATTTTTTTGCTGTATTATTATTATTCTCATTATTTTAGTCGGAAATAATGTGTCGTATGATTAACATATTTTAAAAAACTTAAATTTTTAAAAATTTTATTTTTTTTGAAAATTAATTTAAAAGATAATCATGGCTTGTGACATATCGTTTCGAAAAACTTGTGTTCACTAATGATGAATCTGCATTTGTTGATTTAATTTTGCATTAACGTTAGTTAGTTAGTTATGTTAATAAGAAAATGGAAAATGAAAAAATAAACGCTGTATTATTGTTCGTCTCATTATTTTACTCTGAAATGATGTGTCGCATGATTAACAAATTTTCAAAAATAAACATTCAAGTTTCAAAAATTTGATTTTTTTTTGAAAATTAATTTAATAGATAACCATAGCTTGCGACATATCGTTTCGAAAAACTTGTGTTATTTAATAATGAATTTGCGCTCTTTGATCTAATTTTTTATCTATTAACATAAAAAAATATAATTGTGTTGATTCGCACTATTTTTGGTGTTTTTTCATGAATTTTTAAGTTTGAAACGTTTTAATTTAAGGCCTAAATACGCTCCTGAATGAAAGACAGTTATTTGGTACGTTGATTGAATCTAGTGCAGAGCACAGTGATCACGTTGTTTGTATAATGCAAGCGTTTGTACGATTGATTAATGATTAATGGACAGCTGATTAGAGATTAGAACGGTTCACGATAAGGTCGCGCCCTTATCGTTCTCGTTTTATTTCAAAAACAAAATTTATTGCTTCAAATATTACGAATTTTACCCATTTTTATCTTTAATAGCTACGATTTTTTATTTTAATTTTTTATAGAGACTCAAAAAATATTAATAAAATTAAATGCTTGTAATAATAAAAATCTCGGTAGTTGGCTCATTTATAATTGAAACAACATTCATGTAGACTTTTGTAATGTAAACCCTTTGATGGTTTGTGTAGTGGATTATGTAAGTGAATAATTCAATTTTCATTTGAAGATTGGTTAAAAAAAGAACGAGCAAAAAGATCGTTAAGAGTTAATGCGTTTCTAATTGGATTTAAGACTTAAAAGTTCATTGATGACAGTTTAATTGAAAAATGTTTCCTGAATGGGTGCAGTTTAATGCATCGCTGCTTTGTTTACAATTTACAATTCATAACCACACCAAGAATAAACTAATTTATAGTTAACCCTTAAACACTGTTCGATAGAGTGCATTTTCGCGGATTATAATTTTTTATAGCGCAAAGGTAGCGTTAAGAAAATATCAATATAAAAGCTATAAATATCCAAGAGGATAAAGAAAGTGTAAAATAGTAATAATCTCTTTCGAGTCCACTTACGTTGGTGGTTTTATCTACTAAGTTTGGCAAGTTTTTGGGTTTTATGCCGAAGTAAAATGTTCTCAAGGGTCGCTAATCGTCGATGGCGGTTGATAAAATGCCGCACGTTACAACAAAATGTTATTTTTATCATAAATAATCATTAGTGGCCGAAATTAAAAGGGGGCAACACGCATCGCTATTTTTTTATTGCACATGATTATTGTGATTATATTAAGATTGTTATCGCGCGATTTTAGGCAAATTACTTTGTGTATTTGCAGAGCAAATAAAACAATTCTCCTCACAAAACGACTTTATTAATAATACATGTCAAACAAGACGTGTTGTGGAATTTCGCTCAAAAGGCGCAAATATTTGCAAAGTGTGATAAGTGATAAGGACCGTTTCGCGTTTGTTTTGCGCGCAGGTGCTTCCCCAAATATTTGCACCAATTCAAAATAAAACAAGTGCCGCAAAGTTTTCAACTTCTAAAATTAACCTGATCGACTAACTGTGAATATCAATTTAGGTTATCAATTCGATGACCATTGTTTAAACGTAACTTCCTCAACCGTTTTCAAAAATCGGAACTAATTTTACAAGACGCTATTAAAAAATCAGTCACGGTTTACTGAGAGCAAACAAAAAGGAAGAAAGTGAACGATTGTGATAATTGTTTACTTACATTTCCTCAATAAACGTGTACATTTTTACGGTAATAGTTGCAAAATTATACTAACGACTGCAGATTCTTTATTAAAAAGCACAAGAATTTCGAATCGATATGTCACAAGCTATGATTATCTTTTAAATTAATTTTCAAAAAAAAATTTTTTGAAATGCGAATCTTTATTTTTCAAAATATATTAATCATGCGACACATTAATTCAGACTAAAATAATGAGATAAACAATAATATAGCCTCAAATATTCATTTATTTTATATTTTTCCATTTGCTTATATTGGTAGGTACAAAATTAAATTAACGAATGCGGATTCATTATTAGTGAACACAAGTTTTTCGAAATGATATGTGACAAGTCATGGTTATCTTTTAAATTAATTTTCAAAAAAAAATTAATTCTTAAAAATGTGAATATTTATTTTTGAAAATTTGTTAATCATGCGACACATCATTTCAGACTAAAATAAAAAGATAAACAATAATATAGCCTCAAATATACATTTATTTTATACTTTTCCATTTTTTATGTTGGTAGATGCAAAATTAAATCAACGAATGCAGATTCATTATTTGTGAACAAAAGTTTTTCGAAATGATATGTCACAAGTCATGGTTATCTTTTAAATTAATTTTCAAAAAATATTTATTCTTTGAAATGTAAATATTTATTTTTCAAAATATATGAATCATGCGACACATCATTTCAGACTAAAATAAAGAGATAAACAATAATATAAATTCAAATATTCATTGATTTTTTATTTTTCCATTTTTTTATGTTGGTATATGCAAAATTAAATCAACGAATGCAGATTCATTATTAGTGAACACAAGTTTTTCGAAATGATATGTCACATGTCATAGTTATGTTTTAAATTATTTTTCAAAAAAATTTAATTCCTTGAAATGTCAATATTTATTTTTCAAAATATATGAATCATGCGACACATCATTTCAGACTAAAGTAAAGAAATAAACAATAATATAGCCTCAAATATTCATTTATGTTATATTTTTTCATTTGTTTACGTTAATAAGTGCAAAATTAAATCAAAGAGTGCATATTCATTATTAAATAGCACAAGTTTTTCGAAACGATATGTCACAAATCATGGTTATCTTTTAAATTAATTTTCAAAAAAACTTAATTCTTTGAAATGTGAATATTTATTTTTCAAAATATATGAATCATGCGACACATCAATTCAGACTAAAATAATGAGATAAATAATAATATTCATTTATTTCATATTTTTCCATTTTGTTATGTTGGTAGGTCCAAAATTAAATTAACGAATGCGGATTCATTATTAGTGAACACAAGTTTTTCGAAATGATATGTCACAAGTCATGGTTATCTTTTAAATTAATTTTCAAAAAAAAATTAATTCTTAAAAATGTGAATATTTATTTTTGAAAATTTGTTAATCATGCGACACATCATTTCAGACTAAAATAAAAAGATAAACAATAATATAGCCTCAAATATACATTTATTTTATACTTTTCCATTTTTTATGTTGGTAGATGCAAAATTAAATCAACGAATACAGATTCATTATTAGTGAACACAAATTTTTTAAAATGATATGTCACAAGTTATAGTTATCTTTTAAATTAATTTTCAAAAAAAATTAATTCCTTGAAATGTGGATATTTATTTTTCAAAATATATGAATCATGTGTCACATCATTTCAGACTAAAATAAATAGGTAAACGATAACATAGCCTCAAATATTCATTTATTTTATATTTTTCCATTTGTTTACATTAATAAGTGCAAAATTAAATCAAAGAGTGCATATTCATTATTAAATAGCACAAGTTTTTCGAAACGATATGTCACAAGTCATGGTTATCTTTTAAATTAATTTTCAAAAAAATTTAATTCTTTGAAATGTGAATATTTATTTTTCAAAATATACGAATCATGCGATACATCATTTCAGACTAAAATAAAGAGCTAAATAATAATATAGCCTCAAATATTCATTTATTTTATATTTTTCCATTTGTTTACGTTAATAAGTGCAAAATTAAATCAAAAAGTGCATTTTCATTATTAAACAGTACAAGTTTTTCGAAACGATATGTCACAAGTCATGGTTATCTCTTAAATTAATTTTCAAAAAAATTAAATTCTTTGAAATGTGAATATTTATTTTTCAAAATATATGAATCATGCGATACATCATTTCAGACTAAAATAACGAGATAAACAATAATATAGCCTCAAATATTCATTTATTTTATATTTTTCCATTTGTTTACGTTAATATGTGCAATATTAAATCAAAGAGTGCATATTCATTATTAAATAGCACAAGTTTTTCGAAACGATATGTCACAAGTCATGGTTATCTTTTAAATTAATTTTCAAAAAAATTTAATTCTTTGAAATGTGAATATTTATTTTTCAAAATATATGAATCATGCGACACATCAAATCAGACTAAAATAATGAGATAAATAATAATACAGCCTCAAATATTCATTTATTTCATATTTTTCAATTTTTCCATTTTTTAATGTTGGTAGGTTCAAAACGAATGCAGATTCATTATTAGTGAACACAAGTTTTTCGAAATGATATGTCACAAGTCATAGTTATCTTTTAAATTAATTTCAAAAAAATAAATTCTTGGAATTAGAATATTTATTTTTCAAAATATATGTATCATGCGACACATCATTTCAGACTAAAATAATGAAACAAAAAATAATGCAGCCTCAAATATTCATTTATTTCATATTTTTTCCATTTTTTAATGTTGGTAGGTTCAAAACGAATGCAGATTCATTATTAGTGAACACAAGTTTTTCGAAACGATATGTCACAAGATATCATTATCTTTTAAATTAATTTTTAAAAAAATTAAATTTTTTGAAATTTGAATGTTTATTTTTGAAAATTTGTTAATCATGCGACACATCATTTCAGACTGAAATAATGAGACAAATAATAATGCAGCGTCAAATATTCATTTCGGTAGTCGTGCGGACTATTTGTTGGGTGAATACTAGAAGCAGCCTGTTTTTTTGAGCGTATAATTTATTATATTCGCAAAACGTTTCTGAGGTTTAGTGTTTTAATGTATATTAGGAATTTTAATAATTCCAAGGCAATGTAACACACGCAAAGTATGTCACGTAGAAAAAATTTGCTCACGGTTCTTGTATCGATTATTAGGAGTTCTGCGGTCAAGTGCCTGCCACTACAACCCTCCTTCATACAATGTAAACTTAATCTTGATAACTTAATTTTTATAGAATAAAGTTGGAGAGGAAAAGCGTAATGCAACTGAATTGGTTGCGTGCGATTTTCCGAGCAACTAAAATAAGCTGAAGATGTTTTAAGAGTACTGGTGTTATCAAAGGAAAAGAAAAAGAGGGTTGAAGTATAATCCTGGGTCGTTTGTTCAGTGGATTACCTGTCCATTTCCCTTCTTAACACACATAATAGAAGAGTGACCTTTGTTGATCCCTTAATTTCGTTTGGAAAATAGAAATAAATCCTCTAATTTAACAAATATAAATTCCAAATTCCGCTTCAACTCACGTAGATTATTTCGGTGCGACATAAATTTTATTACTTTACGTGTGTACGAGTGCGGACATGTATTTTTCAGTGCACGCAAAAGTTGTTAATTTTTTATTTTTCCATTTTCATCTCGTTGCTTTCCTAATTTATTCCCTTCAATTGCGAATTAGTAAATTACTGTTTGCGGAGCTGGCGCGGCGCCAAGATTATTAACTACATATAAACATAAGGCCCAACAGCTTTAGGGTTGCAATTCACAATTATATTATTTAGATTATTTCGGATTATTTCGTGCAGTCGAGTGAAAAAAATGTACACACAAAAGATGAGCGTAATGCGCTTTTATAAATCCGAAGATGGACTATTTTTCGGGATAATAAGTCTTAATAATTCCCTTTTTCGTGCACAAAACATGACGTGGGCTAGAATATCGAATCCAAGAGAATCAATCTTCTATTCCACCCTGAATTTTTCATACGGCTTCGCTTTACTTCTCATCGCTTGACATCTGCTCGTGCAACCCGAGAAGCCACCTTCATTCATATACAGTGCGTCCCGTAATTCACGCGACGCACTGTATGTGAAGCGTTGAATAATAAATCAAGCGAGATTGAGTGCTCAGTCGTTTAGCGGCGATTAATTAATTAATTAACGAAAAGCCCATTACAAGTTGGGTAATTTGGCGCGTAGCAAATCGCTTGTCGGTAAAACAAATGAATTAACGCCCAGACAGCAAATAGGTCGGTTCTTATTTTAACAAACACCCACCCGCCACTGGCTTTTATTTAAATATTTATTGCCCCTCTTAGTTTTTTTTCCTTATTGACCCACAAATCGTTCTTACTTTTCGCGTGTCGCGTGCTCCTAACAACCACTTTAGCATAAAACGCGCGCTTAATAATAAACCACTAATTTTATTAAAACTCATTATTACACAACACCATAACAAACCCGATTTTAGTTACATACTAAAGAAATTGGGTTAAAATTTGTAGGTTAAAGTTAAAAGCAACCAAATTGGTTGCGCGATAAGCCAACTATTAGAGTATCACTAAGTTGCACTTGAAAGCAAATAGACGTTGTTTTGTTTTTCCTTTTATTTGGCACGTGGGGAAACAAGGAAAACTTTGAGGCGACTCCCGTTTTCAAGGCGATAACTTTTTAAGCACTCGCTTCAAACAACACAGTAAAAGCTTAAGTTTGTTTATTATTAATTTATCGCGCGAATACTGAAACTTTTAAGTTTTAAGCACGTTTCCACTACAAACAAAATAATATTTCTTCGAAAGGAGGAAATTATTCAACAAAAATCAAAACTAATTTAATTTTAGATTATTTTAGAGATGGAAACAGGAAGCTGTTTAAATTATTACTCGTGTTGGTTTAAAAGTAAGGGAAAGGGACAGATGTGGGTTACAAAAATAGAATCTAAGTGAAAAGGACGCATTCCTTTGGGGAATTGATGTGTGTAATATCGCCTAATCGTTGTTATAATTAATGTGCCTTCTTGCATTTAGTTTTATTGAGCAATTCTTCTAAGTACCCTTTCGCATCGGCTCATAATTCACCACCAGGGAAATGCGTTTCCGCTCTTAAAAACCCACTTCAAACACTCATCTTTCAATCCTCCCACAAAACGCTTTTACAAACAATTTTATCGAAAAAACATATTAAGACGAGTGCTTTTAATGAACGTTTTACCTATAACCCGCTAGGCGGAAAAAATGCAGGGAGACACCCTGTATAAATAAGAAAGTTGAAAATGTCATTTCCGGCGAATCCGGAAGTGAAAATGAAATTTCTTTTTGTTCAGTAAATTCGTTTTTATAGGCCATATAACACACAAAAATTATTAATATTAATTTATTTTTTATTTTTCATTTTTTTATGTTGATAGATGCAAAATTAAATGAACGAATGTAGATTCATTATTAAATAACACGAGTTTTTCAAAATGATGTGTCACAAGCCATGATTATCTCTAAAATTAATTTTCAAAAAAAATAATTTTTTGAAATAGAAATTCTTATTTTTGAAAATTTGTTAATCATGCGACACATCATTTCAGAATAAAATAATGAGATAAACAATAATATAGTTTCAAATATTCATTTATTTTATATTTTTCCATTTTTTTATGTTGGTAGATGCAAAATTAAATCAACTAATGCAGATTCATTATTAAATAACACAAGTTTTTTGAAATGATGTGTCACAAGCCATGATTATCTCCAGAATTAATTTTCAAAAAAAAAATAATTTTTTGAAATACAAATTCTTATTTTTGAAAATGCATTAATCATGCGACACATCATTTCAGACTAAAATAAAGAGATAAACAATAATATAGTTTCAAATATTCATTTATTTTATATTTTTCCATTTTTTTATGTTGGTAGATGCAAAATTAAATCAACTAATGCAGATTCATTATTAAATAACACAAGTTTTTTGAAATGATGTGTCACAAGCCATGATTATCTTTTAAATTAATTTTCAAAAAAAATAATTTTTGAAATATACATTCTTATTTTTGAAAATTTGTTAATCATGCGACACATCATTTCAGACTAAAATAAAGAGATAAACAATAATATAGTTTCAAATATTCATTTATTTTATATTTTTCCATTTTTTTATGTTGGTAGATGCAAAATTAAATCAACGAATGCATATTCATTATTAAATAACACAAGTTATTTTTCCATTTTTTTATGTTGGTAGATGCAAAATTAAATCAACGAATGCATATTCATTATTAAATAACACAAGTTTTTCGAAATGATGTGTCACAAGCCATGATTATCTCTCGAATTAATTTTAAAAAAAAAATAATTTTTTGAAATACAAATTCTTATTTTTGAAAATTTATTAATCATGCGACACATCATTTCAGACTAAAATAAAGAGATAAACAATAATATAGTTTCAAATATTCATTTATTTTATATTTTTCCATTTTTTTATGTTGGTAGATGCAAAATTAAATCAACTAATGCAGATTCATTATTAAATAACACAAGTTTTTTGAAATGATGTGTCACAAGCCATGATTATCTTTTAAATTAATTTTCAAAAAAAAATAATTTTTTGAAATACAAATTCTTATTTTTGAAAATTTATTAATCATGCGACACATCATTTCAGACTAAAATAAAGAGATAAACATTAATATTGTTTCAAATATTCATTTATTTTTCCATTTTTTTATGTTGGTAGATGCAAAATTAAATCCCTTTAAAGTATAGTTTAAAGTTAAAGTAACGTCATGTCAACCGATAATTTTTTTTTGTTGATTTCTTAATAAAGTTTTTCAAAAACAATGCGACACCGTCCTTTGCGGTTTTTAAAAATTCGAAAAAATAAGGTGGTTATCATTTTTATGCGTTACTTTAAATTTTAAACTAATGTTTAAGGGGAAATTTAATAATTTTTTTAAAAACCGGAAGATGGCGCTGGTATAATCTTTTTGGTACCGTTGTAAAACAGTCTTAATAAGGTATTATTTGTGGTATAAAAACCATATCAATCTATTTAAAAAAAAGTTTCATGACATCTAGATCATATTAGTATAAACTTTTTGGTACCGTGGTAAAACACTTTTAATAAGGTATTGTTTTATGATGTTAAAACCATATCAATCCATTAAAAAAAAAAGATTGATGACGTCATAGTGACGACAGGTCAACAGAAAATTTTTTTCTGTTGAGTTCAAAATAAAGTTTTTTAAAAACAATGCGACACGTCTTTTACTGTTTTTAAAAATTCCAAAAAATAAGATAGTTATGAATTTTACGCATTACTTAAAACTATCCTTTAATGTGAAATTTAATAATTTTTTTATTGACATCTAGATGGCATTAGTATAAACTTTTTGGTACCGTGGTAAAACACTCTTAATAAGGTATTATTTTATGGTATAAAAACCATATCAATCCATTAACAAAAAAAAGTTTATGACGTCATAGTGACGTCATGTCAACTGAGAAAAAAATATTGTTGGGTTTAAAATAAAGATTTTCAAAAACAATGCGACACGTTTTTTAAAAATTCGAAACGATAACGTAGTTATGATTTTTATTCCTTACTTTAAACTCACCCTGTATGTATATTTTTTTAAATACAGTATGTAGTTTCAATTGGAAAAATAAAAAAATCGTTCTGTACAATGTTTTGTTCATCCAACTACATTTATGTAACCATAATTTTGGAAAAACGAAAAACTTATTTTTCAAAATTATGTTTATGAATTTTTATTTAAGTGCAGTATAAATCGTTTTTTTTAATTATGGAACTTATTTCAAATGACGCATCAAACCTGTCAATTTTGTTGCAGTTTCAATACTACCAACATAAAATAAAAGTTGGTCACTACTCAAATTACTATTATAACCAAAAACTTTTAAATTTTTCCTAAAAAATGGATTTCAAAAATTCATTTTTTTTTTTAATTGTAAGTAAACTTAAAAAAGCAATTATTAAAATCACATTATTAAAAAAATCTTTTTAACTTAAAATATTAAAAAAAAACAATTTTTAGCACATAAATACTCAAATATACAGGGTGTACAAAAAGTTCGGCAACGCTGCTTTATTTTTGTAATGAAGCATTTTTCAGAAAAATGTTTTAAATAAAAATTGGACGATTCTTAAAGACGTACTATTTAGAAATATTACCACGACCTTGAACAGCAAATTAAAGGTCAGGCGATAATCACTTAACTTTTTTTAAACAGTAACCACCCATTTTTATTGCGTATTATTAAAGCTTGCTTTCAGAAGTTTATGAAGCATATTTTTTTTTATTTTACCAAAGTAAATAGTTTACAAGTTACAAGAGGTTAAATTTTTAATATGCAAGTTCGGCAACGGCGCGCCGATTTTTTTTTTAAATATAATCACAAACCGTACAACTTTTATTTGAAACATTTATCTCAAGAATGTTTACTTTCAAAATAAACCTCTAAAAGCAAGCTATAATAATATTCAATAAAAATGAGTGATTGCTATTTAAAAAAGTTAAGTGATTATCGGCTGACCTTTAGCTTGCTGTTTAAGGTCATGGCAACATTTCTAAAAAATACGGCACTAAGAATCATACAACTTTTATTTAAAACATTTTTCTCAAAAATGCTCCATTTAAAATATTAACGGGCGTTGCTGAATTTTTTGTACACCCTGTACAAATTGTATTTTTTTAAGTTTTTTTTATATGCCGGGTTGAAACGAAACACGGGTGAGTTCTATAACTTCTTTATTTATGAAAATAAAAAATGTAGGATGTATTACAAAAAAAAATTATCATTTTCTAAAATGTTTTATATTATAAAAAAAATTGGGTGTTACATTTAAAAAAACTAAAATTGATATTGAAAAAATTTTAATGCCTAAAATGTGTTTTCTTGAACTATACAGCATAGTGAAATTTTAAATTTTTATTTTCATAAATAAAGAAGTTATTGAGGTGACCCGTGTTTCGTTTCCACCCGGTATATTTTTTTAAAATTGTTTCAATTGGAAAAATAAAAAATCTCCTGTACAGCACTTAAGTACGGCTTATATTTTTATAAAAAAACTTTTTTGTTCATATATTTACATTTATGTAGCCGTAATTTTGGAAAAACGAAAAACTTATAAAAATACAGGGTGTCCACAAAACTAGGGTCATCGTTGTAATATGAAAATAAAAATTTGATATTTTAGTATGTTATATGGCATAAGAAAAACCATTTATTGAACAAAAAAATTTTTCAATTTTACTTCCGGTTTTACTAGAAACGACATCGATTTTCTTATTTTAAATATAACATCCTATTTTTTGTAGTTGGTAAGTTCTACATAGGTTTGTGATAAAAAATAATTTTTCTGAACTTTCTAAAAAAATTTTGGATTTTTTTGATAATCTCTTAAATAATTTAAATTGGTAAAATAATAGTCGGTATATTTTTTTTTTCATTACCGAAATTTTTTTTTAAACATTTTGTTAAAAAAATTGGTTTAAATACTGAACACTCGTAAAAAAAATTAAATAAATGCTAATATTTTTATTGTATTTCAACTCACATCCAGTTTTGTACGTTTTACGAGTAGAAATTACGTTAGTGCATACAAAACGTTGAGAATAGCAGCCAAGGGGGGTAAAGGACGTTGGGGCCCGAGGGGGGCCGGATGTTCGTCGGGCCCTCGCCGCAGCAATTTTTCTCACACAGGTATTTATCTACACGTCAAGACCTCGACGTACAAAAGAAGCTCCATTCGTCATTACTCACCTCATTATTCGCTCATTTATTAAATTTGCTCGAAAGTATATCGAGTGACCCCTCAAATAAAATGGCGTAGGTAGCTGATTAATAATGTGTAATTAAAAAAGTCGTTAATAAAAGGGTGTTAATAAAAAATGCAAAAAGTAAAAAGCAATAAAATATTCAGTGATTTTGATCGACGTAGCGTATAAAATGTATCGCACATCAATAAAATAACTAATTTACAACACTCCCGTGTTTATTAGGCAACTATTTAAAATTGTAAAACGCTAAAACGATATTAAAATGTGATTAACTCTTGAATTATTCAGGAGTCGATATTAACATGTCGTGGATTTTTTGTGTTTTAGGGGATTTGTGAAGAAAGCACAAAGCGCAAAGTGACGTATTTATGCGATCCTCTTTTTTTGAATAATTCATGAGGAATTACTACAATAGATGGCGTTAATTTAAGTTGATTTAATTTGGCGAGCATGTTGTTTTAGGATAATTGCGAATCGTATCGCGGCTTGGCGTAATTACAGCCGGAGATTAACTCGGATTTGAATCTAATTCAGTTTCATACTTTTGTGTCGGGTTGGCTTATTTATAAACAAGTGCTGAAAGGGGCATGTGCAAGACGTAATCAAGCATTAAACGTGTATGTATGTTGTAGCAGTCTGTTTTTTATAATCGCTGGTCAATGCACTGCACTGCACTGCACTGAACACCTTGTATAAATTTCTAGTCGCATGCGATTGATCGTACGCGATTCAAGTAGTAATTTAAATTTGTATTATTAAGGTGAGTTTGAATAAAATATGAGGTATTGGATGTCAATTTGGTGTAAGTTTAGCATGTCCTGCATAAATTAGGAAGGCATTTAGAAAAGTAAGCTCGTTTTATATTTCATGGCCCACTTCGTCTTCCTTCATCATTTCCTCCTCAATTATTTGAAACTTAAAAGCTTTACAGGAATTGCTTTTAATTGTGAATTTTTTCTTAGTTGTTTAGTAAACTCCATTATTAGGTCCCTTGTGTTGTTTTTGCTCACGTGCTTCTTCATAATGCGAGCAAATCCGGGAAGAAATTATGAAAAATGATCCCGCAAGGAATACATTTAAAGTGCGACATGAATAATGAATAAAATTGTAGGTGCGCAAAAACCCGGGTGCTAATTACCAAACTCATCGACAATTAAATGCGTTTGCATAATTAACGACGATGAGAAGCAGCTTTTTATGGGTCGCGGAAAAAACAAATGAAATATTCAAATGAATGGAAGGAATTGCGAATTGCATTGTGTACAAATGAAACGAGTCGGATATTTTATGCATGTTTTAATAAAAGCGTCTAGTGTCACGTGCCTTTTCACCTTAAAACTAAATTGAAGGATAAAAATTGCAAATCAATCCGTCGAGACTTGATATGCTTCAACTTGATGACGTCATCACGTCAAAACGAAAGCAGGAAGAGGAGAAGAAAACTTTTTTCGCGGTTTGTAATAAAATATCTTTTGTGGCTTTTATCGTAAATTATAATTAAAAACGAATAAAAAAACTAATGTTAACAGCTTTTACTTTGTATTACTTACACATTTTTATAATAACGCCTTTGAATAATTAAAAAAAAGCACTCAAATACTTTTTTTATAGACCAGAGCCCCGATTCCTGAATCTTACTCAGTAAATGTCAACTTTATCTTTACGAAAGCGCATGCGTGAGATTTTGACGTAAGTGGCATGCGCTTCGAGAAAAAGGAATTTAGTGCAGTTAAATGGTGGTTTCAAATGTACCTGGTGGTTTATTTTTTACAGCAAATATTAAAAATCATCAAAAAAACACTAAAAACCATATTTTTTTTCGGTTTTTGGCTTATAACTTGGTAAATAAGCTTTTAACGTGAAAAGTGTTCCTGTATTAAAATAAAAAGGAGAAAATTTCCTACAATTCATGTTCCTATCAATTTTTTGTACGATATATGGTTTTCGTTTAAAAATGTGTTTTTTAATATTTTCCTAAAATGACTGATTTTTCAAAGCCTTTTTGAGCGTAAACCTTACATCGTACAAAAAAATGATTCAAACATAAATTGTAGGTAATTTTCCCGTCTTTATTTTAATAGTAGGTCATTTTTTGTGTAAATAGCTTACTTTGCAAGTTATAAGACAAAAACTAAAAAAACTTATGTTTTTTTGTGTTTTTTGATAATTCGTCATATTTGCCGAAAAAAATATCGTTCGACAACTTCAAAT
Organism: Stenus bimaculatus; assembly: GCA_963971135.1. Classification (NCBI taxonomy): domain Eukaryota; kingdom Metazoa; phylum Arthropoda; class Insecta; order Coleoptera; family Staphylinidae; genus Stenus; species Stenus bimaculatus. The sequence continues at coordinate 2,869,910 of OZ020183.1, forward strand.
TCGTGTTCAGCACCCCATAAAATATAAAGTGAACTACTAAAAAACAAATAAAACAGAAATTTTCACTTCAAGCCCTTTTTGAAAACTATTTTACTGGATAAATCGAGTCAAATAGTAGTTTGAAGTGGAAAATTCTAATGTAATTGTTTTCAATGGCTTACTTTATATTCTTTTAGGTGTTAAACACGAATATGAAATTGTTTAAAAAAATTTTTTTGAAACAAATATTAAAAATCATAAAAAAATAGTAAAAATCATATTTTTTTTCGGTTTTTGGCTTATAACTTAGTAAATAAGCTTTTTACGTAAAAAGTGTTCGTATATTAACATAAAGAGGAGAAAATTACCTACAATTCATGTTCTTATCATTTTTTCGTGCGACAAATGGTTTCCTCTTAAAAAATGAGTTTTTTATTTTTTTTTTCAAAATGACTAATTTTTCAAAGCCTTTTTGAACGTAAATATTACGTTGTACAAAAAAATGACGAAGACAAGAATTGTAGGTACTTTTCCCGTCTTTATTTTAATACTAGGTAATTTTTCGCGTAAATAGCCTATTTTACAAGTTATAAGTAAAAAACTAAAAAAAACTTGTGTTTTTTGATAATTCCTCATACTTCCCGAAAAAAATATCGTTGGACAACTTTAGATTCTTGTTCAGTACCCCATAAAATATAAAGTTAACTACTAAAAAACAAATTCACCAGAAATTTTTTCTTCAAGCCCTTTTTGAAAAACATTTTACTGGATTAATGGAGTCAAATAGTAGTTTGAAGTGGAAAATTCTAATGCAATTGTTTTCAATGGCTTACTTTATGTTCTTTTAGGTGTTAAACACGAATATGAAATTGTTTAAAAAAAATTTTTTGAAACAAATATTAAAAATCATAAAAAAATAGTAAAAATCATATTTTTTTTCGGTTTTTGGCTTATAACTTGGTAAATAAGCTTTTTACGTAAAAAGTCTTCCTGTATTAAAATAAAGAGGAGAAAATTACCTACAAGTCATGTTCTTATCATTTTTTCGTGCGACAAATGGTTTCCGCTTAAAAAATGAGTTTTTTATTTTTTTTTCAAAATGACTAATTTTTCAAAGCCTTTTTGAGCGTCAATCTTACGTTGTACAAAAAAATAACGAAGACAAGAATTGAAGGTAATTTTCCTGTCTTTATTCTAATATAGGATAATTTTTTGCTTCAATAGCCTATTTTGCAAGTTATAAGTCAAAAACTAAAAAAACTTGTGTTTTTTAGTGTTTTTTGATAATTCCTCATACTTTCCGAAAAAAATATCGTTGCACAACTTTAGATTCTTGTTCAGTGCCCCATAAATATAAAATTAACTACTCAAAAATAAATTCACCAGAAATTTTTTCTTCAAGCTCTTTTTGAAAACAATTTTACTGGATTAATCGAGTCAAATAGTAGTTTGAAGTGAAAAATTTTGCTGTAATTGTTTTCAATGGCTTACTTTATGTTCTTTTTGGTGTTAAACATGAATATGAAATTTTTTTTAAACAAATATTAAAAATCATAAAAAAAATAGTAAATATCATATTTTTTTTCGGTTTTTGGCTTATAACTTGGTAAATAAGCCTTTTACGTAAAAAGTGTACCAAAATTAAAATAATGAGGAGAAAATTACTTACAATTCATATTCCTACCAATTTTTTGTACAACATGTATTTTTCGTTTAAAAAAATGTTTTTTAATATTTTCCTAAAATGACTGATTTTTTAAAGTCTTTTTGAGCGTAAACCTTACGTCATACAAAAAAATTATTAATACATAAATTGTAGGTAATTTTCCCGTCTTTATTTTAATATCAGATCATTTTTTGCGTAAATAGCTTACTTTGCAAGTTATAAGACAAAAACTAAAAAAACTTATGTTTTTTAGTGTTTTTTTGAGAAGTTCTCATATTTGCCGAAAAAAATATCGTTCGACAACTTTAGATTCTTGTTCAGTACCCCATAAAGACTAAAGTTAACTACTAAAAAAACAGATTCACCAGAAATTTTTTCTTCAAGCTCTTTTTGAAAACCATTTTACTGGATTAATCGAGTCAAATAGTAGTTTGAAGTGGAAAATTTTCCTGTAATTGTTTTCAATGGCTTATTTTATGTTCTTTTAGGTGTTAAACACGAATATGAAGTTGTTTTAAAAAAATTTGTTTTCGACAAATATTAAAAATCATCAGAAAATAGTAAAAATCATATTTTTTTTTCAGTTTTTGGCGTATAACTTGGTAAATAAGCCTTTTACGTAAAAAGTATTCCTATATTAAAATAAAGAGGAGAAAATTAGCTACAATTCATGTTCCTATAAATTTTTTGTACGACATGTATTTTTCGTTTAAAAATGTGTTTTTTAATATTTTCCCGAAATGACTGATTTTTCAAAGCCTTTTTGAGCGCAAACCTTACGTTGTACAAAAAAATGACGAAGACAAGAATTGTAGGTAATTTTCCCGTCTTTATTTTAATATAGGGTAGTTTTTTACGTAAATAGCTTACTTTGCAAGTTATAAGACAAAAACGAAAAAAACTGTGTTTTTTTTGATAATTTCTCATATTTGTCGAAAAAATATTGTTCAAAAACTTGAGATTCCTGTTGAGCACTCTAAAAAACATAAAGTTAAAATAAATTACGACCGTTGCCTCACGGCTAATGTCGTAATTCGGCGTATTTTTGTGTTTTGATGGAAATTAAAATTTTAAATGTTAGTTTTTTGTTATATTGGAGTTATTTTGGGGTGTGAAAAGTGGATTTAAGTAAAGGTACATAACATTTGAAAAGGTCTTTAACTTTGGATCGATGTAGGAAAATGGTACGGGGACGCGTGCCGGGTATTAGAACGTGCACGTCGTGCACTAATGGCCACAGCTTGATAAATTCATAAAGAAGGCTCGACCAACTCTCAAATATTAAAAGAGATTCGATCAATCAGGACGAATAATGAACAACGAGAATACACACAACAATAGCCTCCTTAAATTTAACCATCTAACTTATTCAAAGCCTCACGCAACACCCCTTTTTTAAAGAACCTACTTTATTTCAATTGAAACGTTTTATTGCGGTGATTATGGAGCTTTTTACGATTAAATTGCTGTTTTATCGTCCGAATTAAAAGTGTAAATGTTTAAGCTTTTCGAGTTTCGACCTCGTTAGTAGTGCCCTACACTTAATCTTCTTAACTAGAAAATTGCAACAAGTTTCGAATAGCATCCCTGGTTTTATAATTTCAAATAATTATTTTTTTAAAGGGTAATGTAGTTATTTGACGACTTGAAGTAGCATTTTAATGAATTTAGATGAGAAAGGGGTAAATTTATGGCCGAAATTTGAGTTGAAATCGTAGACATAAAATTTAAGGCGCCATAAACGTGCGCTATTTCAATTTACACGTGGACAAATCCAAAAAAACGTACGTGCACGTCGTTAAAAATAATTCGTTTTAGTAATAAATTTTTATTCGTAATGTGAAAACTATTTTTTTATTAATCACTTGTAGTTACTAAAAAATAAAAAAATATAACATGACATTAAGAAATAAATTCTCTACAAGGCACGCATTTTAATTTTGATTTTAATAAAAGTTGGCCTATTTATCTAATCGTACAAAGTTATAGTAATATCGCGTAAAAAATAATTTTTTTTATAAAACTAACAAAAATATTGTTTTTTTTTTTTATAAAATAATTTTAAAGTAAAAATGGTGTATTTATTGATTTAAAAAAGGGAAAATGGTCCCTCAGGGCGCGCTAAATTTGGGGCCTTAAACCACCTGTCGCCTTTGAGAGCCTGGTCATTATTTTTGGGGAAAAAAGGAGCGGGCGCAAAAAGTTTTCATCAAAAATCGGGCGTCTGTCGCAAACGACGCTAGCGGGGGGCGTGGCTTGGCGTCGCGGCGCACCCGAAAACGCCGCCGCGATTTATCGAGCAATTTCGGCGCACTAATGCAAACTTAATTGCAGACACCGCGACGCTCTTGTTTTTATTTAATTTTTCTTATTTACTGCCAAAAAAAGTGATGAATTATTTTTGTTTCCACTTTTTGATTAATCACACGTACAAAAATATAAATAAATATTTAAATCACTCGTAATTAACGTGGTTTTAAATCTCGGGATTAATTGCTTAAAAGCAAATAAAAGGTTTTAATTAAAGTAGAAAAAAAAACGTGCGCGAATTAATTAAAATTATTTAAAAACTCCACTGAATATACTCTATTTTAAATGTTGTTATTAAACAATAATTAAACGCGACGTTTACATATTTTATTTTAATTTTAATTAAATTTAATTTACATGAATTTAATTACTTTTAATTATTTTCATTTTACTTGAAATATGTGAGATTTTTTTTTGGTAATTTGCAAGTGTTAAATAATATCGAATTTGTGTTATTTTGGGGGCGGCTGGCGAAAAGAGGTGATTGCATGTGGGAATTATGCGTGTGCCGGCTGAAAATGGTATTATTAAATGAGGGCTGTCGAGATTATGAGCGAGATAACGAGAAAAATGGCCGAGACACGTGAATTTCCACTGGAACGAAATTGTTTTTAAGCTCCAACGGACTCGAACCGCCACCACAAAGCCGCCTCTCATCACTCTTTTTCATCACACAAAAATAATTCAATAATTACTCACTGTTTATTCTTTTAATTAAACCATTAGTAAAAAAACTTTTCTGATACACCCTGTATCATCAATTTTCTCCCACCACAAGGACCTTTATCGGCATACAACGTTGTAATAAGAGTAAGGATTAAAACATGGTGCAGCGCCGACTCGACTATTCAAGCATCATACTTTAAAGTTACGCTCATTACTCACTAACTGTGTAATATTGAAATATTTCAATATTTGAGGCTGTATTATTGTTAGTCTCTTTATTTTAGTCTGAAATGATGTGTCGCATGGATAACAAATTTTCAAAAATAGACATTCACGTTTTAAAAAATTAGATTTTTTTAAAATTAAATTATAAGATTACCATGACTTGTGACATATCATTTCGAAAAATTTGTGTTCACTAATGATGAATTTGCATTTCTTGATTTAATTTTTCCATCTATCGATATAAAAAATGGGAAAATATAAAACAAATGAATCTTAGAGGTTGTATTATTGTTTGTCTCTTTATTTTAGTGTGAAATGATGTGTCGCATGACTAATGAATTTTCAAAAATAAATATTCACATTTCAAAAAATTATACTTTTTTGAAAATTAATTTAAAAGATAACCACTGCTTGCGACATATCGTTTCGAAAAATTTGTGTTCACTAATGACGAATCTGCATTTCTTGATTTAATTTTTCCATCTATCAATATAAAAAATGGGAAATATGATATAATTGAATGTTTGAGGTTGTATTATTGTTTGTCTCTTTATTTTAGTGTGAAATGATGTGTCGCATGACTAATGAATTTTCTAAAATAAATATTCACATTTCAAAAAATTATACTTTTTTGAAAATTAAGTTAAAAGATAACCACGGCTTGCGACATATCGTTTCGAAAAATTTGTGTTCACTAATGACGAATCTACATTTCTTGATTTAATTTTTCCATCTATTAATATAAAAAATGGGAAATATGATATAAATGAATGTTTGAGGTTGTATTATTGTTTGTCTCTTTATTTTAGTGTGAAATGATGTGTCGCATGACTAATGAATTTTCTAAAATAAATATTCACATTTCAAAAAATTATACTTTTTTGAAAATTAATTTAAAAGATAACCATGACTTGTGACACATCATTTCGAAAAACTTGTGTTTACTAATGATGAATCTGCATTTGTTGATTTAATTTTTCCATCTATCAATATAAAAAAATGGGAAAATATGAAATAAATGAATGTTTGAGGTTGTATTATTCTTTGTCTCTTTCTTTTAGTGTGAAATGATGTGTCGCATGACTAATGAATTTTCAAAAATAAATATTCACATTTCAAAAAATTATACTTTTTTGTAAATTAATTTAAAAGATAACCACGGCTTGCGACATATCGTTTCGAAAAACTTGTGTTCACTAATGATGAATTTGCATTTCTTGATTTAATTTTTCCATCTATCAATATAAAAAATGAAAAAATATAAAATAAATGAATGTTTAAGGTTGTATTATTGTTTGTCTCTTTATTTTATCGTGAAATGATGTGTCGCATAATTAACAAATTTTCAATAATAAAAATTCGCATTTCAAAAAAATATATTTTTTTATTAAATTATTTTAAAAGATAATCATAACTTGTGAAATATCGTCTCTAAAAATTTTCGTCTTTTAATAATGAATCCGCATTCTTTGATTTGATTTTCCACCTACTAACATAAGAAAATGAAAAAAATATAAAATAAATGAATATTTGAGGGTGTATTATTGTTTGTCTCATTATTTTAGTCTGAAATGATGTGTCGCATGATTATCAAATTTTCAAAAATAAAGAGTCATGTTTTATAAAATTATATTTTTTTGAAAATCAATTTAAAAGATAACCAACACTTGTGACACATCATTTTGAAAAACTTGTATTCACTAATGATGAATCTGCATTTGTTGATTTAATTTTACATGTACTAACATAAAAAAATGAAAAAATATATAATAAATGAATATTTAAGGTTGTATTATTATTTATCTCATTATTTTAGTCTGAAATGATGTGTCGCATGACCAATGAATTTTCAAAAATAAATATTCACATTTCACAAAATTATACTTTTTTGAAAATTAATTTAGAAGATAGCCACGGCTTGCGACATATCATTTCGAAAATCTTGTGTTCTTTAATGCTGAATCTGCATTTGTTAATTTAATTTTGCATACACCGGCATACACCAGATAAATGTCCAATAAATTTATATTTGAGGCTGTATTATTGTTTGTCTCTTTATTTTAGTCTGAAATGATGTGTCGCATGATTAACAAATTTTCAATTATAATAATCATGGCTTGTGACATATCGTTTCGAATAATTTGAAATATCTAATGAAGAATCTGAAGTCGTTGGTTTAATTTTGCTTTTACCAACATAAAAAATGGAAAAATATAGAATAAATGAGAATATTTGAAGTTATATTATTGTTATGATTATATTATGATTAAGGTTTAAAACATGGTGCAACACCGACTTAAGTAGCGACTACTGCACGCATAAGAACCAATTTGTTTTACTGCTTGAGTGGGTGCTGCACTATGTTTTAACCCTAACGCGACATTTTCAAAATTAAAATGTATACAGGAATCTCTTGTTAAATGTGGGGCAGGAGAGTAGCAAATATTTTGGGTGTAATTTTTGTGGTTTTATTTTGAAACGAATCGAAGGCTCGCTTCGAAAACCGCCTCAAATATTCATTGCTCGCCCACCCGGGGGTCTATTACCTACTACTACCTTCAACATCGTCCTCTTAAATTTTTTACGACCCCCACGGTGCCCTTAAATCCTCTTTCTCGATGAAAAACGCACCAAACATTTTATTTTGCTTTAATTAAAAGCAATTTAAAATGCTAAATATTATTTTAATTTCAAAGCTTTTTGTTAGAACAGTTGCAATTTAAAAGCGCAAGGTAAACACCGATTGACGTTCCAATTATAAACGTAAAACAAAACTGAAACGCTCAGTTAAACCCAAATAAATTGCCTTTACAAGTACGAAATTAATTTCAATTAAAAACTATTTTTTTTATAAATCGCTTAAAACTATTAAAAAATATACCACGACATTAAAAATTAAATTTACTACAAAATAAGCGTTTTAATTTGGGTTTTTATAAAAGTTGGTGTATTCGTGTCGTTGTTTAAAGTAGCGCGAAAAATATAATTATTATTTTTGGGCAAGAATTTAGATGAATAAAATAAAAAATTAAATGTGGGGCTTCATAAAAAATATAATCGTCGTTTTTATGATATATTTTGAAATAAGCTTGCGTGTGAATTGTTGTTTTTAAATTAAAACCTTGTTATTGTTTGAGCGATTCGATTTAATTTTTGTAAATCCGAGTATTATATAATTCTTTCATTCTGGCGTTTTCCTTTATTTCGTAAATTAATCCCGAGGCGCGCTTTTCATTAGGAAAATTGCGGTTTTTCTTTGAGCAAAACGTGATTCTCAGCGGGCACTCTCAGATATTATTTTATTACACTTTTCACACTCATCCCAGTAATGTGCAAGTTGGAATTCGGCGAAAGTGCAGAGATGTAAAATACACGAATACGAGTTAATATTTTATTTTTGCAACATTTTCCACCGCAAATTCAACGAAGGATGAGTCGCGAGAGGCGCTTTTAAATTGATATTTACTCAAACGAAAAAATTGTTAGATTTATGTTTTCTTCCCACGACAAAAAATCTTGTTCTATTTGATGAATCACTTTACCTGGAATTTAATTGAGATTACAAAAATGATGGCAGACTATCAAAAAGCGATCCTTAAAATTTGCCCCCAGGACAACCAACATCACCAGCATAAAAGACACCATTGTTCTCAACTGACTTGAAAAAAATCACGAACGCTGCATTTTTCTAGCGATTGACAGCTCCTTGTCTCCGCAGTCTATGAAAAAGACACTTGCCATTTTTGATGAAGTTGTAATTTTTCTTAAAAGTGAGATGTAAGAAAATTATTACGTAAGACTTGGAGTGAAAAGCAAAACGATGGCGACGGTGGAATTCATGTAATTAAGCAGTGATTCACTTAAGTGGCATTTAAGGTATGGAGCTGAATAAAAAACGAGGAAACCAGGCGTGAATTTTGTTGGTTTGAGAAATTATAACAATTTTCATTCGATTCTAATGTACAATTACACTGCATTTTCACGTGTGGCCTTCTCAGGTCAACTACAGTTATTTATTATGTACTTTCTTTAATTGTAAAAAAAATTATTAATAAAATTATACAGGGTCCACCACATCTACCAACATAAAAAAATTGAAAAATATAGAATAAATAAATATTTGAGGTTGTATTATTGTTTGTCTTTTTATTTTAGCCTGAAATGATGTGTCGCATGGTTAACAAATTTTTAAAAATAAACATTCAAGTTTCAAAAAATTAGAATTTTTTGAAACTTAATTTATAAGATAATCATATCTTGTGACATATCGTTTCGAAAAACTTGTGCTATTTAATGATGAAAATGCACTCTTTGATTTAATTTTGCACTTATTAACGTAAAAAAATATAAAAATATAAAATAAATGAATATTTGAGGCTATATTATTGTTTATCTCTTTATTTTAGTCTGAAATGATGTGTCGCATGATTCATATATTTTGAAAAATAAATATTCACATTTCAAGGAATTAATATTTTTTTGAAAATTAATTTGAAAAATAACCATAACTTATGACATATCATTTCGAAAAACTTGTGTTCACTAATGATGAATCTGCATTCTTTGATTTAATTTTGCATGTACCAACATAAAAAAATGGAAAAATAAAAAATAAATGAATATTTGAGGTTGTATTATTGTTTGTTTCTTTATTTTAGTCTGAAATGTGTCGCATGGTTAACAAATTTTCAAAAATAGACATTCACGTTTTAAAAAATTAGATTTTTTTAAAATTAAATTATAAGATTACCATGACTTGTGACATATCATTTCGAAAAATTTGTGTTCACTAATGATGAATCTGGATTCTTTGATTTAATTTTGCATGTACCAACATAAAAATGGAAAAATATAAAAGAAATGAATAATTTTTTTAAATAAAAAAACTTGTTATTATTTTCTTTTAGTCCAACTTTATTGTTTATACGTTTTGTATAAATTAAATTAAAAATAAATTAAAATAATAACGAGTTTTCCTTTAATCTATTGAATAATTTTTTAATTACATAAACCGAAAATTCTAATAAAAAATAAATTAATAATAAAATTATACAGGGTCCACCAGAAGTCTTGCAACAAAAACCTTTCAATGTCAAAACGCTTTTAAATAATGAAGTGAAAATCAAGTGAATTGTATTTAACAAAATACATTTTTATTATATTTACAAATTTTTTGTAAATATTTTTTTACGAATGACAATAAATAATGTAAATATAAGTATCAATAAAGTTAAGAAATATATAAAATCTTCTTAATAAAATTTCCACAAAGGTTGCTCCACGTTATCCAGGTATCTAAAACCATTGTAGGGATCCGATTTGTACCAGAAGTACGCATTTTGAATCGTTTAAAGCTTGGGTTCACTAATTTCTCCGTAGAAGGTTGCATCCTAGAGCTGCTCAAAGTGCCTAATCATAACATAGAGGCTTTCTTACGATCAACGACACAAACTTCGTCACTCTAAATACATTTCTTTATTGATTTTTCCGAAGAAATTCGCATTCTAAAGCTGCTCCAGGTCGTTCAAGTGGCCACTCTTAATATAGAGGCCTTCCTGCGTATAACGGAACAAACTAGGTCACTGTAAATGGATTCCTTTAATGACTTCTCCGAAGATGTTTGCATCCTAGGATTGCTCCAGGTCTTCCAGGTGCTCAATCCTAACATAAAGCTGTTCCTGGAACCAACGGTACAAACTACATCACTCTAGGTGAATTTCTAAATTGACTTCTCCGAAGAAGTTTGTCTTCTAAAGCTACTCCAGGTCTTCCAGGTGTCTAATCGCATTTTATTAAAACCTACTATCGTCATTCTACGAGCATTCTTATAATGAGACTCCAATCAACTAGTAGGTTTGGTGCAAGAATTTTGGTGGACCCTGTATAATATTTATGTAGTTTATTTTTTGGGGTGATTTTTTTTTGTTTCTAAAGGCAAGTATGTAATTTTTGTTTTAAATATTTAAGAAAGGTAGCGAGTTGTTTTTGTAAGAAATTAATGAGCGCGTTAAAAATTAATAGAACAAAATGGGGGAAAACCACACGAATTTTCCGCGTCACGCCATTAAAGCCGGAAAATAAATTAATTGCGTTTTTTCGATAGCATTCGACGGCTTATATTAAAGTGGATAATGCGATAATAAAAATGAGAGGTTTGTTTATTTATTAAGAGCGGGGTGGTTGTAATTAATATACAGGGTGCGGAATAAATTACGCAACGCATGTAAATTCGGGTGATAAAATTGTTATACGTCTCGCTGGTTAGACACGAGAGTGACTCGTCGCTCTTCTTTTTTTTTATTTTTAGCCGCCACGCGCTTTTTATGCAAATCGGTGGGGGGTAGCGATAAAGATATAAAAGGGGGTGGGCCGGACGTGCATATGGAAAAGCGAGCGTCGGCGTCGCGACGCGCGGACGTGGATCCATTTGGGAACCGCGCGCGCCCCTATTTTTGCATATTCCACCTATAAATAACCACCTCGAACCCGGCGATGCTTTTAATTAAGGTGCAAGCCAGGATATTGCACAAGGGCGAATCCCGATGCAAAAAATTAAATATTAAAATCTTTTTTATTAAAAAAAAATTCAAACTCATTTCATAACCACCTTAAATTTTATTTAAATTTTAATAAAAATACTCAACATCATTAAAGTTGTGTGACGATTAGTTTTATTCAACCGAATATATTTTCGAGAAGCAAAAACATACAATAACAACATGAGTAGTGAAGATTTACCGGTTCTGGATCATCCACATTTCCCCCATAAAGTGTTACATGGGGGGCGGAGCTTCCAAATTGTGGATTGTAGATGATCCAGAACCAATAAATCTCCTCTACTAACATAATTTATGACGTATGTAAATTAAATGCCACATTACAAAATTATTTTTTAAATTTTTTTAATTTAATCTTAAATACGTCACGTCATGATTTCAAGTCTTATAGTTCAGCAATGGTGATGGTTTTTCCTTCTTGGTTTCGTCCACTTCAAATTTCAATAAACAAATTTGGCAGATGACAGCTGTCAAGTATTTTTTAATTTGCTTTCATTTTGATTAAAATAAGGGCTTAAATTACGATTGTTACAGAAACTATGCAACCAAACATACACTGTAGTGATTTTAGACTTGCTAGGTTGGTACACCTGTTGACATTTATTCATATTTAAATCTGCTCTGTCATTTTAATCAAAGTATTTTTGAGGAATTTTTGTATGGGTATTTACTAACATAGTAATATTCATTTTTGAAGACCCTGTACAAGCCATACTACTCCTACAGTTTTTACTGTAGCGACATTCGTTTGACAACTGTCACCAAATTACAGAGCTTTGTGACGGAAATTTCATAAAATTTAATTGATTTTTAAGGTAGGTACCTAAAAATTTTTTTTTTTTAATTTCTTAAGTGTTAACATTTTTTTGGGGTTTATAGAGGAATTTTATCCATTTTCTATTATATTTCATTTGCGGGGTTGATTTTAAAAAAATTCAACAAATTTTTTTTTATGGAAACTGGTTTTTATTTTTTTTTCTCGAAAACTATACATGTTAGCGGTTTCAAAATTTTACCAAAGGTATACACCATGGATAGACACATTTAAAAAAATATTTGGTTAAAATTGGTTCATTAGTGTTTTTGGAAAAAAATCGCAAATTTTCACAAAATTTTGGTACAAATACGGCTCTGGACGGCTCAATTTTGAACCATTTTTTTTTATTTTTTGCGAATATTTATCGAGGAGGAGACTAGGCGAAATTTTAGCTATAAAACATCCCAGTGGTATTAATAGTTTTGAAAATATTAATTATTTTGTGAAAAATTAAAAATTTAAGAGCGTATTTTAACTACATTTTCAGTCATAACTTGAAAATGAAAAGAGATAGCAAAGTGATTCTTTTTTTGTCGTAAAGTAGATCTTGAGAGCTTTTAGGGAAGCTGTAATTAGCGGGGGTGAAATGAAATTTGAGGGATTAAAACGCGTCAAAATTGCGACTTTTTTAAAAGCGACTTTAAAAAAATGATTTTTTCGTTGTTTTTTCGAAATTTAAAAAAAGCTATACGTGAGGGATTTTGGTTCGGGGTGTACATTCTAATAAGTTTTTAAAATTGAAAATCGGTTAAAAAATAACCCGACGAGAGCCACTCACCCCTAATTTGAAAATTTCGACTTTATTTGGGAATAATTTCTGAACCGCTTCGAAAATAAAAAATCTCTATGCGTTACCGGATGCACAAATTATTCTTTTATAAGATTTTGTAGAAAAATTTAATGACTTTTGTAAATTGTGGGCCCCACTATCACAAACAACTTACCACGTCATGTCCGATTTTTTTTAACAATTTACGTTTGATTTTTTTCTAAAGCCCTACGATAAAAATTTAAAAGCGTTGATTTTTTTCCTTATATTTATTAACGTAATAAGCAAAATAAAAATTATTCGGTTATTATAGTTCACCTACATAAAAAGTTACGAATTTTTAAAATCGACGTCGAAAAAGTACGGATAACGCGATGTCAAAAGTATGGAAAAAAATAAGAATACAAAAAAGCACCTGTTAAATGTTTAAATTCAATAGGTGGTATGGGCATTACAAATAAAAAAAACGAATTTTTTTTTCAACATCTCCATCTTCATATACAGAGGGTTGCACAAAAAACGGCCAACGATGTAGCTTCGTTATTTATTATCGGATTTTAATAAGTGATATGTCGAATTAAATGGTTTGAAGAATACTACTATTAGATAATAATACATTAATTTTATTTTTGAAAACAACAGAGGAGGAGGGGGCAACTTTTCTTTTTCAAATGGCAACATATTTTTTTCAAATGAGAAAAATCATTAACAAAAATAACCTAAACCAATTATACCAATAATTTTTTTTTAATTAATTTAAAACATTTTTTTTCTTATTTTTTTAATTTTTTTTATTATTAATTTTTTTAAAAATTTTATTCAATTTTTTTTTGTTTTTGAGTTGTCAGTTTTTTCTTTTTTTAAATTTTGTTTTTTAAATTATTTTTAATAATTTAAAAAATTAATAATAAATTATAAAAATAAAATACTGAAAACTCAAAAAAACAATTGAATTAAATTTAAAAAAAATTAATAATAATAAAAAAACTAAAAAAATAATTTTTTTTTAAAACTCTATGAAGCTGCGATTTTTCAAAGTTGAGATTTTTTTTCAGAGTGTTTAAAAAACGTTTTAAAGCAAGCAGCATTCGTTTCTTTGTTTGTTTTTGTTTGACAGAGCAAAAGTAAACATGATTAAGTAAATTACGAAAGATTTACGTTCTTCTGGCGTTGCGTGTTTTCAGATCAAAAAGGCTTTAGGCCATCTGCTTCTTTCATTATCAACGCACTAAAAAACCAGACGTGCGTTTTTACTATTTTCCTGTAATTAAAGCATTTTTTTTATAAATTCAAGAGATTGATTTGAGTTGAAAAGTTTGTAAAATATGAGTGCGGCTTTAGTTGAAATAGTTGAACGTTTAAAGCGGTATGGAGTTGAAAAAAAAGGTGATATTTAAAAGAGGTTGAGTAATTATAGTAATTTATTGTTGAAGCCTACTCAGAAGCTTACAAAACCAGGACGTAATTACACAAACACGTAGATAAGACCTTTTCTAAGAATAAAGAAGTCGTACCGTTATCCGCCATTATTCTCATAAAATTTCAATTTAACAACACAAAATCTTATCACCCTTTTTTTTAACGCAACCCACCGATAACATAAATTAATGCATTTTCAAAAAAATCATTAAATAAAATATAGGTCACTTTTGTGATAAGTGATAAGGAAGAAATTACAATGGTCGCATTTGTGCAAATATAAAAATCGCCAGGGGTTCACAACTGTTCATAACGCATTTTCGCTCTTTTCCAACAAACAACAAAAGAAATAAGAAATAAGGAAGTAATTCCAGCACAAGATTTTAATTTGTTTATTGTGTTTATTTTAAGTACCTACCTACAACATAAAAGACTCAATTTAATTTTAAATTCTTCGAGTCGAGTATAAGGAACGAATTTTTATAGTGGTATTGAACTGGTGAGGACAAAAAAAAGTGGATTCTCTCGAGAGACGTTGATGGCATTTTCAGGATGCCATCGAAGGTCTTTGACGTCAAAGAAGAAGGGCCGTAAAACGGACCTAATCAAACTCGCAACAAAAATAATTGGAAAAAAAAGGTCGACCCCAAAATTATTAATACATTTTTTATTAGGTTCGCGCACAAAAAAAGCGATTACTAATTCAAAAGCGCGTTGGGCCTTAAAATTGACTCGATTTAATTTTAATTAAGCGCCTACAATTAATCATCCCACCTCAAAACTTTTTTACTTTCGACCTAATTTTAATCCGCGACCTTCCCAAACCGCCACTTTGTTTCTTTCTTTCCATCTTGCGACCTTTTACCCCTTCAAACAACACCCACAGGATGCCCAAAGTGAAAATTAATGTCATGCGGCTTTTAGGACACAAACGGACTCTTAAACTTATTTTTTGAATAATTTAAATATCCCGATTTTAAGTGGTTTTTGTTTGTTTTTTTTTCAGAAGATCTTCAAGCACCACGATTCACAACGTCTTCCACAACAAACAGTATTAGTCGACTGGGGACGATCAAAATTATGCAATGTCAAGCTTTCGGTAAGTTTTCACCTTATTTTTTTAAATACAGGGTGTTTGAAAATTTAAAAAAAATTATTGCGAATTTCGATTACTACAGGTGGCGTTGTTTTGACATAAATTTTGTAACAAAATAGAGGAAGACGAGTAAAGGCCAAATTTTAAATTAATATCTCTTATAATATTTATTTAATTTACAAAAAAATATTTTTTTTTTGAAAATTTTTTAAGTGGTATAACTTTTTAAGGAAGCATTTCCGGACAATACTTTATAAATCAAAAATGTTTAGTTTCACTTCCTCCATCACCACAAAAAATTTAACACAGTTATTCAGGGACACCCTGTAGATTATACCCTAATCTTTAATTTAAACTCAAAAATTTTGTTATAATTTTATCGAAACTAAACAGTTTTTAATCAAGTTTTTAGAATTTTCTATACACCAAAAATGAGTATTTTTATAATCAATTTTCAAAAAAGTTCCTATGAGAAATATATTACATAACCAAGTCTATTTTATAAGTCTAACTTCAGTTAAAGTATCATTTTTGGGCGCTGTAATGTTTTTATCAAAAAAAAAATCATTGCCTCCCTACAATTTTACTGTAGATCCGCCACTGTTACCATACAGGGTGTTTCGGAAGAAGAGCAGAGTTTTCATGACACTCTACATGTTTACAATTTTTTTTTGTTCACATGTTCAATCCTGAGATTTTTGGAACGCCCTGTATGTTATGAAAAATATCAAACATAATTTTGAAGATAAAGTTTTGAAAGTGGAGCAGCAATTTAAGTAATTGCATTGTATGATTAAATAATATCAATTATAATTATTTAAGTATGTAAAATGACAGGCGGGAAAGTGGGCGGGGCGTGTTTTCGTTTTAATTGGATTAATCTGGGTTTAAGGCAGGGGGGTGACATTGTAAGGTGTAAGGGGGTTAACTATAATTTAAATAAACAATACCACAGGCTCCCTCAACGTCGCGACGCCTGCTTGAGCGACACATGCGGCGTCCTATTTATTACCTCCTGCGATAATTTCAAATTTGACGAGCACTGAACACCTCCGGCAAACGCCTTCATAACATAAACATACCCAAATATCATAAATATTGATTATACGGTGAATTCAATTAAAATTCTTACCGAAATTAGGCAACCAAATGTACTGCCTAGTCATTTTTAGGGATTTTAGTGTGACTAGGTTTGTATTGCCGATTTATAAATTTAAAAATAGGCAACCGCTGTTACGATGACGTCACTAAAGGACTTGTTTCACTGTAGCCAACTATAAGTTTTTTTTTTAATATACAAGGTGTCCCATTTGACGTTGGACTGTATAGGTATCTTTGTTATTATTGGAGATAGAAAGTCGAGATTTTTTCGAATATTAATAATTCATTTACAAAAAATTTGAATATCGCATCATTCCAACGCCATCTTGAAAAAACAAAAAAATGTGATTTTTAAAATATGGCTATAACTTCCTTATTTTCGGTGGTACCAAAAAAATTTTTTGACATAATACAGACAATTTTTTGTGTACAATGCAGTAAAACAAATGAATATTTTTTTTCACTAACGGATTCACCGGAAATGAACCAAACTTATTTTTTTCTTATGGCAGCCATATTGGATTTACACATATTCGGAATCAGTATTTTTTCTGAGTAATTTGGTATATCATATGTCATATTTAAAAAAAAAATAAAATTATTAAATTTTACAAACTAACATTGGATGATGTAAATTGTCAATAACATAAATGTAACTATTTAAAATATTAAATGTAAAACAAATATGTATTGACAGTTTACATTTATTCAAGGCCATTTTTGGTTAGTAAAATAAAATTATTTCTATTTTTCTTAAAATATTACATATGATATATCAAATTACTCAGAAAAATACACTAATTCCGAATATGTATAAATCCAATATGGCTGCCATAAGAAAAAAATAAGTTTGGTTCATTTCCGGTCAATCCGTTGGCGAAAAAAAAATTTCATTTATTTTACTGGATTGTACCCAAAAAATTGTCTGTATTAAGTCAAAAAATTTTTTTGGTACCCCCGAAAATAACGAAGTTATAGCCATATTTTGAAAATCGCATTTTTTTGTTTTTTCAAGATAGCATTGGAACGATGCGATATTCAAATTTTTTGTAAATGAATTATTAATAAACTACTTTGTCCATTTAACCGACTTTCTATCTCCAATAATAACAAAGACACCCATACAGTCCAACGTCAAATGGGACACCCAGTATACTTTTTTTGACGATCCGATACTTTGTACAATTATTATAGGAATTACCTAATACCGGGTGGAAATTTGGATAATATTAGTGGAAGACACCGTGTATGTGGCGCTTATTATTTTCTCCTGTTAGTTTTTAGTTTAAAAAAAAATGTTTTTCTTCTGTGTTTTAATTGCAAGGGCGCCCTGCTTTGATTATTATTAAAAGCGAAAAAAGCGGCTCCTTTGTTTAGAGGGTTGGAGGCGCATGAAAGATTAATAATTCCGGTGGTGTTTTGGGTAAAACTTGTAGAATCGGTTATTAAAATAACGTCCTAAATTTATCGATCCTTCAGGACTCAGGTGGTGGTTTTTAAAAGCTTAAAAGCTCTTGAAAACTCGCATACAGTGTGATGCGTTATTAATTTTGATGATTTGTGTTAGTACGGTTGAACCGAAACAATTTCCTAGATTTAAATCGTTAAATCTGCAGGAATATAGGAACAATGTTGAGGTTCATTCCTGGAAAGGACCTGGAACAGCTCTTACAGCCCGTTACGCCGCTCTGCAATTTATTATTGCATTATTATCCGATATTTCATTGGATTGCGGCTTCGAGTTGCCGGATTCTGCAGGAATACCTTGCACGCGGTATTTAATTTATCCAAAATTACAAATTTCACAATAAAATCCACTCCAATAAAAAATTATTCCTTCCTTTTACTCGCCTGACAAGTTTTAAGAACGCAAAAAACGACTTTTGCAAACAAAAAGTGGAAAAGTTTTTAAGGAATTAATTGCACCGTGTTTTAATGTTGATGCAACTGGAAATATCAGCTTCATTATACTTCAGGAAATGTTTAATTCGTTCAAGTAATTCACCGCAGCCATTTTCTTGCACTTCAATAATTTTAAACAGGACCACATTTGGAATCATCACTGGTTTTGACATGATTTCAAATTAATTATAAATAACATTTTTTTTTTAAATTTAAATTACATTGACATACATACAGTGCGGACATAAAGAAAATACCCCCCCCCCTGGTAACTTTTGAACGGTTACGTTTTCGATTCTTAAAATTTGTCCACTAAAGTATTTAATTACGAACTTTCTAATAAAGGTATTTTTGATTTTGTAGAACACCCAGTATATTTTTGCATTTTCGTGTTCTCCATAAAAATACCATTAAATTGACCTATCGTAGTGTGCTCTACTGTTAATACTTTCGGAATTACGCCCATTTGAAAATCACATTTTTATGCAACTTCATTTACACCGGAAGTTGGAGCCAACTGCCCCAACTTCCTTATTTTAAATGATTTTCTTTTGCAATTAAGTTAATAACATTAAATTTAAACAAAATTATGTTTAACCTTAAGTTCGTTAATTTTCCACTTCCGGTGTAAATAAAGTTGCATAAAAATGCGATTTTTCGAATGGGCGTAATTCCGAAAGTATTAATCGTAGACCACACTATGCTAGGTCAATTTAATGGTATTTTTATGGAGAACACGAAAATGCAAAAATATACTGGGTGTTTCATTTAAAATAAGAAAGTAGCCATCCACTTCCGGTATAACCGGAAGTTCCACAAAATCAAAAATACCTTTGTTAGAAAGTTCGCGATTTGAGTCCTCCGTAGACAAATTTTCAGAATCAAAAACATAACCGTTCAAAAGTTAGCTGGGGGGATTTACTTTATGTCCGCACTGTATGTCAATGTAAAAATTATTTGCGCGGTTGCCATTTAGGGATGCAGGTTGGACCCAAAACTTTTTTTTAATTTTTTTAGACAAATCCTTAAAAAGTAAAAATAAAAAATGTATCAATTTAATCAATAAATTTTTAGTTTAAATAATTATAATTATACAGGATTGCATTAAGAAAATTTGGTCCCATTAATTTTTCTTTTCTTATTTCTTATTGAAATTAATTTCGTGGTAGTTAAAATATTTGATAAATAAATTCTTTGATAATACGCTTTCGCTTTTCGGGAACGAAGTGGAGCAACAGTTTCCCGCTTTTTGCTTTTCACTTTTCGCCATTTCGTTACTTGTGATCGTAATAATAAAGCCAAGATTACGCAGGCTTTTATTATGGAAGTTTTGTAAACTCACCAACCCTGCCCCGCAATAAAAACTTGAACCCATTTTCAAACTTCCACCAACTCATTTTCTAATAACATTACAATTTTTAAATATCTTTATGTGAAAAAAATACAGGGTGTCCCAATTTTAGTTGCATTACACGGCCATCTCTGTTATTAATAATGTTACTGATTACAGATTCGGTTAAATAAAAAATTTTAATATTTCATTAACTACAAATGTTTCGAAAAGTTATTTGTTTTTATGATTTCAACGATATTGATGAAACTAAATTTGTTAAAAATATATCAAGTCATTAAGAATTGAATTTTCTGCAAGACTATATTTTCCTTTTTTAACTCCAACAAAGTTGATCTATTTAAATACTCGTTTTAATAACACGGTTAAAATTTAAACGAGTTTATAGATAGGCCAAATTTAATGAAATTTAAATTTAAAAATATTGGCATGTAGATAATTAAATCCTTAAAGACTTGACATATTTTTAAAATTTATAATTCAAGTTTTTAAAATATTATTTTTGGTGAAAAAATAAAATAAAAAATATACCAAGTCATTAAGAATTAAATTCTCTAAAAAACTACATTTTTAGTTTTTAATTTAATTGAAGTTGGCCTATTTAAATAATCGTTTAAATGGAAAATGTTTAAGTTTTTAATCTTTCTACGAGATAATGGATAGGCCAAGTTTCATAAAATTTAAATTGGAAAATATTGCGATGTAAATAATTAAATTCTTGATGGCTTAACATAATTTTAGTGTATCAATATTTTAACTATTGAAAAATCCAATTTTTTCGTTTATCTTCGGAATGGCTCTGAATTTTTGATTTAATTTAGATGGCATGTAAATGAGACACCCTGTATTTAAATTATTTTAACTGAAAAACTTTTTAATCTAAATGGCACGATTAAATACGTGCGAGTTTTGTATTATAAATTGTAAAGGTATAATAAAATGAAATTTTAACGATTCGTGTAGGAGTAATTAAGTCGGCCATTGTAACTTTTGTGGCTTCTTTTGTTTCGTTCTGGTGCATATCATCGTGTGGCGTTGGGGAAAAATTGTATTGCACGTGTAAAAGATATCACTTGCACGATATTACCTTTCCTTTTATTATTTCTCCACTTTTACTTCTAATCACGCTCAAACGACGACATTAATACAAATTGATTTTATTAAAATTTCTAGAGTGGTCCTTTATTATTAATGAGCTTCAGTGATGGTCGCCTTATCATTTATCCCCCAACACTAACACTCCCTTATCATAAGCACTAATCTGCATCTTAGGAATTAAATTATGAAAATGGATTAAGGATCGAGGTTCGCGCATTAAATTAGATACGATCCATCAAAACACCTTTTATGGGGCTTTCAATTTTTTAGTACCGCTCTGTATTTTTTTTTCAATAATAAATAAATTTTAATAAATCACGTTGAAGCTTTTTCCGGCGATTTTAAAATATTTTTAATAAATAAATAAAATCAATTTGACGGAGTTAATTAAAATCAATACGCGCTTTGTTTTTACATTTTGAATATTTGAAGTGAAGTCTAAAAAATATGAGATGTTGGGATATGAAGAGTGATGGCTCGATTTAATATAAAAGAGAAAAGAGCGAGTAGCTGGTGCTTATTAAATATTAAGGGTTGCTGCTCTAAATGATCGAGTGGTCTTTTTAGCACCCGCCGGATTCTTTTCCTTCTTCCTTCGATTTGATTAATGTCTTCCGCCTCTCCTTGTCTGATGCAATTACCAACTGATTGCTTGATTGATCCCGTAATTGGATAATTTGTCCTTACTATAATTAAACCAAATAAATAACTACCAATCATTTGTCACGCGTCGTTATAAATTAATCACACTAAATACAATCCTGTCATCATTTTACTTCTCAATTTATTTAAAATAAACCTTTTTTCAAAAGGGCCCAAAACCATCCTTAGTACAACCCTGTGCTTAAACGCCCAGCTTCGAAATTCCGGTCTCATCTTAAAGACGAATGTTTTTTACGCAAATGGACTAAGTTTTAAATTTTTCGGACCTACAGAACACTCAAAAACTTTCGTATAGTTTTTTGCCCCAATTTTGAAAAATCACCGCGTCGATTTTGAATCCACGTGACCAAAAAAATGTTTGTACTACTTTTTCTCGGAAAGAAAATGCATTTAATGAGGTTTTTATTTATTTCGAAATTTTAAAAATGGCCAACTTGGGATTAGTCACGGTTTTAGTTCCTCTGAAATTCCAGGATTATTAAGAAATTAAAAAAAAAATTACACCGTCGAATGTAAATCGCAAATCTCTATATGCCGTAAGCTCGAAATTTCCAAAAAATTTAAGTTTTTCCCCCATTTGGAGCGAAAAATTACTCTAACGTATACGTTCCTTATCGTATACGATGCTTATCATACAGTGCGGACTGCTAACTTTTGAACGGTTATGTTTTTGATTCTGAAAATTTGTCTACGGAGGAATCTAATTGCGAACTTTCTAATAAAGGTATTTTTGATTTTATGGAACTTCCGGTTATACCGGAAGTGGATGGCAACTTTCTTATTTTAAATGAAACACCCAGTATATTTTTGCATTTTTGTATTCTCCATAAAAATACCATTAAATTGACCTAGCATGGTGTGGTCTACGATTAATACTTTCGGAATTACGCCCATTCAAAAAATCGCATTTTTATGCAACTTCATTTACACCGGAAGTGGAAAATTAACGAACTTAAGGTTAAACATAATTTTGTTTAAATTTAATGTTATTAACTTAATTACAAAAGAAAACCATTTAAAATAAGGAAATTGGGACAGTTGGCTCCAACTTCCGGTGTAAATGAAGTTGCATAAAAATGTGATTTTCAAATGGGCGTAATTCCGAAAGTATTAATAGTAGAGCACTCTACGTTCCATTTAAAATAAGAAAGTTGCCATCCACTTCCGGTATAACCGGAAGTTCCACAAAATCAAAAATACCTTTATTAGAAAGTTCGCAATTAAATACTTTAGTGGACAAATTTTAAGAATCGTAAACATAACCGTTTAAAAGTTAGCAGGGAGGGGGGGGGGTAGATTTTCTTTATGTACGCACTGTATACGTTCCCTGACGCATACTTTACTTATAGCATATGTTGCTTATCGTACGCCTTGTCTAACGTACATACGTTCCTTATCGTATACTTTACTTAACGTATTCGTTGCGGGACTACGGGTCTTATACGTTGTTATCTTATACATTGCATACGTTCCTTATCGTATACGTTGTTTATCGTGTACATTGCTCAATTTTTTATTTGTAGAGTTTTTACAAAAAAACGTTTTTTTTTAGTTTATTCAAGTTTTCTTAGATTTTTTTTTTAATTTCTGTTACTTCTTCTTGCTGTAAAATTTTCATGTTATCGGAAAATAATTAATTTTGGAAAAACTACTTGGACTATCGGGACCCATAATGTCTTAAAATTTGCAGGATTGTTTTCTCTGTCAAACAATGAGACAGCGGTTCTGGTCGCAAGAAGAATGCGCCCTCCAGGACAGAATTTGTACTCGAATTTTACAAAAACTGGAATTTTTTTTCGTAAAAACTATTCAGCCGATTTTTATCGAACATGACTTAAAATAATGGTAAAAATTTCAATGGAAACTTGAGAAATTTCATGATTTTAAAAATTATTTAAAAAACAGGTCAGGGGCGTGTTCAGAAAAATGTGGGGCCCTTATCATTGCAATTTTTTGTAGAAATAATGTGCAATAAAAGTCGACCTAGTTTTCTTCGCGATCGTTTTTTTGAATAATTAAGCGAGTGCAGGTAACCCTTTTAAGCCTTGGCGTATGTGATGCATGCTGATTAAAGGGCAGCCGCCGCCCCCGTGGAAAACTAATAAAATATGAATGATTGCGGGACGGTGGCCGCCTGCGAGCATTAGCCACAAGTGGGTTAACTTGCCTCTCCTCTTTTCCTTCATCACTTCATCCTTCAGGACAATAGGGATAAAGTGGCTACAATCTCTGATTTCCTACTACGTCATCATTAACTGTCCCTACTATTTACCCCCATTAGTTATATGCTAAACTTTATTTAAACCTATCTTATCGAAACATCAGGAAATTATTTATTTATTATAATTTCACCCCAACAATGTTTATTTACACAAAAGTAAATTGAATAAAAAACTCATTTTTATAATAAATTAATAACCATAATCACAAATCCATAAAAACTTGATAACACAATGCTTTTTTTATGTAATCAAAATTGTAGCAAGAACACTCACTCAATTACAATAATTGAAAGGGGAGTACTCAGAAAATTTTGAGCCCTTTCCAATTAATAACGTAAAAATAGCGGTTTTAAAATTTAATACGACGTCCGAGCAGTAAATGTGATCACATTTCCTATCTAATCCTCGAACAAAAGCCGGTGTAATTTAAAAACTCAACTCCCCTAATGTGAAATTAAAAAACGACGACACCATCACCACTCCTTGTTAACTTTTTATTAATAATTTCGTTGTTGTAAAATATTTATGATCCAATTTCGTATGTATTCCAGGATATCCCCAGCCGCAGTACAGGTGGATGAAAGACGGGGATTACATCACCGAATTATCCACGGAGTCGTTCTACAAGATATTCAACACCAAACAAGAAGATGAAGGCAGCTACAGATGCATCGCAGCTAATAAAGTGGGTTCCATTATGAGCGAGGAAATTAAAGTCGTTGTTGCTTGTAAGTACCACAATCTCAACAGTCTTCAGATACACTAACATTATTTTTTTTAGATATGCGAGCTTTTGAGAATAAATCCGAAACATCAGTGACAATCGAAGAAGGTCAAGCAGCCATTTTAGAACCCCCTTACATCGAATCATCACCCGAGCCAGAAATAACATGGCAAATGGATATGCAACCCCTAATTTTCTCCCAAAAATACGCCAAGTCAATTAAAAACCAACTAATCATCCTCTCAAGCGATTCGAATGACGAAAGATCCTACAGAGCCCGAGCCATGAACACTCAAGAAGGCCGGGAAGAAAACAGTGGTCTAATAAAACTACAAGTAACCCCCAGTGAAAATCCTGGCGAAATTGCACCTGAAATTATTATAAAACCGCAGGATGTTAATGTAATTAAAGGCACTGATTCGACAACACTTGATTGCATCGCAAATGCAAGACCGTTACATGAAATCGAAACCCTCTGGTTTAAAGATGGGATTAGCATTGATAGCTCGGGGGTTGAATACACATTTAATGACGTTTGGAAGAGGACTTTAACATTAATTTCTGTCAATTTAACGCATACAGGCATCTACGAATGCAGGGTTAATTTAAAAACTGGTGGTTTTAATACAGTTACGGCCAGTGCAAAAGTTGTTGTACAAGAAAAACCTCGATTCGTTAGTAATACACGAGCTGAAACTTTAGGCGAGTACGGTGCGACCATTAGTTTACCTTGTGATGTCGTTGGGATACCTAAACCTAACGTGACATGGTATAGAAACTCAGTTAACGTCGAAGAAATCGATAAAAAAAGGTAATATTAATAATTAAATCATTTATTTTTAATAAACTTTTTTTGTAGATTTAAAATCGAAGAAGATAACTCCTTATTAATTAAACGGTTATTACTACAAGATATGGGAATGTTTCAATGCTTCGCTAGAAATCAAGCCGGTGAAACTTATATGTCAACTTGGTTAAAAGTAAAAAGTACGTATTTAATTTAATTTAATCATCTTTTTTATAAATATATATTTAAACTTAATGTTTATCACAGTGATCAGGAGGAATCGTAGAAGTATTCGGACTAATATCGTACGTTTGAGAAATGTTAGCGACCGGCGCAATAGAAAACATTTCCAATTTATACCACCCAGTAAGAAAAACAAATCACAAATTTTTTAAGCACAAAAGTCACTTGAAAGCGCGATGATTTATTTCATCGCAAGCTTGCGTGCTTATTATCATCTAAAATCACACCAGTTTTCATTGCATGGGTTTTATTTTTCATTAAATTTAGCAATAGACACATTTTTTTGTAATTTCATTATAAAAAATCAATAATAAATTGATTGTAATACACTCTAATTCAATCGGTTTATTATAGATTTTTAGAATTTTAGAGGATGAAGGTTTATACCCCAGTTTTTCCCGAAGTTTGTTTTATTTTTTTTAAAGCATGTTTTTAGTAATTAGTAGCACATTTTTTTTTAGAATTTAAAACTTAAAAATTCATTTTTTTTAATAATATGATTTTTAGCTTCCGTTCCTGTTATGGAAATTGGTCCACAAAACGCTACTGTTTTGGATGGAAAAGATGTGACTATCAACTGCCAAGCAGCTGGCGCACCAACACCTAATGCTACATGGATTTATAACAGTAAAATTTACTTGAATAATTTGAATCCGATTAAAAATCACGTCTTATTGCAGGTGAAAATGAAATTGAGTTAACTGGCCGTTTTCAATTGCTCGAAACTGGTGATTTATTAATAGGTGATGTTCGTGACACTGATGCTGGAACTTACACTTGCATTCGATCTAACGAAGCTGGACAAGTGAGCGGAACTGCTTATATCAGTGTTTTAGGTACGTATAACAAGTGTGTTTCCTTTTAAATTATTAATAATTTATATTTACGTTCAAAACTTATGAATTTTTATATGTATAAAATATGGTATTCTGGTAAATGAGCAAAGGAATTTTCTCCTCCGTACACCTTCAAAATTTCAACTCTCTTCAAGAAAACACCTTCCTGTTCCTTACTGTTTTAGTATTATTGATGATGACAAGGATTTTTTTAAAATTAATAATTGAATTAAACAATTTTTTAGTTCGTACCCAAATAATTCGTCCACCTGTTGAAACTCGCGTGTTATTGGGGCACACAGCTACTCTACAATGTAAAGTTTCGTCAGATCCAACCGTTGCATTTCAACTCGATTGGTACCACAACAAACAGTACGATTAATTCATTTTTAATGGCTATAAAATTAATTTATGTAATTTTAGATTAATTAATCCTTCAATGAGTACTCGAATCAATATTCAGGAGGATGGAACGTTGGAAATTCAAGCAGTTAGGGCATCGGATGCAGGGCAATACTCGTGTGCTGTTTTATCATCTGGTGGAAACGAAACTCGTACCGCCCAATTAAGTGTAATTGAATTACCTTTTGCACCGATGAACGTTAAAGCAACTCGGCTAGATACAGGTACACATCGCGCTGTTAACGTTTCATGGACACCAGGTTTTGACGGTAACAGTCCTATCAAGCAATATATTATACAAAAAAGAGAGGTGCCTGAATTGGGTAAGTAAATAAACTATCGTTTTGAATTTTTCTTTCAATATTGCTTTTTTGGCACATTTGCTTACAATTTATTTTCAAGCAAAACATTTCATTTATCAAGTTTTACATCATTATTATTATTATCATTATTAATTTAGTTTGCATTATTGTTGTTATTTGTAAAAATAAGCGCAGAAAATATTTTGAATTTTTTTAAAAGCAGGCAACCAAATATACGTGCACTCGTAACCAATCACAATCGAGCGAATTTGAATTTTGCAATTCAAAACACTTGAATATTTAAATTTTAATTGTAATTCCTGCATAATTAAGCAATATTGAAATTGCATGCGCATGTAAATGTTGTAAATATTTTATAAAAATGGGTAATAAAGGGTTATTTTCGCTTAAATTATGCTTAACACACATATTTATAACATTTTCGAATGAGCATGCTCTTAAATTAATCCACGATTATCAACTTTTTCAAATTGGCAGCCCTTAAACCTCTTCAAATAGTTCCACCAATTTCAGGCCCAATCCCTGACCCACTTCTAAATTGGTCGACTGAAATTAGCAACGTTTCTGCTACTCAACGATGGATTTTACTCACGAATTTAAAAGCAGCAGCCGCTTATCAATTCAGAGTTAGCGCAGTTAACAGCGTTGGTGAAGGAAGCCCTTCAGAACCCAGTAACGAAGTCATGTTACCACAAGAAGGTATGATTTTATAATTTTTAATAATTCATTATTAAACAATCGGAGTGTTTTTTTAAACAAGTAAATTGTTTGTTGAATTCTCTTTTTAACAACTACATGCAGGATACTTAAAGAATTTTGTTCCCAAAGGTTGGCACAAAAATATTCATTTATGTTGCTAATGCGATAAGATGTTAGTGTCTGTCCGTAATTTGTAAGAATTGCATTTTGTACTTGATTGAAGAATTTGGTTGCATGAAGTAAAATAGAAACAGCAACAACACCTGAGTGTTTAAAAAGCATGTATGTTTACATTTCGATTTAATTTTTTTTCAAATCAAATTTTTGTGCCAGCTTCGCAGAAAATTACATAAACACTCACCATAAATTAAATTAAAACGAAATGTATGCATGTTACGCTAATGTAAATAAACAAAATACTAATTTTGATTTTATTAAAGCCCCTTCGGGTCCTCCTGTGGGTTTCGTTGGTTCAGCCCGAAGCTCTGCTGAAATCATAACGCAATGGCAGCCTCCACTAGAAGAGCACCGTAATGGTCAAATTCTCGGTTATATAATTCGTTACCGCTTATTTGGTTACAATCACAGCCCATGGACGATTCGGAACATCACAAACGAAGCACAAAGAAACTACCTCATACAAGATCTCATCACGTGGAAGGATTACGTCGTGCAAATCGCCGCTTATAATAATAAAGGCATCGGGAAATTTACTGAAGGTGCAAAAATTAAAACTAAAGAAGGGGTACCTGAGGCACCCCCGATTATAGAAAAAGTCACCGCATTGAACTCTACTAGCGTTGATATTTGGTGGAAACCGCCGAATCCCCAAAAGATTAACGGGATTAATCAAGGCTACAAGATTCAAGCTTGGAAGTGGAATGAATTTGACGGCAATTGCGAATCTAAAATGATGACCGTTCATCCGAATTTACTCGACCCACTCGCCAAACAAAACGCTGTAATGTCCGGCCTAGAAAAATTTACCGAATATAATATTACAGTACTCTGTTTTACCGACCCGGGTGATGGTGAAATCAGCGATTTTGTTTACGTTAAAACCTTGGAGGATGGTAATAATTTTTATAAGTATAATTTTTATAATTAATTTTATTTCTTTTTAGTACCCGATGAAATTTCTAATTTACAATTCGATGAAGTAAGCGATCGTGCCGTTAAAGTTCTATGGTTGCCACCAAAAAATATTAATGGAGTTTTAAAAGGGTACCAAATTAAATATCAAATTAAAGACGAGCCGGAAACTATGAAATATTTGAATTTATCAGCTGAAAATACTAGTGTTAAAATTAGTGAATTGCAAGCTACAACGCATTATCGTTTCGAAGTGACTGCATGGACAGCGAAAGGTCCAGGAGTTCCAAAAATAGCGATTATACAATCTGGGGTTGAGCCAGTTTTACCACACCCTCCTTCGAAATTAGCTTTATCGAATATTGAAGCATTTTCAGTGGTTTTGCAATTTACGCCGGGTTTTGATGGTAATTCTTCCATCACTAAGTGGACTGTTGAAGCGCAAACCGCGCGAAACGCTACTTGGTTTGAAGTTTTCCACAAAACTGATCCAGATGCAACTACGTTAACTGTAACTAATTTAACACCATTCACGGTTTATCGATTGAGATTAATTGCTAATAATGTTGTTGGCGCTAGTCGCGCTAGTGAACCTAGTAAGGAGTTTCAAACAATTCAAGCACCACCTTCACATCCACCTAAAAACGTTACGGTTAGAGCAATGAGCGCAACAGAGTTGCGCGTCCGATGGATTGTAAGTATTTTAATTAATTTAAAAAATACCGTACTGAATTATAATTAATTTTTAGCCGTTACAACAAATTGAATGGTATGGAAATCCTCGAGGTTACAACATAACTTATGTTGAAGTAAGCACTGGACGTTCTCAAAGTGAAACTATAGAAGATCCCAATGCGAATTCGCATATCATAGGACAACTCGAGGAGTTTGCACTTTATGAAATTACCATGCAGGCGTATAATGATGTTGGTAGCAGTGTTCCTAGCCCGAGAGCTTTGGAAAGATCGAGGGAATCAGTACCTTCTTTTGGTCCCCTAAACGTAGCAGCAAACTCAACTTCTTCAACCACAATCGTAGTAAAGTGGGGTGAAGTTCCTAAAGAGCATCAAAATGGACAAATTGAAGGTTTTAAAGTGTACTACGGTGCTGATACTAGATCACTCGTGCAATATAAATTAATTCCTAATAATTATACTTTTACCACGACGCTTACAGAGTTACGAAAATTTGTTTTATACCACATCCAAGTCTTGGCTTATACTAGATTAGGTGATGGTAAACCAAGCACGCCACCCGTTAGAGTGCAGACATTCGAGGATGGTGAGTTAAATTGTTTTTTTAAATACACCAATAAATTAATCCTATTTTAGTTCCTGGTGCTCCATCAAACGTATCATTCCCTGATGTCTCTTTTACATCAGCCAGAATTATATGGGATGTACCTGAAGAACCAAATGGTGAAATATTGGCGTATAAAGTTACTTATCAAATTAATGATACTCATGTAACGAGCAAATACTCGAAAGAATTCCCACCTTCAGATAGAACTTTTAGAGCGACAAAACTCGAACAGGAAAAGTATTACATATTTTCAGTAACGGCTCAGACTAGATTGGGGTGGGGGAAAACTGCTCACGTGCTCGTTTTCACAACAAATAATCGAGAAATCCCACAACCTCCATCGAAACCACAAATTAGCCACAGCCAAATTCAAAGCAAGCAGATTACTTTTAGTTGGACACCTGGAAGAGATGGATTTGCACCATTGAGGTATTACATTGTCCAAAAAATGGAAAATAATGGTCCTTGGCAGTCTTTACCCGAAAGAGTTGATCCTCAATTAACATCATATACGGCTTGCGATTTGAAACCGTTTACTTCTTATAAATTTCGAATACAAGCAACAAATGATATTGGTCCTAGTAGTTTTAGTCCCGAATCAGTAGAAGTTCGAACTTACCCAGCAGGTAAATTAATTAAAAATTACGATGAGCTAATTTAAATTAAATAAAAAAAATTTTTAGCCCCTAGTAAAGGCGTAAATAATTTAAAAGTAGTTCCAATCACAACAACAAGCGTTGAAGTCTACTGGGATCCAATTGATGATCAAAACTGGAGTGGGGATATTAAAACAGGAGGTTACCGCGTTATTTTCCAACCTGTTTCTGATTTCCCAACCGCTCTTCAAGCAACACCTAAAGAGGAAATAATGGGGATAAAGAAAAAGAAGATGGTTTTAAGTGAGCTGCTACAAGATCGAAATTACGAAATTGTTGTTGTACCTTTTAATTCGCAAGGAGAAGGACCTGCAAGTCCTCCAGTTACAGTTTATGTAGGCGAAGCTGTTCCTACAGGCGAACCTAGGGCATTGGAAGGCGAAGCTGTTTCTTCAACAGAAGTTAGGTTGCGATGGAAACCACCTCAACAACAAATGCAGAATGGAGAACTTTTGGGATATAAAGTGAGTTTTTAAATACCAATAAATTAATACTAATTATATTTTTGTAGATATTTTATTTTGTAACAAGTTCACCTCAAGAAATTGATAAAAAATTGGAGGAAGAAATTGAGGTCGTTCCAGCAACTGCAACGAGTCACAGTTTGGTGTTTTTAGATAAATACACACAATATCGAATACAAATTCTGGCTTTTAATCCAGCGGGTGATGGGCCACGATCGAAACCTATTACAGTTAAAACTTTACAAGGTCTTCCTGGCCCACCGATTAATTTAAAATTCACCGAAATTACAATGAATAGTCTTAAAGTATCTTGGGATCCTCCTAAAAAACGCAATGGTGATATTATTGGTTACATTGTGACTTACGAAACAACTGAACAAAACGAAAGTAAGTTTTTATATAATTATTTTATAATATAACAAGTGTGTTTCGTTTCAAATTAAAAATTTGAAAGTTGATAATCTATATTTAAAATATAAAGAAAGTAGAAAAAAAATTCTAGTCTCTACAATGTTCGATCCAAATGAATATTTATGTAAAATATGGCATTCTAGTAAATGAGTAAAGATGTATTTTGAAAAATTCATATTTTGCTTAATAACTAAAATTAAGAAATAAAAATTCGTACCGATAAGTTTTAAAAAATTACCGATATTAAATTTTTTTAAATTTAATTACTTTTTAAGGTACATTACCTAAAAAATGTTTATGAGTTTTTGGAGCTCTAAATTTTTTTCGGGGGTGTAGAGGGCAAATGACCCCCTTTCATTTGAGGGGTCGACTTTTAAAAAATTCGCCTGGCTTAGATTTGACATCCCTCTTCAGGATGCAACCGGAATTTTTAAAATCTGACGAAAAAACTGCCCTTTTCGCGTCTGCGTAAAAATACAATTTAGTAATATAGATATTTTTTTTTGTAGAATTTAGTAAGCAAGTTAAACAAAAAGTTTCAACGACTTATTTAAATGTAATTTCTTTGGAAGAAGAGGTAACTTACACGTTTACGGTAAGAGCACAAACATTGGATTACGGCCCTGCTGTTGTAAGTAATGTGACGACTGGTCCCCAAGAGGGCTCCCCAAGCACTCCCAAAGAGCTTACATTAATTAAAACTTTATCCAGTGTCGAGTTGCACTGGTTAAATGGACCTACAGGAAAAGGCCCTATTTTAGGTTACTACATCGAGTGTAGAAGAAAAGGTAAATAATTAAATTATAAAAATATGGTAATTAATTTATTTTTTATAGACGATAGCCGTTGGCAAACTGTAACGAAGACTACGAATGGGCCGTTACAGGATTTTACGGTCTCTTACCAAAGTTTACTACCATCGACTTCGTATAATTTTAGGGTAATTCCCTATAATCGATTTGGTATAAGCTACCCTGCATATTCAGATGAAGCGGTGCTTACACCTTCGAAATTATACCTCGAGTACGGTTATTTACAACATAAACCTTTTTATAGACAAACTTGGTTTATGGTTGCTTTAGCTGCCGTATCAATTATTATAATCATCACAGTTATTGCAATACTTTGCGTTAAAAGTAAAAGTTATAAATACAAACGTAAGTAAAAATGTTGTAGTTTGTTCTGGAAGTAAATAATTTATTTTAGAAGAAGCACAAAAGACTCTCGAGGAATCTATGGCGATGTCAATTGACGATCGTCAGGAATTAGCAATGGAGTTGTACCGTTCACGGCATGGAGGTGGTAATTTAAGCTCATTGGGGACGATGAGTAAACGCAGTACACTGGCGCGTAAACCAGTGTTGCAACCACCGCCGTTAGGAAAATCACCCCCACGTCCCTCCCCCGCATCAGTAGCCTATCACTCGGACGAGGAAAGCTTAAAAGGCTATGATGAAAACCCTGATGACAGCAGCGTAACAGAAAAACCTTCAGAAATGAGCTCCACTGACTCGCAGGTAAGATCACTTTTACAACTGCAATAATCATCACCCTGTATTCGTTGGTTTATTTTAAATTCAACAGAAAGAGCTTTTCGTTTTGGAATTATGTTTCGGTTGCTAGAAATGTGAGTTTTGTTTATAAAGAGATGATTGTTGTTTTTACAGGTGAAACAAAAAGAAATTATTATTGAAATTGTGACAGGTACTTAAATATTGAATAAATAATTTGCTTTTTCTATTTTATTTACGCATTTTTATATATCAATTGGCTGATAAATCGTGCTTTCACGAGAACGTTAAATAATTGATTAAAGCTTTTTATAAATTTAGCAATTGTTGAACGTCCTCGTAAATATACAATGGAAGGACTATTATTTTTAATTAAAAAAATTAAATAAACTTTAAAGCAACTGCAAGGCTATTTTAGCACATACAAATCATTTATTTGGTAAAAGTATTACTTTTAATCCATTTTTATTGGTATTATTTTAATAAAAGTGGATTAAATATTTTTTTTTACTTTATTTTTGCATGTGTAAGTCATGTTTAGCGAATGAAGCGATGAAAAATAAATTTGTACATTCTTCGCACTTACAACTTGTTGGAATTTTAAGATTAATAATTGTAATTTTGTAGGGCTCTGAAAGCGAGAACGAGAGTGTTCGCTCGGATCCTCATTCGTTCGTGAACCATTATGCCAATGTGAACGATTCATTACGACAATCGTGGAAGAGGCAGAAACCAGTCCGAAATTATTCGAGTTACACAGATTCTGAGCCTGAGGGTAGTGCAGTGGTGAGCCTTAATGGCGGACAAATAGTAATGAACAATATGGCAAGATCGCGAGCTCCTCTCCCTGGTTTCTCCTCGTTCGTGTAGGTGAATTTTAAATGTTATATTAGCTATAAATCGTACAAACCCTCTCCCCAAAATCGACACGAAAGTGTTATCACGCGATTAGAAAAAAATTGTATATAATAAGTGTGACGTGCACATTTTCTTGTTAATTACTTAAAATGTATCGGCCAAATATACTTTAAATAATTTAGACTAGGTTAATTTATTCAAGCCGAGTTAAAAAGGGAAAAAAAAACCAGTGCCAGATAGCATTTTATATGTTTTGCTTTAATCACGTTCTCATTAGATCAAATAATCAAAGACTTAGGATAAAATTAGACTTAAAAGTTATGAATGTGTATATAAATTTTCTATGACTTTATATGTTTAATTTCTTCTTGACGACTATCAATAATCATTCGTCGAATTAATATTGTGATTGTAAATACATTTAAAAGAAAAAATGCAATAATAATTGAATATAAAGTATATAATCTAACGAAATTTAGTAAATAAAGTAATTTAAACTTGTTGTAATCGATTTAAATAATTTATAAAATTGGTAAACTAATTCATCCATTCAAATTATTCTTAAGCTGAGTTTTAAGTTCTACACCATCTCCTTTATAATTCGAATTAATTTAAAATACGGTTTTTACCAATTTTGTAAACGATTTTATAATGTTTAGACAATCTTGTCTCAAAGTGCTCAACATGTTTTAAGACTTGAGAATTTGTTGTATTTTTATAGTTTTTTCTTCATGTCTACTTAAATAATATTGCCTAAAGTATTAAATTTTTGTTAATGATTTTTATGTAAGCTCAACATAATTCAAATAAGTTGCAATCTATTCGATTCATGTATCCTATTTCATAAACGTTTATTAAATAATTAATGTATCATGTATGTTTAATCATTTTGTAATTTGGTTATTTGATACACTGCCGCTATAATTAATTTATTGTAACTGTAAAATAAATCTGTGATTTTACTTAATAATAAATATTTGATGAACTGAACTTGCTCGTCTATTTCTGAACCCATTAGTTATTAAATAAAATACATATTTTCTAATATACAGGGTGTCTGCCGTAAGTTGATGAAGTGGATTTTGTTGATAACTGTTCATGAAATAAGCTTGTAACTGTAAGTATACCAAATTTAATCATTTCATCAATATTATTTTGAAAGTTATGGCACAAAAATTGCCTTTCAGATTTTAGTAAAAAATTATGGGGTTAGAAAAATGTTAATAACTGTTACGCATCAAACTTTTTTGAAATTTTTTTTACTTACCATCATAAACTAAACAATAAGTATACTAAATTTTATAATTTCATCATTATTCAGGGATTAATCCAGAAGGGTGCCGGAAAAAGCCCCCCCGGTGCAATTTGAAAAGAAAATTAATGGCACTTCGCGAACGCGTGATAAGTTTATTAAAAACAAAATTGAAAATAGGGTTAACTTTTAAAAATTTTTCGCTTGCAATTATTTGTTTAAACAATATTCATTAAAATATACAGGGTGTCCTAATTTAAATGCTTTGCATGGGCTGGGCATCTTTGTTATTAATAAAGTTGCAGATCCGGTTAATTGGGCAATTTTCAAAATTTTGAAATTTAAAAAAAGGCCAAAATTATTAACTTTCGTGAATCCCAATCGATTTTTAAAAATGAATACCTATTTTAGGACGGAGGGAGTATAATTTTTTTTGATATGATAATGAAAATTTTTTAAACAAATGATTGCAAATAAAACAATTAATCCTTTTTCTATTTTTGAATTTTTTTGAATACTCATCTCGCTTTACATGCGGAACTATTATGGACCCCACGCAAAATCGTCTCTAACGTTTTTTTTATTTGCCCCCCCCCACTTTTTCAAAAAGCCCCCCCGGACATTTTTGTCTGGAATAAAGCCTGTCATTATTATTTTGAAAGTTATGGCAAAAAAATTGCCTTTGCTATTTTAGTAAAAAACGAACGGGTTAGAAAATTGTTCGGGTATCGTAGGAACAAATTAGTCATTAAATAAAAGACTATATTTCCTGATATATATCATAAATATATATTTACTATTTTGAAACGAAATTTACAAAAGAAGTAAAAAGATGGCACTAACTAAATATACATTCATGATTTTTGATGGTTCAATTTCTTCCATATTGATATTATTTATAAACATAAATACAATTTAAAATTATTAACACTGTAAAGTAGTCTAAGATTATTATAAATAATATTAAGATCTCATAAGTAGTCTTTATATTCACAGTAATATATACACGTTCAAGTAAAATTGGCAAAAAATAGGCAAGAATGCCAATTCAAATTAAATTAAAACTTTTTACAATTCATTTCATTACTTATGTCTCTATTAATGAGATCTTGGCTGAACGCAGGTTAAAAACAATAGTTTATCCTAAATTTTACAAAATTTAAAAAAGAAATCAACTTAAATTAGTGTTAAAATGTACAAGTTTTCTTAAAAACTACTTAATTTTCAAAGAGCTTTTCCCTTAAAAATTTGATTTTATTCACAAAGTATGCTTCTAGCGATTCAGCACATTTAAAGAACTGCGAATCTTTCGGATTGTAATACCGGCAATTGTCAAATATTTTTGTCATATCACCTATAAACTCACTTAACGTGTTATACAATCTGTCCGTAATTTTATTTTCGATTTTTTGTAGATCTAAAAACAAATTAATTAACGAAATAAAATCGCAAACACCTCAAAACTTACCCATAGGCTCTTTAATGACTTTATAATAATCCGGGGCTTCGGTAGGATCAACAGGTTCCATAAAAGGCCAAGCGCTTTTATGCAACTAAAATTAATCAACAATAAACCCATTTTATAAATTGAATTTAAGGCGATTGTCGCCAAATTTGAGCGCTGAATTTTGAAATTCGCGTGATATTTGCGATTTTGGTCATCACTTTTTTTCCAGTAGAGTTTTTTCAAAATTTATTTTTTTGGTACATAGAAGAGTTCTTTGGCTACCAATTTGTTCTTTTTTGTTTTTGTAAGTCAAACCAAATTATCATGCGGAAGCAGTAAAACGGACTCTTTACAAAAAACGTTCGCTTCCCGTTTGACTATTTGGTTCGACTTACAAAAATAAAAAATAAAGAAACTGGTAGCCACAAAACTGTTTTGTGTACCAAAAAAAAATTAAAAAAAAACCTCTAATGGAAAAAAAATTATGACCAAAACCGCAAATTTCAAATCAAGCGCTCAAATTTGGTGACTATTTTCTTAATCACACACCTGAATTTGCTTGATTAATTTTTTTAGCCCATCAAAATCTTTATTCGTAAGGTTTTTCATATTAGCGTAATTTACAGACGAATTTCTTTGACAATTAGGGCAAACATATTCATCTATATTATCCGCTTCAGATTGTAAAATCCCCACACACCTCCCATGAAACCAATCTTGACATCGATCACAGCAAATGTAAAACCTATAAATAAATAATTTTACTAAAATATTTATAAAATTAATATAATAACGTACTGAGATTCATCATAAGGTTGTCGACACAAGCAAAATAATTCTTGCGTATCTCTTGCATGTTTGCAGCCGGAACAAATAAATTCAGATAAAGTTTTACTGCTTTCCTCTGTAATCCCCACACAATCACCGTGAAACCAGTTGTTGCATAAATCACAACCGACATAAAATTTGGTGTCATCATAAGGAGTCTGGCATATGCAGTAGAGCTTTTCTTTTTTACCCGATTTACTGTGGCCACCGGGTGAATGCATGGAGGTTTTGGGATGTTTTTTATTACGATTAGACCTGTTTTCCGGGTTATATATTGGAGCTGTCGCCGATGGAGCTGCCGACGCTTTTCTTCGACTACTACCAGTTCTAACTTCATCTTGTTTTGTACGTTCTAATTTTGTTCGAGTCGCTAATTCATCAGCCACTTCCTTCTAAAATTAATGAATTAACATTACTACAAGTGTGTAGCGTTTCAACTTAAAAAATTGAAAGTTAATTAAAGAAAAATTCAAGTCTCTATGATGTTTCGTTCAAAAGTTATGAATTTTTATATAAAATATGGCATTCAGGTAAATGATTAAAGGTGTATTTTAAAAATTCATATTTCGCTTAATAACTAAAATTAAGAAAGAAAAATTCGTACAGATAAGTTTATAAAAATTACCGATATTAACATATTAAATTTTTTAAATTGAAAATCGGTTAAAAAATAGCCCGGCGGGAGACACTCAGCTTTAAATTGAAAATTTCGACTTTATTTAGGCATAACAAAAATTTGTACACTTTGCGTCTCGCCGCCGTGGCGCCACGGTTGCGCTTGGAGACTTAAAAATGGCCAGGGTCCTAAGGATGTGAAAATGAAAGGGGCCAAATTTGGAAAAAAAAGCAAGAAAAATCGACCAACTTTAGAAATTTATTTCAGAGTGTTGGAGTGCTTGGAAAAATTTGAAATTCGAACCTTGCTTAGAATCGACATCCGTCTTCACGATGCAACCGGAATTTTGAAAATCTGACCAAAAAACTGCTCCTTTCGCGGTTCCGCGTAAAAAACGTCCGATTTCGAGGTTAAAATACAAAAACTGTCGTATCTCCGTACCCTTATTCGATAGGTGAATTTCGGATGAATTTAGGGGATGAATTCGATTTTTGAACTCTCTCCGAAAAAAAAACACCTTCCCGTTCCTTGCGGTTTTAGTATTATTGACAATTTGAATAATTAATTAACTGACCTGTATTTCACATTGCAATTCTTTTTCTAATAAAGCTCTTTTTCGTAAAATATCTTTTTTTAACGTTTCTTTCTGTCGATATAAAAGAACGCTAGTTTTATTTTTGATAGTCAATTTTTTTTCAGGTTCAGGTAGGTCTTTGCCTTTGCTTCGAGCTCTAGGGGAAACTGCTTTGTCTTTCAAAGCTTCGATACTAAAAATTGAAATGATTATTAAATAAACTGAATTAATTAATTACATACAGATTTTCATCTTTTTTAGTTGTAATATAAGTCTCTGCGATTGATCTGGAAGGTCTGGATCGTTTGGGTGTCTCCATCACCCATTCATCATCCTCGTTTTTACTAGTGCTCAGTGGTCGTTTTCTGGCTGTGGTCACAGCTTGATGCAATCGAGTGGTAATCATGCTGTGCTGCTGCGCTCTATTATTATGAGGTGCGACTTCAGGTTCTTGTTTCATCTGCTTTTCTTGGTACCTCTGGAGCTGCAGCAGCTTTTCTTCTATCTCTGGATTTAAATTCTCTTGCTTGAGGGCCGACTTAATAGCTACATGCAAATTTTGAGAAATAATAAAATAAGAGAAGGATGTGTCTGGTGGATAGTAAAAAAAATCATAAAGACCCAAAGCAAAACGACTTAAAAAATAAAATGATGAAAAGGGCTTTAAATAAACGTCTCCATTTAAATGTATAACAAATTTTTATTTCGCTATTCTCGAATACATGTTAAATTACATTTGTTTGCTTTTATAAAAAAAGTTACTTAGAGTTATACGACATCACAAAACGCAGTCAAAGAATTATCACAGATGAAAAAAAAAGTTTGAATAAAAGCAATTATTTTTTAGGAACGTCTTGCCCTTAATTTAAATGATAATTATGAGTGATAAAGTCGTTTTGCAATGGGTAAGCACAATTCGGATTATACACAATAACAGAAGGTTGGTATAATAACATACTTTGTTGGATGTAATCAGGTGTCACAACAAATTGCTTGTTGTTATCCATGACGGTTGGGGGAGTTGTTTGAACTGGAGCTGGTGTTGACATGCTTGCCTCCATATTCGCCTTCATTGCTTGTAAAAGTGCCGAATTTTGTTGACCATTTACCAATACTTGCCGAACACTTTCAGACACCTACAAAAACGCAACTCTAAGCACAATCCCAACATGATTTAAATCACTTAGTAGATCATGCATCATAAATTTTTGATTTAAAATCTCGTAAAAATTCAATTATACAGGGATTTTATTTTAATTACAACTCGTTTTTTTTATATTTTTATTATTTTACCAAAATCTTAGTCACATTTAAATAAATTAATTTAAATAAAATAAGCGAATATTTTTGTTATTAAAACAGCATTGCAAAGATCAGAGAGAAAAGCTTTCAAGCCCCGAATAAAAAAATCCAAATACCTGTTGAACATTATTGGCTGAAGTGGATTGTATAACACTGTGTTGAGTCTGCACCTGTTGGACAGGAGCTAAAGGTGGTGGTTGTGAGTTTTGAGCTTCGGTATTATTAGGTTGTACTGCTAAATAAATTTTCGTGGGCCCCAAAACGCCTTGTTTTCCTGTTGTGGCTTGTGCTAAAATAAAAACGAAATTAGTAATTGTTGATTGATGCTATAATTTAGTTACCTTTCAGTAATTGTTGTTTGACTTGTTGCTGCACTGCAGCCAATTGTTGTTGGGTAAAATCTGCACCTTGTAAGCCTTGCAGGACGATTCGTGGCCCCTGTTGAGTTTGAATGACTTGCGCGGTGACGCATTTTATTACAGTTCCTGGAGGTTGACCATTGAGTAGTGTTTCCATCGTTGCAGGATCTATTTGTGAGTTTGGATCGGGTTGAGGTGCTGGTTTTGGTGCAGGTGGTTCGGGTGCTTTTACAGGTTGAGTTATTTGTGGTTGAACTTGTTGAATTTGCTGAGCTGGTAACGTGCTTGGGGTTAATTGTGCTACAATTTGTGCTTGGTTGTTACCAGTGGGGCGAATTAAAACTTGTTGTCCATTAATTGTCGCAACCTGCACTTTTCCTGATGCAATTTGTTGCGCCAAATTCGGATTATTTACAACTATTTGATTGGTTATTATCTGTAATTATAATTTGATTAATTTTGGTGATGATTTTTTTGTGAACTTAGTACCTGTTGTCCTCCTTGATTCGTGATTACTTGTCCACCACTAACGACCACTTGCTGTTGGGGCTGCGTTGTAAAAACTTGATTTCCAGAAACAACCACTTGTTGGGCGATTTTTTGGACCGTTGGTGTCTGTTGCTGCTTCAATAAAACTTGTTTTAATTGATTTGGTGTATTCTGCACTTTCGGAGCTTGAGCCAACTGCATCACTTTTCCTGTGGAATTATTAACCGTTTTTATAATAGTCCTAGGTGTTGTGTTTGTCACTGTTGCGTTTGGTTTGGTTGGTGTTGTTGCTGGAGTGATATTTGATGTTTGTTGAATTGGTGTCGTACTCAAAACTTGAAGTTTACCATCGGGCATTTGGACTAATTGTTGCCCAGGCATTAGGCCTTTAACAGTCAAACGACCATCTGGACCTCTCAGAATTTGAACTTTTTGAGGAGAAGCCTCAGTCGGTTTTTGAGATACCGCAGACGGTTGTTGAGTTGTTGTAACTGCACAATAAATTTATTCAATGAATAAAAAATAAATAATACTACACCAATTTAAGTGATTAAGAGGATAGTCGGAAAATTTAAATGCTTGATGTTATGGTCATAATTTTTTTTCCAGTGGAGCTTTTTCAAAATTTCTTTTTTTGGTATATAAGAGAGTCTAGTGGCTATGAATTTCTTCGATTTTTGTTTTTGTAAGACAAGCCAAATAGTCATAGGCAGAAGTAAAACAGGCTCTTTATAAAAGACGTTCGCGTCACGTATGACTATTTGGTTTGACTTACAAAAACAAAAAATGTAGAAATTGGTAGTCACAAAACTCTTCTGTATACCAAAAATTTTTTTAAAAAAACTCCACTGGAAAAAATTGATGACCAAATTATCCGACTTTCGTCTTAAAAAACTGTTTCTATATAATAAATTGTCTTACTTTGATTAGGTTGAACAGGTTGTGGAGTTATTTTGATGAGACTCTGTTGTGGATTTACTTTTGGTACAAAGTTAGCATTACCGGTGATAACACGAGTTGACCCATCAGGAGCTTTAGTCATAAATATGCGACGTGGAGCAAATTTATTTCCAGTACCAGCATT
Organism: Stenus bimaculatus; assembly: GCA_963971135.1. Taxonomy (NCBI): domain Eukaryota; kingdom Metazoa; phylum Arthropoda; class Insecta; order Coleoptera; family Staphylinidae; genus Stenus; species Stenus bimaculatus. The sequence continues at coordinate 2,912,010 of OZ020183.1, forward strand.
TCCAGTTAAAAGCGACGTGAGTGTAGTTTTTCCTGTAATTGGCCCAGGCAGCACAACGCTCTTTATTGGTTTTATTTGTCCATCAGCAACTTAAAAATTAAACAAAATTAGAAACACAAAGTTAAAAAAATACCAAAAATAAAGGGAATAATTAAGTAATGTTTCTACTAGAAGAATGACATGAAAAAAAAACACAACACCCAAAACATACCTTTAGGTTGAATATTTGCATTTACTGTAGTAACTTTTGTAGTCGTCACTGCAGTAGTTGCTTTTAATAGTAAGAAAAAAATAATTAATTATTTAAACGTTTCCAAAAATATTATATTACAACACCAAGTTTAATTACCTTGAGCAGTAGTACCAATTTTGAGAGGTTGCCCTTGAGCATTCTTCAATTCCATCGCCCGTTTCTGTTGATGCGCAGCTCTTTGCAACCTCAACTGCTGCTCCATTTTCTCCTTAATTTCCTCCGAACTTGATTTTCCTCCAACAACCACTTTAGACCCACCCATATCCGAAGTATCCAAAATAGCTCTGGCAGGTGGAAGATTTCCAGTTCGGCTCCTGGTATTAACCTGAGCATTAGCCTTCTCTACCCTAGTTTACAAAAAAAAAACACGCAAAAACAGGCAGTTAGTAAAATTGAATGTTAGAAAGAGGTTGAGAAAAAACAAAAAACGCAAACGTACTTTTCTCCATACTGTTTAATTTCCCACAACTCAAGTTTATCTTCATCGACCCACTCTTCAGTAACTTGAGGATCCATGCATTGAGGAGATTCTGGCCGCTTACGTTTTCTTAATCCACTACGAATTGAAGTGACTTCCCTCATCGTTTTCGGCAACTCTAAAGGTATTTGAACCTAAAATAATTTATTAAAGTACAATTCACAATTTTATATTAAAACTCTTTACCTTTCTTCGTAGATACTGTGTTTTTTCCATAAACGCTCCTGAATGCCTATGTTTTAATAATTCGAGGTTTAAAATCTCATGCTCGGTAGTAACTTGATGTTTTCCATCAGGATTAGGTGGTTTAATCATCATATCATCCCACCGTAAACAAGCCCATAAAATCCTCAACTGCAAAGCAGCAGCCGAGAGCGATCTTAAATTAACCGTCCTATAAACCCAGCAAGTTTTAAAAAGCGGTCGTGCACATGGGTAAGGCCAGACTAAATTATTAGGTTTCGCTATGAAGTTAAAACCACCAATAAAAATGCGACCGGCTTGTCGCGACAATTTTCTAACATCATGTTTGGGTAGGACTAGTAGGGATTTCAATGTTTTGCGAGTTTGGAAGGTCGAGCAAATGGGGTATTTAACTATTTGACGTTTTTTCTTTTTTTCGGTACCGAGATTACCGACGCGTTTTAAATAAACTTTTCCTTCACAAGAAGTGGTGGAGTAGACTCTTTCAGTGCCGTCCTCCGCAGTTTCAGTTTTAATAACTTTTTCTTCTTTTTTGATTGTTTTAAAAGCGCAAAAACGACGGTTTAATAGTGCTGTGTATGAAGCACGCGGCGATTCATTTGTTGTGACGTTAATTTCATCTATAGTACATTTCGAGTTTTCAGTGCTTTTTATTATTCCATCCACTGATGTTTGCGATGTTGTTACAATTGTTGAGGTGGTTGTTGTTACGGTTACATTCTTGCTATCAGCACCAACAATCATTTCTTTAATTAAATCAGGTGATAGTATTCCTGCATCTTGCGATTGACTCATAAGTTTCAGTTTATTTTGGGCTTCCTCGTCGAGCTTGATTTTTTTGGGTGCTTCAACTTCAGTTTTAATTTCAGATTTAATTTCTTGAGTTTTTAATGGAATTATAGCGCTGAAGCTATCGTCGCTACATTGATTAGCTTGAGCTACAACAGTAGCCAAGTCATTGCAAATGTTAGTTTCGGTATGTTTTTCAACGACTGGAGGTACAGGTTCTGTTAATTTTTGTTCCAAAATTGAAGTTTTCTTAGGTGTCGCTGCGACGTTACTTGTGAGTAAGTTTGATCCTTTTGAATTCGTGTGGAGGTTAGCTTTACGTAATAAAATTAATAATTCTCGCCTTATCCGACATCTTTGAATGCACAAGGGGGAGTAGCAGCTTTGTATAAGGGAAGTTGAGTTTGAGTTACACGCTTTGGAGTAACACTCGTAGTCTTTTGCTAATTTTGTCACCTCACTATACTGTAATCTTAATGATTGTATTTTTTTAGCAATATTGCTTAAAATTTCTTTGTTTACTGAAGTAGCTGCATTGGGGGTAGCAATTTTACCCGTCATCATATTCGATAATTGTTTATCCAAACCATCCCCTTCAGTTTCTACATCAATTTCTTCTGATTCAGCTTCATGAGTTTCTTCAGTCGTGCTTGGTTTCTCTTCTTGCTTCGTTTGCGTGATTTTTCTTTCCTCAAGAGCTTTAAGGTGTAACCTTCTCGATAACAGATCATCTAACTTTGATTTTTTAGCTATCTTTGGGTAAAATACTCGAATTGGAGATGTTAACGCTTTACTTACATCAATTTCTTCAAATTTATTTATTAAAGGTATTATTTTTAAGTTCTTCAAAGCATCTGGAACTAATAAAACATTTGAATTTAATAAACTTACTAGTTTTTCTTGATTTTTAATTAAAATTTAAAAAATAATGTTAAATTGAAAAAAAAAATATAAATGGTCAATACTTGTAAGGAAATTCTAAAGGACTTACTTTGTTGATTATTATGAGGTCCATCGCCTTGTCCTTGCTCAACGGTTTCAAAGCAACCATTTTTTTGAAAATTCTTTTCTAAAAAGTTGTACATATTCTTATCAACTGCAATAACTTTACTATTTCCACTGGCATCTTGAATTTGTACCATAATTTTTTGTGGTCCTGCTGCAAGTCCGAGGTCTTTAAAACTAATATGTTTGATGACACGTGCTGTTGAAAACCATAACCAACCCCACCGGCCGTGTATTCGATATTCCTCGCCTTTCTGTTTCCATAATTGGTGCTTAAATCCCATTGTGTATTTAACGTAACCTGTTACAATCATGCGATTTCGCTCTTCTTCTTCCTCTCGTTCTTTCTTCTCGCGTTTTTCTATTTTTTTGCGTTCTTCTCGCTCAGCTGCAGTGACTCGATATAACTTCACATGCCCCAATTGTTCATGCCAAACCGTAGCGAAGACACAAGGTTTGATACATGCTTGGAGTACAATGAGAGCTTTCGCAAAGTCCTTGGGTTGTTGGCATTGTCCAACAACTGTTAACCAGCTTTTTTTGATTAAATGCCAGTTTGGGTGCATGAAAGAGCTTTGTATTGATTGCTCGAGTTGGAGTATTGTTTGTCGAAGAGTATTTAATAGCTGCAATTTATTTCCACTTACAACTCCAAGCCATTTAAATTCAGATGCGGTGGTTAATGAGAATTTATGGCTTAAATGACGTTTCTTATCCCTTTCCTCGTTGCGTTGCGGCTTATTTAAAGCAATCACATTGGTTGAGTATTGATTATTATACGATTTAAAATGATTTTCCAAACCTAACTTATATAAATAAGTACCATTGGCGATTAAATTCGATTTTAAACGTGTTAACCTTTCTTCTGCAGTGGCGTCCTTCGTTATTCCACCACGTTTTTTATCTTCAAATGTGAAAGTTCGTTTCACTGGTTCTGTTTCAGTTACAGTTTCCGTTTTTGTTATTGTGGTGGTTGTTGTGGTGACGGTTTGAATTTCGGTTACGCAAGTTTCTGTTGTTTCACTTTCCACAATTTCACTTTCTGGATTCGTGGGTAAAAGACCATCTTCCAATTTTTCACGCTTTTCTTCTTCCTCTTTTCGATTTTTCAAAATTAAAGCTGAAAATATGCATTAAGAGGTTAGTTAGGAAATTTGAGTGTTTGATTTTGAAATTTGCTATTTTCGTCATAACTTTTTTTTTCATTGAAGCTTTTTTAAAATCTCTTTTCATGGTACACAGAAGAGTCTTGTGGCTACCAATTCCTACATTTTTTATTTTAGTAAGTCAAACCAAATAGTCGTACTGGAAGCGAACGTTTTTTGTAAAGAGTCCGCTTTACTGCATGACTATTTGTTTTGACTTACATAAACAAAAAAGAAGAAATTGGTAGCCACAAGACTCTTCTGTGTACCAAAGAAAGAAATTTTAAAAAAGCTCCAATGGAAAAAAAATAATGACCGAAACAGCAAATTTCAATTTATCATAAATTAAAATAAAATGAGTAAAATCATACCATTTTCTGCATCCAAGTAGGTTTTTCTGTTCCCTTTATGTTGATTAGTCAACTTTTCCGTTAACTCCATGTGCCTAATGATTTCGTCTTTATAATCGCTAATTTCACGAAATAAAGCTGCTTCCATGTCATTTTTATCAAGAACATTAAGTAATTCTTCAAACTGTAGAGACGTCGTGTAATACCACACTTCATTATTATCGTTTTCGCTGTAAATACGGCATTAAAAATCAGTTTAAGTGTATTTTTTTAATTTACTTACACGAATATTCTTCTGCATAAAAAATAATATTTCCGACCATGCCTATCGTAACCCAGGTGCTCCTGGCGGCAAAGCTGGCCTTGTTTTTCGATATCAAGAACGCAATCCACAACGCCGCTAACATGATGCGAGCGACAAATATTGCATTGCCAATCTTCTTCAGGAACATCCAAGAGGGGTGGATCAACACATTCCAAATGAAAAACGGCAGGGCATGTTTCACAACAAAGCAAATCACCTAGTTTATGACAAACTCGGCAGTGATTGTCATAATTCATGGGAACTGCAAGAAAAATATTATTAATACAATTTTATTACCTAAAAGGCAAAACATGAATTATTAATAATTTAAAATTTACCTTCGCTGATTAAGTCTTCTCGAACAGGATTAGTGGTTAAAAACTGATCGGTTAAAAATTGGAGCACGAGCAATTTATTTTCGAGCGAAGTAAAGGGATAATCCGTATTATTAAGAACATTAAGAACGTTTGAATCGAAACTTCTATCACTTTCAACATACGATTTTAGAACTTCAGGCCACGTCATGTAGTCCAATAAATACAAAGAAATATTTACACTATCTTTTTGATCGAGAGGCCCGAAATGCGTTTGTTGTGAGTCCTCCTCCCGAAACAACGCTTTAAGTAGCATCTTGTGTATTTCAGCGAATAAACTATTCTGATCATCACAGGTGAGACATGCACAAAAATCCTCTAGACGGAATGGTGATAATCTCACTAGGTTCCTAAAGTGGCGAAGCACTTCATAAATGCTAAGAACGCTCATGATGTGTTTGCGGGGGAAAACGAGGTCATCTGATGAACGGGGAAGTTCTAGAGTGGGTAAAGGCCGGTTTTGCAGCCAGAGTGGTTCGGGGCTAGGTGGGCGTGTAGGTAGAGGCCGTCTCGGTGTGCCGCTTACAGTACTAAAACTACTCAATGAAAAATCACTATCTGCACTGTTCCCACCGGTTGACTCCTCCGATTCACAATCTGATAATAAAGGATCATCTTCTTGTTCACTTTTATCAGTGGAATCGTCCCCAAAATCAGACCCGTAATGGTATTCTGAATCATGATAGTCGGCTGCAGAAGGGTTATACCCTCTTCTTTGGTAAGGAGTCCCTACGTGTGAGCCTCGTTTACGGTATTCTTTACCTCTAGACCTCGTGGGCCTTCTACTTATATCACTTTGTGGGGAAGATTGTCTCGAGGCCGTTGGAGTGCTTAATGGTGATTCTGAGACTCGATTTAAGTTTTGGAGGTATTTTGGCTTTTTAAGAAATTGATATTGGAATTTTTTGTTTCTATCAGGCATTTGCACTTTAGGGGGCCTCCCCCTTTTTTTGGTCCCTCGCGCAGACATTCTGCCGTACCTAACTGTCAACCATAAGAGCAAACTCACGTGGTGTAAACAACAAAAACAAACCCGCTTTGTATACAAATAGAGGAATGTCAAAAAACTTCAGTTGGAAAGGGTTCACAAGAGTTGGTCAGTCATCTCGCCATTCTACATGCAAAGTCACGTGACTGACACAAGAAAATACATCCTAAAGGGCCGTACGACACTGATTATACCTTCATACGAACATTCGCGCACAAAACTTCAAATCTGGCAGCCAATTGGGGCTTAAACTGCAAGGCTACGCCATGGGAGACGCACAAACTGCCCAAATGACGCGAATACAGTACTGAAAGGAACGTTCAACAGCGCTTAATACGCGCTTTCTGATTGGTCGACGGCACCGACGCCATGACAACTTGCAAGATCGAAATTCACGAAAACACCCTCCCAACACTTATAATCGCACTTTTTTTACCTCACACCTTCACAAAAATTCCTCAATTTTACGTTTAATCACGAAATTTAAGATTCTTGCCTGTAATTTTACCACACGCCAAAAAATTGGAAACGCCAATCAACGCAGGCAATACAACGGCTTTTAAGACGCCCTGTTAGATGGCGCCACTTCGTTTCTTTTCCATAAACAAATCGATTCAAAAAACACAAAATTTCATTTATTTTCACCAAACATACGCACTTTTTATTTAAAACCACTGATTTATCTTCAAATTTACTAATTTTTATCCATGTTTACACGAAAATTAACACCAATTATTAAACGCACCAAATTCGCTTCCATCCATGTTAACCATTAGCGCCACTGTAGGGTATTGCGGTCAAATATATTACAATAAAATAAATTGGTAAATAAAATTTTTACACTACATGCAATATTAATATATAAATTATTATTAAAATATTAAACAAGACCTCGTAGTTTGATTTAACTGTTTATAAAAATCGCGCAAAGATTAGGCAACCAAAATAACACGCCGCTTTCCATTTAGGGTTAAAAACATTTACGAGTAACCCCAAACTACTCACACCGTAAAATATTAAAATTTATTGAATATTACGTATTTATTAATTTATTATAAATAAATACAAGAAAGTTATTAAAACCTGTAGTAGCCTGTCATAAAAAGTTAGTGTATAACGAAAGCAGCTCTAAAATTATTTAAGATAGCTAAGCATTTTTAATTAATTATTAAAATAAAAATAAATTTCGAATAAAATTATATTTTTTAATAAAATAAAAATGCACGCCACTGAAGCGAAATCGAACACGTTTACCGGCAACGTTGTCAGATCTGTCACCTGTCAAAATAATTGGGGGCCCTCTATTAAATAAATAATTACAAAAAAGGCGAAGCCCTAGGTTTTTGTAAAACGAAAAAATGACAGGGGTGATTAAAATGTACGATATGACCCCAATCGTGAGGCATGATACTTCTATAGAACTACCTTCATGCATGTATCATCTCAAGAACTTGCACACGTGCAGAAATGAAGATAAATTAGCACAAAACGAAGTGACGGGGATATTAAGGGCTCAAGCGGACGTGAACATCACAAAGAAGGTTAAACAGTTTTTAAAGGTCTTACACATGTTATTTACAGTAGTTGAGTAACTTTAATTGTTCCTAGCATTAATTAAGATATTACTTAATAAGTAACTTACCATTTTGGTTTTAAAATCAGCAGCATGTTGTGCCTTGATCATACACCAAGAACAACTGTCAAAAATGGTGTTAATGCACTTATTTCTAACCATTTGACAACTTATTATACATATTTATTTATTTTTTTGTCCTTTAGGATAACTCCACCTCGAAAGAAATGATGGATGTAATTTTAAGGCAGGAACGGTTACTTGAACAACTTGAAGGCCTCCAAAAACAAATGCAAACGATACGAGAGCAGCTAAAAGTTTCTAAAACTACCACAAAAACTACAACGAAATCGGTGGCTACACAAAAATTAAACGTAAGTAAAACGAATAAAAATATATGTTCAATTAATCGTCGCTTTATTTCAGCTTAAAAACCTACCTGAAGATTTAGTTTTGATTGCATGCCCTAACAATCCACCGTTTTCAATTCTTTTATTGCAACGACTATGGTCAAAAGTGCTTAATATATCAGTGCAAACGTTTAAGCACTCAACTGTTGTAACCCTCGATGAGCAGGCTCAAAATTTTAATAAATCCCTTGAGACTTTCACTTGCGACAAGAATCTTCCAAAAATTCAAGTTAGGCTCGTATGGAAAGATGGTAAAATTCAAACTTATTTTTGTAATAAATTGTAATTCTTTTTATTTCAGTTGCAGCCAATAAATTCGAATTAAATTTGGGAACGAATCAATTAATAGGTGAATGCAATTTTCTGCGATATTTAGCAAGATTAACTAACGGCTTAAATTACGATGAAAGTAATTATGAAATTGATGCTTTCATCGATTTAAGTCATAAAATTGTAACTGAAATTTACAAAACTGAAAGGGCTAAGTTGTTGCAATTTGTTACAAAGAAATTGGGCAAATCAACGTTTTTATTCGGTGAAAATTTGAATATTGCTGATATTGCTATGTACTCCGCTTTGAAACAAGTAGCTGCACCCAACGAAATTAATGTACGAATGAAAAATTGGATGGAAAAGTGTGAATCAATCTAATTTATGTCGTTTAAATAAAATAAAGAAATTATTTTGAGGTTTTAATGAACCAAAGTGATTTATGAAAACATATTAAATCGTATTATGCTTAAAATTGGAATTTTTAATAAATTTTAAACTTGTGTATATTTGGTTGCCTATACATAATTTAAATAAATATGTAAACAATCAAAAAATTATGTATTTATATAAATATAGTTTTACATAAACAAATCCTAATTTAAATTAGTATTTAAGTAATAACGAATTTGGTTTGTTTTTTTTTGTTGTATGATTGGTTACATAACAATAAATCATTATGTATTTTAATACTAAAAAGCTTGTTATCATAAAATAAAGAAATATTTTTAATAAACACGTGTAATAAAGTAGAAGATGGTAGAAGTATCGCTCTTATAAATCATAGGTAACTTTGTAAGCTGTACAGTTGGTCCCAGCTGGAAGTAGGACAAAAGTAATCACGATCGCGTATTCTTTGTCCCACTTCGAGCTGGGAGCAACTTTACATTTGATTTCATAAAATATATACGCAACCAAACATACTGAATATAAAGTTGCCTATTTTCTTTACTTCCAATTGATACAATATACATTTTTTATTTAATTTTGAGTTTTTTTAAATGTCAGAAATTAGAATTTTTCAAAAAATATAAGCATGATACAATCTTTTACTAAAAATAATTCCTAATAGTTTAGTGTATATTTGGTTGCTTAATTGAGTTGGCAGGAGTGTATCCGACAACACTGTATTTTAATAAATAAAAATTTTTAGGTTAAAAATAGTAGGAAGCAAAATATTTTATCTAAAATAATTTTTTATGAAATGGCCTAACAATTAATTAATTTAACTTGAGCGCTCAAAGAAAATGTCACAAACTGCAAATACAGGAGTGTTACCCTTCGTTCGAGGGGTTGACTTCACTCGCAATGATTTTAGTGTGAGTAATCTCGATAAACTACTTTAATGATTAATTAATCTCTTATAAATTACTACATCCAAAGTATTATTTAAAATCACGCTATTTACGCTCTGATAATAATGAAAAACCCTTAATTTATGAAAGGAGGTTTTAATTAATTAATTAAACGATTTTAGGAAGATCGATTTCCTGAAGCGGTTAGTTTTATGACTGGAGTACAATGGTTGAAATTAGACCGCACGAATTTGCAAGAAATTCCTAAAGAAATGGGGAATTTATTGAAACTGGAGCATTTATCGCTTACCCGGAATAATTTGGAAAAACTCCATGGAGAATTAACCGAGTTAAATTGTTTAAGAACCCTAAACTTACGCCATAATCGTGTTAAATCGTCAGGAGTTCCTGCTGATTTATTTAACCTAGAAGACCTAACGACGCTCGATTTAAGCCATAATAATCTTAAGGAAGTTCCTGAAGGATTGGACCGGGCTAAAACGTTGCTCGTTTTAAATTTAAGCCATAATCAGTAAGTTATTAATTATTATATTTACGATTATTAAATCAATTGTTATTTTTAGTATTGACAGTGTGCCGAATACGCTTTTTATAAATTTAACGGATTTGTTATTCCTGGATTTAAGCGATAATAATTTGGAAACGCTTCCACCACAAACGAGACGTTTGGCGAATTTGCAAACGTTGAATCTTAATAACAACCCACTGGGGCATTTCCAGTTCCGCCAATTGCCATCACTTACTAATTTAGAAACTTTACATATGCGAAACACACAAAGGAATTTAATTAATTTCCCCACGAATTTAGAAGCGCTGGTTTTGTTATCGGATGTTGATTTATCGCAGAATAATTTACCTAAAGTGCCTGATGCTTTATATGCTTTAAGTAATTTAAAACGGCTTAATTTATGCGATAATGAAATTACAGAGATATCATCAGGTAATATTAATATAAAATTTTTATAAATATTATACAATTATAATGGTATTTTAGCTATTGAATTGTTGCAAAAGTTGGAAACGTTAAATCTTTCTCACAATAAGCTTAAGAGCTTACCGGCTTCACTTTGTAAAATAAGTGGTTTACGCCGCTTGTACGTTAATCAAAATGAGCTTGATTTTGAAGGAATTCCTTCAGGAATAGGTAAATTGGGTTGTTTGGAAATATTTTCCGCAGCGAATAATCATTTAGAGATGATTCCTGAAGGATTATGCCGGTTTGTTTTTTTATTAATTAAAATAATATAAATTAATTATTAAATTTTAGTTGCGGTTCTTTAAGGAAGCTGAATTTAAGCTCAAATCGTTTAATAACACTTCCTGATGCAATTCATCTTTTAAACGATTTAGATTCTTTGGATTTAAGAAATAATCCGGATTTAGTTATGCCACCTAAACCTACTGAAATGACTCGTGGTGCCGGTTTGGAGTTTTACAACATCGATTTTAGCCTGCAAAATCAACTACGATTGGCTGGAGCAATTGTACCTCCTCCTCAAACCTCACAAAGTACGTTTTATTAAATTATTTAAAAAATCAATTAGATCTTAAATTATTTTGGAAATACTTTAATAACTTTAGAAAGGTGTAAGATTTTTCAAAAATTCTTTATGCATCATGAACTGAAATTCAATAAGTAATTAAATTATTGTTTGTAGACCAAAATAAAGACCCAATTGCTAGAAAAATGAGGTTGAGACGAGGACGGAAAGATCATGAAGAGGCTGATCAAGATCAAGCGAAAATATTGAAGGTATACAATGTGTATTTATCCAACGGTAGAATAACTCGATTTAATTTTAGGGCATGAAAGAAATAGCACAAGAAAAAAACAATTCAAAAACCGAGCTTGAACTAAAAGCCGAATTCGTTAAGTAATTAACATCACTTTTTAACTAAAAAAATTCTAGTCATTATTTTTAGACCTAAACGTTGGGATGAGTCTTTGGAAAAACCACCTTTAGATTATTCCGAGTTTTTTGATGAAGACGTCGGTCACGTGCCAGGACTCACAATTTGGGAAATTGAAAATTTTTTGCCTAATGAAATTGATGAAGTTGCACATGGAAAATTTTATGAAGGTGACTCGTATATCGTGCTGAAAACTTCTGCTGACGAACAAGGCTCGCTTAATTGGGAAATTTATTTTTGGATAGGCGAAAAAGCTTCGGTACTAAATATAAATTGTATTAATTTGTTAAACATTTTAAAATTGTTTTAGGTTGATAAAAGGGCATGTTGCGCTATTCATGCTGTTAATTTGCGTAATTATTTAGGTGCACAGTGTAGGACTATTCGTGAAGAACAAGGTGATGAGTCTGAAGAATTTTTAGGACTGTTCGAAACGCAAATTACGTATATCGAAGGAGGCCGAACTTGTAGTGGATTTTACACTGTTGAGGACATGGTAAATAATTTGTGGTTTTACGTGGTTAATTTAATTAATTAAATTCTTTTTTTAAGACGTACGAAGTAAGACTTTATCGAGTTCATGCAGCTGGTGCTTCCATACATTTAGAACCGGTGGTGGTATCAACAAGTTCGTTGGATTATCGATATGTTTTCGTGGTTGATACAGGACTTAAAGTATTTTTGTGGTATGGGAAACAGGCTAAAAATACTCTAAAGTCGAAAGCTCGATTAATGGCAGAGAAAATCAACAAAAACGAGCGTAAAAACAAAGCAGAAATTATCACGGAGATGATGGGGAGTGAGACCAAAGATTTTTGGTTAATTTTAGGAGAACAAGATGGTATTCCACCAGAAGAACCTATTCAAGTAAATATTATAAGAATATTTTATAGAATTTATATAAAATTTTGTACAATCGTGTATAGTACTATCATTTATCAGTGTTATAATTTTCGGCGGAAAATTTCAAGAAAAACAAACTCAATCTCAATTAATAAAGAGTGTTTGGTACCAAAATTTTCCAAAAACTGCGACTTTTTTCCAAAAAAACGAATCAACCGATTTTTAACCATACGTTTTCTAAAATGCGTCTATCCACGGTGTTTACCTTCCGTAAAAACTTTTCGAGAAAAAAAATAAAAACCGATTCCCATGAAAAATTTTAAGCCTTGAAATTATCTCAAAAATTTTGTAGGAGCATGTAGATCCCGATTTTGTACCAGTACCACCAAGGCTTTACCAAGTACAATTGGGCATGGGTTATTTAGAACTTCCACAAGTTGAAGTCCCGCAAGGAAAATTAACAAACAAGTTATTAAACAGCAAAAACGTTTACATCCTCGATTGCTATTTAGACGTTTTCGTATGGTAATAATTAAAATCAAGAAATCATTAAAATATTAATATAATGCTTTTAGGGTAGGTAAAAAATCAACACGATTAGTTAAAACGGCTGCAGTAAAACTCTCCGAAGAATTATTTAATATGATCGATCGTCCTGATTATGCAATGGTGACTCGTGTACGTGAAGGAACTGAATCACAAGTTTTTAAATATAAGTTTGTTGGTTGGGATGAAGTTATAGCTGTTGATTTTACACGAACGGCGGAGTCTGTACAAAAGACTGGTGCTGATTTAACTAAATGGGCTCGTCAGCAGGAAACGAAAGCGGATTTAACCGTTTTGTTTACACCAAGACAACCGGCTACAAGTTTAATTGAAGCTCAGCAATTAATGGAGGAGTGGAATGAGGATCTTGAAGCGATGGACCCGTTTGTTTTGGAAGGAAAAAAATTCGTACGCCTACCAAAGGAGGAATTAGGTCATTTTTATTCAATGGATTGTTACGTTTTCTTGTGCAAGTATTGGATACCAGCGGATGATATTGAGGAAGGCGAACCTTTAGAAGAGGATTTTCAATACGTCGTGTATTTTTGGCAAGGAAGGGAAGCTTCCAATATGGGGTGGTTAACTTTTACTTTTACTCTGCAAAAGAAATTCAAAGCTTTATTTAAAGAAAAGTTGGAAGTTGTTAGAACGCATCAACAACAAGAAAATATGAAATTCATGGCGCATTTTAAACGAAAATTCATTATACATCAAGGTAAAAGGAAAATAAAAGATAAAAATTCTGTTGAGTTTTATCACATGCGATCAAATGGTAACCCACTTAACACAAGACTGATACAAATCAAACCCGATGCTGGAAGCTTAAATTCAGCTTTTTGGTAACGTACAAAACTTAATACTATAACAAAATTAATTCTTTTTTTTTTAATAGTTACATTTTAAACGTCCCATTCGAGCAAGATGATTCAGGTATTGTTTATGTATGGAGGGGTTCTAAAGCAGACCCCGATGAAGCTCGTCTTATTGGTGAAATTGCCGAAGAGATGTTTAACGGCCCTTGGGTGAGTTTGGTAGACGTTGCTGAAGGAGAAGAACCTGATAATTTCTTTTGGGTTGGAATTAATGGTAAAAAACCATACGAAAATAACGCAGACTTCATGGAATACACCAGATTATTCCGCTGTTCTAACGAGAAAGGCTATTTTATCGTCACAGAAAAATGTTCAGACTTTTGCCAGGTAATTTGTTTCCAAAAATATCGTAAAATATCTACAAAACTCTTTTTAGGATGATTTAGCGGATGATGATATAATGATACTTGATAACGGAGAGCAGGTGTTCTTGTGGCTTGGAGCAAAATGCAGTGAGGTCGAGATAAAATTGGCTTACAAATCGGCACAAGTTTACATCCAACATATGCGTGTGAAACGGCCAGAGCGGCCACGTAAACTCTTCTTGACTCTAAAAAATAAAGAGTCCAAGCGTTTTACAAAGTGCTTCCACGGTTGGGGTAACCACAAACAACCACCAGAGTAATTTATGTGATTTTTATATTTTAACAAAAGTTTTTAATTTATTTAACAAATATTATATTTATGATGAACTAAATGAACATTTTTATAATTATTACCCTTCAGTCGTTATTTTAAAAACTAAATGTAGTTAGAAAAATACATTTTGATCATAATACGTCTTTTAAATGTTGAAATTATATTCTCATGCGGCCACTTCCACTCCCTGATTTAGTCTCGAATAATTTTCGTACAAAATAAACTTGTACAGTCGTTGTAATAAATATAATCACAATTTGTGCCACAGACCATTTCATAACGTAACCGTTGTTGTCTGCTAATAAATTATAATCTCTGGTTTCTTTCCCTCTTGAATAATGTAAATGTTGTAGCATCTCATTAATATTTTTTTCCACAGTCACTATTCCAATCTAAAAAATGAAATAAAGTAGCCTTGAAGCTTTATCATTGCAAGTAATTACCGTAAAGTTTTCCATATTCATATTCATTTCTTCAATTTCTTGAGTGTACTTTTCCCAACGATCATATCGTACCACGGTAAGGTATAAGTTGATTAATTTGGCTGCAAATCTTGAAAATTGATTGTCGATACACACTGAGTAATAACCACCGGTTGAAGATTGATCTTGATATTCGCTGTTCGATTTCCATTGATAAGCGTGTACGATTTTTCCATTTGGATGTCTTACAGCAAAACCAGCCATGTTATCACCTCCTCTTAGTACCTAACACCAAAAATTACATTAAAACAATTATAAAATTTCAATTTGCGTATATTTGGTTGCCTGAACGTGTATATTTGGTTGCTTAAACGTGTATATTTGGTTGATAGCGCTTAAGAAAACAAAGTATTTTTTATTTTTTTAAAAAGATGAATTAAATCTAATTGTTAAAACAATTATTAATATAATAATATGCTTAATATTATGTACAACACCTGAAAACTGACGAAGAAGGTTGCTCCAGGATTAACATATTGGAAGTAACAATCTTCTTTGCCTGGATCTATGTGAACTTTGTAATCCATTGCAACAGCTGGAAGATCTTCGTACCATGGCACAGTAGATTCAGTCGCAAAATTACACGAAAATAAACATAATAACAGGGTTAATTTAAGGGGGTTCTTAATTAACGTGGCACTACACATGTTTCTAATTTACCGTTTGCTGCGGGCTGCGGCCCTAAAGTTGCCTATCCACGTAAACACTTTCTAATTTGAAAAGTGTGAAGTCAGCTACAGGATGTAGCAGGAATTGCAGGATGTAGATTTGGCAACGTATTGGAATGGTAATAGTCATTCACGCCACGTGTTAATTAAAAATTAAAAAAAAACATTTTTTATTTATACTGAATATTTTGTCTATTAATTTGCTATTTTAAAAAATATTTATTTTAATTATTAATAGCATGCTGGTTTGGTTGCATACTTAACAGAAAGCAGCGAAATAAAAATTATTTCTTTTGCTTTAATTTTGTTAATCAAAATATGTAAGCGAATTAAAAAAATGCATTGATTCATTTTTTAATATTCTTGGTGATATAAATTATTTTTATCTCTCAACAAATAAATAAATAAAATTTAGTTAGATAACTTTTATTGCAGGCCAAGAGATGGCGCTGTAAAACATAATTTGTGTTAAATTTGTCTTTAAATCGCATCAAAATTTATCGTTAATAATTATTTCATTTCATGGAAATAAAAATATATAAAAATTAATGATACTTTTTTTTATTTTTGATTTTATATTAAAAAAAATAATAAAGTTCTAATCATATTTTTAAATCACAAATATTAGGTAAAAATTGGTGTTTTTATTTACAATTTAATTAAATGGTTTAAAAAATTGAATTAAAGGAATTTTTTAAATAAGTGTTTAGCATGTATGTTTGGTTGCCTACTATGATTTAACATAACCTCACATAGTTCTTAGCAATGCTACGAATTTCTGGCTTAAATTTTTGTAAAAAACGTGTTATTTATAAATTTTTAAGACAATTTAGTAAAGAACCAGCATACGATGTTATTATTGTTGGTGGTGGTCATGCTGGTACAGAGGCTTGTGCTGCAGCTGCCCGAATGGGGGCTAAAACATTACTTATCACACATAAAAAGGAAACAATTGGTAACTAACTAATGTTCCCACAAAAATCTAAAATTATCCCCAACCTTTATTTAAAATAGGCGAAATGAGTTGCAACCCTTCTTTTGGCGGAATCGGTAAAGGACATTTAATGAGAGAAATCGATGCTCTCGATGGTGTTTGTTGCAGAATTTGTGATTTATCAGGTATTCAATATAAGGTAAACAACTACCATGTTAAAAATTAAGCATTAATATTTAAATTCTAGGTTTTAAATAAACGTAAAGGTCCAGCTGTTTGGGGTTTACGAGCGCAAATTGACCGCAAGCTTTATAAAAAACACTTACAAGCAGAACTCTTTAAAACGAAAAATTTGGAAATACTCGTAGCTCCTGTTGAAGATTTAATCGTTGAAAATCCTCGCCTAAACACCAATCATCAAAACATAATCGATTGCAAGGGCGTAATTTTAAATAACGGCACTCAAATTAAATCGAAATCTGTGGTTTTAACCACAGGTACATTTTTGAAAGGCCAAATTAACATTGGTATTTATTTTAAGTTTTTTAAATAATTTAATTAATTCAGCATTGTAGGTTTAAAAGTTTTTCCTGCGGGTCGAATTGGTGATGATGCATCTTATGGTTTAGCTGAAACTCTGGAGAAAATAGGTTTACAGATGGGGAGATTAAAAACGGGAACACCGCCGCGGTTAAAAAAAGATACGATTGATTACTCTGTTTGTTCGATACAAGAAGGTGATAATCCTCCCATGCCGTTTTCGTTCTTGAACGAAAAAGTGTGGATTGAGGTATGAAAACAATCACGATAATTTACATAAATTTTATCAATTATTTTGTAGCCAGAAAATCAATTATTGTGTTACCAAACAAAAACTAGCCTTAAAATCGAGGATTTAGTTAAAAATAATTTGCACGTCAATCGGCATGTTAAGGAGGAAGTTACTGGTCCAAGATATTGTCCGAGTATTGAATCTAAAGTGTTGAGATTCGGGGGTCGAGAGCATTTGATTTGGTTGGAACCTGAAGGGCTCGATAGTGATTTAATTTATCCAAATGGTTTATCATGTACTTTACCGGAAGAATTACAGGAGCAGCTTATTCATGCGATACCAGGTTTGGAGAAGGCTGAAATTGTTAGACCCGGTTATGGGGTTGAATACGAATACGTCGATCCACGCGAGTTGAAAAAAACACTCGAATTAAAACGGGTGAGCAATTTATTTTTAGCCGGGCAAATTAATGGAACCACTGGGTATGAAGAGGCTGCCGCTCAAGGAATTTTAGCAGGAATTAATGCTGCAGCACTGGTATATAATTGATAATAAACCCAATATATTAATAATTATTATTATTTTTAAGGCATTAAATCGAAAGCCGTTAATTTTAACACGAATGGATAGTTATTTAGGTGTTTTAGTCGATGATTTAACAACTCTAGGTACGAATGAGCCGTATCGAATGTTTACAAGTCGAGCTGAATTTCGATTAATGCTTCGACCTGATAATGCTGATCTTCGTTTAACTAGGAAAGGCTACGAAATTGGTTGTGTTTCACATGAAAGGCACGAAAGGACTCGACTAGTCGCACAAAAAATTACTGAAGGCGTAAAGTTATTAAAAAACATTAGTAAAACGGCTGTAAAATGGAAGGAACTTTTAAAATTACAAGGGAATAACAGAAATAATTCACAGAAAAGGTATGCATATTTGAAAGTACAAAAATTTAGAGTGTATTAAATTTGAAAATTTTGTAAAAATTTGTTGGTTTATTTGTGGTTAGGCAACCAAGCAAACTCGCGCGTGATTGGTTCTCATCGGCGGCCATTACAAAAAAGGCGTTGTTTTTTAAATTTGAATTTAAAAAATTTAAATTAACAATTATTGTTAATATAAATGCAAATAAACGCCACTACAATAATTTTTTGTGGAAATTTTCATTCTTTTAATTAAACCTAACCTCGCTATATTTTTTTTCGATAAAATTTAAAAAACCAATTGTAATAATTCGTGTATTTTAGTGCATTTGACATGTTGAAAAATGAAATAACAATTGAAATGTTGAGTGGTGTTGAACCTGGGTTAAATTGTTTATTGGATGATGCTAGGGCGGTGGAACGGATGCAAATAGAAGCTCAGTATGAGTTTGTAGTCGCTAATCAAGCTCATGAAGTAGAAGAAATGATGCGTGATGAACAACTGGAAATTCCTGATGATTTAAATTACAATTCTGATTCGTTAAATTTGAGTTTCGAGGATAGGGAGAAATTAATGCGTATACAACCAACGACTGTGAGTTACACCAAAATTTTTGTAAATTTATAATTGCTATATTCTATTTTTAGATTGCTGCGGCTAGTAGAATTCCAGGCGTGACACCTTCGGCTGTTTTTAGATTGTTACGATTTGTTAAGAATAAAAACAAAGTTCTATTATAAATTTTAGTTTTTTATTCATTACATTAAGTGCTTAAATAATGTTGTATTTCATCACTGCTTTTTCCACGAGTCTCTGGTACGAATGTAATAGTAAAAATGGCGGCTAATAAATTAAAACCAGCTAAAATATAAAACATGACATGCTGTCCTAACCCGGCACAAATTGTGGGAAAAGCTGCGGTTATTGTAAAAATAAGAACCCAATTAAAAGTTGTGGCGATTCCACACCCGAACGATTTAAAATTAGGAGCGAAAATCTCACCCATTGTCATCCAGGGAATAGGCCCAAAACCGGCACAAAAACTTAAAATAAATAAAACTAGTGACACGAGAGGTACGAAATTAAAAGCAGCTGCATTAAAATTAAGCGATACAAAATAAAAATAAGTGGCTAAAATAAATAATGATGAACCCATTCCTACGGCTGAAATTAATAAATAAGTGCGTCGATTAAATTTTTCTATAATACTTGCTGATACGCATGAAAATATTACTTGCGAAGCTGTTACGATTATTGTAGCTATATTTGGGGAGATTGAAGTTGAAGTTAAACTGAAAATTTTCGAGGTGTAAAAAATAATAGCGTTGATTCCACTGAATTGTTGAAAGAATACGAGGCCTAAAGCCACTAATAAGGCCTTAACGTTATTCCTTTTCTTAAATAAATTTTGGGGTTCATCAAAATCTTGATGAATTTCTTCATAATGAATATTTTCAATAAAAAATAGAAGAAAGAAGTAGATGATTGGTAAAATTGTAAGCGAGAGTGAAGCGTTCCTCCAATCCAAGCAAGCTCCGATTATGTTAACAAGTAAAATCCCAGTACAAAACGATATTTGAAAAAACGATCCTAAAATTCCTCGATTTTCAATTGAAGCGATTTCACCAATGTAGATGGGCACACAAATGCAGATGGCACCACTTGATAATCCTCCAATAAATCGAGCTACATAGAGTAGGTTCACGTTTAATGCAAAACTTATTAAAATCCACGATAAAGCGAATATAGTTGCAAAAATTTTAAGCGTTATTTTTATTCCAAATTTCTTGATTAAGTATCCTGTGGGAATTGCTGCACTGCAAGCTCCTAGTGCTACGATTGATCCAACTAGACCAGCTTCAGCTTCGCTTAGTTTTAAGTCTAAACTTAATTGGGGGAGCGCAGGAGAAGTCCATGCCAGTACACTTCCTGCACAAATACACCCAATTGAAGCTGAAATAAATGTTTTTTTTTTTCCATGAGATACAAATTGAGTTTATTTATACAGTGCGGACATACAGTAAATCCCCCCCCCCCCCCCCTGCTAATTTTTGAACGGTTATGTTTTTGATTCTGTAAATTTGTCTACCTAGGAATATAATTGCGAACTTTCTATTAAAGGTATTTTTGATTTTGTGGAACTTCCGGTTATACCGGAAGTGGATGGCAACTTTCTTATTTTAAATGGAACACCCAGTATATTTTTGCATTTTCGTGTTCTCCATAAAAATACCATTAAATTGACCTAGCATAGTGTGGTCTACGATTAATACTTTCGGAATTACGTCCATTCGAAAAATCGGATTTTTATGCAACTTCATTTACACCGGAAGTGGAAAATTAACGAACTTAAGGTTAAACATAATTTTCTTTATGTCCGCACTGTATGTACGAAATATTTATTTATAAAAATAAAAAAGTTATTAAGTTTTTTCCAACTAAAGTCCCAAAAAAGGCGAATAAAATACAAAATAATTTAAGAAATGGACGATTTCCTCAGGTTTTTCTTTGAATTTTATAGCGAAAATTTTACCGCTAATAAGTGATAGTACCATACACTATTGTACAAAATTTTGTTAAAATATTTATAAAAATAAAAAAGTTATTAAGTTTTTTCCAATTAAAGTTCCCAAAAAGGGGAATAAATTACAAAATAATTCAAGAAATCGACGATTTTCTCAAGTTTTTCTTGGAATTTTCCGACAAAAATTGTACCATCAGTGATAAATAATAGTACAACACAAGATTGTACAAATTTGTGGCACAATATTTATAAAAATAAAGAAGTAATTAAGTTTTTTCCAGCTAAAATCCCAAAAAAGGTGAATAAAATAAAAAATAATTCAAGAAATCGACGATTTCCTCAAGTTTTTCTTTGAATTTGCCAGCGAAAATTTTACCACTGATAAGTGATAGTACTATACACGATTGTATAAAATTTTGTAAAAATATTTATAAAAATAAAAAAGTTATTAAGTTTTTTTTAACTAAAGTCCCCAAAAAGGTGACTAAAATACAAAATAATTCAAGAAATTGATGATTTTCTCAAGTTATTCTTGGAATTTTCCGGCAAAAATTGTACTACTGATAAATAATAGTACAACACATGATTGTAGAAAATTTTAGCAAAATATTTATAAAAATAAAAAAGTAATTAAGTTTTTTCTAACTAAAATCTCAAAAAAGGTGACTAAAATAAAAAATGAAGTTTTTTGATTCGCTTATTTTGTTTCGGTCTTTTTTGTCCAATTTCCTTTTTTATCTTTCCCCTCTTTCTCCAATTCGTTCATTTAAATTATTTCACAGAGAATATGTTTGTCCCGAATTTAATCAACTTCCTAAAGGCCCAAAAATTACTAGTTACGCCTCTGAGTAATTATTTTCTACACTAGTGCAGAAAGTACATAACAAAATGGACTCCTCAATACCAAATACATTTCTCTGATGTAAACAACAACCGTTCTTTTTTTATACAGTGAAATCAAATAAGATTGAAACCATTGACATTGCAAGGTAGGAAACCTGAGTTGGCTACACTGAAATGAACGCGTTCTGTTCCGGTTAATAAAACCATTACGAATATTTTAACTGCACTATTTTTAGTTTTTGTTTTTTTTATAAAATTTGCAACACACTGAGAAACAACTTGAAAGAGAGACGCTTTGGTTAAAGTGACAGATCAGATTTAAATTTGAATTAAAATTAACAGGTACACCAACTTAGCAAGTCTAAAATCACTACAGAGTATGTTTGGTTGCATAGTTGCGGTTTCAGTCTTTTTTGAATTCATTGTAATTTTGATATTAGCAAATAATTTACAAGAAAGTTCTAAGGCAGGTAACTAATATTATTTGTAATGTCATTATAAAAAAAATAATATTTTTTTGTACAAATCACAAAAAAAAATATTAGAAACATTAATATTTTGTTTTCATTTTATTTAACCATTGTTTGTGATTTGTATAAAAAAATATAAAATTACAAATAATCACTATTTTTTTAATTTACTCACCTATAAAGCTGGAAGTGTATTGTTTTTTCAGCGTTGTTTGGTGTTCAAGCATGGTTTCAGGTTGCAGGGTAGTACTAGCACATCTGTTTCGTCCTTATTTTTATAACTCGCGTGATGTTTATCTCTAATAATATGCAAGGAGGCTGTTTACACAGAACACTCATCTCAATTTGCAAAATGATAATAATTGGCGTAAACTAATACTCACCTTTTCACATAATCAACAGCAGAGCAAACAAATCAAGTAAAACACACGTGTAATAATAAAAATACATTTATTGTATTTACAAAAAGAAAAAAACGATTTATTTTGATTTGACTAGATGTACAATTCATATTATTTCAAAATTGCGCTTTATAAACTTTAATCATTTTAAGAGTTTTTTATACAATTGTATAATCACAAGAGATTTTAGCGTGACGTCACATTTAATTTTAAAGCGCGAAATTTTTTTAGTAACTCGATTGTGCTTATCAGCTACAACTTTTTTTGACTAGATGGATAATACTTTTACGTTTCATCTAAAATTAATTGTCACTGGATCACACGTTGGGGGCTTAAACTTGAATTGCATTTGTGTAGCCACCTTTAGATTTATCTAATTTACAAAAATTATAAATCGGCGAGATGTTAGCAATAAATTTTTCAGCAATAATTTTCTAATCAACGCACAAGAAAACTAAATACACCAAATTAGAGTGGTGGTATCAAAATTTGTATGTTTTATGTTGTAGTACATAGATAGGACACGCTTGACATTCCCTTAAAATAGGTGTTTTTTATTTGCCACTTTTACTTGCTAATGAGATAACTTTGGACGCATAACTTTTACAATTCAATGCATTAATAACGGAAGTTATCGTAATTCATCGCATTAGTTGTTTGTTGTATCTGGGAATTTGTAAAATAAAGAAAATCGCAGCTATTTTAAAATAGACAGCAGCGCCACCAAAGGGCGCGTTCCACTAAAGACTCGCAACGCTCACGACGACCGCAAAGTCGTTCCACACCGCGGTTGTTTCGTTCGTGCATAAAAACGTTATCGATGACGTAACGAATGACGACCCATTCCACTTATGTTTTCGATCGCAACGTTATTAGTTAGTGGAACGGGAAATTTTGCGGCCGTGGACTTTAGTGTTCATGTGTACATTAGCTATATTCACCTCGGTCATTTTCTTAATTTTTAGCGTTCTCTGATCAAATGAAAATCGAATTTAACAAGTTTTTATGAGAATTATAGGTTATGTGATCCGGTATTTCAAATTTACCGCCAAAACGGACACTTGAAAAATTTGACACGGACAAGCAGCAAAGTGACATGTCATTTGTCTTTGTAGGTTAGTATTTAAAAATTTGAAAATGCGTGGTAGAGGTTTCATTGGGGTGTTATAAAAGGTATAGGGCTTTAATTTGGTGTATTTATTTCTCTTGTGCGTTAATTAGATGTAAAATATTTATTGCTGGAAAACTAACCTAACTTAACATGTCGCAGGTAAATTATAAAAGTGATTTCAGTTGGGTGTGCACTTTTTTGTAAAAATGAGTTGTCGCGTAAGGGAGGCTACACACTTGGTTTTAATATTTGCATTTAATAATAAGGGGCGTGTATTCGTTGTAATTAGAGTTGTATTCGTTATTAATGAGGTTGAGCGTCGGTCACGGGGGTATGAGGTTGTTGGTACCGTGCACTCTCATATGCCGGTTAAGGTTACCGCTTTGCGAGAACCGCAGCAGGCACAGCTTGCATTCGTACGGTTTTTCGCCGGAATGTATCCGGAGGTGTTTGGTGAGAGTGCTGCTGTCGGAGAAGGCCTTTTTGCAGAGTCTGCAGCGGTAAGGGCGCTCGCCCGAGTGCGTCCGCATGTGCGTCGTCACCGAGGAGGACTGCGAAAACCGCCGGTCACAAACCGGACAGCGGAACGGTTTCTCGCCGCTGTGGGTGCGCACGTGCGCCGTCAGATTTGCCGCTTGCGAAAAACTCTTGTTGCAATCCGCGCACCGGTAAGGCTTTTCTCCGCTGTGCGTTCTTAAATGCGTCTTCAGCGTACTCGGTCTTGCGTAACTTTTACCTACAAATAAAAAAATAACAATTAATTATTCTGCTTCTAGAAATACAGCCAACATTTTTCGGTTTAAATCACCAGCAAATTCCAGGAAAACTCAGTATATAAATTTATACCGGTATAAACCGGCGGTAAATTTTACGGTAATCGCTTTAAACGAATTATTTTTATGCAAAAGTAAATTCATACCATTATCTAGATTTGTACCGGCAAATTTTCCGGTTTAAACCGCAGGTAACTTTTGCGGAAAACGCTTTAAGTATATTATTTTTATGTAGAATTTTTTTTAGATAGTAAACGTTCATTCTGAACCAAAATTTCTTATCAAGTATGTATATGTTTTTTTGATTCCTTAAAAAGTTACAGCATTATTAATTTTTTTTTGAGATACCCTGTATAAATTTGGAAATTTGGAAGGTTTTATTTAAATCAAAAATCCAAATCATAATTTTAAAATTACCGTAACTTGTTAAGGAATCGAAAAAAATATTAGTTCAAACGTCCTGTTTTGTTCAAAAATTTGCCATCTAAAAAAAGTTTGCTGGAAAAAAAACGAGGTAAATTTTCGAAAGTCACTTTAAAACACTATACAGGGTGATGATAAAGTTTGAAACATAATTCATAACTGCTGTATTTAATTTTTTTGAGAAAATCGTTCGGATAGGTCAATTTTAATTTTTAAAATCCCATCACTTGGAATAATAAAAATATTAATGATGTCACTGGTGATTTACCAATGACGTCATCAGCGATTTTTTAAATAGAGACCCCCACTTTTTTCTTGGCCGATTTCAATAAATGGTAAATTTCAAATTTTATTTTTTGTAAATTTCATTACATTTAAATGGAATCAAAAAATTATCTAAATTTGTACCGGTAAATTTTCCGGCTTAAACCGTAGGTAATTCTTACGGAAAACGCTTTAAACATATTATTTTTATGAGAAACTTAGTCTAGAGAAAAAAAAATCGAGGTAAATTTTCGAAAGTCACTTTAAATTACTATATGTAAATTTATATCATTATATTTTTCGGTATTAACCGGCGATAAATTTTACGGTAAACAGTTTTAACGAATTATTTTTATGTGAAAGTTAATTCATATCGTTATGTAAATTTATACCGTTAAATTTTCCGGTTTAAACCGCAAGTAAAATTTATGGAAAACGCTTTGAATATATTATTTTTAAGAGAAACTCGGTTATTAGTTTAAGCCGGTATTTGTTACCGTTATCGTAATCTTTTGAAAAAAAATATTTATATTAGAAAGTATTTTATTAAATTCTTCGGGTTAAATTTTACGGTAAAATTGACCTTTCTCCGAATTTTTTAATTTTTGATTCATTAAATAAATGAAGTTTGATTAAATCTTAATATGTGATTACTTTTTTTATACCGTTTATATAAACGCTAAAAAAATAAAATTTAAAATTTCGTGACGTCATAGTTGTGTATAAGCGACCTGGCAACGTTGCATAGTGGGAAAAAAGCTTGAAAACGTGGCCAAAACTACTTTTTATGAAAATTGGTAGACATATTTTTGAGGTCACTGATTTCAAATTTAACATTTTTTTCTAAAAAAAAAACAAAATGGTGGATCCAAAATGACCGAAAATTTTTATTAAAAAATGGTTGATATTGCTCAAAATCAGTATGTTGGAGCTTTTAGGGTTGCCAATATCGAATTTGACATTTTTTTCTAAAAAAACAAAATGGTGGATCCAAAATGACTGACAATTTTTATAAAAAAATGGTTTATATTACTCAAAATCAGTATGTGGGGGTTTTTAGGGTCGCTAATATCGAATTTGATATTTTTTTCTAAAAAAAAAAACAAAATGGTGGATCCAAAATGACCGAAAATTTTTATTAAAAAATGGTTGACATTGTTTAAAATCAGCATATGGGGGCTTTTAGTGTCACTAATATCAAATTTGACATTTTTTTCTAAAAAAAAAAAAACAAAATGGCCGTTCCAAATTGACCGAAAATTTTTATTAAAAAATGGTTTATATTGCTCAAAATCAGTATGCGGGGATTTTTAGGGTCGCTAATATCGAATTTGACATTTTTTTCTAAAAAAAAAACAAAATGGTGGATCCAAAATGACCGAAAATTTTTATTAAAAAATGGTTGATATTGCTCAAAATCAACATGTGGGGCTTTTAGTGTCATTAATATCAAATTTGACATTTTTTTCTAAAAAAAAAAACAAAATGGCTGTTCCAAAATGACCGACAATTTTTATTAAAAAATGGTTTATATTGCTGAAAATTAGTATTAGGGTCGCTAATTTCGAGTTTGACATACTGATTTTTAGCACTATAAAGATTCGAAATTAGTGACCTCAAAAATATGTCTTTACCAATTTTAATAAAAATTGAAAAACAAAAAGTATTTTATTTACAAATAAATGTTAAAATGATTTCAAAAAGTAAAGAGTTGTACGCTTTCTGTTCTATAACAAAAGAAAACATAGAAAATTTTGGCAACAACTGATTAAATCATAGAGCTTAGACCAGCGGCGCACCCGGGGGGGAGGGGGGTGCAAGGCCGCCCCCCTTCCAAAGGAATGTATTTTATTAAGAAATTTTTAATAAAAATGAGAAAATTCTTACTTAAATAGTTTAAATTATTATGAAATTTTTATTATTGCTTATTTATGCTCGTGCATAAAAATTTTGTCGGACCCCCGTATTTATAAAGTAATAAAGTATGCACCCAACCCCCCCCCCCCGTCGTCGCCACGGTTTTTGGCCTTTCAACACCGTCGCCCTCCCCCCCAAAATAAATCATGGGTAAAAATGTTGCCATCCAAGATCACAGATATGACGTCACGAATTTAAAATATTAAAATAAAAAAAATTCGCCTGCACTAATTAATAAGTGATTAGGTACATTAAAATCATCTCCCTTAGATCTATGTATAAAACAAAAATTCTTGAAATATATTCCTCTTGGGAAAGGTCAATTAATTCTTTGCGAAAGTTAATTCATAATGTTATGTAAATTTATACCGGTAAATTTTCCGGTTTAAAATGCAAGAAATTTTTACAAAAAACGTTTTAAACATTTTAGCGTGTATTCAGCGACCGCGATGAAAAATTTAGAGACGTCGTTATCGTTAATCACGTGATTAAAAAATATTTCTTCATAAGAAATATTTTATTAAAGACGTGATTAACTTTAACGACGTCTCTAAAATTTTCATCACGGTCGCTGAATACATGCTATTTTATTTTTATGAGAAACTTGGTTTATATCATTAAACAAGGTGTTTTTTTCCAGTAAAATATTTTTAGACAGTAAATTTTGAACAAAAAGTTTCGATTTTTCTGGAACACCCTGTATAATTTTTTACTCCTGCCAAGTTTTTTTTTAAATTGATTACGGTTTGGGTTTTGTCTTTTCCAACATGTCTTTTTAAACTAAGCGGACCAAAATGAAATTTATACTGGGTGTCCCATAAATATCATTAAAGTTTTTAAGTTGCTCTAATTTGTAAACTAGTCGAAAAAAATATTAGTTGATAGGAAAAAAAGTTAGATACCGTGTATATAAATTTTACTGCTTAACCAGGGGCGGATCTAGAAAAAAATTTGGGGGGTATTTTTTTCCAAAAGATGCGCAAATGGCAAATGGGGAAATTTTCAATAAATTATTTAAAATTTTCCTGATTCTTGGGTTTGGTCGTGCCGAGGAGGGGTCATTTTTGATTTGGGGGGGGGGTTATAATTACCCCATTACCCCCCCCCCCCTTGTTTCCGCGCCTGTGCTTAACCGGCGGTATATGTTATATGACAGACAATTTTCGGTCTAAACCGGCGGTAAATTTTACACTAGATGAGTAATTTATGATTATATTGATTTATACCGGTAAATTTGTCGGTTTGAGTACTTACCGCATATTCTGCAGACGTTGGGTTTTTGTACGTCTTCTTCG
The DNA here is from genome assembly GCA_963971135.1 of Stenus bimaculatus. Taxonomy (NCBI): domain Eukaryota; kingdom Metazoa; phylum Arthropoda; class Insecta; order Coleoptera; family Staphylinidae; genus Stenus; species Stenus bimaculatus. Next base: position 2,940,082 of record OZ020183.1, read on the forward strand.
AAAACGCCGACGCTGTGTCTGCGACGAGGTGCAGCAAATCCTAGGGGCTTGTAATTTGTAGCGATTGCAGATGATTCTTGTTGCGGCCTAAAATCCGCCGTGAAGGAGTAAGTAGCACCACCGTAACTGGGACTTAGTAGGCCTTGGGTTTGGTACGTCATCGGCGTCGATTGTTGCGGCGTTGGATTCCATTGAACCTACAAAATATGCATCATTTTTAGTTCAAATAAGTTTGTACCGGAAAATTTTGTAATAAACACTATATTAGTTAGTTTGTTTAGATTTTTTGGGTAAATTATACAGGGTGTCCAGAAATTAAGCGGTCAAACTTTAAAAATTTAAAAAACTGAATAAGGAATATTAGTATAAAAACAAAAATGATTTTATGTTAACCATAAAAAAGTTGCCGGTATTAATAACCCCAACCCTCCTTAAAACTACCCTTTCGGAGCTTTCAAAAAATCTGAAAAAAATTGAGAAATTATATCTTAAACGTATTAGTCTTTACACCAAATTTCAAATCTTTATTAAAAACCGTTTTCAAATAAATGACAAAAAACCTAGTTTCAGTCACAATATTTAAAGGGCTGTAGCTCCCTTAGAAAGTTAAATCGGGCAAATGTTTATGAAAAGTTTTTTTCTTAAAATTAGTTGTTGAATCACCTCCTAAAGTTTGGCTGCTTAATTTCTGGACACTCGGTATAATTTTTGGTGGATTATTTTTACCTGGGGGTATCCGACGTCGCCATTAGGGTAGTTATTAGAGGGGTGGTAACCGTGCATGGTCATGTTCATGGATACGTTGACTGACATGCTGGGGAACATGGGCGGGGCTTGTGGGCTGAATTGTTGGTCGCAAAGAGATCCTGCGTATCCTCCGGGCGATAACAGCACTTGCGGATGGTAGAGGTGCTGCTGGTTGTCGCATTTCTCCTGGTTTGGGTGGACTACGGCGTGTTTCAGTGATAACAGCACGTCGGCGACTTCGGCGGGTTGCTTATTCTCGCGGACCAAAATTTGTTGCTGATTTCCTCCAGGATCTTGCCTTAAAAAATGATGAGTGAAGAATGAGAATTAGGGAAGAGTTTTAGTAATTTTTGGGCTTACTTGTAGGTGATGGAATTTCCGTTTGGGCAAGGTGAAAAGGGGAAAAGCGAGGGGAGCGGTTCCAGGTCCAAAGGCAGCGCGAAGGAGCCCATGTCTTCGCTCCAGCAGGCGGAAAGATCGTCCTGGACGGCGGCAGGACAAGAAGAACCGGCCGACTGGTTTTGAACTCCGGAACTCCAGTTGCACTCGAGCTGGACCCCGAACTGGGGATTGTTTGGTACGTAACTCGGATCCATCCTGCTCCACGCCGCCTCCCGCGATCCACCTATCACCGCCACCACAAAATCCTGCGCACACCTGCGACAACTGCTCCCCTAAAAAAAACAATCATCTCAATTATCAACAGCCTACATTTACATCACAAAACAGACTATACATTTTTCAGCTTTCATCTTTAATAAAAATGTGTATCAAGGTCGTGCGATTTTGTTTTTTTTTTTTTGGATTTTGCGGTTTGAGGCGAGTACGAAATGAGCGGCGGTCGGTGTTGCCACGGTGACGGTTTGTTTTAATCGAGAGTAGACCCTTGTAGGGCTGCTGCAGCGGGGGCTTCTTCTGTTGCTGCGCCGCGCCGCTTCAAGAGAAAAGACCCCGAAGCCGCACAAAACAACAACCGTTGGCCCCCATTAAATCCACGACAACTTTTCACCACCGCAAATTATTTACTACCGAAAATAAACGTGCATTCACAATTTTATCAATCAGAAATTGCATTATTTTACCTAAAATAAAGTTCCACCCGGTATACAAGGTGTATAAAAAATTTGTTTATTTTTAAAATAAAGCATTTTTGAGAAAAAATTTTCAAATAAAAGTTGTACGATTTTTAATAACACACTATTTAGAAATATTACCATGACCTTGAATTGAAAATTGAAGGTCATACGTTAATGATTTAATTTTTTTTAAATGGTAATCACCTATTTTTATTGCGTATTATTAAAACTTGCCTTCAGAAGTTTACAAAGCATATTTTTTTATTTTTTTAAAGTAAATAGTTTGAAAGTTACAAGGATTTAAATTTTCCATACGCCAAGTTTGGCACCACTGCTTTATTTTTGAATGTTTCAAATAAAAATTGGATATTTAAGTTGATCGAAACGAATCGAATAACTTTTATTCGAAAGATTTTTTTGTAACTTTTGTGGTTTACGAAATAATCGACATTTTCATGTTTCGGTTATTTCCGTTTATCTTCGGAATAGCTCGAAATTTTTTATTGTTTTAAACAGCACCTGAATAAGCATAAAAATTTACAATATATTGTCCATTTAACCGAATCTGTAATTTTATTAATAACACCAATGTAATGCAATTTAAATTGGGACACCCTGTATTGTTATTTATATATAGGGTGTTCTAGATCCGTCTTTGCTGTCATTTTCCGAAAATGAGAAAATAATTGCATTTTACTAATTACTAGATATGAATTAAAATTCCACCCGGTATATTTTCATATTATACAGAGGGTTACATAAAAAACGACCAACGATGTAGCTTCGTTATTTCTTATCCGATTTTAGTAAGTGATATGTCAAATTAAATGGTTTAAAAAATACTACTATCAGATTATAATAGATTAATTTTATTTTTTTCAAACGACAACATATTTTTTTTTATTGAGAAAAATTAGTAACAAAAATAATCTAAATCAATTATACCAATAATTTTTTTTTAAATTATTTTTAATTTAATTCAATTGTTTTTTTTTATTTTTAAGTTTTCAGTTTTTTAATTTATTAATAATATTAATAAATTTAAATTAATTATAATTATTATTAAATTAAATTATTAATAAATTTTTAAAAATTAAAATTAAAATGTCTTGGGTAATTCTCAGTATACAAATTTTTGAAAAAATATATTCAAGCAATCAAAAAATACAGCGCTGTCCAGAGACTTTTGGCTGACCCTGTATACAGGGTGTCTCATTTGACGTTGGACTGTATGGGTTTCTTTGTTATTGGAGATAGAAAGTCGGTTAAATGGACAAAGTAGTTTATTAATAATTCATTTACAAAAAATTTGAATATCGCATCTTTCCAACGCTATCTTGAAAAAACAAGAAAATACGATTCTTAAAATATGGCTATAACTTCTTTATTTTCTGTGTTATCAAAAAAGTTTTTTGACATGATACAGACAATTTTTTGTGTACAATGCAGTAAAACAAATGAATATTTTTTTTCGCCAACGGATTGACCGGAAATGAGCCAAACTTATTTTTTTCTTATGGCAGTCATATTAGATTTACACATATTCGGAATCAGTATTTTTTTCTGAGTAATTTGGTATACCATATGTCATATTTAAAAAAAATTAAATTATTTGATTTTACCAACTAACATTGGACTTTTAGAGATGTAAATTGTCAATAACATAAATGTAACTATTTAAAATATTAAATGTAAAATAAATCTTAACACATATGTATTGACAGTTTACATCTATTCAAGGCTATTTTTGGTTAGTAAAATAAAATTATTTCTATTTTTCTTAAAATATTACATATGATATATCAAATTACTCAGAAAAATACACTAATTCCGAATTTGTGTAAATCCAATATGGCTGCCATAAGAAAAAAATAAGTTTGGTTCATTTCCGGTCAATCTGTTAGCGAAAATAAATATTCATTTGTTTTACTGCATTGTACACAAAAAATTGTCTGTATTAAGTCCAAAAAAAGAAGTTACAGTCATATTTTGAAAATGGCATTTTCTTGTTTTTTCAAAATAGCGTTGGAACGATGCGATATTCAAATTTTTTGTAAATGAATTATTAATATTGGAAAAAATCTCTACTATTTTGTCCATTTAACCGACTTTCTATCTCCAATAATTACAAAGATATCCATACAGTCTAACTCAAATGGGACACCCTGTATAATAATCTGTATATTTTTTGGTCCAAATGCCAGTTGAAGCTTGGGCATAAGAGAAATCTGAACAATTGCATAATTTGACGGTAGTTATTACATTAAATACTTTTATACCGGTAAATTTTCCGGTTTAAACCGCCGGTAAATTTTACAAAAAACGCTTTAAACATTCTGGTTTTTTATTTTAAATTAGTTTCTATTAAATACTTTTGTATCGATAAATATTCCAGTATAAATCGTCGGTAAATTTTATAATAAATGCTGTAAAAAATTATTTTTTAAAAGAACTAATTTATGTAGGTTATATTTTTGGTCAAAAAATTTTGTAGAAAAGTCAATTTTTTACAATAAACGTTTTAAATCTTTCGAATTTTTGGTTTAAGGTATTAATGATATGACACACAAAATTTAACAATTTTTTTGTCCACCGTAAAAATGGCGTCATTAAATTTGTTTTAATGATCAATAATTTTTGTAGGAGCCTGTAGATATTTTTAATAGATGGCTGGTCGGTGGTGTAGTTTGTAGTTGATGATTCAATTAGCTTCGTTTCGTTCGCTTTATTTAATTAAAGAACGGCGACATTGTGTAATCGTAATATTAAATCAATAGATGGGGCGAATGGTGAAGCGACGCCATCGCGTAACGGCGTCGTTTGGGTATCATCCAATGAGATGACGCGTCGTCGACCTCATGGCGACGCCTACCCCCCACCCCAATCCACCTCAACCGCCGCACAATACACCTCTTTACCTTACTAAAAATAAACAAATGCTCGCCTCATCAATAGCAAAACAAAAGAACATTTTTAAATCTTTAAAATTAAATTAAAGATGTCTTTTTTTGGATTAAGGCTAAAACACATTTTTATTGAAAATCCTAGTTTAAGTAATTTTTAAAAAATATCCAAATGTTTTTAATTTTCGTTATAAATAATATTTTTTCGAATTTCAAAAACCATTAAAATACTCAAAAGGAAGTTATTTGAGTGCACGTGCACTTTCCTTAATTAAGAAATAATTAAAATTAAAGTAAAAATTTTAAATTATTTTTGCAAAAATATATTTGTTGTTTTTATTTTCTTTAAAAATATCTGGATACGCCACTTTTGAAAACGATATTATAATGTTATCATTATTCGTAGATAATAATCCATCAAAACTAGAAAACAAATGCTTTATATTGCATTTTTTGGTATTTTAATATATTGGGTGTTTCATCATATGACTCATTTAAATGTTAATCTAAAACTTAAAAATTCCAAGCCAATCCGAAAATAATTGAAAAAAAAATCGAAAAGTTTTATTTATTTTTTTGACAGGTTTTCTTTAAACAAATCACAATTTTAGCTGTCATTTTAGATTATTGTATAGAATATAAATACAATACATGTTGTTTTTTTTTAATTCTACAGAGGGGTGCACAAAAAATGGCAAACGATGTAGTTTCGTTATTTCTTATCCAATTTTAGTAAATGTTATGTCGAATTAAATGGTTTGAAGAATACTACTATCAAATAATAAAAGAATAATTTTATTTTTTTAAACAACATAGGAGGATGGGACAACTTTTTTTTTCAAATGGCAACATATTTTTTTCGATTCAAAAAAATCATTAACAAAAATATTCTAAACCAATTATAGCAATAATTTTTTTTAATTTTTTTTTTCTTATTTTTTTATTATTATTAATTTTTTTTAATTTAATTTAATTGTTTTCTTTTTAAATTTTGTTTTTAAATTTAAAATTAAAAAATTATTAATAAATTAAATTTGTTTTTAAATTTAAAATTAAAAAATTATTAATAAATTAAATTTGTTTTTAAATTTAAAATTAAAAAATTATTAATAAATTAAAAAGTATTAATAATAAAGTAAAAAAGAAAATTTAAAAAAAAAGAAAACTCAAAACCCAAAAACAAAAGAAGCAGTTGAATTAATTAAAAAAAAATAATAATAAAAAAATTTAAAAAAATAAGAAAAAAAAATTAAAAAAATTTATAAAAATTAATTGAAAAAAAAATTATTGGTATAATTGGTTTAGGTTATTTTTGTTAATGATTTTTCTCATTTGAAAAAATATGTTGCCATTTGAAAAAGAAAAGTTGCCCTCTCCTTCTCTGTTGTTTTCAAAAATAAAATTAATCTTTTATTATCTTATAGTAGTATTCTTGAAACCATTTAATTTGACATATCACTTATTAAAATCGGATAAAAAATATCGAAGCTACATCGTTGGCCGTTTTTTGTGCATCCCTCTGTAGAATTAAACAAAACAATATGTATTGTATTTATATTCTATACAATAACCTAAAATGACAGCTAAAATTGTCATTTGTTTAAAGAGAACCTGTCGAAAAAATAAATAAAACTTTTCGGTTTTCTTCGATTATTTTCGGATTGGATAAAAAATAACGAAGCTACATCGTTGGTCATTTTTTGTGCACCCCTCGGTATAATATTATAAATATTTTCTGTAGTAACGAAATGCATTTTTTTTTATTTTTTTGTTTTTTTTTTCGTTAATCTTCAGAAGTGTTTGGAATTTAAAAGTGTTTTTTTTAGATTTTTTGGATTATTACCTACAAATAATAATTTTTTAATCTTGGGCAATTTTATAAATTCAAAATTTCGCATTATCATTAATCAATAATACCTATACAGGATGTCTTCACTTTCTTTCCAGCAAATTTTTTTTCTTGTAATAAATATCATTCTGAACAAAAATTTTCCTATCAATTATTATGATTTTTCGATTCCTTAAAAAGTTACAGCAATTTTTAAATTTCAAAAATTTAATGGTTTTTGTGACACTCTGTATAAATTTCATTTTATTTTAATTTTTTATTTAAATCAAGCATGCTTTGGATTTTGTATATTTTTAAGCCAATAAGATGCTTAATTTTATATTTTATAATAATGTTCAAAAAAGTTAATTTGGCAAAGAAAAAATACAAATAATAATTGATTTAAGTAAAAAAATATAATAAGAAAGAATATTATACAGGGTATTCCACAAAAATCATGAAAATTTATTAACTTTTTAAAAAGTTAAAAAAATATAATAATTCATAGCAAATTTTTTGTTCACAATGACAATTAATATCTAAAAAAATTTTGCTGGAAAAAAAATGCGATACCCTGTATATAAAAAAATTTGTAAGTTATAAAAAAGAATAATCTTTATAAAAAGTTAATTATTGTTGACTGATAAATCCAAAATTTATAAAAAAAAAATTTTTTTATGTAAAAATTAAAATATTAAAAATCCAACAGAAAAATTAAAAAATTTTATAAAAATTTTTTTTTTCAAAAAATTAATCCATGATTTTTTAGATTTTTAAAAGTGGTTTTATTGATTTTGAAAAATGAAAAACTGATTGATTTTTTTATGTAAATGTAAATGTAAATAGAAAAAATAATTTGAAAGATAAAAATATTTTTATTATAGTTTTTATGAAAAAATATAAAAAAAAGCTCAACTTACCTATTTTTTGTTTATAAATTTTATCGCAAGTATTTACGATAATAATCCATTTTTAAAAGTAAAAACTAGTCACTAAAAAAATGAAGTTTTTCGTAATTTTGGTTGAGAGTTTTTAATGATTTTTTTTGGAAGGGTAGCTAATGAAAATTGGCGTCGCGACGCAAGTGGGACTTGATGATAATGATAATAGTGCGGAGATATACTTGTAGGTATTCGCGGGGTATTTTTCAAACTGATTAACGTTAACGGACGTTGCGATCACCACTCATCACTCACCACTCACCACTCACCACCCCATTCCACCTTATTTCAGCCACCCCCCTCACCACTCACCACCCCTCCGATAGGGTGTCATCTATCACCACGATCCTCTCATTACTTTCACTCCAAAGGAGACGCCACTCTCAACATACACACTCAATTATATTATACTAAACATTAGCTTTTCTTTTTTTCTTCTTGAAAATTACCTTTATTTGGGAAAACCATTAAAAATTCTAGAAGTGTTGCTAAAAATTAGATTCCTGCTGTGAAAAAAAACATGTGCAGTAATTTTTAGGGATTTTTGTAATGAATGGAGTCGAGTGTTGTAGTGTTGGTATCAAATTTCTTTGATTTCCCGTGTAGTGGTAGTCGCTAGCCGCAATCTCCCAACTCACCACTTTTACCAGTTACCAGTTACCAGTTAAACCAAGGTTTTGGCGCTAAGCTCAAGAGGAAAGTGGTGCGGTGTGGGGGGTCTACATCCACCAACCTACCATCGTGGTATACATGTTACAAATCCTCCGCTAACCACCTGACTAAATAACTTAATACCACCTTGTTGTGTTCCTATCTGAATACCGAATACTGAGTACTCGTTGAACCGAACGTCCACAAAAAGACCGGCAATAAAACTTCCAGCAATAGAAATTTTACATGTAATTCTCCATAAGAGCTTTTTCTTAAATAACTTTTATTCTATTTAAACTAGAACAAAACAATATACATCATTTCAAAGCTACATTCAAGAGGATTGCACAGGTATATTTAACTTATCCGATTTGCCCAATAATCAGGATAAAAACAAAAACCCTACAGAAAATTCATTGAAAATAAAAATTAAGTCAGAATAAAGTTTGACCACTCAAATGAAAGCATTTTTCCTGTAGATTAATATGGTGTAGGTTGTTTTGCCTGTTCTTTTCGATTTATTCAAAAAAACGCAAAAACTTACTTTTTATGACATTTTTCTATAAAAATTTATGTTTTTTCAATATAACTCGATGGCGAGAAAATTTTAGTATGTCGTGTAGAATCGAAAACTGATAATTTTGAGCCCTATTTGTCCACATTGATCTTTTAAAACGGCCGAGTTATCGCAAAAATAAGTTTTTAAACGTCAAATCGGTCCGGATTCGGTTTTTTTAGGATTACGTGTACATTTTTTAACGAAATTTTAAAAACCCGGTCTCAAATAAAAGAGGAATGTTTGTTCTAGAACGCTATTGGAAGGGATTTTTTTAAAACGGCGAAAAGGCCTTTAAAAGCCCTCCCAAAAAAGTTGATTTTTTCGCGCTTTTTTTCGAGCGTCCGCCGCGCCGACTTTGAAAAATCGTAGCTTCGCCGGGTTTAAAACCGAAACAACCAAATCGGGCCTTTTTTTGTCACATTCTTATTTACTATATTAAAAAGTTTCGATCCTCCTAGCTTAATCCTGTGGTTAGGGCGAATTTTTCTTTGAAACCGTTAAAATATCGCGTTTTTTTGCGGATAAATGGAATAATCGGTAGTGCAAATTTTGAAATTTGGGCCGGTAGAAAAAAATCGCCAATGTCGTTTTCGTAAACTAGAAACATGCGAAAAACACATAGGGTGGTTTTTATCCTAAAAAAGTTATTCTTAAACTTTTTTTCAGGCCGTTTAGAATTGTGGTACGTTTTTCGGACATTTTGTAGCAAAATTTAAAAAATCCTAACTACCAAACGACGCGACCGATTTTTACGGAACGCGGCTTATATTGTGGTTAAAAGTACCCTTAATACTCAAAAAAATAATCAATTTTATCCAGCCCGTTCAGCGGCGTCGCGATTTTTTTTTTCTAAAAGCGTAAAAAAATATCGCTAAAAAATGGCGCATAAAACAATTTTATGGAGGAAATGAGGCCCAAACGAATCAAAAAATTAAAAATTGCAACACGTGGTGTTTAAATGGTCGGTTTGAAAGTTTCAAATCTCTATCTTTACATTTGGCTTTACATCTACCCACCAAAGTTGAAATTGTGATTTTTCAATCCCTCGCGACCAAAATTATTGTTGTAAGGTAATAAAACATCGTATCGTCGAATTAAAATATGTATTGGAAAGGGTTTTTCAAGCACAATTTCTTAAAAAATCAAAAATTTTAACCCCGAAAAAATCTTGGCGATTTCGACCATTTTTTTACCCCGCTTTCCTTTAATCGATTTTAACAAACAATGGCTCATTTTAAAGGTCTTGAGGTAAGCTTTCAAATAAAAAAAGAATCGTTTTGATATCTCTTTTCGTTTAGAAGTTATTACCGAATAACTGTTAAAAATTCGAAAATCCTGCTTTTTGACGAAGAAATTGCTATGAAATTTTTGATAAATCGGAAAATAATTAATTTTGATCGAACCACTTGACCGATTAAGACGATTTATGGCTTAAAATTTTCAGAATACTTTTCTTCATCATTAAGCGTAAAACCGGTTTATGTGGTTTGAAAAATGCGCCCTCCAGAGCCCTATTTGTTCTCGAAATTTGCAAAAACTTTGAAATTTTTTTATGAAAAAACTATTTAGACTATTTTTGTCAAACCGGACTTAAAACACTCCTGTTTTGGGTATTTATGTTGGGTAAAATTTTTGACTTGCTATTGTGAATAGTTTTTGAGAAAATTAGGAAAAACGAAAATCCTGAAAAAAATCAAGACCCCTTCAAAAATTATAAAAAAAAATTTTTTTCCGAATTTTCCAAAATCAACCCCCAAATGAAAGATAATTAAAAACTGATTAAAATTGTTCACTCAGGTCCACTTTTCGTCTATTTTTATTTCTCTGCCATCAGTTGTAAAAAGACTGGAATTTTGAGATTTACACGACTTTTAATTTTTTAAAACTTCTTTATCTTGCTGTTATTTTAAATCTTTTTAGGTCATTTTAAAGTACTTTAAGTCTTCTAAAATCAAGAAAAAATTTAATAAACTTGAAAAATATTTTACGAAATAATTTAAATGCCTTTTTGAATTACTATGAATTTTCAAGTTCTTTTATAGTAACGACACGTAATTACATCAAATTTCTATTGCTGGAAGTTTTATTGCTAACATCTCGCCATCAAAATCATAAACAAAAATTACCTATCAAAATCTTATTTATTTCAAATACAATAAATCTAATGACTAAGCATTTCTTGAATTTCAGCCAAACTCTTCCCTTTTGTTTCCTTGACCACGAAAACTGAGAATAAACAGGCGAGAGCGTTGCACAATGCGAAAATCCAAAAGGACGAATAAATACCAATCACATCGCTGAGTGCCGAAAAATAATTGGTCAAAAAGAACGAAATGAACCAACAAAACGAAGCAGTCACTGAAGTTCCGATTGATTTCACGTTTGAAGGAAACAATTCCGCAGCAATGGTCCAAGGCAAAGGTCCAAACCCAAAAGTGTAAGCAACAATATAAATAATCAAACTCACGATGGGTAACCACGTTAAATTAGCAACATCATCGCCAAATTCGTTCAAATAGAAGTAAGCTCCTAAAGCCACGTCACCTACCGTCATAAAAATTGCGGAAATAACCAACAAAGCCCTTCTCCCCATTTTATCCACAAAAATCGGCGTGATAAAACTCGCCGCCAATTGCACAGCTCCAATTATTATTGCAGAAATTTCAGGTTCCATTGAAGAACCGGCGTCTTTAAAAATATTTTGCGTGAAAAATAATACAATATTAATTCCTGATAATTGTTGAAAACCCACCAAACCTAAACTTATAATCAACGCTTTGATATTACTCTTTTTCTCCAGCAAATCTCTAAAACCCCCTCCACTATTCGCCGCGATACTTTCACTAATCTTCTCCATTTCCTTATCCACAAAACTATCGTCCCGTAATTTTTCCAAAACTTCCCTACAATCCACCACTCGCCCTTTTCCTAAAAAATAGTACGGAGTTTCCGGGCAAAATACCGCAAATAAAGCCAAAAAAATTACGCTGAAAATCGCGCAAATTAAATTAAACCAAGTGATTGACGTGTAAGGCCCTATCACGTATGATAAAAACAGTCCCAACATCATTAAATTATTCATAGTACTCCCCATGATTCCCCTCACAGCATCATCAGAAACTTCAGCGACATAAGTTGGTAAAATTCCAAAAACTCCACCCATCGCAAAGCCCGCCACAAATCTAGCCGCATAATAAATCCACAATTCTTCCGCGAATGCAAGTGCCAAATAAGTGACTAGAAATGGTAATCCTAGCCCCACGATCGTCCATTTTCGACCCAATTTTTCGGAAGCCACTGCTGCTAAAAATGGACCAAAGCCAGCACCCAACGATAAAAGTGAGCCAATCCAAGAAGCCTCTGAATCATCGATTTTTCCCAACGGATTTTCCGAGGAAGTTGATTGTAATTTTGGTAGCACTGATGAGGACCACGTTAATGTTAAACCCACTACAAACGCCAGAATATCAGCTAAAAATAAAATAAAATAAATAATTTTTATACAACACCCTGTATAATTTTCTTTTATTATAATTATTTTTTTACCTAAATCAATTAGGATTTTTTAACAAGTCGAAAAAACATTTTTTGTACATTTTTTTTAAATTTTTATACATATAAATTTTTTTTCAAAATTCAACCACTATTGAAAAATACACGGTGTTAAAATATTTTATTTTTTACTTATTTTCTCTTCCTTAATTTAATGAAAATTATTAAATTTTTTAGGATGAGTCGTTATAACATAGTAATATTGCAGTGACGTAGAAAATGCTCATAATACCTCATTTTTTGATTTTTTTTTGGTACGCCACTCCAAAATTTTACAATTCTTCTTCAACTCTAAAAATTACATTGAATTTACCAAAAAAATTCACTTGTTAAATTTTACTAAAATTAATGATATTTCTTTAAATCAAATAAATAAAATTCAAATTCAAAATGTGTCACTTTTTTTCAAACAATTTTTTTGTTAAATAGTAAACATCATTCTAAACAAAAAATCTCCTATCAACCTTGAAAAGGCCGAAATGAATAACCGAAATAAAAACAACCAAACGGTAAAAAGCCGAAGTGAAAAATTAGTCAAAAAAAACAAACGAATTTTAAAAGGCCGTCTTGAACAAATGGTCGAATTCAAAAAAAGACATTATGATAAAATTCCGAAAAGGACAAAAATGACAAAATGTCGATATAAAAAAAACCGAAACTCTATTTTATAAAAAAAACTTTAAAAAATTTGAATAACTTTGCCAATTATTTGCCCTTTTTAAATTATTTGTGGGTGAAAGTTTCAAAAATTATAAAATAATTCAAAAAATCAATGATTTTTAAAGGTTTTCGCGCGAAAAATGTACGACTGATAAATCGTAATACCATACACAATTGTACAAAATTTTGTAAAAATATTTATAAAAATGTTTTTTCCAACTAAAGTCCCAAAAAAAATGAATAAAATACGAAATAATTCAAGAAATCGACAATTTTCTAAAGTTATTTTTAGAATTTTCTGCCAAAAATTGTTACACTGATAAATGATAGTACTATACACGATTGTACAAAATTTTGTAAACATATTTACAAAAATAAAAAAGTTATTAAGTTTTTTCCAACTAAAGTCCCCCAAAAAAATTAATAAAATACAAAATAATTCGAGAAATCGACGATTTTCTAAAGTTATTTTTAGAGTTTTTTGCCAAAAATTGTTACACTGGTAAATGATAGTACTATACATGATTGTACAAAATTTTGAAAATATTTTTACAAAAATAAAAAAGTTTTTTCCAACTAAAGTCCTAAAAAAAAAATGAATAAAATACAAAATAATTCAAGAAATCGACGATTTTCTCAAGTTTTTCTTGGATTTTTTCAGCGAAAATTTTACCATTGATAAGTGATAGTATCATACACGAATACACAAAATTTCGTAAATATGTTTATAAAAATAAAAAAGTTATTAATTTTTTTCCAACTGAAGTTCCGAAAAAAGATGAATAAAATACAAAATAATTCAAAAAATCGACAATTTTCTCAAGTTTTCCTTGAAATTTTCCGGAGAAAATTGCACCAGTGATAAATAATAGTGCCGAACAAGATTGTACAACATTTTGTAAAAATATTTATAAAAATAAAAAAGTTATTAATTTTTTTCCAAATAAAGTCCCAAAAAATATCGACTATAGAAATATAAAAATCGACGATTTTTTCTAGTTTTTCTTAGAATTTTCCATCGAAAATTGCAACACTGATAAATAATAGTGTCACACACGATTTTACAAAATTTTGAAAAAAAAATGAATAAAATACAAAATAATTCAAGAAATAGCTTGATTTAAATAAAAAAATTCCAAATTAAACGAAATTTATACAGAGTGTCCCAAAAAATTATTTAAAATTGCTGTTACTTTTTAATGAGACAAAAAAACATATCAATTCATAGAAAAAAAATTGTTCAGAATGACATTTACTATCTAGATAAAAATGAAACACCCTTAAATTTATAAAAAATAAAAGAAGTGCCATTTTTTGAACATTTATCTAAAATTAAAAAGAGCTATTTTTGACATACATATTTCTTTTATTTAAAGCACCAACAAAAAGTCATATCATGAGTTTTTAATCGATTCAAATTTTAAAAATTATTTTGAATTCAAGAAAGCCAATTGATTAAAAACTTAACAAAATTTTACATATGTCATGTCATATGTCTTTTGTCATATGTCTTTTGTCATATGTCTTTTGTCATATGTCTTTTGTCATATTTCTTTTGTCATATGTCTTTTGTTTTATGTCACATAACTTACCGTTATCACTTGACAATGCACTAAACTGTTTCTGACGTCATTTTTAGTGGGAAAAATTAATTTGAAGCACCGAAACGACATTTTCTCGTAATTTTACTTGTATTACAAGCACCACAATTTAAGTAACACCATGTAAACTACGCCGTAGATAAAAATTGCAACCATTTTTTTTTAAATAAAAGTAAAAGATAATTTTAGGATGATTTAAAAAAACTCACCTATTAAAACTGTGCGAATTAAGTACAATTTGGACATCATTTTTATTTATTTTTAAATAATAAATAAATAAATGTAGCTTTCTTTTACACTTATATGAATAAATAAAATGAAGATCGTTAATTTATATAAATGCAGTAAAGTTAATAAATTAAATAAATATCTAATCGCGTTTTTTCTTATCAAAATGATTTTTAAGTTGAATGTAAAATATCTTAACAATAATTTTATCAGAACAAATCTAATTGTTAATTGTTACGTTGGATTTTTGAGTGTTTATTATTGAAATTGTAAATAAATCCTCTTTGGTGGGAAAATTAATTTATTTTGGCGTAGGTATTATGATTTAATCATCTTTGTGGTGGTATTAAATATCAAAGGAGATGATTTCTCATTGAGATTGAGGGAACGCGGTTTGCTTAAAATATTAAATGTTGCGTCGCGTCGTTTTTGAGCCACCCCTTAAATAAAAGTGTGCACGTGCACTTGCTCGCGATTATCTGCCACAATTACAAATCACCAGCTTAATCCGCCCCCAAAATCATCCCTTACTCAAACAAATTCATTCAACTACTTTCTTTAAGCCATTTTACGCCAACAAACTTACAACAATTCATTTACTACCACCATTTAATCAAACTAAAAGCAACTCAAAAAAAATCAATATTTTTTTTAATAAATTACGTACTAAAAATTTGCTCCTTTTATTATTATGCAATATTTAGTCATAAAATTATAAACAAATCAATTAGGCAATAATTTTAGAGAAACACATGCTTTACAATTTTTCAAATGATAAATCACAATCAAGGATTGATAAGAAGCATCATTCCAATTATTTTGGTTCAATTTACTTTATTTACTGCGTCCGAGCGCACGTTAATCAACATTTTTAAATAATTAATTTTTCTTGAATAAAATAATGGCAAATGAAAAAATGCAATATGAAGGGGTCCAAAAATTTGATCTCGAAGAAAAAAGTAGAGTGCCTAGTAAAAGATTCTTATATATAGCTGCATGCACTGGTAAGTAATCAATTTTTTTATTAATTTTTCGTATTTTTTGGGACGTTTTTTTTAACCGATTTTCAAAATTCGAAACGCTTTTTTATTCTACAACTAGGATGAATTTTATTTTTTCCAAACAACAATAAAGCTTTAAAAAATATTCCTGAAAAAGTTAAATTTTGAAAAATCACAGTTTCAAATCCAAACGATGAAATTGGGTCAATTTTTTTAACACATCCGTATTTATGAGATCTATGAAATTCGATTTTCCATGATTAATCAAGTCGTGCAGAAAATACCTAATTTTACTATTCCGAAATTTTCATTAAAAAAATCAAAATACCAATGTTTCCAAAATAAAATATATCTTCTTTTGGTGTATTTGAATTTAAAGCACCTTATTCCTTTAATATACTAAAAAAAAATTGACGGCATTGATGAATCCAATGCCATCACGATTTTTTTTCATTAAATAAAAAAGAAACCCCAAAAAAAAAACGACGCGTCGAACAACTTTATGTAATGAATTCTAGAGAAAAGGCACCAAAAATTAAAAATCGCTACACGTGACGTTTTAAGGAATTGTTTGAATTAAAACTATTTAAAAGTAAAAATTTTGTACCTTTTCATTTGACCCCACAGCGACCTATCAAAGTCAAAACTGTTTTTTTTTTCGTCCTCGCTCAACAAAAATTACGATTTCAATAATTTTTTACTCCAATTTCTCATTCGTCGATTTTAACAAATGATAGTTTATTTTAAAGCCCTTCGTTTGTACTTTCATCTAAAAAAAGATTCGTTTCGACATCACTTTTTGTTCAAAAGTTACGACTCAAAAATTACTGAAATTTTAAAAAGGCCAATTTTTGATATAAAATGAAATATTTAGTTAAATAATTAACCCCTTGGCCAATTACAATGTTTGATACTTTAAAATTTATGGAATTTCTTACACTTTTAGAAAATAAAACAAAGGTTTTTATCGTTTCAAAAATACCCCCTCCATGACCGGATTTGTACTCAAAATTTTAATTTTTTTGGAATTTTTTTTAGAAAAAAGTAATATTTTAACTTACTACAACTAATACTATTTGAGAAATTAAATAAAACAAAATTCCACAAAAAATCAAACCCATAATTACACTAAAAAAACGTCAGGCAAGTGTCGTAATTCAACATTTGACGCGAAAAAGTAATTTTGTTGCATAAAGAATTTATTTTAAAAATCCAAAAAGTGATAAATCAATTTTTTTAACAATTATTATATAATTAGGAGATAATTTACAATTGTACTGATTAGGATTATCAAGATTAACTACGATAATTGCGAAAATGACACAATTAAAATTCCACTTAATAACAATAGGCTTATCAATGTGCAATTAAAAGAAAAATCTTTTAATATTTCTTACTTAATTTTGATTTTAAGGTATATTAAAGGATTTATTTAATAAAATAGAAAAATTACACTTTTTTTCCAGCAAAATTCTTTATTTCAACTCTTTAAAAATTTTATTAATTTTTGTGAGACACTCTGTATATTCCTTTCAACTCAAAAACAGGTCTATTAAGGCCAGTTGTACACAATGGCGTACCCAGAAATTTTTAAAGGGGATGCACTTTTGACAAGTAAAAAATATTATTTTAGTCAAATTTTGCGACTCGAATAAAAAAATATAGTTAATAACTTTTTTATTGTTATAAATATTTTTACAAAACTTTGTCTATACAGTGCGGACATAAAGGAAATGCCCCCCCCCCCCCTGGTAACTTTTGAACGATTATGTTTTCGATTCTTAAAATTAGTCCACTAAAGTATTTAATTGCGAACTTTCTAATAAAGGTATTTTTGATTTTGTGGAACTTCCGGTTATACCGGAAGTGAATGGCAACTTTCTTATTTTAAATGGAACACCCAGTATATTTTTGCATTTTCGTGTTCTTCATAAAAATACCATTAAATTGACCTAACATAGTGTGGTCTACGATTAATACTTTCCGAATTACGCCCATTCGAAAAATCGCATTTTTATGCAACTTCATTTACACCGGAAGTGGAAAATTAACGAACTTAAGGTTAAACATAATTTTGTTTAAATTTAATGTTATTAACTTAATTGCAAAAGAAAATCATTTAAAATAAGGAAGTTGGGGCAGTTGGCTTCAACTTCCGGTGTAAATGAAGTTGCATAAAAATGCGATTTTCAAATGGGCGTAATTTCGAAAGTATTAATAGTAGAGCACACTACGCTAGGTCAATTTAATGGTATTTTTATGGAGAACACGAAAATGCAAAAATATACTGGGAGTTCCATTTAAAATAAGAAAGTTGCCATCCACTTCCGGTATAACCGGAAGTTCCACAAAATCAAAAATGCCTTTATTAGAAAGTTCGCAATTAAATACTTGTGGACAAATTTTAAGAATCGAAAACATAACCGTTCAAAAGTTAGCAGGGAGGAGATTTACTTTATGTCCGCACTGTATATGTTTAATACACCATGGTAAAATAATGGAAAACGTTTTACTAGAAAATTTTCGTGTTATTTTTTGAAGAAAATTTTAGGAGATATTTTAACAAAATTTTGTACATGTATTCATGATACTATTACTTAATAATGGTAACATTTTGGTCGGGAAATTCCAATGGAAACATTGAAAAATTCATGATTTTATAAATTTTTTGTATTTCAGTCATTAATATTTTTGGAACTTGAGTTACAAAATTGTTAATAACTTTTTTATTATTGCAGATATTTTTACAAAATTTTGTACATGTATACAAGATACTACTACTTAATAATAGTAAAATTGCTGTCTGAAAATTCTGATGAAAACATGAGGAAATGCATGATTTTTAAATTATTTCGTATTTCAGTCATTAATATTTTTGGAACTTGAGTTACAAAATTATTAATAACTTTTTTATTGTTGCAGATATTTTTACAAAATTTTGTACATTTATTCATGATACTACTCCTTAATAATGGTAAACTTTTTGTCGGGAAATTCCAATTGAAACATTGGAAAATTCATGATTTTATAAATTATTTCGTATTTCAGTCATTAATATGTTTGGAACTTGAGTTACAAAATTGTTAATAACTTTTTTATTATTGCAGATATTTTTACAAAATTTTGTACATGTATACAAGATACTACTACTTAATAATAGTAAAATTGCTGTCTGAAAATTCTGATGAAAACATGAGGAAATGCATGATTTTTAAATTATTTCGTATTTCAGTCATTAATATTTTTGGAACTTGAGTTACAAAATTATTAATAACTTTTTTATTGTTGCAGATATTTTTACAAAATTTTGTACATTTATTCATGATACTACTGCTTAATAATGGTAAAATTTTTTTCGGGAAATTCCAATTGAAACATTGGAAAATTCATGATTTTATAAATTATTTCATATTTCAGTCATTAATATTTTTGGAACCCGAGTTGCAAAATTGTTAATAACTTTTTTATTGTTGCAAATATTTATTTAAATAAAAATATACAGAGTATAGCATTAAAGGTGTCATAATATGACAAAGAAAAAATATACAGGGTGTCCCAAAAATCCCACTTTTTCCTTACATTTACTTGTTTATGATGAGGTATTTTTTTAGCAAATTTGACAGCGTTCACTTGCGGCTTGGCGTTTGGTTGGACCTCCCCGGTGACGCCTAAGCTGCAGGAAAACTCTGAGAACACGCTGCCAGCAGGAATTACGGAAGATGAAGCGACATGGATAGGGTCATTGCTTCCTGTCGGTGCTGCAATCGGACCCTTCCT
This sequence comes from Stenus bimaculatus, assembly GCA_963971135.1. Lineage (NCBI taxonomy): Eukaryota > Metazoa > Arthropoda > Insecta > Coleoptera > Staphylinidae > Stenus > Stenus bimaculatus. Next base: position 2,959,606 of record OZ020183.1, read on the forward strand.
CGCAGGGTACGTCGTGGACAAGCTGGGGCGGAAGAACACCCTCCTCCTCTCCACCACCCCAATCATCGCCGCGTTCTTCATGTCAGCTTTTGCAGGAGCAGTATCGGTCTTCTACACGGCTCGCTTCCTCTGCGGCTTGAGCGTCGGTGGCATTTTTACAGTCTTACCAATGTACATAGGCGAAATCTCCACGGATGAAGTTAGAGGGGCGTTAGGAACTTTCATGCAGTTGTTTATAGTGGTTGGTTTACTTTTCGCCTTCTGCATAGGCCCCTACATCACAATCGCAAACTTCAACTTACTCTGCACTTTAGTACCAATCTCCTTCATCTTCATCTTCTTCACGTACATCCCTGAAACACCTCACTACTACATTTCCAAAGGAGAATTAAACAAAGCACGCGACGCTTTAGCAAAATTACGATCATCAACTAGAGATGAAGTTCAAGAAGAATTATCGATAATTAAAACCAGCGTGGACGAATCAATGGCGAATAAAGGAACCTTCATGGATATTTTTAAATCCAAAGGTTTAACCAGGGCTTTTATTATATCTGTAGGCCTCGTGTCTTTCCAACAACTCAGTGGTATTAACGTTATATTATTTTACACCCAAGCAATTTTTGCGTCAACTGGAAATTCGATGTCGCCACAAATTTCAACCATAATCATCGGGACGATTCAAGTCCTCGCCAGCATCATCACCGCGTTTGTTGTAGAAAAATTCGGAAAAAGGCCACTTTTGATACTTTCCGGTTTGTTTATGGGTATCTCACTTGGAGCTTTGGGAATTTATTTTTACCTCAAGGATTCTGGAAGTGATGTTTCTAGTTTAGGCTGGTTACCAATCACCAGTTTAATGGGCTACATTATTTTTTATTGCTTCGGTTTTGGACCACTACCATGGGCTGTCATGGGCGAATTATTTCCTTCCGATGTTAAATCAGCAGCGTCTACATTTACTGCATCCGGTTGTTGGCTACTCGCTTTCATCATCACCAAAAGCTACAATTTCGTCCTGGCGATTATGGGAAATTCTGGCTGTTTCTTCTTTTTTGGAGGATTCTGTATTATTGCTATATTTTTCGTACTTAAACTCGTCCCCGAGACTTCAGGCAAAAGCTTCAAACAAATTCAAAACATCCTCAATGGCAAAAAATAATTACAATTATCTATTTTATTTATTTACCAGTTTTTATATTAAAAGATTTAATTTTAAGCAACCAAATCTACTTTTAAAAAATTGTACAATTTGTTGAATTTTAATAATAAAACCTTTATTTTTATTTATTTAATTTGTTATAATTAATTATTTAAAAATTTTGAATATGTTTATTTTTAAATAACCTTAAGTTAATTAATTATAATTCAGTAAGTGCTTATAAACGTATTTTGCAAATTTTCTTAACCGTTCAGTTGGGCAACCATATATGCAGTTATTTAAGTTGCATTCTTTAATTTCCAAAAATTGCATTTTATTTATTATTAAATTAGTAACCTTTATTTTTACAGCATCAACACGTCAAATATTTAAATTTATATTTTTTTAATTTTTGGAATCATCCACTGGCGTACTGTGTGGTTTTTTTGTGTTTTGAAACTTAAAACCGTAAATATTTTTACAATATTATAAATAACTTATAAATTATTAAATATCTTTCAAATATTAGTTGTGCACCATAAATTATAATTTAGTAGGTGTTTAAAAACGTATTTTCAAAATTTTGGGAGTCGCGTAGTTAGACAACTACATATGCGGTTATTTAAGTTGCATACATTAAATATTCATTATTTGCCAAAAATTGCATTTTAAAGTTTTATTTTTACAGCATAAACAATTCAGGTATTTAAAATTATATTTTTTAAATTTTTGGAATGACCCACTGGCGTGCTACATCATTTTTTATGTCGCGAAACATAAAATTTAATTAAAAGCTAGAAATATTTTTACAAACACATTAATACTTTTAAACGATTAAAGATTTTTCAAAAATTATCTTAGCACCATAAACATAAGTTTGTGTTATAGGCACTAAATATACACCAAAAAATGATGAAGTAATTTTATTATTTTAAAAATATAAATTTTATTTAATTTTCAATGGTGACATCAGAATTTTGTTCGATCCAATCCAAATGGCTGGTCACACGTGTGTAAACTGCAGGCCATCCAAGTTCACAACCAAGAGCGAGACCAAAAGACACTATTCCAATCTAAAATCGCCAAAATATTAATAACTTTTAAACGGTTTAAGATTTTTCAAAAATTATTTTTGCACCATAAACTATAATTCAATAGGTATTCAAAATAATATTTTGCAAAAATTTTAAAATGACCTTGTTCTGCATCATTTTTTGTTTTAAAACTTAAAATTTAATTAGGCAACCATATATGCAGTTATTTAAGTTGCATACCTTCAACATTCTTTAATTCATATTTTATTTATTATTAAGTTAGTAAGCTTTATTTTTATAGCTTAAACACGTCAGTTATTTAAAATTATATTTTTTAAATTTTTGAAATTACGCACTATATTATTTTTTGTGATTTGAAACTTAAAATTTAATTAAAAAGAGCAAATATTTTTACAATATTATAAATAACTTATAAATTATTAAATACCTTTCAAATATTAGTTTTGCACCATAAATTATAATTCAGCAAGTGTTTAAAAACGTATTTTGAAAATTTTTGGAATGGCGTAGTTAGACAACCACATATGCAGTTATTTAAGTTGCATACTTCAAACATTCTTTAATTCCAAAAAATTGCATTTTATATATTATGCTTTATTTTTACAGCATAAACAATTCAGGTATTTAATATTATATTTTCTAAATTTTTGGAATCACCCACTAGCGTGCTACATCATTATTTATGTCGCCAAGCATAAAATTTAATTATAAACTAGAAATATTTTTACAAACACATTAATAACTTTTAAACGCTTAAAGATTTTTCAAAAATTATCTTAGCTTCATAAACTACAATTCAATAGATATTCAAAATCATATTTTGCAAATTTTTAGAATGACCCTGTGGCGAACTGCTTCATTTTTTGTGTTTTAAAACTTAAAATTTCATTAAAAACTAGAGATATTTTTACAAAAACATTAATAACTTTTAAACGAGTAAATATTTTTCAAAAATTATTTAAGCACCATAAACTACAATTCAACAGGTATTTAAAATCATATTTTAGATATTTTTAGAATGATACAGTGGCGTAAGGCAACATTTCTTGTGTTTTAAAACTTAAAATTTAATTAAAAACTAGAAATATTTTTGCAAACACATTAATAAGTTTTAAACGGTTAAAGATTTTTCAAAAATTATTTTAGCACCATAAACTACAATTCAAAAGGTATTCAAAATCATATTTTGCAAATTTTTAGAATGACCCAATGGCGTACGGCATCATTTTTTTGTGTTTTAAAACATAAAATTTAATTGAAAATTAGAAATATTTTTACAAAAACATTAATAACTTTTAAACGAGTAAATATTTTTCAAAAATTATTTCACCACCATAAACTACAATTAAACAGGTATTTAAAATCATATTTTGGATATTTTTAGAATGATCCAGTGGCGTGCTGCATCATTTTTTGCATCGAGAAGTATAAAATTCCAAAATTCTTACCTGTTTACCAACATTTTGCAAAATTAAAGCACCACCAGAGTCTCCATTACAAGTTCCTTTACCTCCCTTGGAGTTGGTACAAATGTGGGATGATTTAACCACCCCCATGTATTGCAAACTGCATAAAAATTGATCATATACAGGAACAGTAACATAACGTAAAACAGGTGAAACTTCAGTTGCTGAATCACTATCTTTTCCCCAACCACTTACAACACAAGTTTCTTTATCAAACTGATTATTGGCCTCAGATCGTTTTGGTAAGATCACTGGTTGTATGTATCCTATAAACCAATAATACTTTAAATGCTCCAATATTTAGAAAAGTGATTTTTTAAATATTTTGAGTTAAAATATGTTTAGAAAAATACTTTACTGTTAAATTCGACAGGCTCAGGTAATTTAATTAAAGCGATATCATTTTTCATGGTAATTGTGGACCAATCTTTATGATGAAGAAATTCAGTTGAGTTCATGCGAATCTGTGATTCCTCATTTTTCATAAGTTCATGCGCTCCTAAGACAACTTCGATCAAAAAAGCACTAAAATTGAGGAAAATGATAAAAGTTTAATATTAAATTTTTATAAAATACGGTTCAACGCAATGAGCTGCTGTTAAAATATAATTTTTGGAAATTATTGAACCACCACAGAAGGCTACTCTCGATTTCATGTGAACCCAAAGGGCAACTTGATGCGGTAATGAGTGCGGTGAGGCTACTTCACCTCCAACAATACGTTGGTTCGTATCAAAAATCCCAAAATCATCACAAATTCCAACCTAACAACCACTTGAATAAATAATAATTCTTTTTAATAGCTCAACTTACATTTAAAATGGTGAAAAGTGTGGCCAGGAAGAATAATTTTAACATTTTGTTGTTTTTGAAATGATAATCGTTAATAAAATGACAATTTTAGCATTATAAAGCATTTTTTGAAATAAAAAAATGAGCTTATCTTGAGATAATCGCACTTAAATTAATCAAAGTTCAATTTTTGATACTTATAAAGGGCTTAAATAAAAAACTGTGATAAAAATATACACAATATTATATTAAAATTATTAAAATTTTGTATTACAAACACTCATGTTCAGACTAGTTAAACCAACGATTAAGCATTGCGAATTCGTTGAGTAGAACAAATTGATTAAAATCATACGTAACAATAAAATTAATAAAATAAAATATACAACAGTCTTTTCTATTATAGAAAAAGGCACCTGATGAAATAGCCAATAAAAAACCAACAATCACATCATTAAAATAATCACATATCATTAAAATTATTTCTTCATTAGAGATCTAAACTTGATAACACATTTGTCCATGAAGTTAAGTTTGCGTTTGCTCTCACTTGAGTCGCTGTGCAGGCTAAGCGTTGAAGTTTTGTGGAGGTTATTACCGAGGCTGCTTGAAATTTCTTCTTTCGGACAGACCAAATCGCCTTCCCCGGACGGAATTAATTTATTATTACTTTCTTGCTCATCCAGAAGACCATCAAGGCTGCGAGAGCGCGTTTGCTGCTGCAACCCCGATGTCCCGATTAACGGTAGGTTCGAGTTTTTTCTCGAAGAATGAGGGTACTGCGGAGGCAACCCTCGAGGGAATTTTTTAGAGGGAATTGACCACTCTCGTGGTGAATATCTACAAAAAACTCTAAATTAATAAAAGCCTAAAAATTAAATGTAGTAAAGTGGTTAATTAATGAAGCGTTTAAAACAAGCAAGTTGTTAGAGGTGTTAATTAAATAAAATACCTGAAGAGCACACACACGTGATAGTACTTTCCTACCTAGGTAGGGGTGAGACCGAGGCTGGGGGACCATCTAGTCAGTCCCGAATCCCTGAATTCCCGTTCATATCTTTATCAGAGCTTTTACCACTTCCTGAATCATTACTGTGCATCCTTTGATAACTTGGAGCCTGACGACCTATTGAAGCAGGAGTACCTGGATTCACACGATTCATACCAAGATCACTTCTCGAATTAGCTTCACCTCGCATGAACCTACACAAAAATCATAACTTATCTCATAAATTTTATACGACATACCTTTTATACTTAATCATTTTTGTTGCATGGTGTCTTATACACCTTGTATAGAGAGTCAGCCGTTTAAAAACCAAAATTTTATTACAAATATATTAATTACTTAATTAATGATTTTTTAAAAACACCATAAACTATAATTCAATATTTTGTAATCACCCCGTGCAAAAGTTTGATTCTTACCTTTCTAGTTTGTCCACGCAAGCATCTTGATAATCATGAATCCACTTGATGGCATTAAAATGGCACACCTGTCGCATATCATCAGGCAAGACTTCGATTTCAGGAAAAGAGAAATTATCAATAATTGGTATAATATTACATTGAGCCTCGAGAGCGGCAACAATTTCCCTATGCACCCAATCCTTCTTCTCATCATCACCAATACATCTATTCAAAGCTTCCGGGGTTAGAACCAAAAGAAAATGCTTCGCCTTCTTAATACTTTGCAATAAATTATTATCAAATTTCCCCGCTTCCAAGCGTTCCACATCAATAAACACACTAAACCCGCGTAATTGTAAATGAACTTTGAGTAAACTTGCTAATTGTGAACCGTTTGATCGCCTGTAGCTCACAAAAACATCAAGAGTCTTAATCATGTTGTCTTCCTTTAAAGCAGGAAAACCGTTTTCCAAGTCACGAATGCCATTCATTATTCGCAACCGGTGGATGGAGTTGACAATACCACACTCGTTTAAAAGTTGATCTTCTGACAAGCTGCGTAAGCTATCCTTCGTTTCCACACCAGCATTAAGCAAGCTGTACGTGTAAATGCTAAATTCAGGTCCCAATGATTGTAAAAAGTTGTTAATATTCGCCGAGTCTTTGGAACTGTAGTCTGCCATGCGTTTTAATTTTTGTAACTCGCGGAAAAATCTTCGCCTTTTAATTCCATTAGATAAACCAATATCCTCTTTTAAATTATCTTCAGTTAATTGTAGCAGTAAATCACCATCAACTCGACTATCCTTAAAACTATCCGAATATTCCAAAAAGCCAATTTGTTTAACCCACTCCTCGACATCCACCACCGACCATAAAGGGACTTGTTGGCTTAACTTGTGTGGAACCACCTCCCCGATTAAAATCAAAGCTTTAGCTGCATACTTGGAAGCTATTGCATTAGGACAACTCGCCACCTTTTTCAAAGCTTCAACCGCATGAATTTCAGTAAAAATATGAGTATTCCCTTGTTGTTTTTTAATCCCTGCTTCCATACAGAAGTGAAATGCTGCTAAATTCCTAGCTTCCTCTCTTTTCGAGCTTAAAACTGGCACCAAGTGTTGCAACCAAGTCTTACTCTGCCCATGCGCGTGCGCTAAATTACTTTTAGCAAAATCTGAAGGATTGTGCGATAAAACAAATGGCTCAACTAAACCTAAAGTGCCCGATTGTAAAACCTCAGCTTCTATTTCAACGTTAGCCACTAAAACTGTTATTGCTAAGCAAGCATAGTATTTAATATTATCATCGTTGTGAAAAGCCAGTGGGAATAACCACATGGGGACTTTACGCTTAATCATAGCTTCCTGATTTTCCGTCCCACCGTATAAACTTAAATTAGCTAAAGCTCCAGCACAGTGTCGTAAGGTTTCTACATCACTTTTGCGACATTCGAAGAGTAAAGCATCTAAACCACCTAATCGCACGACATCACTGCAAGTCTCCTCGCTGTGCTTAAATAGGTGTTCTAAAATTCCTGTACCCACACTCGAGTGTTTCACTGAAGTCGTTTGATTTTTTATAGTGGTTGATTGATTTGTGCAGAAGAGTGATACGTTCACTACTTTATCTAGTCCTTTTGAGACTACGTAGGAGCGATTTTCAGTTGTGAGGCATTGCTCGAGGACGCAAGCTGTGGCGTATTGTAAATCTTGATCATCCGTAGTGCAATTTTCCATGAGTAAATCTAAACCACCACAAGTTCGCAAGGTGTTACATAAAGATGAGCCTAGCTCATGACCGTGGGTTGGTACACCCCAGGCGAGATGCATAACGCTGTTGATTTTATCCAGAAGTTTTGATGCGCGTTTATTGTCGATTTCACGTTGTTTTAATGTCATCATTGAGCGCTCTACATAAGAGCAGTATCGTTGAATGGTTTGCTCGACTTCACCTGGTGTAGATGCTTGCGATAGCTGCTGGAGGTCATCAAAGTTTACGTTTAATAAATCATCTTCTCTACCATTCGCTATCTGTAACTAGAATATTTAAAATAATTATACCTGCTTTTATTTTATAATATTTATTACCTGTTGTTGCGAGTTTGTGTGTAATAAAGAGCTTGACGATGTGTGTATTCCTTTTGTGACTGTAGTAAACGATGATTGTGAGCTCGAAGTGTGTTTGGAATTAAATCGACTGCTCGCTGTAACCATTTGTTGCTCCTGTTGAGCTTCCGTAGCCATATTTTCTGTACTAAAAGTATCCGTTTTTAATTTCATGCAACTATGGGCTATATTTTTGACTTGCTGTTGCGATTTTTCCCCGGTTATTAACGATCTTGCTTCCTACAATTAAAAAAATTATTTAACAATAGTCTATTAGTGAGTGCTGATACCGAAATCATGTTTTTAAAAATTCCTTTATTTACAGGCCACGGTGCAGACATTTTTCAATGAATTAATTCGAATAAAGCTTGAAACGTAGAGGTTTGGCAATGAAATGAAGCTTGGAAGCGTGCCATAAGCCATAATAAACATTTAAATCATGTGTGCGCTATTTGTAGTAAATATACCTTAAAGTGAATAGGTGGAAGTAAGCGTGGAGTTTTTTTAAAAATCAAACGCGTTATGTTTGTAGCCAACATGGCAAAATTTATTGATTATTTAATAAATTTGTAAAGTCGACCTCTAGGTTCCAGGCGACCGACGCCTTTACACCAGATCGATTTTTTAGGGGTGTATTTATAAATTAGGTTCCATTAATTCGCTACTTTCTGGCGCATTCAGTGTAATTGTTTAGCTTTACCACAAGATGCATTGAGATAATAAACCTTGACCCACTCTTTAGGTCGTTCAAACGCGCCTTTTCAGGTGTGTCTTTCGTGGGAATTTTTATGCATGAAGCTAAATATTTTAATTTATTGCTCAATAATTAAAATTTTGTGAAAACACTAATAAATTCCAATATTTCATCATCTTATTTATTACACAAAAAAAAATTAAAATGAAATGTACATGAATTTTCAAAAATTTATAAAAGCCACACAAAATAAAAGGTTTAAATAAAATACCTACTTTAGCTTTAATAAGTGATTTTTCTGCAGAAATTCCATCCATTTCTAATTTAGCATGTGAAGCGGCTGCTTGACTATTCTCCTCATACGAAACATCATTAGCTAAAACGCTTTTACTCTCAGCAAACTTTGCACTAGCCTGTTCTGCACTAAAACCGTCTTTTACAACCTAAAATTATTAAATTAATTAACTAAAACAATAATTAAATCACTATTACTTTTGTGGTTTGTATATTATTCATAATTTTTTGCTCAAATTTGATCGTGTCCATGACATTTGTGGGAGAACCAATCTCGGAAGGTACTGGAGTGTCATCGGGATAAGTGATAAGTGGTTGTGGCTCATCTTCGCTATCAACCAAATTTTCAAAACTCTTTCGTAGCATGCTTATACTCTTCATTTCTGAAATATTATTCTTCAACTCGTCCAAGTTTGATTTAACCATGTGAACTTGCTGCGATGAGGATGTTTGCACTGAAGTTTTACGTGAAGAAGTTAGAGTTGTTTGAGAATTCGTCTGGAACTAGAATAATGATTCAGTGATTGATTAGTTCAAATTGACTAAGTGTAAAGGAAGTTATTAGAGCACTGATGCACTTAATGTCATCAGTTTAAATTAGGTTCGTCTATTTATACATTCAAGTTTCTGTACCATTTAATGATTCCACGAAAATTTGCAGAGATAAACTATTTAATTGGCATAAATATGTTAGAAGTAAATAATTTATGCATAAATTTGCAGAATATGAGTCATAATATTTTGAAATCGTCATTAATTAATTGATTTTATCAAAATTAGAATAATCAAATTATTTTATTACATCATCAATTTTATATTTGCCTGCTTTGAATTTTTTAAATTACGAAAATTCAAATTTTTGTATGTTCAAAAAAACATTAATAACTTTTAAACGGTTACAGAAATTTCAAAAATTATTTTAGCACTATAAACTACAATTCAACATTCAAAATCATATTTTGTAAATATTTGGAATGACCCAGTGGCGTACGGCATCATTTTTTGTGTTTTAATACTTAAAATTTAATTTAAAACTAAAAATATTTTTACAAACACACTAATAACTTTTAAACGGGTAAAGATTTTTCAAAAATTATTTTAGCAGCATAAACTACAATTCAATAGGTATTCAAAATTACATTTTGTAAATTTTTAGAATGACCCAGAGGCGTACGAGAGAATTTCTTGTGTTTTGAAATTTAAAATATAATTAAAAACTAGAAATATTTTTAGAAACACATTAATGACTTTTTAACGGTTAAAAGATTTTTCAAAAATTATTTTAGCACCATAAACTATAATTCAATAGGTATTCAAAATCATATTTTATAAATTTTTTGGAATCACCCAGTGGCGTGCTGCATTATTTTTTGTAACGCGACGCAAGAAATTCAATTAAAAGCCACAAATATTTTTACTAAAATATTAATAACTTTTAAATGGTTGAAGATTTTTCAAAAATTATTTTAGCACCATAAACTACAATTCAATAGGTATTCAAAATCATATTTTACAAATTTTTTGGAATCACCCAGTGGAGTGCTGCATTATTTTTTGTAACGCGACGCAAGAAATACAATTAAAAGCCACAAATATTTTTACGAAAATATTAATAATTTTTAAATGGTTGAAGATTTTTCAAAAATTATTTTAGCACCATAAACTACAATTCAATAAGTATTTAAAATCATATTTTGCAAATTTTTGGAATCAATCAGTGGCGTTCTGCATCATATTTTGAGTCGTGGAGCATAAAATTCAATTAAAATTATTTACAAAAATATTAATAACTTTTAAAGGGTTCAAGATTATACAAAATTTATTTAAGCACCCTAAATAACAATTCAATAGATATTCAAAATCATATTTTGCAAACTTCAGGAATCACTCAGTAGCGTGCTGCATCATTTTTTTGTAACGCGACGCAAGAAATTCAATTAAAAGCCACAAATATTTTTACGAAAATATTAATAATTTTTAAATGGTTGAAGATTTTTAGAAAATTATTTTAGCACCATAAATTACAATTCAATAGGTAATTAAAAATATATTTTGCAAATTTTTGGAATCACCTCGAGATTATATTTTTAGCAATTTAGTTTAAAAAATTAGTGAGTTGAATGAATTTTATGACGTAAAAGATTCAATTATTTATTTATTTAAATAAATTTGATACCAGTCTTATCAATTTTAGTAGAATTATGATAATGGATAAACAGTATTTGTTTTATAATCTGTTAATTTAAGAATTAATTCGCTTCTTTAAAAAATCTACTTACAAAATTGGAGTTTTTTGAGTTTATTAAAACACTTATCACAAAATAAGGAATTTGAAAATGCGGTTGAATTTGCGAGGAGCGTTGTTTATAACTAAAATTTTTGCATGAGCAATCGCATTATTTTGGAACCTAATGATTTCATGAAGGAGCTTCTAATTTTAAAAATTTCTAGCGACTTTTGAGCTCGCGCCAAAATTCTATACTGTTTTTACTTTTTATTTATTTCTATTGTGTAAGACTTTCATAATTTACCTGAGATGATGTGGTCATGGAACGATTTTGCAGATTTTTCAGGTTTAATTTCGATAATTCGTTGCTGGTGCTCGTCGTTGGAGGATCAGTTGCAAATTCAGGTGCTGCCATCTGAAAAAAAAGAAAAAAAAAAAAGAATATTTAAAAAAAAGGTCAAGCAAGGTTACAATTGTAGTAGTTGGTTAATTAAACGTAATTAAATAAACATGTAGAAATATGATTAATCAAAATGTCGCCTTGGATAGTTTATTTCGTTGAATAAATTTGGTTTAAAGAAAATAGGTGCGTTTTCACTGTTGCACGTAATATTTTGGTACGTACCGAGCTTTTCCTTTTCCATTCCTTAATTCTGGACATGTTTTTCGTGAAAATTCACTTGAGTAGGTTTAGCAGTGTAAGGAACGACTGTCAAATGAAACAAACGCCTCACCGTTTTTATCTTATCACAGGTGAACACGATAAGCGCGCTTGCCGCACACTTTTGTTTATTTAATTTGAAATTTGCGGCGGCGTCGCATCGCGCCGTCAAAAAATGCAATTTTCATCGGAAATTGGCTTGTTTATGTAACAAATAGCCGCGTACTGATTATTAATTAAAAGCGTGGGTTTGCGTAGACCAAATGAAAATAAATGTAATTCCAATCGAAAAGTGTAGTTTTAATAAACATCCTCAATCCCCGTTTCCGCCAATAAAAGCGGTTTTTTTAAAGCGCGCGCTATTTTTATGCGCGCTGACTCATCCCAGGTTAATTGTTAATGAAAATTGAAGTAAACGTTATCAAACAGTGACTCAACGGTTGTCATCTCTTTTCCGAAAAACCCGGAATACGTTAACTAACGTACGCGAAACTCCGATGAATCATAAACACATAAACAAACCACTCGTACATACTCGTCTACCACCGCCATTTTTTATTAACCAATTTATTTTTAGAACTTCATTCAACTTTTGACTAATTAAAATTGATTAAAATGTTTGTTCAAACCACGCGTATTCAATTTTTACATAATATTACTCTCTCGCTTATCTTTGTGATATAAATGTTTATAATTAAAGATGTAATGTGATCGTGTTGAGGTGGTAGAATTGACCACCTGTGTTTGGCATGCGCCTCGGGCGACAAGATAACATGTAATTCAAGTCGCCCGATTTTCAAAAACGCCACGTCCACACTTTTCTCGCAAAAACAAAAAAAAGACAAACAAGGTCTCTTTAAATTACAAAAGCACGTGCGATTTCAGCACGAGGACATTTTACACCAATTAAATTGAGATTTATTGCTTTTATTAAATTTGAGTTGTCTCATTTTTTTAGTCCTGATTGTGATTTGGCGCCGGGAAATAAAAATTAAAGCCGGAAATGAGGTGTCTCGCAAGAATCTTCAACCTTCCGAGACCAAAATTCCTTTCATTCCTTCAACAACAATCATGCCAATACAAAATTACTACCTGGTGACTAATTATATGGACCTTTAAAAAAATACGACTACAAAATTCCTTTTTACCTCAAATAATGGTAAACATTTAATTTTTTTCACAAAAAAATATTTAGAATAAATAAAGGCACTAATCCTACTCTGGATGGTTTAGTTTTTAATTTATTAACACCGTTAAAACTTAATGTAATAAACCAGGAAATTCCTCAAATTTTAAGCCCTCAAACGTTTCGGTACCTCCAGTAGTTTTTGAGAAAAAATTTTTTTTGCAAAAATATACATTTTTTGTATTTTATACTATGCGACATTAAAATTGAAACAGCACGCCACTGGGCGATTCCAAATTTTGGTAAAATGTGATTTTGAATACCTATTGAATTGTTATTTAGGACGCTTAAATAAGATTTGTAAAATCTTGAACCGTTTAAAAGTTATTAATGTTTTTGTAAAAATTTTTAATTGAATTTTTATGCTTCATGACTCAAAATATGATGTAGAACGCTACTAAGTGATTCCAAAAATGTATACAATATGTTTTTGAACACCAGTTGAATTGTAGTTTATGGTGCAATAATAATTTTTGAAAAATCTTCAACCATTTAAAAATTATTAATGATTTAGTAAAAATATTTGTGGCTTTTAATTGAATTTCTTGCGTCGCGTTACAAAAAAAAACGATTCAACACGCTACTGGGGGATTCTGAAAATTTGAAAAATATGAATTTGAACACCCATTGAATTGTAGTTTATGGTGCTAAAATAATTTTTGAAAAATCTTGAACCATTTTAAAGTTATTAATATTTTCGTAAAAATATTTGTGGCTTTTATTGTATTTCTTGGATCGCGTTACAAAAAATAATGCAGCACGCCACTGGATGATTCCAAAAAATTTGTAAAATATGATTTTGAATACCTATTGAATTGCAGTTTATGGTGCTAAAATAATTTTTGAAAAATCTTCAACCATTTTAAAGTTATTAATATTTTAGTAAAAATATTGGTGGATTTTAATAGAATTTTTTGCGTCGCGTTACAAAAAATAATGCAGCACGCCACTGGGTGATTCCAAAAAATTTGTAAAATATGTTTTTGAATACCTATTGAATTGTAGTTTATGGTGCTAAAATAAGTTTTGAAAAATCTTTAACCATTTTAAAGTTATTAATATATTATTATTTCAAATTGAAATTATTTTGACAGCGGCGCACGCAAGTGAAGATGGCGCCGTAACATTCTACTCGTGTAACCTCGTTACTGGTCGGTTTTTAGCCAACTTCAGCCCGGTTGTTATGATAAATGTTTTGAAAATGCTGTCTCGTGATTGGTTGCAGCTAGTGTGTTATGGAGAGACATTTGATTTAAATGGAGATATAACACACGGCTAAATTGTAATGATTGTCATTAATTAATAAGAAATGGGTACGTAATTAACATGTTATTCAATAGTCGTAGATAATAGTATATTATTCAACGAGCGAGTAAAGATAGCCATTACTCACGAAGACCGAAATTGCGACACGAGCCGGCAGGCGAGTGTCGTAAAAGGTCTGAGTGAGTAATGGCTATTTAATCGCGAGTAGAATACTATACTTTATCTACGACGATTTTTCACTTTTAGATTCCTATCTATTATTCTCATTTTGCTGGCCGTTATTTTCAATAAACACCTATGTTTACTCTAGATTTTTGTTCTATGGCGTAAAATTGACAGCCCAATTTAACCTCTAAAATCACCTGACACCTAATTATATTTCTTATATTTTTAATATTTCTCCAATCCATAAAGGCTCTGTATGCCATATTATACCTGTCTTTTGATTTATTTGGTAATAAATTTTGGGTTGTTAGCGCAGTTTCTAGTATTTCTGGGAGTGTGCAACTTTCACTTTCTGAATCCACTCACGCTTTTTATTATTTTTGTAATTATATTTTTTAAGAAATATGTTTTTAATTTGCAATAAATAATTACTTTTATTAATATAATGTAATTGTAAATTCACTTTGATTCACTTTCTTTAAAAAATTTCAAATTGAAATTATTTTGACAGCGGCGCACGCAAGTGAAGATGGCGCCGTCATATTCTATTCGTGTAACCTCGTTACCGGTCGATTTTTAGCTAACTTCAGCCCGTTTGTTATGATAAATGTTTTGAAAATGCTGTCTCGTGATTGGTTCCAGCTAGTGTGTTATGGAGAGACATTTGATTTAAATGGAGATATAACACACGGCTAAATTGTAATGATTGTCATTAATTAATAAGAAATGGGTACGTAATTAACATGTTATTCAATAGTCGTAGATAAAATTTATTAAAGTTTTTGTAAAAAATTTTAATTGAATTTTTTGCTCCACGACTTAAAATATGATGTAGAACGCCACTAAGTGATTCCAAAAATGTGTACAATAAGTTTTTGAATACTAGTTGAATTGTAGTTTATGGTAAAATAATGATTTTTGAAAAATCTTCAACAATTTAAAAGGTATTGATATTTTAGTAAAAATATTTGGGGTTTTTAATTAAATTTCCTGTTACGCGTTACAAAAAATGATGAAGCACGCCACTGGGAGATTCCAAAAATTTGCAAAATATCATTTTAAATACCTATTGAATTGTAGTTTATAGTGCTAAAATAATCTTTGAAAAATCTTTAACTATTTTAAAGTAATTAATATTTTAGTAAAAATATTTGTGGCTTTTAATTGAATTTCTGGCATCGCGTTACAAAAAATAATTTAGCACGCCACTGGGTGATTCCAAAAATTTACAAAATATGATTTTGAATGCCTATTGAATTGTTATTTAGGGTGCTTAAATAAATTTTGTAAAATCTTGAACTATTTAAAAGTTATTAATGTTTTTGTAAAAAAAATTAATTGAATTTTATGCTCCACGACTCAAAATATAATGTAGAACGCCACCGAGTGATTCCAAAAATGTGTACAATATGATTTTGAATACCTATTGAATTGTAGTTTATGGTGCTAAAATAATTTTTGAAAAATCTTCAACCATTTTAAAGTTATTAATATTTTAGTAAAAATATTGGTGGTTTTTAATTGAATTTCTTGCGTCGCGTTACAAAAAAAAACGATTCAACACGCTACTGGGGGATTCCGAAAATTTGAAAAATATGAATTTGAATACCTATTGAATTTTAGTTTATGGTGCTAAAATAATTTTTGAAAAATCTTCAACCATTTAAAAGTTATTAATGTTTTAGTAAAAATATTTGGGGCTTTTAATTGAAATTCTTGCATCGCGCGTTATAAAAAATGATGCAGCGCGCCACTGGGTGAAATATATTTTTAGACACTAATTGAATTGCAAGTTCAGTGGCGTACCCAGAAATTTTTAAAGGGCGATGCACTTTTGAAAAATAAAACCTCAATCATTAATATTTTTGGAACTTGAGTTACAAAATTGTTAATAACTTTTTTATTGTTGCAGATATTTTTACAAAATTTTGTAAATGTATTCATGATACTACTACTTAATAATGGTAAATTTTTTTGTCGGAAAATTCCAATGGAAACATGGGAAAATTCATGATTTTACATTTCAGTCATTAAAATTTTTGGAACTACAAAATTGTTAATAACTTTAGAAATTTCGTCAAATTTTGAGCCTTTTTATAGCCCAAATAATTTTCAAGAAATTATTTTTTCGAAATAAAATTATTTTTTTCTTCCTACATTTTTGTGGATAATTCAAAAAGTAAAAATGATATTAAAATAGTTCTTTTTGGGGATTAATAAGGATTTAAGGGTATATTTGTCAACAAAATTATTGGTCATTAAAACCAATAAACTGTTGTGTAAAACCTTTTGTAGGGGATAATATAAATATTTTTGTACCTGGCTACCTGTAATAAAGTATTAAAATTTTGAGTAGGTACCTTCAAGGTCGTTAATTTAAAAATATGTTTTATTAAAGACGTAAATCAATTGATTAAATAGGAAATTATGGTTTTTTTTGTAGTTTTAAAAAATGATAAAAGTTAAGTTACCTTTTTGTTTAAGTTAAACCTCCTCCCACTTGCGTTACTCAACATGTTCTTATTATTAACCACCATATTTAAATAAAACAAACAACCGCAACGGACAAGTTAATTAGAGCACGCGCAAGCAGCAATTATAATTCTTGATTAAAATTAGCAAAACTTTCGCTGGAAGAAACGCGACTGAATGACTGAAACTAAAAGCTGCAAAGTTGTTTAAGAGCTTTGGGCACGTCTGAGCAGCCCTACCCCCTCCACGCAACTTACTTAAATATAAACACACTTAAATTACGGAATGCAACGCGCATGTAACACTTTTCCGCTAAATACGCCTGAAATACACATTTTCACGCAATTTCATAAACGATTTCGCTGAAAAAATGGCCACATGTCAATTGGCTTCTTACCTACAATTCCCAGAAAAAAACTAAAAACGTTTTAATCAGTAATTTTATGTCACTGTTAACAGAATTACTAAAATCACTTTCCTTGAAAAACCAAATTTAAGACATTTTGATACAAAAAAAGTGAAAAAATTGAGCGATTTTGACATTAAAAGGTGGTAACTAAAGTAATTTTTATTGATTTTAATGTCAACTCAAGCAATTTCTTGAGAATTGAGTGCATGCCGTCTTCAAGTCTCATGTTTGGTGTAATTAATCGTGGGAATTAGTAAAAATAAACGTAAATGCATAGCAAGTCAACGCTTTCTTTGCTAACACTTTTTTATTGCACGAACGCATGAAAATTAGCAACTAAGCACCGTAGTTATTGCTAAAACTCAAATGAAATCACTTCATCATCAAAGATTTTCAACTCTTTAATACAACATTTTAATCAATCTATTAATTACACAATAAATAAACAAAAATAATTCACCCGAAATTTGCACTTCGCACCTGCTGATTTTTTAAAAATTCATTAACGAAAATTTACAACGCTTGCAAACAACCTAATTTCATTAAAACAACAAACAATTAATCAACAAATCAATTGCTTATTTAATTGCTAACTAACAATACAAGTTGTTTCATTTCTCCAACAATTTTATTTTTCGAAAAAATGTTGCGACAAAAATTGGACACCCTGTATATATTTTTATAAAGTTATTTTATTACTATTTTCTTTAATCACTATAAACTCGCTGTATTTTATTTAAATTAACAATTATAAATTAAAATACGCTATTGTTTTTGATGATTAATAAAAAATTAGCATTATTATAAAATAAAAAAATGTGCCCCGGGTGAGGATCGAACTCACGACCTTAAGATTATGAGACTTACGCGCTGCCTACTGCGCTACCGAGGCGGTGCAAGCTTTCACAATTCAAACCAATTTAACTCAAATAAGCAAAAAATAAATATACTTTTATTTATTAATAACTCGTACGCAAATAAATATACAAACCTTCAACTTGGTTAAATTATTTTGTTTTTTCCTTGGCGGAACTTTTAACATTTTATTCATAATTATACCCCGTTTGCAGTACTTGCCACAAAGTTTGATAAACACAAGATTTTACCACTGGATAAATATTGGAGGGACATTATTTGATTTTTGAGCGCTTTTAAGGATGAACGAACGCGATTGGGAAACACAAGGCGATTGCGCGTAGGCGTGCCACCGCTTCGCTTTTATTTTTTGGGTTGCGAAGAACGCGCGCAAGTAAAAGCTGCGTTATGCCACTTTTTTTTAAGACTGACTTACCGAACGAGGTGAAATTAACAGATGTGAACGTTAATTAATTTTAGGATTCGCCCACACAAATACACCTTTGTTATTGTTACGATTTTTGTGGTTACGACATCCTGTTTAATACCAATCTTAGCGGATTATATTACACTGTTTATTTATCGGTCACTTGTTTATCACTAAATATAAACAATGTTGCTATTAAAAACAATAATAAATATGATTTATTTCGTTTTACTATAGACAACCAAATGCACTGTGAACTCAGTTGCCTATACAAGCATGATTAAAAATATTTTAACAATTTTTTTTAAACATTAACTACAATTCAAGTATTTAATTATAGTTTTAAAATTTTTAAAATCACCCTGTGGCTTGTTGCATAAGTTTTTGTGTGGCAATACATAAAATTTTAATAAAAACAACAAATATTTTAAAAAAATCATAATTAAATTTTAAATATTTTTCAAATACTAGTTTTACATCATAAATTATAATTCAGTAAGTGTTTAAAAACGTATTTTGCAAATTTTCCTAAACTTTCAGTTGGGCAACCATATATGCAGTTATTTAAGGTGCTTACCTTAAACATTCTTCCAAAAATTGAATTTTATTTATTATTAAGTTAGCAACCTTTATTTTTACAGCATCAACTCGTCAAATATTTAAATTTATATATTTTTAATTTTTGGAATCATCCACTGGCGTACTGTATTGTTTTTTTTGTGTTTTGAAACTTAAAATTTAATTAAAAACCGTAAATATTCTTACAATATTATAAATTATTAAATATCTTTCAAATATTAGTTATGCACCATAAATTATAATTTAGTAGGTGTTTAAAAACGTATTTTCAAAATTTTGGGAATCGCGTAGTTAGACAACCACATATGCGGTTATTTGCATACCTTAAACATTCATTATTTCCCAAAAATTCCATTTTAAAGCTTTATTTTTACATCATAAACAATTCAGGTATTTAAAATTATATTTTTTAAATTTTTGGAATCACCCACTGGCGTGCTACATCATTTTTTATGTCGCGAAATATAAAATTTAATTAAAAACTAGAAATATTTTTACAAACACATTAATAACTTTTAAACGGTTAAAGATTTTTCAAAAATTATCTTAGCACCATAAACATAAGTTTGTGTTATAGACAACTAAATTTACACTAAAAAATGATGAAGTAATTTTATTATTTTAAAAATATAAATTTTATTTAATTTTCAATGGTGACATCAGAATTTTGTTCGATCCAATCCAAATGGCTTGTCACACGTGTGTAAACTGCAGACCATCCAAATTCACAACCAAAAGACACTATTCCAATCTAAAATCGCCAAAATATTAATAACTTTTAAACGGTTTAAGATTTTTCAAAAATTATTTTAGCAACATAAACTACAATTCAATAGGTATTCAAAATCATATTTTTAGAATGACTACGTACTGCATAATTTTTTGTGTTTTGAAACTTAAAATATTTATGCACAAACATTAATACCTTATAAACGGGTAGATATTTCCAAAATTATTTTAGCACCATAAACTATAATTTAATAGGTGTTCAAAATAATATTTTGCAAAAATTTTAAAATGACCTAGTGGTGTTCTGCATCATTTTTTGTTTTAAAACTTAAAATTTAATTAGGCAACCATATATGCAGTTATTTAAGTTGCATACCTTTAACCTTCTTTTATTCATATTTTATATATTATTAAGTTAATAAGCTTTATTTTTATAGCATAAACACGTCAGTTATTTAAAATTATATTGTTTAAATTTTTGAAATTACGCAATGTATTATTTTTTGTGATTTGAAACTTAAAATTTAATTAAAAAGAGCAAATATTTTTACAATATTATAAATAACTTATAAATTATTAAATATCTTTCAAATATTAGTTTTGCACCAAAAATTATAATTCAGCAAGTGTTTAAAAACGTATTTTCAAAATTTTGGGAATCGCGTAGTTGGACAACCACATATGCAGTTATTTAAGTTGCATACCTTAAATATTCTTTAAATCCCAAAAATTGCATTTTATATATTATGCCTTATTTTTACAGCATTAACAATTCAGGTATTTAATATTATATTTTCTAAATTTTTGGAATCACCTACTAGCGTGCTACATCATTTTTTATGTCGCCAAGCATACAATTTAATTAAAAACTAAAAATATTTTTACAAACACATTAATAACATTTAAACGGTTAAAGATTTTTCAAAAATTATTTTAGCACCATAAGCATAATTTTGTGTTATAGGCAACTAAATTTACACTAAAAAATGAAGTAATTTTAATATTTTAAAAATATAAATTTTATCGTTCGATCCAAATCACCAAAATATTAATAACTTTTAAACGGTTTAAGATTTTTCAAAAATTATTTTAGCACCATAAACTACATTTCAATAGGTATTCAAAATCATATTTTACAAAATTTTAGAATGACCCAGTGGCATACTGCATCACTTTTTGTTTTAAAACTTAATTAGGCAACCATATATACAGTTATTTAAGTTGCATACCGCCAACATTCTTTAATTCACATTTTAATTATTATTAAGTTAGTAAGCTTTATTTTTAAAGCATAAATACGTCAGTTATTTAAAATTATATTTTTTAAATTTTTGGAATTACGCACTGTATTATTTTTTGTGATTTGAAATTTAATTAAAGAGGAAATATTTTTACAAAATGATAAATAACTTATAAACTATTAAATACCTTTCACATATTAGTTTTGCATCATAAATTTTGATTCAAGTGTTTAAAAACATATTTTGAAAATTTTTGGAATAGCGTAATTAGACAACCACATATGCAGTTATTTAAGTTGCATAGCTTTAACATTCTTTAATTTCCAAAAATTGCATTTTATATGTTATGCTTTATTTTTACAACATTAACAATTCAGGTATTTAATATATTTTCTAAATTTTTGGAATCACCCACTAGCGTGCTACATCATTTTTTATGTCGCCAAGCATACAATTTAATTAAAAACTAGAAATATTTTTACAAACATATTAATAACTTTTAAACGGTTAAAGATTTTTCAAAAATTATCTTAGCACCATAAACTGCAATTCAATAGATATTCAAAATCATATTTTGCAAATTTTTAGAATGACCCAGTGACGACCTGCATAATTTTTTGTGTTTTAAAACTTAAAATTTAATTGAAATTACAAATATTATTACAAACACATTAATAACTTTTAAACGGGTAAAGATTTTTCAAAAATTCTTTTAGCACCATAAACTACATTTCAATAGGTATTTAAAACCATATTTTGCAAATTTTTAGTATGACCCAGTGGCGTACAGCATAATTTTTTGTTTTAAAACTTAAAATTTAATTAAAACTACAAATATTATTACAAACGGTTAAAGATTTTTCTAAAATTGTTTTAACACATAAACTACAATTTAATAGGTATTTAAAATCATATTTTGCAAATTTTTAGAATGGCCCAGTGGTGTACTGCATCATTTTTTGTTTTAAAACTTAAAATTTAATTAAAAACTAGAAATATTTTTACAAACACAATAACTTTTAAACGGTTAATTTTTTTTAATTATTTTAGCACCATAAACTACAATTTAATAGGTGTTAAAAAACATATTGTACAAATTTTCGGAAGCACCTAGTTATGCAACCACGTATGCAGTTATTAAAGTTGCATACCTTAAATAATTTATTTCCCAATAGTTGCATTTTATTTATTAAATTAGTAAGCTTTGTTTTATTTTTAAATCCAAATTTGTCAAAATATAAAATGCCTGATGACTCCTTTTGTCCGGAAGATGGAGAAGAAATCGAGGAAAATCTTGGCACTTGCAGTGAAGATTCAAATTTTAATCAAAAATTCTGCGATGACGAATCTGTAAAATCAGGAGAATCAAAATTTAAGGTAAACTATTATAAAGTTATTTAAATAAAGTTGAACTTGTTGCAGGTTCTTAGTTTTGATCCTCCCCTTCAAAAAAATTACGAAACCGAAAAGTGCATTGAATTTTGGAAATTTATTCAAAATTCAGATTTAGAGAAAGCGAAGGGGTTTAAAATAAAGTCAACTTGTGGTTTTGAAAAGGAATTGGTAAAAAATAAGACAAAAATTGATGCAGAAAAATTTAGCAATGATAAAACGACAAATTTAGAAATTGGTTGGAAGGAAGCTTTTTTATTGCTACAAAAACATGGTTTAGATAAAGTTGCTGTAATTTTTAACTTAAAACTAGTAAAAAATACTAAAATTGCAGATTTTTAGATTAGTGGT
The DNA here is from genome assembly GCA_963971135.1 of Stenus bimaculatus. Taxonomy (NCBI): domain Eukaryota; kingdom Metazoa; phylum Arthropoda; class Insecta; order Coleoptera; family Staphylinidae; genus Stenus; species Stenus bimaculatus. The sequence continues at coordinate 2,982,526 of OZ020183.1, forward strand.
GGTGATAAAAAACCTTCTAGAACTTGTAGACTTGAAGATGCAGCTCTTGAATCACCGGAAGTTGGAGTAGCGCAGTTCTTGGGTGAATTAGGAAATTTTGATCCAGAAAAGAAGGTAATGGTTTCAATGGAAACTATAACTGACCCAATTTTGCTAAAAGATTCTTCAGCGCAAACTGATTTTCTTTTGGAAGAAGATGTAATTAAAGGTGAATTTTGATTTAACGGTCAAAAAGTTTGTTCCCATTGTCGTTTTTTTCTCATGTGATTTCAGAGAAAAAGGCTCGTCTACACAATGAGATCGACGCCCTTGTGGATCGTCTGGCAGGTAAACCAAACCGTCCTTTCTTCAGGTCCCCTCGTATACCTGGAAGGAAGCAGGTAGCCGAATTCCTAACGGTCATGTCTTACAGAAATGTACTCGTCCAACGACGACTGCCTCTTCGAAAATGAATGCATCTGCGTTTACTCCAACCGGTGCCAAGAATGGGATTCCGGCTCCAACTTGCTCAAAAATTCCGTTGACAAGGCTATCTGTACTTGTGGGGAAGTTACCTGCCTCTGCTCGCTTTTGGAGAAGATTTTTGGAAAAAACAAGGATTGCGGTTTTTTAGAGGTTCAGCAGATTGCGGAGGAGATGGTAGGAGCCTGCCATTGCTCATGTGGAAAACTAAATTGCCCTTGTGGAATTTTGATCAAATTACACGACGAAATTCAAAAAATTCTAGGAAAATGTGATGAAGGTTGCACATGTAAAGAAGAATGTTCCTGCTTGAGTTTATTCAAAAAGGTTACCAAATTCTTTATACAAACCCAAAATTACACATCAAAATTGTAGGTTCTTCAAAGTGATTCGAGTAGAACTTTATTTACCACAAGTCCAAGCTCGAAAATTTTGGATATTCAAAGTAAAACGCATGTGAGTGATCAATCCATGTCCAACAGTTCTGCTGGTAGTAGAACTAGCAGAAGACATTTTGAAATCCTTTCTTTTTCAAAGCAATCAAAACAAGCTTCAGATTTTAGCGGAACGAAAATGTTTATTGAACGCGTCCGTACGGAATTGATTAAATCTTATCCTGCCCTAAAAAGCTCGCCAAGTACAAAATTTTATTACGATTACGAAGAGGAAACTGATTTTAGAAAAATAAAACTTACCACTAACCCTGAAGTAATTGTAGAAAAACTAGATTCAACACAATTTCGTAAGAATTACATGATTTTATAAAATGATATTTTTAATTTTAATTTTAGAGTTCCAAAATTTGGAAAGTCCTAGAGTTTCGATTGAGCAAGATTTTAAAAATTGCTTTATGGATATAAAACTTGATGATTTTTGGAAAAATGATGCCAAGAAAAATGTGGTACAACTTTCAGGAAGCGCTATTAACGTGACTGAATCATCCAAGGCTTTCAAAAAAGGGGGCGCGTATTTAAAAAAATACATTTATATCACCGAAAGTCGGGAGATCAAAAATATTTCCAATTCAAAGTTGGAAAAATGCGATTCTTTAAAAGAATAATTTTTTTGAAGTAATTTGAGTTTTATAATTAAAAAAATCTCTCTGTACAGCACTTAAGTGCGATTTATATTTTCAATAGCAATTTTTATTTTTCATGTACCTGCATTTATTTCCGCGTAGTTTTGGAAAATAAATATGGACTTTTTCCAAAACTACGTCATTATAAAAACAGGCACATGAAAAATAAAAATTGAATTTGAAAATAAAACGCGTATTAAAGTGCTGTTAAGAGCGACTTTTTTGATTTTGCAACTGGAAAGTTTTAAAAAATATAAAAAGGAAGGTAAAAAATGTTTTTCTCAGAAATGGTTGGCTTATATGAATCAAACTAAATGAAAATTAAAAATTCTATTTAAAAATAGAATTATTATTTGAGGATGGTTAATTTTTGAATTTTTCCATTTTTTATGATTTTTTTTTTTGGAGTATTTTGAATTAGAAAATTGTAAAAATCTCTCTGTACAGCACTAAAGTACGATTTATGATTTCATAAGCAATTTTTATTTTTTAGGTATCTGCATTAATTTCCGCGTAATTTTGAAAAATAAATATTTAGTTACTTTTTTCCAAAACTGTGCTCTTGCAAAACTAGGCACATAAAAAATAAAAATTGCATATGAAAATACTGAGAGTATTAAAGTGTTGTACAGAACGATTTTTTTAATATTTCAACTGGAAAAGTTAAAAAAATACAAAAAAAGAAGTAAAAACGGTTTTTCACAAATAGCTTTACTTTTTTCAAGACAACGTCCTTATAAAAGCAGGCATATAAAAAATAAAAATTGCATACGAAAATAAAAAGAGTATTTAAGTGCTGTACAGAACGATTCTTTTAGTTTTTCAATTGGAAAATTTAAAAAAAAAAATACAAAAAACTAAGTTTTTCACAAATAACTGGGTTATAAATCAAAATAAAAGAAAATAAAAAAATGTTTTTAAAAATAGAATTACTACTCAAGTAAGATAAAAAGTGAGTTTTTTAATTTTTGAATTATTTATGATTTTTTTGAAGAATTTTGAGTTTGAAAATTAAAAAAATCTCTGTACAGCACTCAATTACGATTTATATTTTCGTTAGCAATTTTTATTTTCCATGTATTTGCATTTATTTCCGCGTATTTTTGGAAAAATAAATATTCAGCACCTTTTTCCAAAACTGCGCTCTTACAAAAGCAGGCACATAAAAAATAAAAATTGCATATGAAAATAATAAGAATATTAAAGTAGTGTTCAGAACGATTTTTTGTAATTTTTCAACTGGAAAAAATAAAAAAAAAACAAAATCGGTTTTTCACAAATAGCTGGGTTATAAATCAAAATAAGAGAAAATTAAAAATTGTATTTAAAAATAGAATTATGTACTTCTCAAGTACGGTACATAGGGATTTTTTTTTAATTTTTTAATATTTGCATAATTTATGATTTTTTTGAAGTATTTTGAGGTTGAAAATTGAAAAAATCTCTCTGTACCGCACTCAAGTACGATTTATATTTTCATTACCAATTTTTATTTTCCATGTATTTGCATTTACTTCCGCGCAATTTTGGAAAAATAAATTTTTAGGTACTTTTTCTAAAACTGCGCCCTTGCAAAAGCAGGCAGATAAAAATAAAAAACTGTATATGAAAATACTAAGAGTACTAAAGTGCTGTACACAGCGATTTTTTTACAACTCGAAAAGTTAAAAAAATTAGGGAAAAAATATAATTTTTGACGTTTCTTGTACATCAAAAAAACATTAAATTACCAAAGTGTTTCTGTTGAAATTTAAAATAACGAACTTCCTGTAATAAATTTAATAATTGAGTGAATCAAGGTGTTCAAGCACAAAAAAAGCCTAATTTATACCCAAAAGCAAACCTGATATTTATGAAACTGTTTATCCTTGACCATAGACGCCTGCAGTTATTTTATAAGAAACAAATGACGTCGAGTCTAGACTGGATCACGTTTTAAAAACGGCCCTTCCTTTTTTATAATTCCAACGCAAAAAAACGCGCTATTTCTGCGTTAAATATTTGAAGTTAGTGATTTTTTTTCTTACTAACTAATGGTGTTGGTTACTGTACCTGTAGTGATGAAGGGGTTGTTGAATAGTGCTTTTTTTGTCGTATAGGGGGTCCATTTCATAGGTAACTACTGGCTGTGATATGAAGTTAAATAAAAACATATCACACCAGGAGTTCCTTCAAACCAGACACCCTGTAATTCGCACAGCTGCAGCTGCACCCCCATGAAGCTGGAACTAGGTTATGGTTGTAATCCCGCGACGGAAAGTCGAGGACATTCTGCTTTGCTGAACCAGCTTTATGAAATGAATAATACTCATACAACTAGATCACCAAAGAAGAATATGCCCGACGGTCTTTGAGACAGGGGGGCCCTCGCGGTGGCTTCTTGCTAACTTCGAGCGTTGTAGGCGAGTGTTCCATCTAGTCACCACTAGTTGCTCAAAAAACGGTGCAAATAGAGTGAACACTGGCAGACACCGCTTGAATTTAAGAAGCTTCTCCAAACCCACCACGTGGTTCTTGCCACAAGATGGACGACGGCATCACCACGCCGCAACTACACTACCGAACACCTCGAAAAGGCGGACAGAAATGGCGGGAGTCCACAACGACTCGTAGCAACACACCGCCTATTGCTACGAATACTACGGCACGCATGCGCAATACAATTGGTTGCCTATCTAAATAAACCACGCAACCAAACATACACCAAATTTATAATTTCAATCACGAGCAACTTTGCATACCGCATGTTTGGTTGCCTAACCCTACTAAAATAGGCAACCAAACAAACACCAATTTTAAATTATTAATTTTGCTTTTTTCGCACGATATTTTCTTAAACAAAAATAAAACAATATTATTATTAATACATTTATTATTCTAGTAACATTTATTTCATTCGTGTTTCATAATTTCTAATATAAACTTTAGGAATTTTGCTTAATTTATATTCCATGGCAGTTCTAAATTGCTGTAATTTCTCTTCGACATACTCTTCGGCTGAAAATGCTTCCCCAGTTTTGCACTGTTGTATTAAACCGGCTTGAAATTCCTTCTCTTTCTTTAACTCCCGTTTCTGCCTTATCTAAAAATTAAATTACTTGAATAAAAAGGTAATCGTTATGTAATCAACTCACTTTAGCATGTTCATACTTCATGCGTTTACGGAATTTACGCAATTTATGCTTCTTCATTTTTTTCCTTCGAATTATTATTAATCGAGCGGCTTGTTTTTCATTATTCGTAGCATTAGTTGGTTCTTCGATGACTTTCGGAGCCTCCTTTTCAATTAAAGGCATCCACACTAACCCATTAGGTAACTTAATAGCTCTATTATTAATAAAAGGCGATTTTATTTCATCATTTTGTTTGTAAATCCAATTATTTTCTTTAAAACTAATGATCGGTGGACTTTTACTCTTCGAAGGAGAAACATGATTCGTTACACATAAAGCCCTTGTAAAATACTGAATAGTATCTGTAATAATTATTAATTCAATTTAAATGATTATTTCTTAATTTAATTACCTTTTATTTGCAGAGTTGTGCGCAAATTTCTTAATAAAAATGACATTTTGTTGCAACTACAATTTTGAGGTTATGTTAAAAATATGGCTTATATCAATCAACGCTTATATTTATTAAAAAATGTAGTTATAAATCTTATAAATAGTTTATTAAAATTATTTAAAATATTAAAATTAATTTACACGTAGTATTAATTTAAAATTAAAATAATTAGATTTAAAAATTTGGGTTTTTATTGTTATGCAACCAAATTTATATTAGGTTGCATATAATTATTTATATAAATTATTATTTTTTAAAAACATAATTTAATAAATGTTTAACATAATAATAATAATATAATAATTATAATGATAATAAAATAAAGAAATTACAATTTTATATATATTTTTTTTACATTTCCAAATATACGTCAATAGTTATGCAACCAAGTCTACGAGCATATTTGGTTGCCTACGATTATATCAATAAATTATTGTTTAAATATTTATTTTAATTGTGAAATATGTAAATAAAATATTTAAAAAATGTTAAAAGCAAATTACGTATTTATTTTATTGTACAATTATAATTTTTTAATATTTTTTAAATTTTTGAAAATTTGTAAAAAGAAAATCAAGGTAAGAATTTATGTTATTATTGAAGCAATTTAGTTATTTTTTTGAGAATTGGGGTAATATAGTTTAAAGCTGAAAATTTATGGTTGTTGTTTTGTAGATAATTGTAAAAAAAAATGAGATAAGATTTTGCTTGAGTAAAACTCACGTTGTGAGGTCGTTTGGAGGGGGTCAAGTCACTCATGTCTCGATTGCAATAATTTTTCAGCTTCTGCGTAAAAAACGTTAGTAGACTCGCGTCGTCCCGCTTGAAATTCGAGCCGCGAAATTGGAAACGCAAAGCGCGCGCTCTTTAATTAATTTTTAGTTATTTTTTTGAATTTATTGGAAGATTGGTTTGGCCATGTGGGTTGAGTTAAGAGTATAATAGGGTAATTTTTCAATTATGATTGCTACCGAGGGCGTCGGGCAGAACGCGGCCAGTTTCGGGCCGCGATTCCCCGCGTATCTTCAATTCAAAGCTTCCAGAAAGTCCAACGAGGAGGCGATTTTGAATGAGAAGATTGGGAAGGATGTTAGGGTTGTTAATGGGGGTGCGGGGAGGAGCGCAAGTTTAATTAACGATAAGTTTGAGCGGCTCCAGGTGCTGCCCAACGGCCCAAAAGAGGAAAAACGGGCGAAAATGGCTGCAAGGGATCTTCCACCGCTGATGATCCCGCAGCAAGTCGCCGCGGTTTCTCCGAGTATGCAATTGAGGCACCAGAATAGTTTGAGGTACCTGAAGAACTTACAGGAGGGCGAAGGCGCCGTGACGCCTTTATTCCCGAGATCTGCTAGCCCGAATTTATCCCGCATCTATTCGGACACTGGGGCGTCGGTTAAATCCTGGACCTCTGTGGGGATGGGGTCCACTGATGGACGCAAACTCATCGTCAGAAGGGTCCCAACATCACCTTTAGAACTTTTCAATATCGTTAATCCACAAACGTAAGTAACAAAACATGATCAATCAAAAGTGCGAAAAATTGCATACGCTAGATCTAAATAATGAATAATTTGAAGTTGTACAATTTTGAACAAGTTTTAAGAAACCTTGTACCATGATTCAATCATAATTTTTGAACAAAATACGACCAAAAGAGCAAAAATAGCTTTAGATAGATCTAAATAATCTATAATTTGAAAGAGTATAATTTTGAACAAATTTAAAAAAACCTTTGTACCATGGTATGAATAATTTTTTATCAAAATGCGACCATAAATGAAAAAAAAATGGTTCAGTTACTTCTAAATAATCAATGATTTGAAGGTGTACAATTTCGAACAAATTTTAAGAAACCTTGCACCATGGTACAATCATAATTTTTGAACAAAATGCGACCAGAAGAGCAAAAAATAGCTTTAGATAGATCTAAATAATCTATAATTTAAAGGAGTATAATTTTGAACAAATTTTAAGAAACTTTGTACCATGATATGAATAATTTTTGATCAAAATGCGACTATAAATGAAAAAAATGCTTCAGTTACTAATCAATGTTTTGAAGGTATACAATTTTGAACAAGTTTTAAAAAACCTCATACCATGGCACAATCATGACATTTGGAAAAGACATGACCATCAATGAAAAAAAAGCTTCATTTACTTCTAAATAATAAATAGTTTGAAGGTGTACAATTTTCAACAAGTTTTAGAAAACCGTGTACCACGGTACAATCATAACTTTTGAACAAAATACGACCATAAGCGCAAAAGTGGCTTCAGATAGATCTAAATAATGAATAATTTAAAGAAGTATGATTTTGATCAAGTTTCACAAAGCCTTGTACCATAGTACAATCATAATTTTTAAACAGAATACGACCATAAAAGCAAAAATGTCATTAGATAGATGTAAATAATGAATAATTTGAAAAAATATAATTTTGAAGCAAGTTTAAGAAACCTTGAACCATGGTACAATCCTATTTTTTAACAAAATTTGACCACAACAGCAAAAATGGCTTTAGGTATATCTAATTAATGCATAATTTGAAGCAGCAAAATTTTGAAGCAAATTTAAGAAACCTTGAACCATGGTACAATCCTATTTTTTTAAAAAAATTTGACCACAACAGTAAAAATGGCTTTAGGTAGATCTAAATAATGCATAATTTGAAGGAGCATAATTTTGAACAAGTTTTAAGAAACCTTGTACCATGGTACAATCATAAATTTTGAACGAAATACTACCATAAAAGCAAAAATGTCATTAGATAGATGTAAATAACGAATAATTTGAAAAAATATAATTTTGAAGCAAGTTTAAGAAACCTTGAACCATGGTACAATCCTAATTTTTTAACAAAATTTGACCACAACAGTAAAATGGTTTTAGGTAGATCTAAATAATGCATAATTTGAAGGAGCATAATTTTGAACAATTTTTAAGAAACCTTGTACCATGGATTAATCATAATTTTGAACAAAATTCGACCATTAATGAAAAAAAAATGCTCCAGTCGCTTCTAAATAATCAATAATTTGAAAGTGTACAGTTTTGAATGAGTTTTTAAAAACCTTGTACCATGGTACAATCATAAATTTTGAACTAAATACGACCATAAAAGCAAAAATATCCTTAGATAGATGTAAATAATGAATAATTTAAAGAAATATAATTTTGAAGCAAGTTTAAGAAACTTTGAACCATGGTACAATCCTATTTTTTTAACAAAATTTGACCTTTACAGCAAAAATGGCTTTAGGTAGATCTAAATAATGCATAATTTGAAGGAGCATAATTTTGAACAAGTTTTAAGAAACCTTGTACCATGGTATAATCATAATTTTGAACAAAATTCGACCATTAATGAAAAACAAATGCTTCAGTTGCTTCTAAATAATAAATAATTTGAAGGTGTACACTTTTGAATGAGTCTATAAAAATCTTGTACCATGGTACAATCATAAATTTTGAACGAAATACTACCATAAAAGCAAAAATGTCATTAGATAGATGTAAATAACGAATAATTTAAAGAAATATAATTTTGAAGCAAGTTTAAGAAACCTTGAACCATGGTACAATCCTATTTTTTTTAACAAAATTTGACCACAACAGTAAAACTGGCTTTATGTAGATCGAAATAATGCATAATTTGAAGGAGCATAATTTTGAATAAGTTTTAAGAAACCTTGTACCATGGTATAATCATAATTTTGATTAAAATTCGACCATTAATGAAAAAAAATGCTTCAGTTGCTTCTAAATAATCAATAATTTGAAGGAGTACAGTTTTGAATGAGTTTTTGAAAACCTTGTACCATGGTACAATAATAAATTTTGAACAAAATACGACCATAAAAGCAAAAATAGCTTTAGATAGATCTAAATAATCTATAATTTGAAAGAGTATAATTTTGAACAAATTTAAAAATACCTTTGTACCATGGTATGAATAAAACAAAATAAAACCAAAAAATGAAAACTATCTTTAGGTGGATTTTTATAAAAATTTTCATTTTCGTTTTTGAGTTATGGCCAAAAATTTAGAAAAAAGTCATTTGGATCAAAATCAGAAAGAATTCAATTTCTCGAAAACTATTTGAACTATAAAAATACTTAAGAGCTCAAAATTTGAGGATTTTTCTGTTATGTTAAATGAATTTGAAACAATTTTTATACCTTGCAAATTATAGCTTCCAGTGCCTGATTTTCACCCAATTTTTTTTGGATTTTTTTGTAATTTTTTTGTAAAAAATCTCGTGATTCGATTTTAATCAAATATTTTTTTAAATTTTGTCATGGCCATATGTGACATGAGTGTCAGGCTTAAAATTAAAATGTTAAGGAAACTTGAGGTGACGAATTGAAAATTATAAAACCTCCACTGGAAGTAATTGCGTTGATTAGTGGCGAAAATTATTTTCAAAGGTCGAATTGATCACAAGGTCATGTTTGCCCTCGATCACGTGCAGCATCCTGTTAATCCAGGAAGTGGAATTTAGCAAATTGCAGCCTCTTCATAAATTTATGAAACGTGATGCATAATTTTTAGGAAATAAATTTTTCAAGGAATTTCATGAATTTTTATCAATCCTTGTTTGAGTTCTTGAACAACTAGAACAAGTAAATAATAATAAAAACAGTAGTAGTAAACTAATATTTAATAAACAAAACTTGAACAAACCTATCAAAAAATTGATAAAGCACAATAAAGACGTTATCAATTTTTAAATTATTAATCAGAGATTACAAGTTTATCATTGGATTAAAATTAAATTAATTTTAATTATAAAAAAACATCAAATTTCTCATTTATCACTATTTAAAAAAAAAACCCAATAATAATAAAAACATAATTTTTATCATAAAATTAGAAATGACTTAATAAGTATTTCAAATTTATCGTTTTATTATTTGGAAGCAATAAAATTAATAATTATGTAAATTATTATTGTTTCTGAGTAGCCCATCGCATGGTTCTAGTAAAATCATTTAAAATTCAAATTTCTACTTTAAAATTATTTGGGTTAATTATTTGTATTTTGCACCCGTGATTTTGATAAAACTTGCCCTCAATCCAAAAATTATCATTTGCATAATCAATTTTATGAAATAATTATTCAGTCTAATTAAAATTTTAAGAAGAAATTAAATATTTGTTTTTTTGATTATTTTTGTTTTTGATAAACAATTGACGTGTTTTATTTATTCCATCGACTTTTCTAACACGTATCACATTTAGCACCTCCTTTTTGCTGTTTGTATAAAAATTTAAACAATTGAACACGAGATGTGAATTTAGGAAAATTTATTTTTGCAAATGTAGTCGCGTTTCGACCATGGTCAACTCCACCCTCAGTTTATCTTTGCGTCGCAATTCAAAACCTACAATAACAGCTTCTTGCTTCACTTTTCCCATCATCAAGTAAGTTTTTATAAGAAATTTTGATAAAATTATTTGCACTTCTTTATTGTCTCTTGACTCCTTCTCTTATCACCAGTTTTAATAATATAAAGGATTTCAAGGATATATAAATAAAAACTTAAACCGGGACAGTTTTATTAATGATAAGTGATAAGTCACTTTTTTGCATGTTGATTGTTTTCCACAAAAAATATTAAGCAAGAAAATTTTTTATTCTAAAGTTGAACACTTGAAAAAATTGACCTGCATGCAAATGTTTTTGTAGAAATCTTTGTGGTACACGTTCACCTTCCCTCATTCCTCACGTGTCACTTCAAAACATCATTTGTTGAGCAATCAAAACAATGCGTGATTTACAAGTACCTCACTCTCACTTTAGTTACAATCCAAAAATAACAAAATAATCACTTCAGTATTTTCTTAAAAATACTTCAAAGCTTCTAACGAATTTAAATCTTTCTTCTGCACATTCTTGAACAAATTTTAAAAAACCTTGGTTGTGGGTTGTGCATAAAATTTTGATCCAAAAATACTTCCAATTACTTCAAGAGCTACTAAAGAAGTAAAATCTTGCTCCTCCACATTCTTGAACAAAATTTTGAAAACCTTGCTCTTAGTAAAAATCACTATTGACTTATAATTTATGAAAAAAACAAGTATTAAAATAATATTTAATGTAATTGTTGGTAATTTAATAATTGAATGAGCACTTAAATACCACACACATGATGTAATTAAGCCATCAACTTAACAATTGTGAATTTGTGAACAAATAATATCACTCATTTGATCTACAATAATAATAAAAATATATTTCCCATTGTTTTTTTGAAATTTATAGTTCTGTTTTTGCTATTTGTTCGTTTTAATCACTAATAAAAATCTATTTGTTAACAAGTCAAATAAAAAAAAACAAGGATTTCTTTATTTCTAGTGAGTTATGAAACAAAAGTAAATTAATTATTTGATTTCGACGAATTTTTTTTTTCCATCCCGAGTTAATTTGATACACCACACGCCGCGACCTTGGACGGGGGCCGCGGATAATGTAACACATGTGACATTAAAAATTGTACTAATTACCAGTAAATAACAGTACTTAGGTAATGTTTTATTTTATAATTAAATCAAAATCTTCAACTCCTACAATGCAAACAGGTCAAATCTTAATTTTAATACCTTGCTACTAAATAAGTAGTACTTTAAATGTATACAATTTTGAACAAGAACTTAAAAACCTTATACCATGGTAGATTTATAATTTTTAAACATAATACGACGATAATAGCAAAAATAGGTTTAGGTGGATCTAAATAATAAATGATTCAAAAAAGAACAATTTTGAACAAGTTTTAAAATACCTTGTACCATGGTACAACCGTGATTTTTTATCAAAACTTGATCATATATCAAAAAAAATCTTCAATTGCTTCTACATAATGAATAATTTGAAGGCGATTAATTTTGAACAAGATTTAAATCACCTTGTACCATAGTACAATCATGATTTTTGAATATAATACGATCATAACAGCAAAAATTACTTTAGGTGGATCTAAATGATGAATGATTTGAAGGTGTACAATTTTGGACAAGTTTTAAAAAACCTTGAACCATGGTACAACCGTGATTTTTTTATCAAAATTCTAAATAATAAATAATTTGAAGGTGATTTATTTTGAACAAGTTTTAAATCACCTTGTACCATAGTACAATCATGATTTTTGAATATAACACGATCATAACAGCAAAAATTACTTTAGGTGGATCTAAATGATGAATGATTTGAAGGTGTACAATTTTGAACAAGTTTTAAAACACCTTGAACCATGGTACAACCGTGATTTTTTATCAAAACTTCACCATATATCGAAAAAAATCTTGATTTGCTTCTAATTAATGAATAATTTGAAGGCGATTAATTTTGAATAAGATTTAAAGCACCTTGTACCATAGTACAATCATGATTTTTGAACATAATACGATCATAACAGCAAAAATGACTTTAGGTGGATCTAAATGATGAATGATTTGAAGGTGTACAATTTTGAACAAGTTTTAAAAAACCTTGCTCCATGGTACAACCGTGATTTTTTATCAAAACTTCACCATATATCAAAAAAAATCTTCATTTGCTTCTACATAATGAAAAATTTGAAGGCGATTAATTTTGAATAAGATTTAAAGCACCTTGTACCATAGTACAATCATGATTTTTAAATATAATACGAGCATAACAGCAAAAATGACTTTAGATGGATCGAAATGATGAATGATTTGAAGGTTTACAATTTTGAATAAGTTTTAAAACACCTTGCACCATGGTACAACGTTGATTTTTTATCAAAACTTCACCATATATTAAAAAAAACCTTCATTTGCTTCTAAATAATGAATAATTTGAAGGTGATTAATTTTGAACAAGATTTAAAGCACCTTGTACCATAGTACAATCATGATTTTTGAACATAATACGAGCAGCAAAAATGACTTTAAGTGGATCTAAATGATGAATGATTTGAAGGTTTACAATTTTGATCAAGTTTTAAAAAGCCTTGCTCCATTGTACAACCGTGATTTTTTATCGAAATTTGATCATATATCAAAAAAAATCTTCATTTGCTTCTAAATAATGAATAATTTGAAGGTGATTAATTTTGAGCAAGATTTAAAGCACCTTGTACCATAGTACAATCATGATTTTTGAAGATAATACGATCATAACAGCAAAAATGACTTTAGGTGGATCTAAATGATGAATGATTTGAAGGTGTACAATTTTGAACAAGTTTTAAAACACCTTGTACCATGGTACAACCGTGATTTTTTATAAAAACTTGACCATATATCAAAAAAATCTTCATTTGCTTCTAAATAATGAATAATTTGAAGGCATTTAATTTTAAGCAAGATTTAAAACACCTTGTACCATAGTACAATCATGATTTTTTAATATAGTACGATCATAACAGCAAAAATGACTTTAGGTGGATCCAAATGATGAATGATTTGAAGGTGTACAATTTTGAACAAATTTTAAAACACTTTGTACCATGGTACAACCGTGATTTTTTATTTAAATTTGAGCATATATAAAATAATCTTTATTTACTTCTAAATAATGAATAATTTGAAGACAATTAATTTTGAGCAAGGTTTAAATCACCTTGTACCATAGTACAATCATGATTTTTGAACATAATACGATCATAACAGCAAAAATGACTTAAGGAGGATCTAAATGATGAATGATTTGAAGGTGTACAATTTTGAAGAAGTTTTAAAACACCTTGTACCATGGTACAACCCTTGTACAACCGTGATTTTTTATCAAAATTTGACCATATATCAAAAAAAAATCTTCATTTGCTTCTAAATAATGAATAATTTGAAGGCGATTAATTTTGAGCAAGATTTAAAGCACCTTGTGCCATAGTACAATCATGATTTTTGAACATAATACGAGCATAACAGCAAAAATGACTTTAGGTGGATCTAAATGATGAATGATTTGAAGATGTACAACTTTGAACAAGTTTTAAAAAACCTTGCACCATGGTACAACTGTGATTTTTTATTAAAATTTGTGCATATAAAAAAAAAATCTTTATTTGCTTCTAAATAATGAATAATTTGAAGGTGATTAATTTTGAACAAGATTTAAAAACCCTTGTACTATGGTAAATTCATGTTTTTACGCGAAATACGTAAAATTAACTTCAAATGCTTCTAAATAATTATAATAATGTTGTTGGGTAATTTTGCAAGACGTTTTTAATAACCTTGTACCATGGTTATTAATCGGTTATTTTATTAATTTGTTGTAGACCACCTGAAGAATACCTTTTTGATGATAGCTGTGATGTGTCTGAATCAAGTGATGATGGGAGGAGGAAACCAAAAAGGCAACAATGGTCCAATAAATTGCAATTCGTGTTGGCCTGCGTTGGATACAGCGTTGGTCTAGGATCTGTGTGGAGGTTTCCTTATCTATGCTATAAAAGTGGGGGAGGTAATGATAAAAATAATTTAGCAAGAAATTGGATATGTAAATGTATCATAAAACAATCAATTTTACGAGCCAGATTTTATGATATTTGTTTTTAATAATTATATTATCTTGATCATAAAAATCGATGATGAAAAAAGTGAAATAATAAATAAAGGCGTCGCGAGGGCGTCGTGTGTCGTTAATGCAAATAGAAAATTAATCATGAAATTTAAATAATTAAATAAGCAACTATAAATCAAGCAAAGCAACGCCCAAATTGTATAATCAGTTTAATTGTAATTTTATTCTTAATTAACAGGCGTTTTCCTCATTCCTTACCTAATTATCATGATCGTATGTGGAGTACCCATGCTCTACATGGAGTTGGCAGTTGGTCAATTCACTGGAAGAGGACCCATTGGTGCTCTGGGACAACTCTGCCCTCTCCTCAAAGGTAATTATTCAACAGGTGTTAAATTATTTAAATTTCAACTGATTTATCACCACCACAATTATAATAACTAATTGTTTTAATCGAAAATTTAAATCAACACCTGTTTACTATGAATATACACCTTCTAAAGGTTGATTAGAAAAAAGCTGCACATTCTTGAACAACTTTTTAAAAACCTTACACAAGTCTTTTAGTAATTTTCAATTTTGAAATTATGGATACACCCTAAAAACCTTCTAAATAATCAAAATTCAAAACCGAGACATTCTTGTACAAATATTTAAAAACCTTGATTGTGGGGTTAACTGTTTTGTTTTTTGTATAGGTACTGGAGTGGCGAGTGTAGTAATCTCGTTTTTGATGTCAACTTATTATAGCGTTATAATAGCGTATGGAATTTATTACTTTTTCACGTCATTTAAAGCCAATCAACCTTGGGCGAGTTGTTCTAATCGTTGGAACACCCCTTATTGTTGGATGCAAGCGAATTTGAAAGATAACGTGACTCGTCCTTTTGATAGCCGGACACCTGCCGAAGAATTTTATGAGTAAGATAAAAAATTTGGTGATTTCATAAATTTTGGTTGATTTTTTTAGGGATAAAGTTCTGCAGGTTTCTGGTGGGATTGAGGATTTGAATGGGTTGCGTTGGGATTTAGTGGCGTGTTTGTTGTGTGCTTGGGTTTTGGTGTACTTCGCGATTTGGAAGAGCATCAAATCTTCGGCTAAGGTCAGGTATATTACAGCTACTCTTCCGTTTGTTATCATCATAGTTTTGATGGCCAAGGCGCTGACTTTGGAAGGAGCTGATAAAGGGATGAGGTACTTTTTTAGGCCTAACTGGAAGTTATTGGGAGGAGCAAAGGTATAGAACCAAAAATTAATTTTAAAAATATTAATGAATATTTTTAGGTTTGGGTTAACGCTGCAGCTCAAACTTTTAACTCCATGGGAATAGCGTTTGGGTCTATGATCTCATTTGCTAGCTACAACAAGTATAGCAACAATATTTTGCATGATACTCTTTCGGTGTCATTTGTCAATGCAATGACTAGTCTCTTGGTGGGGATTTTCGCTTTTGCTACCATTGGTAACATTGCTTTTGAGCAAAATACTTCCATCGAAAAAGTTATTGCAGATGGTGAGTTTTGATCTAAATTTTTGGTGGTACTAAAAGTTTTTTGTAGGTCCTGGATTGATTTTCGTCGTCTTTCCCCAAGCCATGGCCAAAATGCCTGCAGCTCAAGTTTGGGCTGTCTTATTCTTCTCCATGTTGTTATGTTTAGCATTGAACAGTCAGGTGAGTCTCTAAATTTACACAATTTTCGAATAAACCTGTATCTCATTTTTTTGCAGTTTGCTATAGTGGAAGTGGTTGTAACTTCTATTCAAGATGGTTTTCCAGTTTGGATAAAAAAGAATCTTCTATGTCATGAAATACTCGTCTTCGTCATTTGTACTGTCTCGTTTTGTTTTGGTCTACCACATGTAACTAGGGTTAGTCACAAAAAAACCAAAAACCATAACAAAAATAACGATCTATTTTTTATATTTTTAGGGTGGTATTTATGTGTTTCAACTCATCGATCACTACGCAGCATCAATTTCCATAATGTACGTAGCGTTCATGGAGATAATAGCAATTTCATGGTTTTATGGAGCTTGGAGGTTATCCAAAAATGTGGAGCATATGACTGGGCGCCAACCAAGCTTCTACTTTAAATTTTGCTGGGCTGTAGGATCTCCTCTTTTAATTTTTTCGGTTTGGGTTTTCTACATCATCGATTATAAATCACCCACATATAACAATGGGAATTATCAGTACCCAAATTGGGCTATAGCCATTGGTTGGATTATAACCTCACTCTCACTCCTCTGCATTCCAATTTTTATGATCTACAGCTTCATTAGGGCATCAGGAGATACTTGCAAAGAAGTAAAAACGGCTTTAAATTACCCAAAATTCTTCTAAATTCTTCTATTTTTTAGAAACTTCGTTCCACAGTGACGCCCTCTATAGTAATTTGCGAAAAATGCGGGGAACATTATTGCGAGCATAACAAAACGAATTATTTTCATGAAAATGAACCCATGCTGGATGTAGCTAAATATGGTAACGGGGTAATTCTACCCGACCTTAATTCTGTCACCAATGGCAAAAACAACGACGATAACAGCGCTGGATAACTTTAATTTACTCAAAAATATAGGCTTAATAACATTTTAATTACCAAAACTAGCATTCTTTAGTTCTGAATTGATTGTGATATTTTTTAGCTTAAACTGTTGATAATAACGAGAGTTTTATTTAAATATTTCGTTTTATTTACTTCTGATACACCCTGTATAATAGTATTTTTGGCAAAATATAAATAAAACCTTCTAATTAACCAAAATTCCAAACCTTAACATTCTTGAACAAATATTTAAAAACCTTACACCAAAGAGTTTTTATGGTAATTCTTAATTTAAAACAACCAAATCGTAAATATGGATTTAAAACCTTCCAATTAATAACAATTCAAAACCTTAACTTTCTTGAATCAACCGTTAAAAACCTTGATTGTGGGTATATAACATTTTAATTAACAAAATTAGGAGTTCTGAATTGATTTTATTTATATATTTGCTTTATTTTATATCTAATACACCCTGTATAATTTTATACGATACACCTAATCTCTTCATTCAATTTTTGATTCATGATTTGTTCCTGTAATAATTGTAGCTGTTTTCTAAATTCCTGTTCTTCCTCTTCTTCCTTTTTGATGATTGTCTTAAATATTTAAACTAATGAATAAATTATGCAAAAAAAACCAGTGAAAATATTACCAGGAGTAGGTTTAAATACTCTTTTAAGCTCGTGATATTTTTAAAAATTTTCGAAACTGGTACATCCATTTTTTTAATTTTTGACGTTGAAATTTTCCTTTGAGCATCAAAAATATTGAGCGATTCATTAACTTGAAGAATAATTTGATTTACTAAAATTAAAAAAAAATTATCAATAAACCTCGAAGCATAACTGTGAGCATTATTTTTGAATAAAACGTTATTAATTTAAAGGTGAACAATTTTGACAATGGGTTAAAAACCTTGTACCACGGTATAATCATAATTTTTAAACAAAATACGATGTTAATCGCAAAATTGGGTTTAGATAGATCTAAATTATGTATAGTTTGAAGATGCACAATTTTGAAAAGGTTTTAAAAAAACCTTATACAATGGTACATTCATAATTATTGAACAAAATACGACCATAAGCAGAAAAATGGCTTCAGATAAATCTAAATATTAAATAATTTGAAGAAGAAGAATTTTGAACAAGTTTCAAAAAAACTTGTACCATGGTACAATGATAATTTTTGAACAAAATAGGACTATAAGCGCAAAAGTGGTTTAAGATAGATCTAAATTATGAATAATTTGAAGAAGTATAATTTTGATCTAGTTTCAAAAAGCCTTGAACCATGGTACAATCATAATTTCTGAACAAAATACGACTATAAACGCAAAAGTGGTTTAAGATAGATCTAAATTATGAATAACTTGAAGTAGTATGATTTTGATCAAGTTTCAAAAAGCATTGTACCATGGTACAATCATATTTATTGAACAAAATACGAACATAAGCACAAAAATGGCTTCAGATAAATCTAAATATTAAATAATTTGAAGAAATATAATTTTGAACAAGTTTTAAAAAACCTTGTACCATGGTACAATCATAATTTCTGAACAAAATACGACTATAAGCGCAAAATTGCCTTTAGATAGATCTAAATAATGAATAACTTGAAGTAGTATGATTTTGATCAAGTTTCAAAAAGCCTTGAACCATGGTACAATGATAATTTTTTAACAAAATAGGACTATAAGCGCAAAAGTGGTTTAAGATAGATCTAAATTATGAATAATATGAAGAAGTATAATTTTGATCAAGTTTCAAAAAGCCTTGAACCATGGTTCAATCATAATTTTTAAACAAAATACAACAATAAGCGCAAAAGTGGCTTCAAATAGATCTAAATAATGAATAACTTGAAGTAGTATGATTTTTATCAAGTTTCAAAAAGCATTGTACCATAGTACAATCATAATTATTGAACAAAATACGAACATAAGCAAAAAAATGGCTTCAGATAAATCTGAATATTAAATAATTTAAAGAAATATTATTTTGAACAAGTTTCAAAAAACCTTGTACCATGGTACAATCATAATTTCTGAACAAAATACGACTATAAGCGCAAAAGTGTCTTCAGATAGATCTAAATAATGAATAATTTGAAGAAGTATAATTTTGATCAAGTTTCAAAAAGCCTTGAACCATGGTACAATCATAATTTTTAAACAAAATACGACTATAAGCGCAAAGTGGTTTAAGATAGATCTAAATTATGAATAATTTGAAGAAGTATAATTTTTAACAAGTTTCAAAAAACCTTGTACCATGGTACAATGATAATTTTTGAACAAAATAGGACTATAAGCGCAAAAGTGGTTTAAGATAGATCTAAATTATGAATAATTTGAAGAAGTATAATTTTGATCAAGTTTCAAAAAGCCTTGAACCATGGTACAATCATAATTTCTGAACAAAATACGACTATAAGCGCAAAAGTGCCTTCAGATAGATCTAAATAATGAATAACTTGAAGTAGTATGATTTTGATCAAGTTTCAAAAAGCCTTGTACCATGGTACAATTATAATTTCTGAACAAAATACGACTATAAGCGTAAAACTGTCTTCAGATAGATCTACATAATGAATAACTTGAAGTGGTATGATTTTGATCAAGTTTCAAAAAGCCTTGTACCATGGTACAATCATAATTTCTGAACAAAATACGACTATAAGCGCAAAAGTGCCTTCAGATAGATCTAAATAATGAATAACTTGAAGTAGTATGATTTTGATCAAGTTTTAAAAAGCATTGTACCATGGTACAATCATAATTATTGAACAAAATACGAACATAAACAGAAAAATGGCTTCAGATAAATCTAAATATTAAATAATTTGAAAAAGTATAATTTTGAACAAGTTTCAAAAAACCTTGTACCATGGTACAATCATAATTTCTGAACAAAATACGACTATAAGCGCAAAAGTGTCTTCAGATAGATCTAAATAATGAATAACTTGAAGTAGTATGATTTTGACCAAGTTTCAAAAAGCATTGTACCATGGTACAATCATAATTATTGAACAAAATACGAACATAAGCAGAAAAATGGCTTCAGATAAATCTAAATATTAAATAATTTAAAGAAATATAATTTTGAACAAGTTTCAAAAAGCCTTGTACCATGGTACAATGATAATTTTTGAACAAAATAGAACTATAAGCGCAAAAGTGGTTTAAGATAGATTTAAATTATGAATAATTTGAAGAAGTATAATTTTGATCAAGTTTCAAAAAGCCTTGAACCATGGTACAAACATAATTTTTAAACAAAATACGACTATAAGCGCAAAAGTGGTTTAAGATAGATCTAAATTATGAATAATTTGAAGAAGCATAATTTTGATCAAGTTTCAAAAAACCTTGAACCATGGTACAATCATAATTTTTAAACAAAATACGACTATAAGTGCAAAAGTGGCTTTAAATAGATCTAAATTCTAAATATTTAATAATTTGAAGAAGTATAATTTTGAACAAGTTTTAGAAAACCTCGTACCATGGAAAACATGTATGGTTTTTGCACAAAATACTTAAAATTGACCTCTATTAGTGCTTGATCAAAAAATAAGTAATTTACCATGATATTCTGATCCTAACAAAAGATTTAATGGTTCATTTTTGTTTTTAAGATTTTGAAAATATGTAGGAAACTCCAAATCAAATTCCTTTAATATTAACATTTCCTTTTCACTCAACGCTTGCTTGATTTCTTTATCAATTAATATAATTTCATCTAAAAATAATTGTTTAAACAAAATTTTTAAATTTCATAATTTACCTCTAATAATTTCTTGTTTTTCAGATTGTACACAATCCAAAAAGTTGTCATCTCCTAAATTTTCAATTATTCTATTTTCTTTTATGGTTTCTTTTTCATATTGTAATCTTGGCGTATCATTTCCATAAACTAAAAACTTCAACCACCTTAAAAAAATTAGAATTTCAAAAAGATTTTTTATAGTATTTACCTTAGTAATGTATTTCCCTTTTCCTTGTCAGCAATTGGTGGTAAAACATTTTGATTTGACCCAAATAAATTTAAACTTGCTCTTCTTTTAACTACAACTAATTTCTCTGATTGATTAGGCAACGATTTTCTTCTTATAGACATTTTAATTTTTCCTTAAAATTTATTTTATGTAAAGGAAATAACGTAGACTTATTTTAAGTAGGCCTACTTATTGATTAATAATTAATACAATAATCAGCAATAATTATATAAAATTAAACAATATACAAAATAAGCAATTGTTTAAAATTATGCAATAAAATATTTAATAATAAAGTTTTTTTAATGAAATTTGAGACATATAAAATCGCCAAATATTTTCGCGAATATTTCAATAACTATGTTAAGGATTTTTCCTATTTTGATTTTAAAGTTTTTAAAAATTATCGATATTGTCTTATTAAATTTTTTAAAATTTTATTATTTTTTAAGTTTCTACATAGAAACATGCAGGTTCGATACTGGCTTCGATAGTTCATTAATTTGCCACAGAGGGCCAACAGCGCCATCTATTGATACTTAAAATTCCCAATAACGTAGTGGAGAGCAATTGCACAATTTTCGGGACACCCAGTATATTAATAAAATAAAAATTGGGATTATTTATTTTTGCCCTTATTTTTTGTTAGGCTCAGGCCAACATCGCTTTTAATCTAGCTCTACGAAAAAAAAACACCTTCCTCGTTCCTTACGGTTTTAGTATTATTGAAAACTGTGTTTTAATAGTTGTGTCGTGAAAATACACGTGTGGTAGAATAAAAATGATCAAAATAGTTCAAGTGGAGATATTAGCGAAGATGTGTCGTAAAATGTGAAAAGAATGGTGCATGTTTTGGTTAAGATGGCGTCAAGTGAAAAGTGATGACGTAGACGAGCGGAAGTCACGCATCTTGCGCGCGAAGTTTAAATCCACCAATAGCAAACGTATTTCCGCCATATTACCCATGATTCCGTGCGCAGGGTTGTATCTTGTTTCCGTAGCAGTAGAAAGCTTTAGCAGTTTTGCAACGTGCTTTGTGAAACTTTGGTACAAATTGTTAGAAATTGTCAGCAGTTGTCAAGAAATAATGGCAGCTTATAAAAATAACCCAGATTTGCTTTGTAAGTAAATAAATAATGTATTAATAAACGTTTTAACGGCGTTCGCAAATTAATTTTGATCATCTTCGGATTTTGATGGCTTACGATTTTGAAGCGTTAAAAGTTAATTGGATATAATAGAATGTATATTAATAAATTGTGTATTTTGTGTAGCTCTTTTGGAAAACCTGACAAATTATGATTTTTCACCATTACTGGATGAGTCCCAGCACGGTTTTACACTAAGAAACAGAGGGGTTCATGAACGGCGTCCATTATACGATCGCTATCCTAGAACGGAGCTACCAAAACCAAAATATGTACCACCTGCAAACTGGCCCAAACCGAAAGAAATCAGTGAGGAGAAAATCTTAAAGTGGATTCAGGAGGGAGGAAGAGCAGCCCATTATCATCTAGAGGCTGATAATACGGAACCCTTACTTCAACCAGGTGAGATCATTTTATTTTACACCTATTTTATTTTTTTTTATTATTTTTATTATTAGAAAATTCAATGCAAGGCTATAGCCCTTTTTCGAGTGCATGGAGATATACCGATACATCGAAGATTTATCCAACATATAGCCAACCTTTTTTCGGTTCGAGGTACAAATATGAAAGTTTAAAAGAAACTTTAGATGAATTGTTCGGGTACACCAAGGAGGAGTTAAATACCCGGAAACAAGCATCGAAGGGCTTGTATCATGCAAGAGGTGCTCACTATCAAGCACAACTTGGTGGTGAGACGCAGGAGCAGAAGTGGAATTGGTTGAATTGGGATGTCGAGGATGTATATTATTTACCTCCTGAGCAACAGCAAAATTTTAATTCAACTGTTGGTACCAATCCGCTCAACTTCAATAATTGCTCAACTTCGACACCAACAGATTTTAGTTATTTCAGTTATTCAAGCGATGCAAGATTTTTTACAAACCATTTTTCAAGCACAAACGGTTGCAAGAAGTTTAATAGTACTAAATATAAATATGAAACAATAAAACTCATAAGAAGTCTTTATATACCACAAAAAGAAGTACAAGATAATTCCATGGGAATTAATGATTTACATACAACTGACAAAGAAAAAGGTACTTCCTCGGACAGTTCAGAGCACTTTTAAATTTTTATCATATTTCAGGCATCGGTAAAGGTCCTTTTTGCCATTGCTCCTTTTGTTTTAAAAACAAGGACTCCTTCGAGATTTGCTCGTCTCATGATTTAAGAGATTGTCACATCTCTTGCATCTCTAGCCCCAAAATAAAGCCGCTCAATTTCAATTATGTGGAGCTACGAGGAAACAGAAACAGATAAGTTATTTTAAATTTAACGCCAAAGATTAAAACCAAATCGCTTTAGTTTCTTACCTGCTTTATCATAACTTTAAGCCAAAACTTATTTGCTTTTTCGATTAATTTAAGATAATATTTTAGAAAAACTTTCATTTAGTTTTAACGGTTGTGTACTTAGATTTTAGTGATTACATTTAAATCATAGAAACAAAAGAAAAGTCAAAAGAGTTTTTAAAAACCCATACGTATTAATGCATCATTACTTATAGTCTTACTTTAATTAAAAATCAAACAAGTTTTACTTTTTAGTATTAAAATATTTTTAGATTGCTTTTATGATAAGTTGATTTTTATAAATTTTAACAACTCAAAAATTATTTGAGTTATTGAATTACCTCTTATTTTTGATTTTTGTATCGTAGAATTAAAATAATTTGGTGCTTTTTTAGTTGTAATCTCAACGGCAAATGTGAGCGCTTGATTTTGAAATTCGCTTGATATTTGCGGTTTTGGTCATAATTTTTTTCCATTAAAGCTTTTTCAAAATTTATTTTTTTCGTATACAGAAGAGTCTTATTTTGTTTTAGTAAGTCATGCGGCAGCAGTAAAATGGGTTCTTTACAAAAAACGTTCGCTTAACGGCATTTTCCACAAAAATAAAAAACTAATTGAAATAATATTTTTTTTCCAACGCTAGCAATAAGTTAAGGTATAAACGAAGAGTTCCCCGTTTCGTTTTTTGTTTTATGTATATTTTTAAACTTTTTACAGCTCTCCAAAAATTTTTTAAAATTTTACCTAATTTTTGGGATGCTGTAAAAAGTTTAAAAATATACTTAAAACAAAAAACGCAACGTTGAACTCTTCATTTATAACTTAACTTATTGCTAGCGTTGGAAAAAAAATATTATTTCAATTAGTTTTTTAGGTTAGTGAAAAACGACGCTAAGCGAACGTTTTTTGTAAACAGCCCGTTTTACTGCTGCCGTATGAGTATTTAGTTTGACTTACTAAAACAAAATAAGAAAAAATTGGTAGCCACAAGACTCTTCTGTAAACCAAAAAAAAAATTTTAAAATAGCTTTAATGGAAAAAAAATTATGAGTAAAACCGCAAATATCAAGCGAATTTCAAAATCAACATTTGCCGACTCTCCTCTTAAAAAATATAAAAAAATACGACTGAGATTTTTGCAAATTTAACCAGGTTTTATACAATCATTAAAAAATTTAAAACAATATTTTCATGTAATATAGGTATTTTCTTAATTTATTTGTATTAAATTTTAATCTCCTAAAAAATCACCATTTTTTAGAATTTAAGTAATTTGGTGCTATTTTAGTTGTAAAAAATTGATCTCAACTCGAGTTACCTGTATTTTTGTACAATTTCATCATAGTTTTATAATAGTTATAGATATTTATATTTAAAAAACGCATTTTGTATTTAAAAAATAAAAATGTTTTGAGGTGGAAAATTAAAAAAAAAAATAGGTTTTTTTACTTGATATAGAATGATTTTTTTAATTTTCCAACTAAAAATATTCCAAAAAAAAATAAAAAATAAGACCTGTGATTTTAGAAAATTAAAAAAAATATATTATGACAGAATTTTGTTTTATTTTGCATGTTTTTTACGATAAGATAGAAAAAAATTTTTGAAAAATCTGATTTTAGAAAATTAAGGAAAATCGAGCTTATTAAAGCGTAATCACTATTTTGGCTATAATATCAAAATAAACAAAGATATTTCAAGAAGATTAAAGTAGCTTTTAAATAAGCCCTGGGACATTAAATTCTAATTATGGTAATTGGTGTTAATTAATTTCCAAAAATTGATAAGTTCATTTTTGGGTAATTTTACGTACTAGATTGACTGTAAATTGTGAAATTTTACTCCAATTCAAGTAATTTTGAGTAAATCTAATATTCTGGCAAATTTTAAGCTATTAAAATTGAAAATCGGTTAAATAGTTTTTACAATAGTAATTGTTTTGTGAAAATTCTAAAAAAATTAAAGAAAATCGAGCTTTTTGAAACGTTATGACTTTTTCGGCCATAACTTCGAAATAAAAAAAGATATCAAAATGAATCTTTTTTTAATTTAAAGAAGATTAAAGTAGCATTTAAATAAACCTTGGGGCGTTAAATTCTAATTATGGTATGTGGAATTAATTAATTTCCAAAAATTGACAATTTTAATTTTTTTCTACTTTCTTTATACTTTAAATATAAATTATCAACTTTCAAATTTTTAATTTGAAACGCAACAGACTTGTTTTAAACTCACCATTTTTTTAGAGAATTTTGTTTTATTTTACATGTTTTTTACAATAAAATAAAAAAATGTTTTTCAAAAATAATTTTTATTTAATTTTTTTGATTAACAACTAAATCTTTACGTATTTAAAAAAAATTAATAATAAAAATGCCCTAAAGTTATTTGAAAGTTTTAAACTTAAGGTATTTTTAAAGATTCGAGATGTTCCGAAGTCCAATATTCGAAGGAAAGCATCTCGTGGAGCCCTAAAACGTTTAAGACCACCCAAATCAAGGCGTAGTACATTAAAAATTTCCCCAACAAATTCAAAACGTATAAACTAAAAAACAATTATTAATAAAAATTATAAAACTAAATTTGACTTACAATTTAAGGTGTATCCTCGTGATGGTTAAAGTACTCATACTTTCTTTCATACAAAAAGTCCTTGCTCCTAAAACTGCGTTAACCATGTATTGATGTACATCAACTTCAGCATTGTGCATCATAAAAACTTTTTGATCATTCTCCGTTAAAACATTGAACAAACGTTTGAAGTTAGTCGTATCGAATTTCCACTCACGTAAAGTGAAGTACTGCAGCATATCGAGTCCAACCAAAATTTTTTTTTGAACACGAATCATACTAAAATTATAATAATAAATAGTAATAATGGCTTTAATATAATTTTTAGTTATTACAAACGTTCACGCCTTAATAAGAAAAATAGGCCGTCTAAAAGAATTGCTGGGAGGAATTGGTAAAAAATAAGCACGAACCAATGGATTAATTTATTCGTTCTACATTTACCATCCGGATACCACAACATCCATTCGAAAGGATAATCGTACACAATCTCCTTCCCTTGATTTAAAATTTCACCATACGTCATTTTTACTATTTCATGAGGTGTCGTTACATTAATCACCAAAATATTATCCCTTAAATTTTTATAATTAATTAAGATTTAATGCAACGTATTATATAGGGTGGCCCAACAAAAACGAAACAGTTGAGTTTTAAAATAGTTAAGAAAAAAATTTAAATCAATTTTGGTTTCGAGGGGGACATATTTTTTATAACTCAACCGTTTCGTTTTCGTTGGGCCACCCTGTATAATAATAATACTTACACAGTTAGATCATTTTTTTTAACAGCAGCGCAGATAAGACTGTTAATCGCTGTGTCAACTGGAATCGTTTCAGCTGTATAATCTTCGTTACAAAGCATCGATCTTAAAACCCCTTTACCACCAGCAACCAAAATCCCT
The DNA here is from genome assembly GCA_963971135.1 of Stenus bimaculatus. Classification (NCBI taxonomy): domain Eukaryota; kingdom Metazoa; phylum Arthropoda; class Insecta; order Coleoptera; family Staphylinidae; genus Stenus; species Stenus bimaculatus. Next base: position 3,009,610 of record OZ020183.1, read on the forward strand.
ATAGGCCCATTAAGCGAGTCAACCCATCCTGGTACGGGTTCATTTAGTGCAGGAATTACAATCGAAGGGCGTAGAATAATCACAGGTATTTCATTTCGATAATCGTAAACAACCCATTCGGCTAATCTTTTAGAAAACGTGTAACTATTCGGGTGAGGAAATATTAAACTAAAAAAAAATTAATAAATTTGTTGTTGTTTATAATTTTTTAAACGTACTTCTCCATTTTTTTGTTTAATACTTCATCGCTTTCGGTTTGCACCATTCGGATTATTTCATACGGGTCATGACTTGGTTTATACACTCTTTCTTCGAGGAATTCTTGATCGCAATGGCAAAATGCTGTTGATAAATGCACAAAATTCTAAAAAAAATGGTTTGAATGTGTTGTTTTTCCCGCGCCATCTATCGTACACTTACATCAAGTTTAGTCATTTTTTTGGCCATTTCTAAAATTCTTTGCGTTCCTAAGGTATTAGCTATGATAGCGTCTTTAATTCCCGCTTCTAATCTTAAAGAAGCAGCTAAATGAAAAACGACAGAAACTTCATTGCAAATTTTGGCGATGTTAGTTTCTGATAAACCTAAATTTTCTTCTGAAAGATTTCCTTCAATCACGACGATTTTATCGAAAACTTCCGGTTTTGATTTCAATAACGACTCAAAAATCTAAAAAAAATACAATTAAAATTGCGGGAAATAACAAATTAAAAAATCAAGGTAATAAATTTTTTATTTAAGTATTTTTATAAGGTGTTATTTGTTGACACTTTTTATGCAAAAATGATGTTACATCGTTCATAACTTTGCAACAATTTAGATGTTTCTAGTTTCTCTATAATGAAAGCTGAAAAACAAGTTTGCTTCATTTTTTCCTTTTATTTTGTAGCGAAAATGTAGACTTGCAAATAGCTGAAAGTACAATATAAACAATTTTAAGTAAAAACTAATTGATCACTTCTCACGAAAGCACAATACGTTTTTTATTGTTTTCTGAACAAAATCAACCTAAACAACTTTTCATGGTTGCTTTATCAATATCAATTTCCAATAACTAGATATTATAATAACATAAATTAATTTTCATTCGTGCTTTCACTCTATAATTGTACATTTTTTAGAATAAAATGACTCAATGTTATTCCTTGAAATCATGGAAAATACCAATTAATTTGTTTATAAAATTGAGAAAATATAAAACTTATCTATAAAATTTTAATTTTATTATAAACATATTTATTAATTAATTCATTATAGATTTTTTTAGGTAGAAGAAATAATTCTACAAATTTTGAGTGCTCAAAAACGTTGAAATAGAATGATTATTTTCAAAATATTAATTTTTTTTTAAAGTCTAGTGCGAAATTTCGAGTTTTCACTCATTTTTTTAGTACATTTCGGCCCAATAACTTGAAAATTAAAAGAGATATCTAAATAAATCTTTTTTTACCTTAAAGGGGGTTTCAACAAGTTTCTATTAACATAAAATGTAAGTGGGTAAAATAAATTATTAGGGGGTAGGGGGCCAAAAACTTAAAATCAAGCAATAAAACGTAAAATTTCCGCACAAATCTGGCTCTAAAAAAATAATTTATCTACCAAAAAATTTAATTATAGTTTTTTTAAGTAGAACGGATAATTCTACGAATTTTGCGTGCTCAAGCGTTGCAATAGGATGATTATTTTTCAAAATATTAATTTTTTTCAAAAGTTTAGTGCGAAATTTCAAGTTTTCACTTAATTTTTTTCTACATTTCGGTCAATAACTTGAAAATTAAAATAGATAACGAAATAAATCTTTTTTTACCTGAAAGGGGGCTTCAATAAGTTTCTATTAACATAAAATCTAAGTGGGTAAAATCAATTATTAGGGGGTAGGGGGGCAAAAATCAAGCAATAAAAAGTAAAATTTCCGCACAAATCTGGCTCAAAAAAATTAATTTTTCCACCAAAAAATTAATTATAGTTTTTTTAAGTAGAACGGATAATTCTACAAATTTTGAATGCTCAAACGTTGCAATAGGACGATTATTTTTCAAAATATTAATTTTTTTCAAAAGTTTAATGCGAAATTTCGACTTTTTACTTAATTTTTTAGTACATTTTGGTCAATAACTTGAAAATTAAAAGAGATAACGAAATAAATCTTTTTTTAGCTGAAAGGTGGCTTCAGTAAGTTTCTACTAACATAAAATATAAGTGGATAAAATCAATTATTAGGGGGTAGGGGGGCAAAAATCAAGCAATAAAACGTAAAATTTCCGCACAAATCTAGCTCTAAAAAATAAAATTTTCCACCAAAAAATTAATTATAGTTTTTTTAAGTAGAAGGGATAATTCTACAAATTTTGAGTGCTCAAACGTTGCAATAGGATGAGTATTTTTCAAAATATTAATTTTTTTTAAAAGTTTATTGCGAAATTTCGACTTTTCACTTAAATTTTTAGTACATTTCGGACAATAACTTGAAAACTAAAAGAGATAACGAAATAAATCTTTTTTTACCTGAAAGGTGGTTTCAATAAGTTTCTATTAACATAAAATATAAGTGGGTAAAATCAATTATTAGAGGGTAGGGGGCAAAAATCAAGCAATAGAACGTAAAATTTCCGCACAAATCTGGCACTAAAAACTTAATTTTTCACCAAAAAATTTATTATAGTTTTTTAAGTAGAATGGATAATTCTACAAATTTTGAGTGCTCAAACGTTGCAATAGGACTACTATTTTTCAAAATATTAATTTTATTAATTTTAGTGCGAAATTTCGACTTTTCACATATTTTTTTTAGTACATTTTAGGCAATAACTTGAAAATTAGAAGAGATAACGAAATAAATCTTTTTTTGCCTGAAAGGGGGCTTCAATAAGTTTCTACTAACATAAAATGTAAGTGGGTGAAATAAATTATTAGGGGGTAGGGCGCCAAAAACTTTAAGTCAAGCAATAAAACGTAATATTTCCGCACAAATCTGGCTCTAAAAACTTAATTTATCTACCAAAAAATTTAATTATAGTTTTTTTAAGTAGAACGGATAATTCTACAGATTTTGAGTGCTCAAACGTTGCAATAGAATGATTATTTTTCAAAATATTTATTTTTTTCAAAAGTTTATTGCGTAATTTCGACTTTTCACTTAAATTTTTAGTACATTTCGGGCAATAACTTGAAAACTAAAAGAGATAACGAAATAAATCTTTTTTTGCCTGAAAGGGGGTTTCAATAAGTTTCTATTAACATAAAATGTAAGTGGATAAAATCAATTATTGGGGGTAGGGGGCCAAAAACTTAAAGTCGAGCAATAAAACGTAAAATTTCCACACAAATCTGGCTCTAAAAAATTAATTTATCTATTTAATATTTATTTATTATTAATTTCAATTATTATTAACATAAAATGTAATATAAAACTTACAGCTAATTTTTTAATTGTTTCTAAACGTTGCTCTGGAGTAAACCCTCTTTTGGGTCTAACAACAATGTAAATTTTCCCTAATTCAGGAATATCCCGAAGCATTTTTTCCAATAAAACTTTCCCCATAAATCCAGTTGCTCCAGTTACCAACAAATTTTTGTTTTGGTACCATTTTTGAATCGATAAATCCATTTTTATTGTCCTGAAAATTAAACAAATCAATACAAAAATGAGAATTAATTAGCAAATATTAAAAACAAAGAATGTTTACGCCCAAATTTATTTTGAAATGCGCTAATTATTAAAATCAATAGTTTCTACAAATTTAAATTTAACCACGAAATTAATCAAACAACAAAAGTGCTTTTATATTAACGTTTTTTTTCCATAATTTAAATTATAAAAAAATAGTTTTTTTTCTTATTAATTTGAATGAAGCAAGTACTTTCCATTTTATGACCATTAAAATTTTATAATCTTCTTCAATTACATAAAAATTACTTTTCTTTTTTAAGTCTTCAATTAAATAATTAAATCATCGCAATGCTTAAACGCAATTACAATTATTTATATTAATTATTACTCAACGTTTATTATTTTACTGACAAACACCATAAATTTTTAGTTTTAATAATAGTTTCTTAATATTTAGCAAAAGAAAATATTAATATTGATCATTAGAAACGAGGATCATTTTAAAAATAATTTAATTATTACCTTTTAATAGCCTCTAAAGTAATTAACATGAACACTAATGTTTAGGCTAAACACTTTAATTAAATATACATTTAAATTGCATAAATCTTACCTAATTTAATGTAACAAATGAGAAATAATAAATTTTCGTCGATAATGGTTTTTTTCGCCATAAAAATGTTTCTACCAAAGATTTTTTTTAATTTCTTTTTTTGATATACTCAAAAATTTTGTAGCTAGTATTTTTAGCAATTTTTATTTTAGTGGTGTTAAAAATTACCACAAAATCAGTAGTTTGTAAAACTTTACTATTTTAACGATTAAAAAAAACTAAAAAAACTTAAAAAATTAATAACACCAATAAATTTATTTTAAGTATTTTTTCAATTTTTTTATCATGAATATTTTTTTTTAATTTCATCACTTATGTACAAAAAACCGCCAACGATGTAGCTTCGTTATTTCTTATCCGATTTTAATAAGTGATATGTCAAATTAAATGGTTTGAAGAATACTACTATCCGATAATAAAAGATTAATTTTATTTTTGAAAACATCAGAGAAGGATTTTTTTCGATTGAGAAAAATCATAAACAAAAATAATCTAAACCAATCATACCAATAATTTTTTTTAAATTAATTTTTGTAAATTTTTTTTTTCTTATTTTCTTTTTAATTTTTTTTAATTTTTTTATTATTTTTTTCAATTTAATTCAATTGTTTTTTTTGTTTTTGAGTTTTCAGTTTTTAATCTTTTTAAATTTTGTTTTTTAATAATAATTTTTAATTTATTAATATTTTTTTACTTTATTAATAATAAATTAAAAAAACAAAATTTAATAAAATAAAGAACTGAAAACTCAAAAACAAAATTAAAAACAATTGAATTAAATTAAAAAAAATTATTAAAAAAATTAATTAAAAAAAATTATTGGTATAATTGGTTTACATTATTTTTGTTAATGATTTTTTTCAATCGAAAAAAATATGTTGCCATTTGAAAAAGAAAAGTTGCCCCATCCTCCTCTGTTGTTTTCAAAAATAAAATTCATCTTTTATTATCTGATAGTAGTATTCTTCAAACCATTTAATTTGACATATTACTTATTAAAATCGGATGAGAAATAACGAAATTACATAGTTGGCCGTTTTTTGAACACCCCTCTGTATAAAACAGAAAATAAAAATCTGAACTACTACAATGATTTTACTCAAGTTTTACGTAGTATACGTTTTATTACTTCCATATAATTATTAATATTATTCCAAGAAGACAAAATTTAGGTAGCCAGAACATTTTTTAGTCCACCAAAAAAAGTACAAAAAATCTGTACTAATAAAATTTTTATAACCAAACAAACATGTTTACTTACCTTTAAAGTTTTTTTGAACAATTATTTTTATAGATTTAAACAAATGTGGTACTGACGCACAAACTGGACTTGTTACTCCACTGCTTTAAAGCAAGTAACGAGTATACTTCTTAATTGTGTGCAATTTTCCTACAAAATAGGTAGTTTTTCCCCCTCTATACTTACTTCAATAAGTGATAATCATCACAAATTAGCCCCTTCCTTCCTATGTTTTCAATAATGTCAATCAGAATTACACGATTTCCGTTTACAATTTTAAAATTATACGTTTTATTCTAACGAAAATTATACTTTATGCAATATTTTTTAATTTCATTAAAATACATTAGAAAATTGTGAAATAATATTCTTAAATCAACTACTATACAATTTTATAAGAATTTACTATAAATTATAAACAAATTTCGCGTAATAAATAAATTAAATATAAAATTTTGAATTTAAATAAAAGCGACACGAGCGCCTCGCACATAAATAAACTCGAACTACTATTGCTAATGTTGCCAACTTCACTCCAATATAACTGTATATTTGGTTGCAGGTAAATCTATAATTATTATAAATTTATAATTAAAAATTAAGTAATTTAAATTAAACAAAATTCAATAATAAATTTAATTTGACCTTATAGATTTTTTTTATATACACAAATTTAATTTTTAATAATAATTATTCGGCAACTGTCAATCACCTGTCAAAATTCATGAGGTTATAATTGTAAATATTTATGTTAATTTATAAAAGTATTTAGTAAACAAAAGGTGTAATAACAGGTGTTATTTAACATACCAAACACAAAGAATTCAACAGGTGTATTTGTTGAGTTGGTTGAGCAAAAAAATTATAATGGAAACCCCGAGAGTTAGAAGAAAACACTTCGATAATCCATATCCCGATTATTCAATTCAAACCGGAGTTGAACTTATTAAAAATGATAAGGTGAGTAAAAATATAGTGTATTTACAATAATTAATGGTTGTATTTTTAGCTGGTTTATGAAAAAATCATAAATTCAATCCCTAAACGTTGGGAAAGTGCTTGTGATAAATTCACAAAATATTTAAAGAAAAATGACAACTCGGTTTACACTGGGACTTCAGGTGTAGCCTTGCTTCGTTTAAAACAAAATCCTGATGATCGCCAAAACTTAGAGGTAATAATTATATCATTTGTAACTCTCGATTAATTTTTATTGCAGGAGTTGAAGGAGTTATTACAAACGAACCCGATTAAATCAAAACGTCGAGTCACATTTTTATGTGGTGATGGTGGACCGTTAGCAATTGGAGCAGTCGTCGCTCACAAACTCGGGGATAAATCTGAAACGAAGAGTTTAATCAAAACCTTGATTAGTTTAAAAACTGATGCTGTTAATTATAAATCCGAATTACCCAACGAATATTTGTATGGACGAGCTGGATATTTATACGCATTACTTTATGTTAATGAATATATTTCACCTCCACCTATCGATGATGAACTTATTAAACAGGTAAATTAAATATAAAATTAATTAAAATTTAAAAAATTATTGCGTAGGCAACCAAACGTGCGTGAGCCCGAGCGCGCCTTCGGGTATAATCGTATTTTTCATGATTCGGCAACCAATTATAATCGAGCGCAAAATTAATTTGAATTTAAATTAATTCTTTATATTTTTGTAGGTGATTGAAGCGATTTTAAAAGCAGGCAAGAAATTATCAAAAGAACTCAATGCAAAGAGCCCTTTAATGTACGTTTGGCACGATAGTTATTATTTAGGTGCAGCACATGGATTATCAGGCATTATTTACTTGTTACTTCAAAAAAATCAATATTTAACTCAAGAAGAGTTGAACGACTTAATTCGTCCCACAATTGACTACTTAGCGACCCTGAAATTCCCGAGTGAGTCTCTAGAATCCGAAAGTGGTGATAAATACGTGCAATGGTGTCACGGTGCTCCTGGTTTTGTTTTCATGTTCAGCCAAGCTTATAAAGTAAATAATAGTGGATTAATAAAATAAAATCTCAGATTGATTTTTTAGGTTTTTCAAGATGCTCGATATTTAAATTTGGCTTGTAAAGCAGCGGATGTTGTTTGGGAACGTGGGTTGTTACAAAAAGGTTACAGTATTTGCCATGGCGTGTCAGGGAATGCGTATTGCTTTTTAGAATTATATCAAACCACTAAAGTAAGTGAATAACGAGTAATTTCTTGGATTGCATTGCTATTTTTATATTTTCAGGATTTGAAATATTTGCATAGGGCGGTTAAATTTGCTGAATGGTGTGTAAATTACACCAAGGATCACGAAGGGCATAAACCTGATCGTCCCTTATCTTTATATGAAGGTATTTCTGGACCCATGTATTTACTTTTAGATATACAAAAACCTTTAGAAGCTAAATTTCCAGGTTTTACTCTTTAAAATATGTTTTTTTATAAATTTTATAACACGGATATAATAAATATTTATTTTTTAACGTAAAAAATCACTTTTATTATTAAAAACTATTTATTGCTATAATCTACAGGTGTAGGCCAATCTAAATTAATTGAAGTAACATCTAGAGCAATAATATCAACATTCTGACCAATTAAATCACCAATATTGGGCTTCGTTCTTCCAAAATCACCATGTATGAATTCTTTAACATAAGTTCCTGCTTGTGTTTCAACATGTAACTCAAAATATTTATCACGGCCTAAAATTAAATGTTAAAATATTGGATTATAATTAAATACTGACGTACCTTCAATCGACATCGCTTTCATTTCAATAATTTCTCGTAGTCTCGTGGCTAAAGGTCTGCGATGCAAGACTCTAATTGGAGTTTTTTGTGATAAAACCAGCGTTTTTTGTTCGTTTATTTTATCTAAAATTTCTTGCGTTACAGGTGCTTCAGTTACACATAACGCAATATAATTTTTCGTTTTTTTTTCCTCCCCCATTTTAATTTCAACTAAATCATTCCTATTAACTTTTTGTAAATCCTTAACTTTAATTAAATTCGATTTATTTATAAAATTTTCAATTTCACGAAATTCCTCAAACGTAAAACTAGTTTTTTTGGGATCCATGATTTCAATATAAAAAGGGCGGCCGTTTCCTAAACAACGCACATCGCAATCCTCACGTCCACTTGAGGAAAACTTCAATAACTCGGATTTAATCCTAAAATAATTATTGTAATAAAACATGGATGAATTGACAAAACTTACTGGTATAATTTTGTGAGGCTTTCAAAAATAATTTCTTGCACCGATGTTTCCATTGTTTTAACCCCATCTATAATCCATGGTGTTTGGCTTAACTCACGGGAGTATTTACAATAACGCCCAGCTATGTAAATCGAGTTATGCTTGCACTCAATTCCTTTACACGTCAAGTAATTCGTTGGTATTACCGGTGGAACATTACCATGCATTTTAAAAATTCCTGATGGTGTCACTTCCAATGCTGACAGCACACCTTTACGGCTAAAAATTTCACCATTAAACTTACGATGCTGCATACTACGTGTTTCAAAGATTTTCGGCTGCATTTGTTTTAAAGGCAACAATTCCACTCCATCATCCACATATTCAGTCGTAACGTTTATGGAAAAATCACTAATATCCGAGTTTTGGAATGTTTTGGAGATTTTTTTGGCGATGCTATTTTTCACAAACATCTTCCACACTCGATTTAAAGGAATTTCAATGTTTTCTACAAAATTATTATCATCATTCGTGAATAGTGTATTAATAAATTGCGTACCTGAATAAAAGAATTGGCTAAATTTATCTTCTAAATGAAATCGCATCGAGCGTTCTCGCACAAGCACACTAGCCGGCATACTTATTGAAACGGTAAAAACATCACTATCGTATTTATTAATACTACTCAAATCCTCGTGTTTCAAAATGTCCTCAAGCGTAGTTTCTTGTAATAAACCAAGGCAAACAATACAAGGGTTGGGTCTAATTTTCTTCGGTACTTGCTCCGCCTCATTATTATTTTCATTTAAATTTTTCTACAAATAAGTGTTCAGTAAATACAATTTTAGTGAGGTTATGTTTTACCTGTTTTAAAATCGCTTGTGAATCACTGAAATCTAAACTTTTATCACAAAGATATCTCAAACAACAATTATTACAACAACCTAGTTCTTGTAAATAAATAAATATTTCTTTTTCAGTAGCAGTGCACATTTTTTTAGGTTATGCGTTTCGTTGCTAACTTCACGCTGTTGACATTTTGAAATTTTAAAACACTTTTTATATAAAATCTAAGGTTTTGTCTTAAAAATACGTTAATAAATAAGTTTTGTAATAATTAATTTATTATAAATATCCCAAATTAGTTATTAAAAAATAATTTTAATACGTCGCTAACTTCAGTTCAATCAATAAAATTTTATACAGGGTGTTCGAAAACTACATTGTGACGGGGTTAAAGGCTTAGATTAGATTAAATACGAGGGAGATTGGCTTTTTCCAATGAGCCTTACGGAACTGCGATATGTTGCCAGCTATGACTACAACAAGAAGATTTGTAAAAAATAGGGACCTTTCTCTTATTTTAATAGCATTGTTGTTTTGGGGGTAGTCTTTACCCCCAAGTGATTTTTTAAAACGTGTCTATCCACGGTGTTTACCTTTGGTAAAAATTTGAAACCGGTAACTTTTATACTTTTCGAGAAAAAAATAAAAACCGATTTCCATGAAAAATTTCAAGCCTTAAAAATATCTAAATTTTCTCTAAATCGACCCCGCAAATGAAAGATTTTTTGAAAATGGATGAAATGTAGGGGGTCATTTGCCCTCTACACCCCCAAAAAAAAATTTTACACCCCAAAAACTTAAAAAAATCAAATTTTTTTAGGTACCTTAAAAAGTAATTAAATTAAAAAAAAATTAATATGTTAATATCGGTAATTTTTAGAAACTTATCTGTGCGAATTTTTGTTTCTTCTTTTTACTGTATACTTTAAATTTTTAAATAAAAACCCCTGAAAAGTAATTTTAAAAACTTTATTATTTTAGTTTAAAGAAGTTTGGGGTAATTAAAATTATGTTATCTTAAGAAATTACAATTTATTTTTTAATAACATGAATAAAATATGTTAATTATATAAAATGGAATGTGCTAATGCATTACTAATCCATCGGGAAGATAAAACAATTTATTTGTAAAATACATAAAAAACATATAAAAATATTTTAAGTATAAGAATATAGAGGATATCTTTTAAAACCTCATACAAAATATCAATCTTGACATAGACTAGCACCGAATCTTGTTAAAAATTATTTTGATTTAAATCGCTGACCGACTTGCTCCAATACCTCTGGCTGGTAATGAGTTGCTTTTGCCTGGTAATTCTTTAGCGTGCGAATGGGCTACGACTATACTTAAGCATTGAACCCACTCCTCCGCGTTTTTTCCATCCTTCGGTTTTAAAATTAAAGTCTGATTTCCGGTGAAAATTTCAAAAGCTTTAGGGATATTCCTGGCACCCCTTGATACTTTAACCGAGCGTATTTGATTAACATCGATACTCTCACCTCCACTGGAACCACGACACGACAAATGCGCTCCTGATAAAGTAAAATATCGAGTCCTCCACCTCCTAAATAGCCTCCAACGACCTTTCTTTTCCTTCAATTGTCCTTCAATAACCGGCTGAGCATCACCTAAAATTTTTGTTAAAACACTTGATTTTTTTAATTAATTTAATTTACCTCTTAAAAATCCGACAGCGCGTTCAGGGTGCGTGCATAAAAAGCAACCCCATTGGTAATTATTGCTTTCTAATTGATTATCAGAGCCGCCAATAGTGCCAGGGCTTAATTGAAAAACATCGAAGAAACCACTGTGTCGCAATTCATTTAAAAGCGAGTCTTGATCCTTGGCGCAAGGAAAAGCACTGGTTACAAGTGTTAAAAACGTTTTATTTTCACATTTAAGCATATCCCAACAATGTTTTAAGCTCGTCACGCTCACATCTCGGGAACTAAGCGCATGTGGTGATTTCGCCTATAATAAAACATTTATCATCGAGTATTTAACACAAAAATGGGGTTACCTGTAGCGCAATGAACATAAGGTGTATCCAAATTCTAGGATTTCGCGTCCGCATTGTAAAAAATGTTTTGGAATAAAGACAGTGCTGCCCTCTAGCCTGACAAGCGAAGTGTAATTTCGCCGATTTTTTTTGTCGTTTTTCTTCAATCGTACACTTTGCAGGAGAAGGGATACGCACTGAAACTTTATCCATGTACGATTTGATTTTATCAAGGTGTTTTTCACAAAAGTGTTGGATTGTATCACGCATCGGGTATGGCTCAAACACACTCATACGTTGTGATGCAGCGCCATGAGGTGCGTTTAATAAAGTTACACTTGTGTTATTGTTGCGTCTTGATGTTACAGTTGTGGGCCCTGTTACGTTTACATGACCTATAAAAAGATTAATTTTACAACTCCATCTTAAATTATGTTTTAAATGCTTACTTGTGCTTGTTGTTGATGAATTACCATTCGATTGGTTTTCAACTGGATAATTATTATTGCTAACAGAGATATTTTGTGTAGTTGAACTATTAACACCACTATTAAGTACATTAACCTGCCCCCCATAAACGGAACTAACAGTAATTGCTGAATTTCCATTACTTTTCGTTTCACTCGGAGTTATGATTACCTACAAAATATAATTTATAAACTATAAAAAAAATTTGAATGATTTACTTGATTATTTGTGTGCATTAAAGGGCCTTGACTTAAAGGTCGTTGTATTTTCGGGGGTGAAATTGTTGTTACAGTAACTCCACCGCTTAAAACTCGCATATTTGGAATCCCCCATTTATTAGTGCCTGTTACAATGACGTTATTTGAAAGCGGTGGCGTTGGTGCTGCAGAAGTGGCTGCTGGAGCTGCGTTAATTTGTTGTGAAGAGCTTAATCGAGTCATACTTTTATGCAAACCACCTACTGAACCTCCTAAAACATTTTATTGATAAAAAAGCACTCTGTGTACATAAATAAGGGATAATTTAAATTTAAAATTCTAGTAATAACTGCATTTTTGATCATAAAAATAGTTAAATACCAGCGATATTTAATCTTGTCATACTTCGATGGGTGTTTGAAGTGGTTGGTGTGTGTAATCTCCCTGTGCTGCGAGAATCACCTAGTTTAGCACGTCTAGTATAACCACCTTGTGGAGTAGCATTAGTCATAGCTGGTGCATTACTTCCCCCAACTTTAACGATTGTAACACCACCAGAAGTTACTTGATTTGTAGACGCTGCAGGCGTTGCAGCTTGTTGATTAATTTGACTCGAACTAAAAATAATTTAAAGTAGCAATTAAAAATTTACAAATTTTATGAATTGTATCAGTGGTGGAACCAATGGATTTTTTTCTAAAAAAATCTAAAATTTTAGGACTTAAATGGAATTTTGCACGTTTTTGTCCAAAATTCAAAAACGAAAAGTGATAACAAAATGATTCTTCTTTTGGATGAATACTCATCTAAAGTCCTTTCCAAAAACATATAAAACTTTAGTTTAATCAGTGAATTTAAAGTTTTTTTTTTAAGATTTTATTTTTTAAATATTTTCCAAATTTTAGATTTTAATAATTTCCTTGAAAACTGCTAAAGTTACTATCATCAATTTTTTATATCAGAAACATGTAGAACATAGATGTATTTTAAAAAATATTTGGTGAAAAACGGTCGTTTTTCCATAATATAATCGTAAAATGTTTGTTAAAATTTGGGCACAATCCGGCCCTGGGGAGTTTATTTGATGATTTTCAAACCTTTTATTAGAATGATCGGAAAGTACAATTCATCCCTTAAATTTTGAGCCCTTAAACGGTTTTGTACCCCGTAAACTTTTCGCTCTTTCTAAAAAAATATAAAACTTTAATTTAATTGTTGAATTTAAAGTTTTTTTTAAGTTTTTATTATTTAAAAATTTTCAACGTTTTAGTTTTAAATTATTTTCTTGAAAACCATAAAAGTTATCAACACCAAAATTTTATGCCAGAATATGTTGTACCTAGATGTATTTTAAAAAATATTTGGTGAAAATCGGTAGTTTAGTTTTTCCATAATAAAATCGTAAAATATTTGTTAAAATTTGGGCACAAATCCGGCCCTGGAGAGTTTATTTGACGATTTTCAAACATTTTATTAGAATGATCGGAAAGTAAAATTCATCCCTTAAATTTTGAGCCCATAAACGTTTTTGTACCCAGTATACTTTTCGAGAAATCAAAATTTTTCTGAAAAATCTAAAATTTCAGGGCTGAATTTGACTCGAAAGTAGGATGTTGCACGTTTTCGTCTACAACTCATAAACCAAAAGTGATATCAAAATGATTCTTTTTTTGGATGAAAACTCATCTAAAGCTCTTTCTAAAAAAATATAAAACTTTAATTTAATTAGTGAATTTAATGTTTTTTTTAAGTTTTTATTATTTAAAAATTTTCAACGTTTTAGTTTTAAATTATTTTCTTGAAAACCATAAGTTATCAACACCAAAATTTTATACCAGAATATGTTGTACCTAGATGTATTTTAAAAAATATTTGGTGAAAATCGGTCAATTAGTTTTTCCATAATAAAATCGTAAAATTTGGGCACAAATCCGGCCCTGGAGAGTTTATTTGAAGATTTTCAAACATTTTATTATAATGATCGGAAAGTACAATTCATCCCTTAAATTTTGAGCCCTTAAACGGTTTTGTACCCCGTATACTTTTCGAGAAATCAACATTTTTCTGAAAAATCTAAAATTTCAGGGCTGAATTTGACTCGAAAGTAGGATGTTGCACGTTTTTGTGTACAACTCAAAAACCAAAAGTGATAACAAAATCATCCTTTTTTTGTATGAAAACTCATCTAAAGCTCTTTCTAAAAAAATATAAAACTTTAATTTAATTGGTGAATTTAAAGTTTTTTTTAAGTTTTTATTATTTAAAAATTTTCAACGTTTTAGTTTTAAATTATTTTCTTGAAAACCATAAAAGTTATTAACACCAAAATTTTATACCAGAATATGTTGTACCTAGATGTATTTTAAAAAATATTTGGTGAAAATCGGTTAATTAGTTTTTCCATAATAAAATCGTAAAATTTGGGCACAAATCCGGCCCTGGAGAGTTTATTTGAAGATTTTCAAACATTATTAGAATGATCGGAAAGTACAATTCATCCCTTAAATTTTGAGCCCTTAAACGGTTTTGTACCCAGTATACTTTTCGAGAAATCAAAATTTTTCTGAAAAATCTAAAATTTCAGGGCTGAATTTGACTCGAAAGTAGGATGTTGCACGTTTTTGTCTACAACTCAAAAACCAAAAGTGATAACAAAATGATTCTTTTTTTGGATGAAAACTCATCTAAAGCTCTTTCTAAAAAAATATAAAATTTTAATTTAATTTTCAACATTTTAGTTTTAAATTATTTTCTTAAAAACAATAAGTTATCAACACCAAAATTTTATACCAGAATATGTTGTACCTAGATGTATTTGAAAAAATATTTGGTGAAAATTTGAGACCTTAAAACTTTTTGTACCTAGTACAGTTTTCGAGAAATCAACTTTTTTTTCAACATTTTGATTCAGAACTCAAAAACCAAAAATGATAACAAAATTATTTTTTTAGCGTTTTACCTTGGATGTTTTCGTACTCCAGCTAAAACTTTATCCGTAAACAATGTGAAAAGTACTGGATATGAACTGCAAAGTAACGTAGCCTCTCTTAAAAGTGTGCTTTGTGAGCCTCTATCAGCTTTTGGTAGGTATTCCAAAACGAAATTTAAAGCATCTTGTGCTCTGGCCTAAAACGAACAAAGAGGTAGTTCGAGTTTTTAAAGTACAAGAAAATACCTTGCTTAATTTTCCTACCGCCCCAATCACTTGAGCTGCCAAGCAAACGGTTTGTGGGTGCCTTTGAGCGGCTTGTTTCAAAGCGCTTACATGATCAGCAAGGAGTGTTGGTTTTTTTTCAGCCATGTTTATAAATACTTGTAATGTAGGTCCTGCAGTCACCGAACTACTTAAGTATTCGCATAATTGTGGCACACTAGCTTCTAATAACTAAAAAAATATATAAAGAATATAACACAATTTTTAAGTAATTTAAACTTACTGAAGGATTGTCTTTTGCTATGAGAGAAAAAAGTTGTAGCAATGTTAATTTTTCTTGATTATCACAGTGGGGTAAAAGAGAGACTAAAGCCATGGCGTGACCTTGTAGCGGTTCAGGAGATACTTCATAAATTTGTGCGAGGACTCGGCAGAGAGGATAATTCCCTGAAATAATCGAATCCATAATTGGTTGTACATGAGGGCTTAATAACGAAGCGTGTTCTATAGCAGCAAGCGATAAATATGAAGCCATATTCCTCGATAACTCCTTATTTCCTTTATGCAAGAATTTAACAGCAACCGGAAGTGCTCGTTCCATAACTGATTTCTTACTATAATTCTAATAAAAATAACAATGATTAAATTATTCAATCTAAATTAAACAGTAAACGTACTAAAAAAATGCATGATATTATATCGCTCGAGATTTTTGCATGAGGTGGATCTTCTCTTCGAGTTGAAACTTGAAGATTGTGATGCAGGCATGATTCAAGTAAATTAACAAGTGCTTCACAATGTTGTTCGACACTCCCTGTTTCACGAATACAAGAAGTTACTCTCGTTACACAAATTTCAACCACGCTTTGATCATTACTGTTTTGTGCATAATCTGGCAAAGACGCTATCACAGTTATTTCATTAAGCTAAACAAGAAATAATAATAATAATAATAAGTTTTATTCAATTATTTTATAGAGTATTTCAAAAAAATATGTTTTTTTTTTTTAATACAGGTGTGTAGATAAAAATGTTATTACGTGATTTAAATGATGTAATAAACAAAAATTGATCTTACTACTTCCGTGAGATCATTGACGATGATGTGATCGGCGACGGAGAAGAGTTCTCCAGCTCTAGGAAGGTCTCTGTTTTTCAAAACTTGCATGAAAAACTCGTGCATATTGTAAAAGTTAGTGGCTTCGTGTTGGTGTTATAAAAACGGCTGACTTTTCGCCGTCTTTTCCATTTATCCTATTGTTTCCTGGAAGTGTATGGGGGTAATAAGCCAAAAGTTACGAGATAAACCGCCGATTTTTAAGAAAACCAAAATTTGATACCTTGCGAACATTTGTTGCACGTAGCAAAGCGTGAAAAAACATCACACATAGAGATGTTTTCTAATGTCAATGAACTTTATTACAGGTGAGAGATGGACTTTTATAGGTGTTCCACAGGTGGTTGCGCAGGTCGCCTTTACAACGCATGCGCTAATTACTTAAGCGCTTTAAAACCGCGAGTTACGCGCTTAAATAAAACAACACACCTTCCTAATAAAATTATAATAAATATACATGTTGCATTTATCGGCCTAATACAATATAATATTACAAAAATATAATGCTAATTAGTAAAAATTATTGCTTTAACTATAAATTACATTAATACCGCTTATTTGGTTAAATCTTTTTGATGAAAGTTTTTTAAAATATCCCAAAAAACTAAACACAACGCCCCATGAGGTCCTATACGCATGTAATTAGCTGTAACCCCCTTGTATAACCCAAAAAAACCCTCAGTTGACCAAATTTTAACAAAACAATCGACTATTCCGTTATAAAGTAGACCCCTACCATGAACATCAACGCCTACAAAAAATCATATTTAAACTCAAATATTTATTTGTGCCGTTTTTACCTTGGTTATAAATTCTTGTGGAAACTATGTCGAAAGGGGTAATCATTATCGTCTGAATGGCGCCTCCAAAAATACTAGCGATGAAGGATGATAAGATAAACGAGCTCTTAAATATCCCGTAATGACTTAATGCGTCTTTAGTCATTGAGAAAGTAGTGATTTGGGCGCCAGAACCAGCTAAAGCTCGCACAATTGTTCCATTAGCACCTCTCCATAAACCACGAATCTAAAACACAAAATATTAATAATTAAAAACGTTAAAATTAAAAAAAAAAACTAATTCAATAGGCAACGAAAGTTGCACGTCTTATATAAGTCACAAAAAAAATTAAAAATCATGCAATTTTAATTACATTTTTTACATAATTTACTTCTAATTTCATCTATAAATGAGATATGATAGTAAACACATTTTCGGAATTTTTTGTTTAGCCGTTAAAACGCTATGAAGTTGAAATTTCACACAAACAAAATGAATAATTTAAATTTAATTAAGTAGGCAACCAAAATTACACGTTTTAAAATAAAATTGCAAATTCATGTATAATTAAGGTAATTTTAGATAAAATAAGAACAAAGAAGAGTATATAAATACATTTTTGGAATTTTTGATTTTGCCGTTACAATACTTTGAAGTTGAAATTTCTTACAAACCCAAGACGAAACGAAAATAAATCATAAAAATTTAAAAAATTAGCCAATTTTGATTTCAAACAAAATGCATAATTAAAATTTCATTATGTAGGCAACCAAAATTACATGTTTTAAAATAAAATTGTACATTCATGTATAATTAAGCTAAAATAAGAACAAGAAGAGTTTATAAATAAGCTACTAATAATATTTAACCATTAAAGGGTGAATAATATTTATGCGGTTACAAATTTAACTTAAAAATAGAAACAAGAAATAAAAGCCGAGTAAATTTGGCAAATTTCCATGAAACTCAACTTTCTACCCTTGAACTTTCAAAACAAAAACAATGCCATGAGGAAAGTTTTGAAAACTACCAAATATAGCAATCAGTTTTTTGCAGTGTAGTACAAATTTTCCAAAAAAAAATCAATTTTAACTTGTAAATAATTCATTTCTTTAAATTAATGCTTACCCCATGTTTGTAATAAATTTTTTTAAAAGCACCTAAAGCACCAGCATGACCATGTTGATACCCTACAGCGATTTCTCTAGCGGCTTGTGATTGGAGTTGAGTTTTAATTAAAAATAAGGGGCTTCCAAAAAAGGCTCCAATAGCTCCACACCCAGCACTGATAATAAAAGTCCTGACGGGTAAAGTATTTCCAGTGGCATCAGTAACATAGCCGTTATTAAGAAACTGTTGGTACAACCCTAGCCGTAACCCATTTCGTATCATGTGCATAAAAACAGCAGCAGTTAACCCTTTCTGCAATCCAGTAATTCCATCATTCTTCACAACAACCACAGCGGCTTGAAAAACATTCTTGTAATGCACTGCGTGTTGACCCTTGGCTCGTAACTCTCCTTGCAACTGCATTCGAGTCTTTAAAACATCCAACGGGTTACTAAAAACTGCAGCACCAGAAGCAGCCAATCCCCCAATAATAAAATCCATTTTTACAACATTATGCTACAAAAAATTAATAAAAACCAAAATATCAAACTATTTCACTTACTTTTTTTTATTAAATTTGATACAATTGAGGCACCGGCGTCGTCTTTTTAAATGCTTCATCAGCGATCGAGAATCAGTGCGTTTCTAAAAATAAAAAACCTAATTTAAAATACACATTTTTTGTGTCAAGCGCGTGGGAGAAGGGGCTCAATAAATGCATGTTTTACCTTGTGACGGCGATAAAAACATGCGTTATCACTATTTGAATAAAGAATGATCTTATTTAAATACTTTTAATTATTTTAAAAATTCAAATTGGTGACTAGTGGCGCCATCTATATGAAAAATAGTGCACTAATTATCAACGATAAAAAGTACTTATTTATAGTTTTTTTTTTAATTTTTAGTAATAACTTTATTTATAATTGGGTATTTCTTTAAAATAATACATAATACATAGATATATGTATTCAATTAACTTTTTGAATGTATGTTTTCAATGTTTTAATTTTAATCATAAATTAATTTTGAAAATTTATAATTTTCCTTATACAATTTTTTATATTTAATTGTCTTTACTTACATTGTTTTACACACTAAAAATCTTCAGTTGATTTTTTAGGTTAGGTGATGCAACTTTTAATCAATGAATGAAATATTTGAAAAAAAATCATAAAAAATTGAAAAATCAACCAATTTTGATTTTTTTTGCACAACGTACTTCTGACTTCTTCTATAAATGAGATAGAATAATAAACATATTTTTTGAATTTTTTGTTTAGTCGTTACAACGCTTTAAATTTGAAATTTCATACAAACGTAACGCAAGCGGAACGAAAATAAATCATAAAAAATTGAAAAATCAACCAATTTTGATTTTTTTTTGCACAATGTACTTTTAATTTCTTCTATAAATGAGATAGGATAGTAAACATATTTTTTGATTTTTTTGTTTAGTCGTTACAACGCTTTGAAGTTGAAATTTCAAACCATTTCATACAAACAAAACGCAGGTGAAACGAAAATAAATCATAAAAAATTTAAAAATCGACCAAATTTGATTCTTATTTGCGAAATGAACTTCTGATGACATATGATATTAAATACATTTCTGGAATTTGAAATGAAAAAAACTAAACTAATGTTGATCTAAAGAAAAATGGAAATTCATAAAAAATAATACCAATAGGCAACCAAACATGCATAGAGCCCGAGTGTATCTTCGGGAAGGATCGTGGTTTCCATGATGGCCGCCACTGAACCGACCAATCACAATTGACTTCCTCTAAAAAATCACATTTTAAAATTTTTTTTTGTAATTTCATTAAATAAATTTTAACTACATACAAATATTATGTTTTATTTATTGGAATGTTTTTTATATAATTTGTACATCTTGTAACATTGACAAAGTTAGAAGGAAAATTTAACGCAATTAAAAATAGTTTGAAAAAAAAATTTATTATCCAGTTATAATACTATAACTACAATTAATTACTACATCATAATTAAGTATAAAAGACAAAATTACATTTAAAACAACAAAACATAATACGAATTATTTTAAACTCCGCAATTGTAAGATAAAGCCATCATTAGGTTTAGCACAAGGCCGAGCAGATTTGACAATCGTAAATGCTTGATTAAAATCGATATCACGACTCATCATAAGATAGCCGATTGTTATAGAAACGGAACGTGAAACTCCAGCATTACAGTGAACCAAAATGTTGGCTCCAATTGAAACAGCACTATCAATAAACTTACAACACTCGTTTAAAATAATTATGATATTAGTTTCAGGCAAATCCAGACAATCAATAAATTTATAAGTTATGCCGTCATATTTAACAGGCTCAACACCGAGGCTTAAAACAAAAGTAATGTTGTATTTTTTTAAAATTAATAAATCGCAGCAGTCCTGCGAGCCTAAATAAAAATGGTGGGTAATTTTTGATGGAGTGTCATCGGGTTTAAAATCAATAACGTAACCAGTTGAACTGTTTAACTTAACCAAATTATCTTTAGATTCTAAAAATTTGCGCCCATCAGGGTATGTAACAGTGGTGTTTGTGGATTTTAAACTTACTTTTTTAATATTGATTTGGTCCAAAAGACTCATTTTATTGTAAAAAAATATATTTTTATTATTTAAATTTAGTTATCTTCGTGCGATCTAGAACGAGAGTGCCTGGAACGTGACCTGGAGTGACTCCTGTCCCTGCTGTCGTGACGGCTTCTTGAACGTGATTTAGCTTCGCGCTTTGCTGACCGGGATCTTGAGCGATCTTCTGACTTGGGCCTGCGGGAGTTGGAACGTTCTTTGGAGCGCGAGCGAGAGCGATCACGCACTTCAGACTTTGGTCTAGAATTTGATCGTGATCGTCTATTATCAGATTTATCATGAGAGTTAGATCTGGATCTATCAGCTGATTTCTTGCGAGACGCCGAGCGTGATTTGGATTTTTTTGGTGAACGTGAACGCGAGCTACTGCGAGATTTTCTTGCGGATCTGCTTCGACTGCTGTAGCTGGATGAACGGCTGCTATGGCGTTTACTATCTTTATCTTCGATCAAACGAATGCGTCTACCATTTATTTCATAGTTATCATATTTATCCAGAGCGTTGCGCATGTCAGTGCTTGAAGCAAATTCAACTACTCCTTCGTTACGACGCTTTTTATGAGCGTCAGCATAAGTAACTTCCCCGGCTTGACGCATGAAGTCTTTTAAGTCCTGCCAGCTTACTCTGGAAGACAAATTTTCAACGATTAAACGATGAGCGGTGCGTGTTGGTGGGCCATAACGGTCGTTACGGGTGCGATTATAATCCCTGCTGGGGTAATCCCTGTCTCTGGCATAGTACTGATCTCGTCCTCGTGGAGTACCCCTAGCTTTCTCAACGGTTACTCTTACTCCCAGTAATTTTTTGCCATTTAATTCATAAACCGCATCTTCAGCATCACGGTAGTCTTCAAATTCAACAAACCCGTAACCATTTTTCAATAAAACCTCGCGCATACGCCCATAGCCTCTAAAGAAACGCTCCAAATCACGTTCGTTCGTTTCGCTAGGTAAATTACCTACAAAAACCCTCGTGCCTACCATATTGTTTGGAATGTGTCAACAATTTCCTTCGGATACTTCACTCGGCACAGGTATAGACCATGGGCAGGAACAGTCTTCGCTTGAATTGGCCAAGATTGATAAGAAGGGATATGAAGCATCAACTGAACTTCCTTAACGTCAAGTCTTCCCTCAGCCACAGCAATTAGAACGGCAAGCGTCCTACGTACCTAAACCAAATATTATGTTAATAAATTATTCAAATTAAGATGATTGATTTGGCGTTTTTGGTCTAAATTAATTTCCCTCCAACGCCAACCACTTGGTTTTAGGGTTAGGAAACGTGTACCATTATAAAGCACAAAATAACGCCGCTGTTACATTAAAATTTATGCAAATTATTAATCGTACTTTACCAGCGCTTAATTTAATACATATTTAAAGCAATAATTAACAGGAATAAAGCGTAATACCTTTAGTTGAGTGTGAAAATCCAAGCGGTGATAAAAAAGAACTCAATGAAGTTAGCTACAGGAAACGCCACTTTGCATCGCGCAGTGTCACCAACCATGGCTCACCAACAGTCAATTCACGAAATATTTTAATTTAATTATTTTATAAATATAAATAATTATTTTAAAATTAATACAATTTGATTATTATAATTAAAATTATTATTATTGCAATAAATAAATTACCAGAGATTCGTGCGATATAACTATGCAACCAAACATACCTGCAGTAATTATATACCGGGTCTTCAAAAAAGGATACTGGTTATTTGCATGGTAAGATACCTAAATTTGTCGCACTTGGACACAGTGAAATAAAAAACACTTCAGTGACGTTTTTAATAAAAAAAAAACACAATGAGACAGGGGCGTAACTACCTACAAGCAAGAATAAGCAATGCTTAAGAGCCGACAAAGCTAAGGGGCAATATCGTACGATAAAAAATAAGAAAATTTGTGCCATAAAAAACAATAGTTCCATGAATACAGGGTGAGCTAAAATGATTGTTGTCAATTCAAATTTCCCGCCTAAAAATCTGGGGAATTTGTTTGCTTCAAGTTCATAGTAACACAAAATCATGTCAAAATCAAAACAAAGCAACTAGATTTCACAAAAGCAGAGACCTTTTACCGTTGTGATAAAAATTCAGATTTTAGAATTTCGTTAGTGTGCCTTCTATTTCATAAACGTCAGTTTTTATCAAAATTAATTTGCGTAAATCTTTGTTTTGTGTCTGCCTCGAAAATGAAGAAAAACTTATTCAATATTTGACATTTGCTGCGTACTTAGAGATTTAGGAAAATACTTTTGCTACGGCATTGGATTGCTAGGAGATTTCAGTTGTACCAACCTGTGTATTTGGTTGCCTACATATCAAACCACAATCATTTTAGCTCACCCTGTACAATTTTTACAGTGAATTCAACTATGCAACCAAACATACTCTGTAGTGATTTTAGACTTGCTAAGTTGGTGTACCTGTTAATTTTCATTCAAATTTAAATCTGACTTGTCATTTTAACCAAAGCGTGTCTCAGAAGTTTTTCTTCGTGTATTTTTCTAGTTATTTCTCAGTTTATTGCAAATTTTATAAAACAAAAACAAAAAATAGTGCAGTTAAAATATTCGGGATGTTTTTTTCACCGAAACAGATTTCAGTGTAGCCAACTGTGGGAAACTTAGGTTTCCTACCTTGCAATGTCATTGGTTTCAATCTTATTTGAATTCACTGTACTTACCTGTTTATATAAAAATCCATTAGCTTCTAAATAAATATTGTAGAATTTATAATCGTGTTGATTAACATGCTCTTGCCAACTGAAAGGGTCGTAACATTTAGGAGTAGTTTCTTCAATTTCGCAACGATACATAATCTTCCTCGTAACTTTTTCCGGGTTTTTCGTTGATTTCCCCATGAAACTTCTAAAATCATTTAATCCTAATAATAATTTTGCAGCCGCTTTAAATTTTTCTACATCAAAAGTTTTCGACCTAAAAATAATGCGTTAATAATTTTATTATTAATAATATAAATATGAACCGTATAAAATGCATGCGGTACTGCTCTTCTATTGGGATATGAAATGAGATTGTTTCAGGTACACGTTCGCAATTACAAATTGCTAGCCTGTATAAGTAAGTCCTGCTTTCAGCATAGCTTGAATGAAAATCATCAGGAACTAAATAAGTGCTCAAAACTCTAATAGGAACCTCGGTTTTATTAAAATGTTTATTTAAAGTATCCGTTATGTAGTTAGTGCTGTATTTTCCTTTAAATGCTTCTAAATTTACGTGCATGCAATTGTGCAAAGCGTGAACACCGGAATCAGTTCTAAAAAATAAATAATTAGGTGATTTTAATGGAAGACAATTTACTTACCTGCTAGATATAGACCCAAATTGAATATTAACCGGGTTTAAATTTTTTAAGCTGTATTCGACCATTCCTTGAATCGTAGATGAATCGGATTGTATTAATTTAGTGTATCTTACTTGACGTTGAGAACCTCTAAGGAAAAATATTAAATTAACGAAACAATCGCATTAATTTATGTGTTATTTCATTTTTAAACGATAAAAAAATTATTAAGAATTACCTAAAAAGTGTTCCTATGTAAGAAATGTTTATTAAATATCGATTCATTTTATTATTAATATCAATAAAAATTAAAATATAATTTTTGTAAATAATTTTTTAAAAATTATGAGGTTATGTTTCAGCATGCTTATGACAGCCGTGTTAATTTGGTTGCATACGATACAATTTTTTATATTTTTATTATTAATTTTAATACCACAATTAATTTATTTGTTTTAAATAGTTAATAAATAAAATAAGGTTATTTAAATTAACAATATTGCAGGTAAAATCCAGGTTTTAAATAAAATATTTATAGGTTAGTTTAAATAAATAAATTTAATTTAATAAATAATTTTTGCTTTATTTTAAATAACATATTATTTAAATACAATTATTATACGTGATTAATTTATTTATTTTAGTTTGTTTATGTATATTTGGTTGCATATGTTGAATTGTAGGTAATAAAAGTGAAGTTAGCCGCGAAAAAAATGTTTTGCTATTAAAGTTAATTTAAATAAATTAATAATTTTTGTTTAATTTTTAATTAAATATTACCATTATTGTTGATTATTAGTATATTGTTTTATTAGGAGTAAAAGAAGTACTTTTTTTGGCGAGCATGTAGGTTTACGGGACGAGCTCTGCTGAAACAATAAAACATGCTATTTTTTCTTCAATCGTCGAAATTTTTAAATAGTAATATAATAAATAATTTTAAAATTTGACATTTAATTTACATACAACACACAATACAATGTTAGTGTATATTGGGTTGCATAAAATTCATTTCTATTCCGCCCTTTATTTCTTGTCAGTGCAAGGTAGTAATTTCTACTCCTAGGCAGTACAAAGTGACCATAGAATCAACGGTCATAAGAAGTGACATTTTAAAGCCTGCCAAACGTCACAGAAGAAGTTTGAAGAAAAACAATTTATTTTTTTGTTCGTGTATGTTTGGTTGCGTATTATAGGTTATAAATGTGAAGTTAGGTGCGTATGGTGGTTTGTGGTTAGCTTCATGTCAATGCGTTGTGGTTCCCTTTCCATTTTGCGCATTGTTTATTTTCGAGCTCAGCTGCAGCAGTAGCCCCGGTTTGTCTCTGCTAAGCAATGTGCATCTCGAGCACCTGGCCGCAGGTTCGTAATGTGTAATGTCCGCTTTCTCGTGAAACTTTCACCGAAACTCGCGTAAAATTCAGCAATGCAGGCATCTCCTCGCGGGTGTTAACCGCCTCTGCAGCCGCCCCCGTGCTCACTGTGCGGGTGTTATGTCCCGAATTAAATAAACGAAATTCCTGGGATAACTCTCGCCGTGAAATCTTCTACATGTTGGGAGTACTTAAACGTAGATGGAAGCCTAAAAGGTAATTATAGTTAATAAATTAGTTTAAAGCAGCTGTTTTTTCTTGTATTGATCGCGTTGGTGAGAAGCCGCGCTAATAGGATGTGAACTTGAGAGGAAAGGGGAGATCGAAATTCACCCCCAACTCAGCTGATTACAGTTTCCCTGCCTGCGTTGATTTAAAATAAAATTCACAATAAATCACCCACGCAGTTATTCTTAAAATTAATCTTATCACTCGATAAGATTGCAATTGTTTATTTTTAATGAACCATTTTGGTCAATCAAGTGAAGTTGTTAATTACAGGTGTGCCAATTGTTTTTTTTTATGCAGACACAAATTTGACATAATGCGTTTTATTTTAATTTAATTAATAATTAAAGAAGCTGAAATTAGTGTGTTAGTAAGGATATTTCTTATCTTCTGGATTTGATAATATATCCTGTTGTTTAAAAATAAAATGTGGTGCATTATATAAATATTTATTTTTTATTAGGTTATTGTACTGCTGTAAAGTAATCTGCGTTATCTACAATCTCATTCATCATCGTTTAGTAATTTTGATAAAACACTTTCATTATTTTATGTGATTTTACGAATTTGTTTATTTAAATTGCGGCTGTCACTTTTGTTTGCAGGATTGCCAATATTAAATATCGCCCAATTTGGTGGTTGCGTTCGTTTCGATTAAAAATGTAGGAGTAGCTTTCTTAATTTAATATACAGGGTGTTCACAGTGGCGTACCCAATTTTGACTAGTAAAAAACTCTCTCCTTCCATTTAAACAAAAACAACATACAATTTTTATTATTTTAGTGGATTTAGAGACTATTTAATTAATTATGACGTCATTAGGAATAAAAAAGATTACAAAGTACCAAAATAAACGTTGTTATAGCTTAAATAGAATTAAATTAGCAGTATTACCAACGTAACGTAATAACTTTCGTACAAATCGTTTTAATTTCAGCAATAATAGCATGTAACGGCCGTAGAATTTATTATTATAGAGTTCGTCTAGTCTGGCTTGAACTCAGGTGCACTTTTCTGGTTTCTGGCATGAAAGTACTAATAAAATGAATGTAATTTCGTTTGGAACGCGTCTAGAGCTAACGAGATTTACTTTTTTTTGTTGTTTCTTTAGGTGCATCCGGCACTTTTCTTATTTCTTGTCGGAGATCTTGTAGAAGGCGTTTTCCTGGCGTGGTTTACGAACCGCGACGCACATCCTTCTTAAAAAAATATTAAGCAACCATAAACAACGTGTTTACAACGCATAACGATTTAAATTATTCAACGCAGTAAAAAAATGTAATACGCCGCCCCTAACGTTCATGCAACCAAGCTTACACCCTGTCATTTTTTGAATATCACACTTATATGTATTTTTAAAAAATTATGTTTTGCGGAAAAATATAAAAAATATATCAAGTTATTAAGAATTAAATTCTCTACAAGAATATATTTTTATTTTTTTATTTCATAAAAGTTGCCCTATCTATATACTTGTTTAAATAGCACGATTTTAATTTGTTGACCTTTCTGCGAGATTATAGATAGCCCAAGTTTTATAAAATTTAAAATAAAAATATTTCTTTTAAAATTATTAAATCTTTAACGTCGTAACATATTTAATAAATTAAATTTTTAAAAAATTACGTTTTGCGGAAAAATATAAAAAATATATCAAGTCATTAAGAATTAAATTCTCTACAAGAATATATTTTTATTTTTTTATTTCATAAAAGTTGCCCTATCTATATACTTGCTTAAATAGCACGATTTTAATTTGTTGACCTTTCTGCGAGATTATAGATAGCCCAAGTTTTATAAAATTTAAAATAAAAAATATTTCTTTTTAAATTATTAAATCTTTAATGTCGTAACATATATAATTAATTAAATTTTTTAAAAATTACGTTTTGCGGAAAAATATAAAAATATATCAAGTCATTAAGAATTA
This sequence comes from Stenus bimaculatus, assembly GCA_963971135.1. Taxonomy (NCBI): domain Eukaryota; kingdom Metazoa; phylum Arthropoda; class Insecta; order Coleoptera; family Staphylinidae; genus Stenus; species Stenus bimaculatus. The sequence continues at coordinate 3,037,422 of OZ020183.1, forward strand.
AATTCTCTACAAGAATATATTTTTATTTTTTTATTTCATAAAAGTTGCCCTATCTATATACTTGTTTAAATAGCACGATTTTAATTTGTTGACCTTTCTGCGAGGTTATAGATAGCCCAAGTTTTATAAAATTTAAAATAAAAAATATTTCCTTTTAAATTATTAAATCTTTAACGTCGTAACATATTTAATAAATTAAATTTTTTAAAAATTACGTTTTGCGGAAAAATATAAAAAATATATCAAGTCATTAAGAATTAAATTCTCTACAAGAATATATTTTTATTTTTTTATTTTATAAAAGTTGCCCTATCTTATACTTGTTTAAATAGCACGATTTTAATTTGTTGACCTTTCTGCAAGATTATAGATAGCCCAAGTTTTATAAAATTTAAAATAAAAAATATTTCTTTTTAAATTATTAAATCTTTAATGTCGTAACATATATAATTAATTAAATTTTTTAAAAATTACGTTTTGCGGAAAAATATAAAAATATATCAAGTCATTAAGAATTAAATTCTCTACAAGAATATATTTTTATTTTTTTATTTCATAAAAGTTGCCCTATCTATATACTTGTTTAAATAGCACGATTTTAATTTGTTGACCTTTCTGCGAGATTATAGATAGCCCAAGTTTTATAAAATTTAAAATAAAAAATATGTCTTTTTAAATTATTAAATCCCTAATGTCGTAACATATTTAATAAATGATTTTTTTTTAAATACGTTTTGTAGAAAAATATAAAAATATATCAAGTCATTAAGAATTAGATTCTCTACAAGAATATATTTTTATTTTTTTATTTCATAAAAGTTGCCCTATCTATATACTTGTTTAAATAGCACGATTTCAATTTGTTGACCTTTCTGCGAGATTATAGATAGCCCAAGTTTTATAAAATTTAAAATAAAAAATATTTCTTTTTAAATTATTGAATCTTTAATGTCGTAACATATTTAATAAATTAAATTTTTTAAAAATTACGTTTTGCGGAAAAATATAAAAAATATATCAAGTCATTAAGAATTAGATTCTCTACAAGAATATATTTTTATTTTTTTATTTCATAAAAGTTGCCCTATCTATATACTTGTTTAAATAGCACGATTTCAATTTGTTGACCTTTCTGCGAGATTATAGAGAGCCCAAGTTTTATAAAATTTAAAATAAAAAATATTTCTTTTTAAATTATTGAATCTTTAATGTCGTAACATATTTAATAAATTAAATTTTTTAAAAATTACGTTTTGCGGAAAAATATAAAAAATATATCAAGTCATTAAGAATTAAATTCTCTACAAGAATATATTTTTATTTTTTTATTTCATAAAAGTTGCCCTATCTATATACTTGTTTAAATAGCACGATTTTAATTTGTTGACCTTTCTGCGAGATTATAGATAGCCCAAGTTTTATAAAATTTAAAATAAAAAATATTTCCTTTAAAATTATTAAATCTTTAACGTCGTAACATATTTAATAAATTAAATTTTTTAAAATTTACGTTTTGCGGAAAAATATAAAAAATATATCAAGTCATTAAGAATTAAATTCTCTACAAGAATATATTTTTATTTTTTTATTTCATAAAAGTTGCCCTATCTATATACTTGTTTAAATAGCACGATTTTAATTTGTTGGCTTTTCTGCGAGATTATAGATAGCCCAAGTTTTATAAAATTTAAAATAAAAAATATTTCTTTTTAAATTATTAAATCTTTAATGTCGTAACATATTTAATAAATTAAATTTTTTAAAAATTACGTTTTGCGGAAAAATATAAAAAATATATCAAGTCATTAAGAATTAAATTCTCTACAAGAATATATTTTTATTTTTTTATTTTATAAAAGTTGCCCTATCTATATACTTGTTTAAATAGCACGATTTCAATTTGTTGACCTTTCTGCAAGATTATAGATAGCCCAAGTTTTATAAAATTTAAAATAAAAAATATTTCTTTTTAAATTATTAAATCTTTAATGTAACATATTTAATAAATTAGATTTTTAAAAAATTATGTTTAGCGTAAAAATATATCAAGTTATTAAGAATTAAATTCTCTACAAGAATATATTTTTATTTTTTTATTTCATGAAAGTTGCCCTATCTATATACTTGTTTAAATAGTACGATTTTAATTTGTTGACCTTTCTGCGAGATTATAGATAGCCCAAGTTTTATAAAATTTAAAATAAAAAATATTTCTTTTTAAATTATTAAATCTTTAATGTCGTAACATATTTAATAAATTAAATTTTTAAAAAATTACGTTTTGCGGAAAAATATAAAAAATATATCAAGTCATTAAGAATTAAATTCTCTACAAGAATATATTTTTATTTTTTTATTTCATAAAAGTTGCCCTATCTATATACTTGTTTAAATAGCACGATTTTAATTTGTTGACCTTTCTGCGAGATTATAGATAGCTCAAGTTTTATAAAATTTAAAATCAAAGCTATTGGATTGTAGATAATTAAATTCTTGATGGCTTAACATATTTTTCGATATTCGTACATTAGAGTCACTTTAAATTATAACTTCAGAATAGCACCATTAAAAAACGTGTAATTCATTATTAATAACTGTCGGTTTAATGAATGTAATGCAAGGTATTAAAGTCGTTGTTTATTTAAATACTTGTTAATTTATGCGAGTAATTTGATGTAGAGCAGAAATATTATTCGTATTAAAATTGAGGAAGTGAGAAACAGTGCATTAAGTTTAGAAGGGTCCGTGTAATATTTTTAAGACTTTCTCTACGAAAATCTAGGATAGGAGTTGAAGTCTCGAGCTGTTAAAAAAAAATGAGCGCCAACTTCGCCGGTGGTGCATGACGCTTCGATTGAAACTCGAAACCAATTCGCTTTTTGTAACCCTACACTTTCCTAAAATATTGAATTTAACAGTTTTATTAAAAAAATTAAGCACAATTTTAGTCGCAAACCGAATTAAAACAAAAAAAAATTACCCCGAAATCGGACTTTTTGTGTACAGAGCCACGAAATGTTAGGTTTTTTCGTCCGGTTTCAAAAATTCGAGTTGCCACATAACAAGGGATGTTTATTCTAAGAAGAGTGCGAATTTTAATTATTTTGGCAAAAAAAATAATTTGTGCCAAAATTTTACCAAATTTTGGGATTTTTTTCTGAAAAAACTATCCAACCGATTTTAACCAAATATTTTTTTAAATACGTCTATCCCCGTTGTTTATCTTTTGTAAAAATTTTAAACCTTTAACTTGTATAGTTTTCGAGAAATAAATCGAATCGTAAAATTTCGTAAATTTGGAAAAAGTAAAAATCTTTTTTCCAAAATTATGCACTTATAAGTGGAGATACATGAAAACTAAAAATTACGTATCAAACTAGATTTAGCACTTGAGTGGGGTACAGAGCGATTTTTTTAATTTTCGAACTCAAAATAATATAAAAAAAAATCCTGAAAAATTCAAATTATGTATTTTGATTATTTAAGTGATTTACAAGATGATATCTTTGATAAATGTTGGTGTTGTAATAAAAAAAACCGGTGCTATTTCCATCAAAAATCGATTAGATTTTAAAAATTAATGAAAAAATGTGTGCGCCCACTTTTAATTAATTCGAGCCTTGTTTAATTTAATGGGTATTTGCTTCGCCTAGAAGCAGCAGGTGATTGATTATTAATTTACACGTGTATCAAATTAAAACTAAATCCTTAAGCAATTATTTAATTTATTTTTTTAATAAAAAGTGTGTTTCCAAGGTCTTGGGTTTAATTAATTAGTCCTGGACTGTCTGGAGTTGGGTGTTTGGAATATTTTCCCACGAGCCCAAGTTTTTCTTGTGTTGGCACAAAAATTCAGCCGCCGGAGCAATTTCAGGAACTTGAATGCGTCATAGCCGATAAATTACAGCAGGTGGGAAATTGAAATTTGATAACGCATAATGGAAATGGATGATGTTGAGCTTCGACGGAAGTATTCGCCTCACGGATCACTGCATTTCCATCGATTTCATTCACATTCTAACTTCCAAATTGTTGATCAAAACCACACTATTCAATTAGTAGCAACAGGAAGACGATTGTTACTTTAAAACAAGGATTTTATAGTAAAACTACTTTTTGGAAAACAATCGAAAAATATGTTAACCCACCAAGAATTTAATTATCTACAACCCAATAGCTTTGATTTTAAATTTCATCAAACTTGAGCTATCTATAATCTCGCAGAAAGGTCAACAAATTGAAATCGTGCTATTTAAACAAGTATTTAGATAGGGCAACTTTTATGAAATAAAAAAATAAAAATATATTCTTGTAGAGAATTTAATTCTTAATGACTTGATATATTTTTATATTTTTTCGCAAAACGTAATTTTAAAAAAATTTAATTTATTAAATATGTTACGACATTAAAGATTTAATAATTTCAAAAGAAATATTTTTTATTTTAAATTTTATAAAACTTGGGCTATCTATAATCTCGTAGAAAAATCAAAAACTTTAAAGTTTGATATTCAAACGAGTATTTAAATAGAGCAACTTTAATTAAATTAAAAACTAAAAATGTAGTGTTGTAGGGAATTGAATTCTTGATGTCATGATGTATTTTTGTAGTTGAATAAAATTAAGTAGAGTCGTTGTTTGTGGTTTAAAAGAGAATGTTATGACTTGAATGATAAATGTGTTGAAGATAAGAGACCACACGTCGTGGATCTTGAAGATTAGCATCGCGAATTATTGAAAAGATGAGGTTGGAAGCGGGACGAGATAAAAGCATCTGCTTTCTTGGCTTGAAACCAGTTTTCTTTCCTTGGAGTTTAAAAAGATCGAAGAAGAGAACCAATTTCGATCAAATTTTCCACACGTGAAATCAATAAATTTCGCAATAATTCGTCCTTAAATAACCTAAAATTATGAAAAAAGTGGAGCAATGACAACATTGCGAATTGCGTAACAAGGTTATTATTTTTCTAATAAAATATTTAATCACCCTAATTAAATTTCGAGAGGCGATTTGCATAATATTCGCACACCTGGATCTTGCAAGACCTGCTCGGATTAAACTAAAAGCACATTTAAATTTTTAACCGTTCTTTCACCTGCACTCGAAATTCTCATCTCACAATTCCACAATTTTTGTTTGAGAACAAAAACCCACACTGCAGCGCCCACTTTTTTACACGGGAAATCAATGCACACATTTATCATCGGCTTAACGAAACAATGGACGAAAAGAATCGAGAAGAAAGTGCTTTGGGAATAATTGTACGTTTTAGAAAGCTTGTAATCAAAAACTCATTATAATATTCGTTTGAAATGCTTTATTAGAGTCGCCTATCTTCATCATAAACTTAAAAAAAAATAGCAATTTGAGTTGGGTTAAAAAATTTAAAAATAATCTATCTGTAGTACACTTAAGTAAAAATTTTTCAAAAATAACCCCGCAATTTTGGAAGAACAAATTTAAATTTTATTTTTTTAAAACTACGCTTTTGTAAGTATGGTTGTATTAAAATAAAAAATAATTGATAAAACTAGGATTCATGTTGAAGTGCGGTACAGAGCGATTTTTGTATTTTTTCAATTCAAAATGGCGCATTTTGAGCGTTCGAGCGGAAGAATTATTTTAGGGGTGCTATTATCATGAATTCGATACGGACTTCAGAATATCTATTTACATCCTCTTATCACGTCCCACGTCCGTTGAAAGTCTTAAGTATACCCCAGCCATCATCTTTTGTTCTTGGTGAAGTGCCCCAGGTGTGCGTTCAAGTTCGTGCGCTAAATTGCAACCCTGTCTCAATTTTCCGCAAGCTTTGAAGGATTTATTTGCATGAGTAATGTCTTGTTTCGCCTGGGGGCTGCGGGGGCGGCACCTCCACAATTTAAAATGTATGAAATTACGCTTTGTTTAAATTAAGAATGAGGAAGAAGCGTTTTATGTGTGTCAGGACATGCAGGCGCTATTACAATAACTGTTTGTTTTTTTCTTTAAATAATTAATAAAAGGGAGACGATTTATTGCCTTCCTGTCCGCAGATAATTAAAATCGCAAGAATTAATTTAATATAATTACACTTTAATAGGTTAAAATGTTTATAATTATTTTAATTAAAAGCTATCATTTTATAATTTTTTTTTTTAATTTTTATTTTTTTTTAATATTATTTTTGAAGTAAAAAAAATAAAAAAATATATCATCCTCTTAAGAATTAAATCCTGTACATGACTATATTTTTAGTTTTTATTTTCATTAAAATTGGCCTATTTAAATAATCGTTTAAATGGCACAATTTACTTTTTTTTACCTTTAATCGAGTTTATAAATAGGTTTTATCAAATTAAAATTTAAAAATACTGATGTGTAGATAATTGAATTCTGGAGGGACTAACATATTTTTAAAATTTAAGTTTTTTAAATATTATTTTTGAAGAAAAAAATATATCACCCTCTTAAGAATTACATCCTGTACATAACCATATTTTTGTTTTTTAAATCCGTTAAAGTTGGCCTATTGAAATACTCGTTTGAATGGTGCGATTTAATTTTTTTTGTTTTTGAACGAGATTATAGATAGGTCAAGTTAAATGAAATTAAAATTTGAAAATATAGGATTGTAGAGAATTAAATTTCTGATGGGTTAATATACTTCATCACCGTTTGAAATAATTATTTTTTATGATTTACGTTCGTGGCACTCGTGTTTATTTTCGATTTTGAAAGAATCCTGGATATGAATGAGGTTCATGTTAAGAAATGAATGGATGCAGCTGTTTATTGAGACAGCCAGGTGATTACGAGGTTGCACCTGAGACAAAGCGTGGGACCATAAAAGGTAAAACGCGAAGAACCGGCCCTGGCTTCTGCCGCGAGTCGCAAATCTAGCAGTTTTGCGCACGTGGCCCACTTTTGGTCGCCGTTTGAGGTGCAGGTCGGCGAACTCCTGGTGCACCTCTCGCGACAGACTGCGGGACGCCTCCACTTGCATACCTCTCCCTCATTTCGGATTCACACACTCGAATTACTCTGAAACTTGGCCAGCTTTCCGCGAAAATAAACACGAGTGCCACAAACGTGAATCATAAAAATTTATTTCGTTATTTCACAAGGTGCTGAAATATGTTAACCCATCAGGAATTTTATTCTCTACAACCCTGTATTTTCAAATTTTTATTTCATTAAACTTGGCATATCTATAATCTCGTTTAAAAATAAAAAAAAATTAAATCGCACTATTCAAACGAGAATTTTAATAGGCCAACTTTAACAGATTTAAAAAACAAAAATATAGGCATGTACAGGATTTAATTCTTAAGAGGATGGTATATTTTTTTATTTTTTTCTTCGAAAGTAATATTTATAAAACTTCAATTATACATTTTAAAAATACCTTAATCCCTCAAGGATTCAATTATTCAAAAATCAATATTTTCAAATTTTAATTTTATAAAACTTGGCCTATCTATAATATCGTAGGAAGATCAAAAAACTTAACGGTGCTATTTAAACAAGTATTTAAATATGCCAACCTTCATCGATTTAAAAAACAAAATTATAGGCATGTACAGGATTTAATTCTTAAGAGGATGATATATTTTTTTTATTTTTTTCTTCGAAAGTAATATTTAAAAAACTTCAATTATACATTTTAAAAATACCTTAATCCCTCAAGGATTCAATTATCCACAAATCAATATTTTCAAATTTTAATTTTATCAAACTTGGCCTATCTATAATATCGTAGGAAGATTAAAAAAACTTAACGGTGCGATTTAAACGAGTATTTAAATATGCCAACCTTAATCGATTTAAAAAACAAAAATATAGGCATGTACAGGATTTAATTCTTAAAAGGACGATATATTTTTTTATTTTTTTCTTCGAAAGTAATATTTAAAAAACTTCAATTATACATTTTAAAAGTACCTTAATCCCTCAAGGATTCAATTATCTACAAATCAATATTTTCCAATTTTAATTTTATAAAACTTGGCCTATCTATAATATCGTAGGAAAATCAAAAAAACTTAACGGCGCTATTTAAACGAGTATTTAAATATGCCAAACTTAATCGATTTAAAAAACAAAAATTAGGCATCTACAGGATTTAATTCTTAAGAGAACGATATATTTTTTAGTTTTTTTCTTCGAAAGTAATATTTAAAAAACTTCAATTATACATTTTAAAAATACGTTAATCCCTCAAGGATTCAATTATCTACAAATCAATATTTTCAAATTTTAATTTTATAAAACTTGGCCTATCTATAATATCGTAGGAAGATCAAAAAACTTAATGGTGCTATTTAAACGAGTATTTAAATATGCCAACCTTCATCGATTTAAAAATCAAAAATATAGGCATGTACAGGATTTAATTCTTAAGAGGATGATATATTTTTTAGTTTTTTTCTTCGAAAGTAATATTTAAAAAACTTCAATTATACATTTTAAAAATACGTTAATCCCTCAAGGATTCAATTATCTACAAATCAATATTTTCCAATTTTAATTTTATAAAACTTGGCCTATCTATAATATCGTAGGAAAATCAAAAAAACTTAACGGCGCTATTTAAACGAGTATTTAAATAGGCCAACCTTAATCGATTTAAAAAACAAAAATATAGTCTTGTACATAATTTAATTCTTGATGACTTGACATATTTTTTATGCGTTTAAATTTAGTAGTTTTAGTGAGTGATGAATTAAATAGTTTATTTACCTCACATATTGCGCTCTTAATTATCATAACTGAAATACCTCATAATATAAATAGGGTTGTTATTTTAAGATTTAATCTGTGGAGACATCATCGCGCAGATTTATTATTTCTGGATTAAAAGCTGGAGCTTTGAGATCAAAGCTGGAAGGGAATTGGGGGTGGGGGTAAATTAAGGACCTAATTGGGCGAGGAAATGATGAGATAAGAGCGGAAAGAGCACGCGTGCAGCTTTTTAAAATGAACCATGAGAATAATAATAACGAGAATAAGAAGAGACATGCCTTGAATTATTTCTATTTTAATACACAAGGCCTCCCACCGTGATTCTACAAAAAATCGTCGGAATATTTCACTTTTCATCGCTTTTTTTGACGAGAGTGATTGGAGTATTTTTGTATAATCTACTCCAGCGCAAATGCGCGCGCATTAATTTTTATTGAGTCAATCAAACGAGTCACTTTATTACTATTTTTAAACAAAGGATTTTAGTGAATAAAACGAATCGAGCCGAGGTAAGGGCAGGTGGTTACAGTTGGAACACCTGCGGCTCCTTTCGGCATTTGTTTCGCTCCGGCACTCGCATAAAAACTAAAAACCATTTTCCTCCATTCCAACCAAAGAATGGTGAATTTTGCACCTGCGAATTTCATGATTGTCGCGTTATGCTCATTATACGATCGTTGCTCGGCCGGAAAAAACCAACCACTCGCTAATTGAGCTTCATTTACCGCATTTTTACTCAACGAATGCAGCCTTCCATTTTTTTCAACGAATTTATAAGTAGGCAATTTATTAAAGAATTTTATAATGACTTGATTGCGCACTGCTCAATATTTTTATGCCTAAGTTGATGAAATTATTGAGTCACTAATATTAGTAACTCACTGTTAAAAAGATTTGGTTATTCAGATTTAAGATAGTAACTCACTTTTAATATTAGTGACTCATTTTTAAAGAGTGACTCATTTTAAAAGAGTGACTAGTTTTTAATATTAGTGACTCGTTTTAAAAGAGTGACTCATTTTTTTAATATTAGTGACTCATTTTAAAAGAGTGACTCGTTTTTAATATTAGTGAATCATTTTAAAATTGTGGCTCGCTTTTAATATTAGTGACTCGATTTCAAAATTAGTGTGGAGATTTTATTGATTTGGTGTTGACGTTTGTGTGGACGTGTGAAATTAAAGTGCGCATGGGCGTGGCTTACTGAGTTTAAGCACGCTTACGGTGGATGAATTTGGTAGAAAAGTTGGGATTATAATTATTGATGCAAATCGCGTTGAAATCGCTTATCTTGCGCAGGATGTTCTTTGTGAGATGTAAATTGAATTCAACAGCGTCGTGCTAGGTAAAGGTGGGTTGTGATCGTTTATAATCTTCAATTTATAAACATAAACAAGTTGAAGGCTCGTGCGTGCAGATTAAATCAATTCCGCCGTTTTTAGGTTGGTAAGACTGCGCGGCGCAGTGCGCTTACGCAACGTGCACTGCCTACGCAGCGTTTAACGTGTAATTACGTAACGAATAAAACAATCGCAGTGCATTTTATTAAATTTGCGTACGTTCATGCAGGATGCTCGAGTCAGGGGTTAACGGCACCAAACGCAAACGGCGATAATCTAATAAACACACTGCGCACATTTCAAATCTCGTTAACTTAACAAAAATTCTCTAGCCTTAAAAATTTCAAATAGAAAGGATTGCGTTGTTTACGACAACCTTAGCTATTTATAATAGCAATTAGCAAGTTTTCTAATCGCGCTGCTAATAATAAATTATCATTTTAAACGCCGATTCTATTTTTAAACTCCCAACGCAAAATTGCCACTTTTCATTCACTTGTAACGCGAATGATTATTTCAACTGCAGTAGAAAGCACGCGTGATTGCAATTAATAGCTTAAAAATCGCTCAAAAATTTTGTTATTATAAAAGGACCTTGATATAATTAAATCCAAAAATATGTCAAGACGTCACAAATTTTATTCTGGACAACGTTATAATTTTAGTTTTTAATTTTATGAAATTTGGTCTATTTGTAATCTCGTAATAAAATATAAAAAAATTAAATTGTGCCATTTCAAAGAGTATTTGAATAGGCCAACTTTTATTAAATTAAAAATTAAAAATATAGTCATGTACGGAATTTAATTCTTAATGACATGATATATTTTTTAATTTTTTTTTGTATAAAAATAATATTTGAAAAACTTAATTTATAAATATTAAAATTATGTTAAGCCATCAAGAATCTAATTATCTACATCCCAATATTTTCAAATTTAAATTTTATAAAACTTAAGCTATCTATAATCTCGTAAAATGATCAAAAATTTTAAATTTCGTTATTTAAACGAGTATTTAAATAGGCCAACTTTCATGGAATTATAAAAGAAAAATATTTTCGTTTACAGAGTTGAATTCTTAATAACTTGATATATTTTTCAACTTATTTTTTTTTTAATTCACGTATTTTCCGGTGTTTTCTTTTAATTCCGTGGGATGAAAGGAAACATTTGTCGGTGGTCATGAGGTGGAACATTGGTGAGAATTCCAAGCTGGCGTTGAATTTTAAGCGAAAAAGAAAACAGGAGTGACGTCGCGGCGCTCTCAAAGCGGCAAACAAAATAATTCCTTTCTTTCGTGGAATTTTTGTTTGTGGATTCTAGTTTTTATTTTCTTTTCGGTGAGTTGAGGAGGCGCGTATGGGTGTAAGTGTTGAAAGGGTTTTTTTATTTCTAATCGTTGGTGAAGCACGCGCGCAGCTGTCACTCAAACTTGTCTAAAATTAGGCGAGGAACGTAAATTTTACAGTTATGACTAATAAATCACTCGAAATTCGTTAATTTAAGTTGCACCTCAAAAAATGCAAGTTGAGTTGGGAGACATGGTTGCTTCCATTAGGAAGGTGAGATATGGACGCGTAAAAATAAACAAAACACTCGCTCGACCCGTTTATTTCGGGTTTTTTCTTCGAGTAGCGCCACTTAATTAGATGGCCATGGCCGCCTTGAACTTCTCTTAAAATTTAAAACATTTAAAACCAGCCGTCCTCGTAAAAATAGCGGCGCTAATAAAAATACACCCTGTACATGGCAATAATTATAATTTAAAGTGCATCGGCCTCAAACTATTCACTTGAGGAAAGATGTTCTCGTGCAATTCGCGCTGCTGTAATTGCATGTGCAATGTGCACGCATCCATCTGACGTCATGAGCGCACTTTTTAAAGTTCAAGTGCACCTCTTCATGTCTTCGCTCCGGCAATAAAAACGGCAAGTCTGCCGGTAATTTTTAAAACTTTTTTGATAACATATCGCGTACGTCAACAAAACATGGCGCCACCATGACGCTCAAATTATCTAATTTTGTAAACAAAAGAAAGTTCTACGTGATTTAATTGCATTCATTTAAGCCTTTTATTGTGTCATAAATTTAGTAATAAAAGTTTTTTTCTTTGAAAATTAAAATAATTTATTTTGTTAAAGCTGTAAACACTTTAACGCGGTAAAAAATTGAATAGTAGTGGTGGGGGGCCGCACTAATGTATTATTATGAATGCTTGCTTCCCCCTCCACTTTATACCGCGCTAAAAACTACTCACTATTTTGTTTAAACGAAACGAAATATTAGAATTTTTTGGTTTGAATAATTTTGATGTGATGATGAATTTTGGCAAGAAAAGGAGGAAGTGCGTTGAAAAGTCGCCGCCGCTGTATAAATTAAATAAGCGGTAAGAAGCTTACACGTGTGAATCGGGGTGAAACACAAAAGAAACGTCCGAATTTGAAATGATGGGCGGCTTTTGCTTTAATCCCGCTTGACGCATGAATCATCAAATGAACAGGGTGGAAACTAATCTAAAAGACGGAATCTAGACTCTTTTGTTATCCCAAAAAAAAAGAATGACTCAAAAAATATCCTCTTTTAATTAATTTGAATATGATACTTGTATGTTATTTTTTTCATTTTGTTATACAAAAAAGAGTCGTGACATAATTAATTCCAAAAATATGTTAAGACATCACGGATTTTATTTTATACATGCTAATATTTTTAGTTTTTAATTTCATAAAACTTTACCTATCTATAATGTTGCAGAAATTATAAATATTTTATAATCCATTATTTCAACGAATTTTTAGATAGGCCAACTTTTATCAAATTAAAAACTAAAAATATAGTCGTTTAGAGGATTCAATTCTTGATGACTTGATATATATTTTTAATTTTTTTCCACAAAAATAATTTTTTAAAAACTAAATTATAAATTTCAAAAATATGTTATGCCACCAAGGATTTAATTATCTATAACCCAATAACTTTAATTTTAAATTTCATATAAATTGCCCTATCTATAAACTCGTAAAAAAGATTAAAAATTTTGAACTTCAGCATTTAAACAAGTAATTAAATTTTACTTTTTTTTTAGGTGATAACTGAATTAAAATGAATACGAAATGGTGATTTTAGGCTCGTTTGAGCTATAAATATACAGGGTCTTGCGTAAAAGCGTTATTCAATCAACGTGATTTATGTGCATGAAAAGTGAAATACGGTTGGCAAATTTAAATCCGTTTGTGTGTCGGGAATGCGGCTTGTTTTTCATTTCGAGTGTGGGCCGTCGTTAATCTGGAACGAGATTGGCGCGTGGGCAAATTATTATTGTTTTACAATCGCGTTTTATTATGTCCGCGGAATTGCAGGTCGCTCCTTTAATCACACAGGGCCCCCTTTACACGCCTCCTCCCGTTTTCCATTTCGCAATCGACCCCCTCCCCACCACAAAGGGTGCCACTTGCTACAACAAGTGACTCATTATGCAAACCGACGCATGAATCAACATCAATTGTTGTGAATTCATTACTTTTATCAATAACATCAGTAAAACGAAATATTTGAGTTTAAATTAAAAATAGCTTCGTTTCAACACTTGCAGTTTGTACGGTGCAAAGTTCACGCATGCGTGTAAAATCCAAGCAGTTTTAATAATTAAAAAATATACCAAGTCCTCAAGTTTTGAATTCCCTACACCACTTTATTTTTAATTTTTTAATTCATAAAAGTTGGCCTATATAAATACTGGTTAAAATGTCGGGGTATAAAATTTGTCGTTTTTCTACGAGATTATAGATAGGCCAAGTTTTATTAAATTAAAAACTAAAACTACAGGCATGTAGATAATTCAATTCTTGATGGCGTGATATATTTTTGAGGAGTCAAAATTAACTATTCCAATTTGAAAAAGTATGTCAACTTCTGTTTTAATAATTTTGCAAAGAAGTTGTTTTAGGTGATTCAGGTTTAGAAAAGCGCATAAGCTTTTATGGTGGTAAATTAATCCGGCATGGAGAATTAAGATGTAAGTTAAGTAATGCGGCTTAATTAGTGTAAGAAATCTTCCAGCCATTAAAGTGAGAATAGTGAGATGTAAATGAAACTCTCGCGCGACTTATTTATAATCCGGTGTATTTATAAACACACAGGGTGTCCATCAAAGTGCGGTATGCAGGTACGTACGCGTCGAGAGATCACAGAGGTAATTACACTTTTCGTTTGCGCATGCGCGCAATTGTTGTCTATTGTTTCCGAGCGCTCACTCGCTTCATTTGTTTATGTGGAGCGTGTTCCCACGACCTGAACGCGTTCCGTCTGCGGCTTTCCATTATAAATGGAAGAAGTAACTAAAGAGGTTCGCGTTCGCGACTTCCTGTTGCGTAAGTGTCACGCGTCTACACGACTTATGTAGAAGTACACCGAGAAGAAGCCAAGAGTTAATTGAAATTTACGCATCGACGCCTACAACATTCAAAATCTCTTTAACTCATTACTAGAAACACTTGTTGCCTTTTCAAATTGCTCAACCAACACGTTCCAATATAAAAATATACCACGCCATCAAGAATTCAATTATCTATATGCCCATATTTTTAGTTTTAATTTTACAAAAACTTGGCCTATCTGTAATCTCGTAGAAGGATAAAAAAAATTAAACGGCGCTATTTCAGCGAGTATTTAAACAGACCAACTCTTATGCATTGTAAAATTAAAAATGTATTGTTGGTATTTTTTTCTGCCAAAAATAATTTTTAAAAAATTTAATTTATAAATTTTAAAAATACGTTAAACTATTAAGAATTAAATTAGCCACATACCTATATTTTTAAATTTATATTTTATAAAACTTGGCCTATCTATGATCTCGTAGAAAGATAAAAAAATTTAAACCGCGCTATTTAAACGAGTATTTAGATAGGGCAACTTTGGTCAATTTAAAAATCAAAAACATTGGTTTGTTGAGAATTTAATTCTTAAGAACTTGGTATTTTTAGTTCTTAAAAATTATTGATTGAAAATGTTTATAGATTAATAATTGTGTTAAAATAGTATGTAATTGCGATTTGTTTTCTAATTAAAATTCCTTGGTTTAGTGGTATGAATTTATTATTGTGGTTGTGATTAAGTCATAAGCATAAAGGCCGCAAGGGAATGCAATTAAAGTGTTTCTTTTGTTTTTGCCCTCGATGCTTTTATTATCTTTGTTGTGTGGAAGTTGAATTCTTGTGCTGCTTGAGGAGGCGTGCTCTGCTCCCGACCTGTAATTTTCCTAAATTACGCTCGTCTTTTGTTTTTCCCTCTAGATCTTATCTACGATAATAGTAATACGACTTGAATGGAGGTCATGAGTATTTCACGATCACCTTGTATGTGTGCTGAAGGGTACCAATCTTCTTAACAAGCCCCATTCAAAATTAGTGCACCCTCACCATCGACCATAACAAGGGTTATTATAAAGTTTATGCGCCAATGAAGCGAATCATTAGTTGTAATTTAATTTAAACGTCGAAAATTGTTTTTGTAACACTGTTTTTTTTTTGTTTTAGGGCCTCCAATGTGAACCGGATAACAGGAGAAGTGAACTCGGCGGAAACGGAGAAATCTCGGCTGGCGCCCTCTGTGCGTCAGGTGCACCCGGTGTGCGAGGAAAAAAGGGCGCAAATCGTCGCGTACGAGCGGCGTTCCGTCGCAAGTGTCGACGCCAACGCCAGCCCTCCGCCGTATCCGAAACGCGCTAGTCTAGACTCGAACCCGAGCCCTACTTACCCTCTAGCGCCCAACATTTGTGTCGAGGGTGGACGCATCGAGTTCATCAAGCAGAGTCCAGATGGCGCGCCACCAACGCCGCCAATGACTCCCAGAATCGGAGCAACTCGCATCACGGTGACTCGCGGCAATCAAACGGAGGAGCACGAGAAGTACGATGAAGTCAAGGTAGGTGGCGTTACTAATCACGCTAAAAAAATACATGACGACATGCACAAATATTAATTAAATTAAATGACAATTTTAGTTTTTAATTTTATTTAAGTCGCTATATCTGTTATGTCGTTTAAAAATAGCTTTTATTGCAATCGCATGTCATTATTCAAGCGGAAGTCTTTAAAAGCTCGCGCGCCGAACATTTTTTTCGCATTTTTTTTGTGATCAAGCGTACCTTTCACTAATTTATCGTCGTCATTTTCGTGTATCGCGGCTTTTTATGAGCAACATTTTTTCGATAATGGACGGCGCTTTACGGTCTACCGATTTCGATTCAACGGTCGCAAATCAGCGGCCCGTGGCCTCGTTCACGCCGCATTCATTAACAACTCCATGATTTATGCACTTTTACTACCAAATTTTACTTACACGAATTCTCTTTTAACCAAATCAAGAGTTATGTCATTTATTATTATTATTGATCATGTAATTACAAAATTCAAAAAGGGGCGTGGTATAATTAAATCTAAAAATATCTTAAGCCATCAAGAATTTTATTTTGGACATGCCAATATTTTTAGTTTTCTATTTTTTAAAATTTGACCTATCTATAAACTTGCAGAAAGTATAAACCGTATATAATTTATTTTTTCGCCGAGTTTTTAGATAGGTCAACTTTTATAAAATTAAAAACTAAAAATATATTCTTATAGAGGATTCAATTCTTAATGACTTGGTATAAGTATTTTTTTTTTCTTGCCATCAAAGGATTTTTTTAAATTTAAATTACAAACTTTAAAAATATGTTAAGCCATTAAGAATTTAATTTTGGATATGCCAATATTTTTAGTTTTCAATTTTATGAAACTTGGTCTATCTGTAAACTTGCAGAAAGTATAAACCGTTTATGATTTACTTTTTCGGCGATTTTTTAGATAGGCCAAGTTTTACGAAATTAAAAATTAAAAATATATTTTTGTAGAGAATTAAATTCTTGATCACTTTGTATACTTTTAAATTATATTTGTATTTGTTATTTTTTTAATTTTACTTCTCGATCACTTGGTATACTTTTAAATATTATTTGTATTTGTTATTAACTTGCAGAAAGTATAAACCGTATATAATTTATTTTTTTCGCCGAGTTTTTAGATAGGTCAACTTTTATAAAATTAAAAACTAAAAATATATTCTTATAGAGGATTCAATTCTTAATGACTTGGTATAAGTATTTTTTTTTCTTGCCATCAAAAGTATTTTTTTAATTTAAATTACAAACTTTAAAAATATGTTAAGCCATTAAGAATTTAATTTTGGATATGCAAATATTTTTAGTTTTCAATTTTATGAAACTTGGTCTAACATAAACTTGCAGAAAGTATAAACCGTATATAATTTATTTTTTCGCCGAGTTTTTAGATAGGTCAACTTTTATAAAATTAAAAACTAAAAATATATTCTTATAGAGGATTCAATTCTTAATGACTTGGTATAAGTATTTTTTTTTTTTCTTGCCATCAAAGGATTTTTTTAAATTTAAATTACAAACTTTAAAAATATGTTAAGCCATTAAGAATTTAATTTTGGATATGCCAATATTTTTAGTTTTCAATTTTATGAAACTTGGTCTATCTGTAAACTTGCAGAAAGTATAAACCGTTTATGATTTACTTTTTCGGCGATTTTTTAGATAGGCCAAGTTTTACGAAATTAAAAATTAAAAATATATTTTTGTAGAGAATTAAATTCTTGATCACTTTGTATACTTTTAAATTATATTTGTATTTGTTATTTTTTTAATTTTACTTCTCGATCACTTGGTATACTTTTAAATATTATTTGTATTTGTTATTAACTTGCAGAAAGTATAAACCGTATATAATTTATTTTTTTCGCCGAGTTTTTAGATAGGTCAACTTTTATAAAATTAAAAACTAAAAATATATTCTTATAGAGGATTCAATTCTTAATGACTTGGTATAAGTATTTTTTTTTTCTTGCCATCAAAAGTATTTTTTTAATTTAAATTACAAACTTTAAAAATATGTTAAGCCATTAAGAATTTAATTTTGGATATGCCAATATTTTTAGTTTTCAATTTTATGAAACTTGGTCTAACTATAAACTTGCAGAAAGTATAAACCGTATATAATTTATTTTTTCGCCGAGTTTTTAGATAGGTCAACTTTTATAAAATTAAAAACTAAAAATATATTCTTATAGAGGATTCAATTCTTAATGACTTGGTATAAGTATTTTTTTTTCTTGCCATCAAAAGTATTTTTTTAATTTAAATTACAAACTTTAAAAATATGTTAAGCCATTAAGAATTTAATTTTGGATATGCCAATATTTTTAGTTTTCAATTTTATGAAACTTGGTCTAACTATAAACTTGCAGAAAGTATAAACCGTATATAATTTATTTTTTCGCCGAGTTTTTAGATAGGTCAACTTTTATAAAATTAAAAACTAAAAATATATTCTTATAGAGGATTCAATTCTTAATGACTTGGTATAAGTATTTTTTTTTCTTGCCATCAAAAGTATTTTTTTAAATTTAAATTACAAACTTTAAAAATATGTTAAGCCATTAAGAATTTAATTTTGGATATGCCAATATTTTTAGTTTTTAATTTTATGAAACTTGGTCTAACTATAAACTTGCAGAAAGTATAAACCGTATATAATTAATTTTTTCGCCGAGTTTTTAGATAGGTCAACTTTTATAAAATTAAAAACTAAAAATATATTCTTATAGAGGATTCAATTCTTAATGACTTGGTATAAGTATTTTTTTTTCTTGCCATCAAAAGTATTTTTTTTAATTTAAATTACAAACTTTAAAAATATGTTAAGCCATTAAGAATTTAATTTTGGATATGCCAATCTTTTTAGTTTCCAATTTTATGAAACTTGGTCTATCTGTAAACTTGCAGAAAGTATAAACCGTATATAATTTATTTTTTCGCCGAGTTTTTAGATAGGTCAACTTTTATAAAATTAAAAACTAAAAATATATTCTTATAGAGGATTCAATTCTTAATGACTTGGTATAAGTATTTTTTTTCTTGCCATCAAAAGTATTTTTTTAAATTTAAATTACAAACTTTAAAAATATGTTAAGCCATTAAGAATTTAATTTTGGATATGCCAATATTTTTAGTTTCCAATTTTATGAAATTTGGTCTATCTATAAACTTGCAGAAAGTATAAACCGTTTATGATTTACTTTTTCGGCGATTTGTTAGATAGGCCAAGTTTTACGAAATTAAAAATTAAAAATATATTTTTGTAGAGAATTCAATTCTTGATCACTTTGTATACTTTTAAATATTATTTGTATTTGTTATTTTTTTAATTTTACTTCTTGATCACTTGGTATACTTTTAAATATTATTTGTATTTGTTATTTTTTTATTTTTACTTTAATTGAATAAAATATTTTCTTATTTGAATTTTTCGTGTAATTGCAATATTACACGGTTGTTATTGATTTTACGGTTATAAAAAAAGTAATTAATTCGGTCTTGGAGCTAATTTATATTCATTAAAAATTATGCAGAGCATAAAATAGGAATTAATCATGTAATCAAGATGAAATAATTATAAAATAGAGCGTCACTTTAATTTCCTCAACGAAATACTGCTGCAACTAAAACTAATCCTGACGTGAAAGTTAATTAATTGATTAAATTTTTTCTTGGGGAAAGTCAACTTAATCACCTATTCCTATTCTACACTCGCGACGATTTGCATTCATTATCCCGTGCTTTTAATTATCTCCTAGTCTTATCAAGGCGCGACAGGTGTGCCAGGATTTACATCATCCCTGGGGAATTTCAGGAACAAGGATCAAACACAAATTTTGCAGAAAACTGGTGGATTTAAGGGAGCTACATAACATATAACTCATTGAATTCTAAATTCTTTGACAAAAATATGAAAGTGTCTTCGCAACGGCAGGACGGGAGTTTAAGGTTTTTTTCAAAAATAAATAAATATACCAATTCATCAAGAATTGAATCCTCTACAAGAATATATTTTTAGTTTTTAATTTCATAAACGATGGCCTATCTAAAAAGTCGCCGTAAAAATAAATTTTAAATGGTTTATACTTTCTGCAAGTTTCTAGATAGGCCAAGTTTTATAAAATTGAAAACTAAAAATATTGGCATGTCCAAAATGAAATTCTTGATGGCTTAACATATTTTCCACTTTGGAAGCTTATAAATCCTCAGGTGTGCATTTTTGGATGTAGATAAATAGTTATTATGGGACACCTTGTATATGGTAATAAATGGGGGTTTTGTGATTTATTTGGTCGTTATCTTGAAAACTTACAACGTTGTAGTTTTTGGCAACAGCTTCGTACAAAACAATCACTTAATCGTATCAAATAAAGGCATCATTTATCCCATGTTTCCTCAATTCCACGCCCAAAACTGAGGGGAAAACGCATCAATATAATTAGTGAAACGTCAGAGGGTCAGAAATGAATAAAGACGTTGATACAAATAAGGAAAATTAAAAGATCGCGTGTTGATCTGGTTTTTTTCCTTTGATTTCGTTCGTTTTTGTTTATGGCATCTTTTAGTCTTTTGTTAGCTCCTGCTTTAATCCAAATTTCCGCCCAACAACCCACCACTTGACAACGTCGCTGGATGCTTCCTAACAATGGAAACTGAACCACTTGACTAACCCCTACAAGGTTTGGACATGACGCCAATGCGGGGATTGATTGGCATCAAGCCAAAATCTCTCCCCCCATTAACTCAAAAAAGATTTCGAATTATTGCGGCTTCCTAATTAATGAAGCCTTTCATGCTAATGAAACCAACTCTCGAAAAGAAAACAATCGCTCAAGGAGATAATACCGAAAAATTGATTAAATCCGTGAATCAAAAAGTTGAAATAATGTTCAAGTCGTATAAAACACTCAAAAGTTGTTGGGGAAGTTGGTTGAAAATTGAATGCGCTTTTCAATTTTCTTATGAAAAGCAGAGCATGAAATAGTGCGCGTCGTTGAAAGGTTTTCTTTTTATTTTGCAGACTTGGAGCGGAAGGAGGGCGTAATGGCCGGGTTTATCGAGTGGTAGGTGAGGTCTTCGGGAAAAAAGGGCCATAATCCCCACTCGTCCATCATGGACTGACCGAGGCGCAAAGCGATAAGGATAAAGTGAGAAAAACGTCCGAAAAACTAGATAGTCTTTAATTACGTAAACTCGCTTTAACCCTTCACACCGCAAATCGAGAGAGGGTGTTTGCTTAAAAGGGTTGCTTGACGAAATTCGCCACATTTATTACAATATACGAATTGAAATTTGCGCCCTTCCAGACTTTAAATGTAAATGCAGAGGTTGAGCTTGATTAGGATGCGAAAGCACGAACTTGCACTAAAGCACTGATACAACACACTTGACAACGCCGCACTAATCTCATACCCTCATTTCTTACCTTATCAGCCCTTTGAAACACACATTTTTTGTTTTCTACACGTTTTATCAAGCTTAAACTATTTTTTGATACCCCCCAAAATTTAAAGATTTTTTTTTAAACAGTTTACGCCTAACAAGAAAATTAAAAAATATATCATGCTCTTAAAAATTTAATCCTGTACATGACTCTGTTTTTAATTTTTAAATTGATAAAAGTTGACCTATCCAAATACTCGTTTGAATAACGCGGTTTAATTTGGTTTAATTATTTTACAAGATGTTAGATAGGTCAAGTTTGATAAAATTTAAAATTGAAATTATTGGGATGTATATATTTAAATTCTCGATGGCTTAATATATTTTTGAAATTTATATTACGCCTTAAATTTTATTAAAATAAAAAGTATGTTTAGTTAAAATGAAGTAAAGGCTATTTCCAGCTTTTAAAACATTAAACAAAATTTTAATCTTTTCTAAATAATAAATGCGTGTTTTAGGTAGTAAATTAAAACTTTTTGAGCAATTATTTCTTTTGGGGGGAGTTTAAGACGGCTGGCGGGGGAGGATGGAGGGGGTGGCGGTGCAAAAAGCGAATTAACGTCACTCCAGGCACTCGCAAATGGACTCCGGTCGGTTTTCTAATGACGCGTCCGGGAAACCGTCCGGAAAAAGCGGAAAAGTGCGCCTGCAACGACGCTTTAATCGGATCAAAGCGACGACGAACAAAAAATATTAAAAGAATCTCAGAGGGGATTATTTTTGTATTAATCAGAATTTAGTTAGAATGGCATTTATTATGAAAAATAAAAATAATTTAAATCAAATACATTTTATTCAAATTTAATGTAATTTAAAATTTTAAAATATATAAAGGCGTTGATGATAAAATTTTCTACATTTAACTTAAAAAATACTTTTGAGGGAAAAAATAAAAAAAATTACCAAGTCATGAAGAATTGAATCCTCTACAAGAATATATTTTTAGTTTTTAATTTTTGAAAACTTGGCCTATATAAAAACTCGCTGAAAGTATAAATTATAATCGGTTAATATTTTCTGCAAGCTTATAGATAGGCCAAGTTTTAAAAAATTGAAAACTAAAAATATTGGCATGTTCAAGATGAAATTCTTGATGGCTTAACATATTTAACACATCTAATAAGTTTGTAATATTTTCAGGAAAAATTGGAGAGTAGAATTAGTGAGTTGGAATCTGCGTTGGAAGCAGCGCAAAAGACTGAGCTTCGTGATAAGCAAGTGATCAACAAACTGCAGAAGCAGTTGACGAAGGTAAGAGTTGGGGAACTTGGGGACAAAGGAATGCAATTGTGTGAGGTTATGTAGTTTAAAAAGTGCCGCCGCCGACGCCGCCGCCTGCGGGATGAAGCAGCTATTAACCGAGATTTACGACAGGGAAGAGGGAAGTGCTCCTCTCGAGGGGCGGCGAATCCCGCGGGAAATCTGTCGGCGGCGGCGACGACGGCGGCGCCTGCACAAGAGACTTCACCTCGAGCACTTTCCCATTTGTTATCTACGAAAAATGAACGATGCGCCAAATTGGGCCCTGTTTTTCTCCACCGCCTCCTGCAACCATCAAAACAAACGATTTATAAAAAAAATTGATCATCAATCAAACATTATACAAGATCCCCCAGAAATCTTGTGAAAACTCTTAAATTTGAATATCACCCTTATGTATTGATGACATAAGGGCGATATTAAATTTGAATATAACCCTTATGCATTAGTACATAAGGGTGAAATTCAAATTTAACACCGCTGTTACATTTTTGACCGTTTTGACAGTGCAACATTTTTGGTGAACTCTGTATAATCAGAATTAATTATAATAGAGCCGTATTCAGGAGATTTATATTTTGAAAAAAATACTATTAAAATTAATGTTAGGAGCAGGGGCGTATTAAGGAATTTTATTTGGGGAATTAATTGAGTTAGTCTAAGGAGGCATTAAAAAAGATAAATACGTTAATTAAATAAACAGGGGGTGTAGGGCTATTAGAACTCCATTGGAGGAGAGGGCTCTTAATTTGTTTTGTCGCGAATTATTTATTGCGGTCTTGCACCGTGAGCATCTAGTGAGCTTTAATGCAGTGACAGTTCGTCGCGTAATGCATGGGGGTGGAGGGGGCGCGTAACGGGACAAAAGCCACCCCTGTTAATTGTTACCAACCACAATAAATATTAATTCAAGGCGACATCGGCTCCGAGGGAGATTAATTTTTACTACCTAAAGCATGTTACTATAGCCTTTTAATACAAGTAATTAATTTTGTAACACAGAAAAAAATCACCCGGTATATTTAAACTATAACAAATAAAAATTATATCACGTCATCGAGGATTAAATTCTTTTGAAGACTACATTTTTGTTTTTTGAATTCAGTAAAGTTGGCCTATTTAAATACTCGTTGGAATGGCGCGGTTTAAATTTTTTAACTTTTCTACGAGATTGTAGATTGGCCAAGTTTTATAAAATGTTTAAATAAAAATATAGACATGTAGATCTTTAAATTCTTGATGACTTAACGTATTTTTGGAATTTATAATTTAAGTATTTAAAACATTATTTTTGAAGAAGAAAAATATACCAGGTCATTAAGAATTCAATACTTTACAAGGTTATGTTTTTAGTTTTTAATTTTATGAAAGTTGGCCTATTTAATTACTCATTGGAATGGCGCGGTATAATTTTTTGTATCTTTAAACGACATTGTAGATAGACCAAATTTTATAATATTAAAATTTGAAAATATTGGCGTGTAGATAATTAAATTCTTGAGCGATTAACATATTTTGCGATTTAAAAAAAATCCTAAAATTTTTTTTCAACTAAACTTTATAGTTTATAAAATATGTGGGTCGATGTCAATATTATAAAGTATACAAAGTTCTCTCTAAATACTCGTCTGAATTTCAGTTTTTTGTCTTTCTACGAGATCATAGGTAGGTCAAATTTTATAAAATGTAAATTTGAAAATATAGAGATATATACAATGAAATTCTCAATGGCTTAACATATTTCCAAAATATACAGGGTGATGATTATTTCGATGCTCACCATTGGTATCTTTTAAAGTGGAAGAGATACGAGGTCGGTTAAACGAAAAAAAAGTTGCGCATTTTTATGGCAATTAAAAATCTGAAAGAAAATTTAAGATATTTAAACTCACTGCAAAATTATGGCCAAAAATCTAAAAAATGTGATTTTAGAAAATAATTTATATTTTCCAATCCAATACTGCTACATCAATGAAATTTGGTACCTTTAAATTGTTGACTATTCTGAGTTAAATGAAGTGAAAAAATATTTTTTTGGCCTCCTAGATTCGAAGCCGCGATATTCAACTTTTTTATTTCTTATGGACGCCATATTGGATTTTTACCTCATGGGATAATAAATAATAATACATTTCCAGATTGCTAATTTATATTATTGTGTTCCCTTAGAAAATGTATTAAATTTGAAAATTTGTATAAAAAACAAACGAAATCAATGTTTTATGGACAGTTTCCATGGTTGCCATAAAAATATCGCCTCAAATGAAACTTTAAATTTGATCAAAATTCTAATAATAAAAAAACAAATACTTTAATCATTTTATTGGTTTAATAACACCTGTTATTTAAATAAAATGCTCTTATTTATTTATTATTATTTTCTTTATTATTAGAGTAATTTTGAAGAGATATTTTTATAGTAACCATGGAAACTGTCCATAAAACATTGCTTTCATTTGTTCTTTATGCAAATTCTTAAATTTAACACATTTTCTAAAGGAACATATTAAAGTTAATTAGCAATCTGAAAATATATTATTATTTATTATCTGATGATGTAAAAATTCAACATGGCGGCCATAAAAAAACCAAAAAGTTGAATATCGCGGCTTCGAATCTAGAAGGCCAAAAAATTATTTTTTGACGTCATTTAACTTAGAATAGTCAACAATTTAAAGGTATCAAATTTCATTGATGTAGCAGTAATGGTTTGGCAAATATAAATTATTTTCCAAAGTCACATTTTTTGTTTTTTTTTGCCATAACTTTACAACGAGTTTAAATATTCTAATTTTTTTTTTCAGATTTTTAATGGCCATAAAAATCTCGTATCTCCTCCACTTTAAAAGATACCAATGGTATTAATTAAATTTTTAAAAGATTTTTTTTTACAAAAAATATATCAAATTATCAAGAATTAAATTCCTTACAACCCTACATTTTTTATTTTTAAATTCATAAAATTTGACCTATTTAAATACTCGTTGAAATAGCGCGGTTTAAATTTTTTTATGTTTCTACGACATTATAGATAGACCAAGTTTTATAAAATTAAAATTTGAAGATATTGGCGGATAGATAATTGAATGCTTGAGGGATTAACATATTTTTCGATTTAAAAAAATCCTAAAAACTTTTTATTTAAAAAACTAAATTTATAAAATAAATGTGTGTGTGGTGTCGATGTCAATATGTAACTACATTATTGAATCGTCCATGCGTATATAACAATTTACAACCCTGGTTCTGTTTATGATTTCAGTTTAATCAGTTTAATTCAGTTATTTATTTTCATGCCACCGTGGACATTTTAATTTAAACATAATAAAAAGGGGGATTAAATGTTTATGTATCATAAAAAAACCCTTTTTATAGCAGGTTATAAAAACGGTAATTTTTCTACAATCAATGACAAAAAATTGAAGATTATAATTGCAACATAAATTGTTTGTATTAAGTTTTCTCCCTTGATTCAATTAAAGTTTCTAATCCCGCACCAAAAATACATTCCTTTGTTTCCGGTTTTATTTTTTTAATCCATTACCCCTTAAAAGTTAAAATTGGAGCGATTAAGCTCACGGGTGTGCGCCCTAAATAATTTAAACTCGCAGGTAATTTTTTATTCCGTTCATTTCGAAAAGTTTTAATTAATCAACTCGTGAGGACTGCGAGGGCTTTAAGTAAAGCGAGCTTTTAGGAGGGGGGTGGTGTAATTTCTTGAGCAATAAACATAGGGTGGGGATAAAAAACACTGCACTTACTCGCTAATCTGTCTTAATTTAAAAGTTGGCACGTCCGTTTAACTTAAAACCGTCATTTGTTTTTATGGCGCGAAATGAAAGCTGCTTTTGAAAAGTTGATGATTGTAGTAAGCTCGTCTGGTTTTTATAGCTGCTCGTGGATTTTTTATATTTCTAAATTTTAGTGATGAATTTGCTTTTAATCAAATAACTCTTTTGTGATAGGTTTTAATTTCCCCTTTTAGTTATCAAAGAGTTTTAATTGAAATCGCTGAAGCAAAGCGAAGACAAAGTTGAAAGAAAATATTAGGATTATATCTGATTTTTATGATCAATAAATATTTTAAAATTCTCTTGACGCTTCCACATGCGTGTTATCACTTTTCGGTAATCAATCAATCTCGTCCATCAGTTTTGAGGTGGTTGTGCTGATATCGACAGCTACTTGTGGTCAGCTGCTCAAACTCTCTTGGAATTTCAGTGTTTTTTTTTCTGCACTTCCCAGTGGATGTAGACGTCCTCCTGCGGCAGGTAATGAAGTTGTTGAAGTGTAATAATTTATTACAGGGCAGGCCTACGCAATTCACGTCCTCACTTGCAAAAAGGCACTTTCTCATGATCTTTATCCGCCATAATTTACGCGAGCGTTGCTACATTTCCTAATGCCACAAATAAAGCCAACTCTAAATATCAGGCGAATTTATTTTTAACATTTAGGTCGATTCGAATCTTAAATATCGAAATATTTCGTCAAAAGCCGCTTCTACTGCATGCACTAGTTATTAAAACCGACTTTTATTTACTAAAATAAATGATTTAAAACGAAAATCCAGGGGAGCTATTCTTGAATCATTCGATAAGATTCGTATACGATCACTAAACGATTTAACAATGACATACTCCTAATAATGAAAGTCGTATACGACTCGAGTAATTCAAGAATAAGGCTCGAGATCGTGTACGATATCGTTCAAGAATACGCCTCCGGGATTAAAAAAAAATCTAGAAAATCCGTTTATTTTCAACACGAACTTGTTGGAAATGCACGTGCATGTGAATAATATTTCCGTATTGATGATTTTGATTTATTTTCTTGGAATAAATTGGAATGCAGCGTGGTGTGAGCTTGCAGGAGACGATAGCGGCGGTTCATTGAAATAAATTCGCAGAGATCACGTCCCGTGGGAATTCGTGATGGCGATGATGGCCCAGACGAAGATTTTATCCAAGAAATTGCAACTCGCGAGCGAGCGCTTAATGATGCACAACTTGTAACAAGTGAACACAGTGAATGCACTCTAATAACTCGCAATTTATTATTATTATCCATACAAAACTCGATGATACATACGTTTTTAGATTGGTATCAAAGGTTAGTTGGTAGGATTGATTTTAATAATATTGAATTGAACATTGAAGGCCCTTAAATCCACCTTTATTCCGCTCAAAAGCATTTCAGTAAATCTCTTCGTTCAGCATCGATTTCCTGAAATCTTGTCATTAGAGCGTTTGGGTCCAAAAATTGGATGCAAATTTTATGCAAGTGTTGTCATGAACACCTGACACCCCCAAATAAATTATCAAGTAACTAGGGTTAAATTTTGGAGCTGGCTCATAAACATATCCATCAAAAGTCGTGCACAAAGACGCGCGTTTATATCATCGATTACAGGCCATTTAACGAAAAGGGGATGATTTACGTTTTCAGCAACGAATCGATGCCCCAAACCTGAAATAAACTCGCTTTCATGTCTTGCCACGACGGATTTAAACACACGATCAATGATGACGCCAACATCCATGAATTAATTTCAAATATTTACACTCAAAAAGTTGCTCCAAAACAAAATTTACATAACTGAATAGTTTTTATGACCAGCCGCAACTTTTACTTAATTTTTAAAATATTGAAGAAATTAAATATAAAAAATATATCAAGTTCTTAAGAATTAAATTCTGTACATGACTATATCTTTAGTTTTTTATTTCATGAAAGTTGGCCTATTTAAATACTCATTTGAATGGCGTTGTTTAAATTGTTTGATTTTTTGCGAGATTATAGATCGGTCAACTTTAATAAAATTTAAATCTGATATTACTGAAATGTAGAAAACTAAATTCTTAATATCTTAACATATTTTTAGAATTTATAACTTAATTTTTTAAGTATTATTTTTTTGTGAAAAACTTTTTAAAAAAGTATACCAAGTCATTAGGAATTCAATTCTCTGCAATCCTATATTTTTAGTTTTTTATTTCATGAAAGTTAACCTATTTAAATACTCATTTCAATGGCGTTGTTTAAATTTTTAGATTTTTCTACGAGATTATAGATAG
The DNA here is from genome assembly GCA_963971135.1 of Stenus bimaculatus. Classification (NCBI taxonomy): domain Eukaryota; kingdom Metazoa; phylum Arthropoda; class Insecta; order Coleoptera; family Staphylinidae; genus Stenus; species Stenus bimaculatus. Next base: position 3,066,215 of record OZ020183.1, read on the forward strand.
ACCAACTATCATAAAATTTAAATTTGAATTTACTGGAATGTTTAGAATTAAATTCTTGATATCTTAACATATTTTTAGAATTCATAACTTAAATTTCTTAAATATTATTTATGTGTGAAAAAAAAATAAAGAAATATACCATGTCATTAAGAATTTAATTCTCTATAATCCTATATTTTTAGTTTTTTATTTCATGAGAGTTGGCCTATTTAAATACTCGTTTGAGTGGCGTTGTTCAAATTTTTATGATTTTTCTACGAGATTATAGATAGGCCAACTTTCATAAAATTTAAATTTGAAAATATTGGGATGTTGATAATTAAATCCTTGATGGCTTAACATATTTTTAGAATTCATAACTTAAATTTCTTAAATATTATTTATGTGTGAAAAAAATAAAGAAATATACCATGTCTTTAAGAATTTAATTCTCTACAATCCTATATTTTTAGTTTTTTATTTCATGAAAGTTGGCCTATTTAAATACTCGTTTGAGTGGCGTTGTTCAAATTTTTATGATTTTTCTACGAGATTATAGATAGGCCAACTTTCATACAATTTAAATTTGAACATATTGGGATGTTGATAATTGAATCCTTGATGTCTTAACATATTTTTAGAATTCATAACTTAAATTTCTTAAATATTATTTCAGTGTTAAAAAAATAAAGAAATATACCATGTCATTAAGAGTTCAATTCTCTACAATCCTATATTTTTAGTTGTTAGTTTCATGAAAGTTGGCTTACTTAAATACTCGTTTGAATGGCGATGTTCAAATTTTTAGATTTTTCTACGAGATTATAGATAGGCCAACTTTCATAAAATTTAAATTTGAAAGTATTGGGATGTTGATAGATGAATCCTTGATGTCTTAACATATTTTTAGAATTCATAACTTAAATTTCTTAAATATTATTTATGTGTTAAAAAAATAAAGAAGTATACCATGTTATTAAGAATTCAATTCTCTACAATCCTATATTTTGAGTTGTTAATTTCATGAAAGTTGGCTTATTAAAATACTCATTTGAATGGCGTTGTTTAAATTTTTAGATTTTTCTACGAGATTATAGATAGGCCAACTTTCAGAAAATTTAAATTTGAAATTACTGGAATGTTTAAAATTAAATTCTTGATATCTTAACATATTTTTAGAATTCATAACTTAAATTTCTTAAATATTATTTATGTGTTAAAAAAATAAAGAAATATACCATGTCATTAAGAATTCAATTCTCTACAATTCTATATTTTTAGTTATTAATTTTATGAAAGTTGGCCTATTTAAATACTCGTTCGAATGGTGTTGTTTAAATTTTTAGATTTTTCTACGAGATTATAGATAGGCCAACTACATAATATTTAAATTTGAAATTACTGGAGTGTTGAAAATTAAATTCTTGATGTCTTAACATATTTTTAGTATTTATAACTTAAATTTCTTAAATATTATTTTCGTGTGAAAAAAAAATAAAGAAATATACCATGTCATTAAAAATTCAATTCTCTACAATCCTATATTTTTAGTTTTTAATTTCACGAAAGTTGGCCTATTTAAATACTCGTTTGAATCGTAATGTTTAAATTTTTGGATTTTTCTACGAGATTATAGATATGCCAACTTTCATAAAATTTAAATTTGAAAATATTGGGATGTTGATAATTAAATCCTTGATGGCTTAACATATTTTAGGATTATTTTATTATTAAATTAAAATACAGGATGATTCATAATAAATATGTTTTTTTTTTTAATTATAATTTTTTTAATCTTCATTAATGCTGTTATAAAAATTTTAGATTTTGTATGGTTTCATTTTAATGAATTAATCCTGGTATAAGAATTAGAGCATATTGTTACAAGAAAATTAAATAAGGTAATAGAATTATGTTAATCTTATAAACGCTGCACTTTATAGGGTCGTGAATATTTTCGAGGCGAGGATAAAAAAGCGAAAATGGAGAGAAAATATGAAAATCCCTGGCGTCGTTTAAGCTCGATTTTATCGCTGCATTTTTGTACGCTCGTCACTTTTTTCTTGCTGATCGAACTTTTTAGGTTAGGGGTTGTACATGAAATATCAAATCAACGTCCAACGCTGTCCTGCGGCCATCAATCACAACCCGCGCATTTTTACGTTTCCTGGGGACGTATTACTAAAATCCTAACGATCAATGCAAGTTTTTTTTTTGAATTTCAAGAAAAATACGAGCGAAATAAAAGAAAAAAAGTGATTCGACCCACTTCAGGACGAATTTTTGGCAAGCAAAATAACCGCATTTTTATCATCGTCGCTTGTTGTTGCAATTTTCGTGATTAAATTGGAAATTGTAATCCTTCAACGGTTTTAACAAGAAAAATAACTTTTAGATTTATGTGCATTACAAAATTAAAATCGCTTTATTTTTAATTTTGAATAAAAGGGAATTTAATTAAAGCTCACAAAGGATTTCAGCGATGCCATAAAACTAATTGAGTTTGTAAAATTGGAATCGAACGTAATTAAATTAATTGCAAATCATCGAAATTTAAACTGAAACTGTATGAATAATAATAATAAAGAAGGGTGGTGAATTTATACGGGCAGGTGGTGGTGGTAGTGTAATTTTTGATTACCTCTGCAATATGTCGTTTAGAGTTTCCCACGATTTAAAAAAATTCAAATTAATTTAACTAAAGCGCTACATGTGCGAAATTATAATTAATTTCAGAGCATGAATTTATATTTATGTAATTATTTGTAAATAAATGAAAGGGTGGCGTCTTTTAATTGCGACAGCTGTTTAAGGGGGTGAATATTGGAAGTGGAGAGTGGAAAACACCGCAACGTTTACTAATTGCCCATAATGCGACTTTTTTGCGTTCGTTTCGCCCTCTCAACGCATACGTTCCGAACGAACGGCCAGGAATAGAAATTTATGAAAATTGATCGGCGTGCCGAGCAAGAAAAGCGCGATTTTTTCTATAATTAGCAACCACCATTATTTTATTTATATCCCCCTCCGAGTTACCCCAACTGGAACACGATTACGCATGCCTTAACATTACTGTGAATTATTTTTTATCATCAAAGAAGTGATTTTTTCGCTCTAAACGCTCAATTACGGTATTTGCCTGACGGGTAATAACGTAATAGTAATAAAAATTGATTTAAGCGATTCATTTTTTTTAAATCTTTATAATAAATCATGAAATTATCAGTGCAATCAATGAAAAGCTTTAATATTCCATTAAAAACGAAATTTAAAATAAATTATTGCGAATCGAAGCAGCGAGTTCTTTGATTGCGTTTGTCAGTGATTTATTCGGTAGTAGTGGGAACTGGGAAAGGAAGGAACGACGCAAACTCCCCTCGGCGTCAGGGGATGTTCCAACTCTCTTCCCGGTTGTAAAAAGTAAAACCTGCACATGTGTTCAGTCGTTCGTGGAGCGCCCCAAACGCACAGCACAGCTGCTGGACGTGTTTCACACGAGTTTTTTTTTTCGAAATGCCGTCATCACGACACTAATTTTAAGTGCTTTTTTCAAAATATTTTAACTGTGCTTCAATGAATGGGGACAAATCTTACCAAAACTAGCCGTGTAAGTCAATACATACAAGAATATGAGCGGCATAAAATTTTTCTTACACTAAAAATATGTTAAGCCGTCAAGAATTTAATTATCTACATTGTAATATTTTCAAATATAAATTTTATAAAACTTGGCCTATCCGTAATCTCGCAGAAAGATGAAAAACTTAAAAATTTTCCATTTAAACGAGTATTTAAATAAGTCAACTTTTAATAAATTAAAAACTAAAAATATAGTGTTGTAGAGAATTTAATTCTTAATGTCGTGGTATATTTTTTAATTTTTTTTTCACCAAAAATAATATTTTAAAAACTTGAATTATAAATTTTAAAAATATGTTAAGCTCTTAAGGATTCAATTATCTATACGTTAGTATTTTAAATTTTTGATTTTATAAAACTTGGCCTATCCATAATCTCGCAGACAGATGAAAAACTTAAAATTGTTCCATTTAAACGAGTATTTAAATAAGTCAACTTTTAATAAATTAAAAACTAAAAATATAGTGTTGTAGAGAATTTAATTCTTAATGTCGTGGTATATTTTTTAATTTTTTTTTCACCAAAAATAATATTTTAAAAACTTGAATTATAAATTTTAAAAATATGTTAAGCTCTTAAGGATTCAATTATCTATACGTTAGTATTTTAAATTTTTGATTTTATAAAACTTGGCCTATCCATAATCTCGTAGAAAGATGAAAAACTTAAAAATTTTCCTTTTTAACGAGTATTTAAATAAGTCAACTTCAATTAAAATAAAAACTAAAAATATAGTGTTGTAGAGAATTTAATTCTTAATGTCGTGGTATATTTTTTAATTTTTTTTCACCGAAAATAATATTTTAAAAACTTGAATTATAAATTTTAAAAATATGTTAAGCTCTTAAGTATCCAATTATCTACACGTTAGTGTTTTAAATTTTTAATTTTATAAAACTCGGCCTATCTATAAACTCGTTTAAAGTTACTGAAAATTTAAACCACGTTTTTCAAACGAGTATTTAAATACAGCAACTTTATTTTAATTAAAAAAGAAAAATATGGTATTGTAGAAAATTCAATTCTTAATGACTTGATATATTTTTTAAAAAATTGAAATTCATCAATATTTGCATAAATTTTTACATAAAAAGAACTCTCCAATTTCATTTTCTGTGAATAATTTTTGCAAGTAAAAAGTTGATGTATGTAAATTTTATAGTAACACAATATTGAGGTGTAAATATTTGAAATATCGTAAGACTTCCACAAAAAAATTATCTGAAAAAAAAAAACGTTTTTTAGGCGGAAACCACATATCGTACAAAAAAATGATAACATCATGAATTATAGGTAATTTTCTCCTCTTTATGTTAATATGTCATTTTGTACGTAAACAGCTTATTTTGCAAGTTATAAGTTAAAAACAATAAAAAAAATGTGATTTTTAAGTGTTTTTATTGATGATTTTTGTTGAATTTGTGTTCAGCACCCCAAAGACCATTTTTAGAGATTAAAAAAAAACAATAAATAAATCAAATTCTTCAAATAGAAAAGAATTTCATTAATTTTTTGTTATATTTTTGACTTAAAAAACATATTTTTATATGTATATAAATTAAATTTTTAAAAAATAATTTTTGGCAAAAAAATATACCAAATCATCAAGAATTAAATTCCTTACGACCCTACATTTTTTATTTTTAAATTCATAAAATTTGACCTATCTAAATACTCGTTGAAATAGAGGGGTTTAAATTTTTTTATCTTTCTACTAAATTATAGATAGACCAAGTTTTTTAAAATTAAAATTTGAAGATATTGACGGATAGATAATTGAATGCTTGAGGGATTAACACATTTTTCGATTGAAAAAAATCCTAAAAACTACAGTCCAACGTCAAATTTTTTTTAAATTATGTATAAAAATCTTTTAAATTATTAATGAAAAAAGTTTTTGTATAAAAAAAATGAATAAAAAAATGTATCCTAGTTGAGGATTCGAACTAGTGCGTTTGAGTTTTAATGAGGCTGCATGTAGCCGCTTTAAACAACTGCGACACGCGTGGTAATTATAAAATTAATAAAAATAAAACAGGGGCGTATTAAGAAATTTTAAGTGCCCTTTTATAAAATTTGCGCATAACACCTGGAAAATTAATTGATGTAAATAGTAATTTAAATTTATTAACGTTTTCACCCTTTCGTTCTGTATTTGCGAATAAAATCAACATTGCTGATGAGAAATGACAATATTGATGCGTAGTATTTGTATTTGAGGCATGTTTTAGTTGCGAGGCTGATCACGTACCGGAGCCACAGGTCGACTACACTACCACCCCTCATGGTCACGGTCGCCGCCCCCAGATTGATAAATTCAATCTCGTCCTACCACAATTGAAAGGTTTTTCCTCAAAAAAAATGCTTGTTATTTAATAATGAATTAGTTTGATGAAAAGTGATAAGAGGCGCCGCTCCCCGGCCGCGCCGCCCCCTTTCGTTCTTTTAATAAAGCAGACCGGATAATAAATGTGCTATCGGTTGGGGGAGGGGAGGCTTGAATTACACATTACACATATGCATCGTAAAGCCGGGGACGGTTGTTTTATTGCGGCGGCGGCGGCACGACAAAACCAACCCTTTTTACATGCGTGCTGCGTGTTTGTTACTTTACCCTTTTATATCCGAATTCCAAAAAAAAACACAAACGAAGATAATAAATTAATAAACGCCGCCTCCGATTAGAATTGGTGAATTTAATTAGCGCCGAAAATCAAATTAATCAACTTCGCATCAAATATGCAAATTGGTGTGTATTTATTTTTTGCGCGAAGGGGCGGCGGGTGAATACCCGGATTAGACTAAATAATAATCTTTGAAATATTAAACTGACGGAAGCGACGGAGGGGTGGACGGGTGGTATAAAGTTTGGAGGGCTTCAAGGAACAAAGGTGCGTTGCATTAATGAGTTGGGGGCGGCTCAAGATATTTCCAAATTCGGCAACATCGTTATGAATAAATGACGCGGCGAGGTAGAAACAGTCGCTGCATACAACAACCCTTTAGAATGACCGTTTAGTAGTGTTATGTTGGCAGCGGGGGCGGCGAAGCAAAGCAACCCTTGTGAATCGATAGCGGTGCCGGAAATTAAACGGCGATTAGTTGGATGCTGCGGCTGGACGATAACAACAAAAATATGATGGAAGCTCACAATATTCAAGCTAATTGCCACCCCCGACCTCTAAAACATCATTCTTCCACTAAACTTTCTTGTAATATTACGAACGTTACGATGCCCATTATCACCAACTGAAATGACGACATATCATAAACGCGTTCTTTTCTTTTTTTTTCCTCAAAAAATCGATATAAAATTTGCAGCGGTGTAATCAGGCTTAAGCGATCTCATCGTAAATCATCTCGAGAACATCCGTGCGTGTTTTGGCAATTTCGGGGTGACTTTTCCGAATTCGTCATTGTTTTCCCCGCCCGCTTTTAAAAAACAGCAAACAAAAGGGCGTTTTTACGAGCCGGCTCATTTGTAAGGCTCACGAAATTTTGACAGCTGTCAATTAGATTTTTTGATAATTTCGTGCGCTCGATTTGTATTTGTACAGACAAAGAGTAGCTTTAATTAAACTGGCAGCCGTTTGTGAGAGTCGAGCGTAATCAAAATTTAATTCGTGTTATGTGTTTGTTCCGGGGGGTTTTGGGGGCGGCGAAGCTTCGAATAAGTCGACGCTCATCATGTTTGTCGTCTTACACATGGCGGAATTTCATTTGCGAAATGGCGATAAGATTCTTGCGGTCGGGGGCGGCTGCTAATTGAATAAAACTATCGACTCAAGAAGCTCCCACACTATTTATTTCAATATTCTTGGGGAAGAAGTGGTTTTGTTTTAAGCTTTTAGATTTAGAAGTGGGTTTATGAAAAAAGGGGCGAGTATAGTCGCAACAAGGGCCTGGTTGAGCGTCCTCACCTCCACCTCACCTCGAAAGACAAAGGGACGCACTAATCGATAGGTGCGTTTCCACCACCGAGGGGCGGCATTTTCCATCATAAAATACACTACACTGAATTAAGAGAAATTTTAACCTTCCAAAAATACTCCATTATTTAGCTTGAATGATTATAGTATTTTTTGGTAAATCGTTGTAACTTGTATCAAATAAAAAATATATCATGTTCTTAAGAATTAAATACAGTACACGACTATATTTTTAGTTTTTAATTTTATGTAAGTTGGCATATTTAAATACTCGTTTGAATGTCGCAGTTTAAAGTTTTTGATATTTCTACGAGATTATAGATAGGCCAAGTTTTATAAAATTAAAAACTAAAAATATAGACATTCAGGAAATTCAGTTCTTAATGGCTTTACATATTTTTAAAAGTTATAATTTAAATTTTAAAAATATTAGAAAATATACCAAGTCATTAGGAAATGAATCCTGGACAAGATTGTATTTGTAATATTTAATTTTATAAAAGTTAGTATATCTAAATACTCGTTTGAATTTCGGGGTTTAAATTTTTTGAGCTTTCTACGAGATTATAGATAGACCAAGTTTTATAAAATTAAAAACTAAAAATATAGCCATGTAGATAATTAAATCCTTAATGTCTTTACATATTTTTTTACTGTAATTATTGTATTAACCCCTCCCCTTTTGTTGTTATTTATATTATTTGAGGTATGCAAATAGGTGCAGAGGCTTTGTTTGCCCTCGGGGCCAAATACTGAATACACTGACACGCATTTCTCTGTTTGCACTGGGAGTAGCAAGCAAATTGCCGCTTTCCGGATGTGGTGCATAAACCAAAATGGCTTAACGACTTGTCCTATTATCCTTTGTTTTGTGCAAAATATTATAGTCCATTGTTCCGCGCGGATTCATCCCGCATCATAAACAATCCCAATTATGCAAAATACTTGGCGCAAGTCTAAATACCGAAAATTGAATTATTTGACAATTTTTGAGCTTCTTTTTGGAAAACAAAGGCGTCACACTTTCTGAATTAAATCAGTAAACGAGCTGACAGCTAGAAGTTATTAGGGGACGTGGAAATGAAAAGCGCTTCCTTTCGGGGCTTTTTCATCAGGTGCAGCCGTCCGAGTCCGGGAAAAGTCCGGGGACGGCGGGGCGCGTTTTCACTCTCTCACAAAAGATGCGGATTTACGAGACGCGTTGCCATGGACCCAAGTCGAGGCCACAAATTACCAAAACACAACAATACAACCGGATAAAAAGGTAAATTGATAGTCCCCCTCCTCAACCGCCCCCGGCAAGTCCTTTTTTAATCCATCCACTCGACCGGGGAACTATTATTTTCTTGTAAGAGATTCAAGCAGTGAGTGATGAGAAAAGAGGAACGATTCTTTATTTTCACATTCGTCTTTTGAAAATCATTGCAGCCAACTTAATTATTTTCCGATTTATCCGACAAATATATCATTACATAAAGAAAATAATCATAAATAATAGTATATTTTTAAATTTGATTTTAATATAATTTGGCGTATGTATAATGTTGCAAACGTAGCTACACTAATATTTTTTTATCTTTAAACGAGATTATAGATAGACCAAGTTTCACCAAATTTAAAATAAAAATATGGTGGTGTAGATATTTAATCCCTCTGGGGGATGATGTATTTTTGATGTTTGTATCGTATGGATTTTTTAAGAAATGTAATTTTTAATTAAATTTCTGGATTGAATTAAGTGTGAAGAGTAAATATGGTAAGCGATTAAGATAATACGAGAGTGGTGGTGGTGGGTTAAGGCTAATCTCCGCCGAGCGGGTTAAAACCTCCACCGTCGTATTTATTGTAGGGAATAAAGCGTGATGTCGATGTTCGCCGGCCCCCGCCGCCGTAAGATTAACGGCGATAGTGACTCCGGCTTAAGCGTTAATTTATTCCGGGTCTAACTTATGTCCTCTCGTAACGGTCTCAGACTCAGACGTATTAACCGCTAAGCAAGCGAACGTGCTTTTACTCGTCCGCCGCCTCCGACCGAACTCACATACCCCACTCTGTCCGTTTTGCTCATATTGTAATTAAATGAATTATTCAGAAGACCCCAGTCGCAGAAAAAGGCAAAACAAATCATTGGAATGTTTTTGACGTGACTTGGAAGAGTATTTATCTTTTCGCAACCGCCCCCCGCAGTGCACTTTTTCCAACTCGTATTAGAATATGAATATGCACGTGTAATGGAGCGTGTAGAATGAGGCTCCGGGGTTAATATCCGCCTCACTCAATCCCAACGTCGCCGCCTCCCAACTGCACTAAACGACCGGCGCAATTACAGCCAGCGTTTTGCATATTTCATAACCAGAAAAAGTGTTAATAACGTTCTTAACCCCGGCCTTTTAAACTTTTTAAACTAAAAAATTAGACGAGGAGTGGGGCAGCATTTACATATCAATTGGGGGGATGAGCCGCGGAATAAAGCTGGATTTTTCAAAGTTTATGCGCACAGCTTTTTCGTAATTACCAATTTTGCCGCTTGGAAGAAGAGCGGATTGAGGATTGAAAATTTTACGCTATGCACTTTTATTAAAACATAAACCCCTCACAAGGATATTCACATGGAAAATATTCAAATCCAGGTATTAATTCACATTCAACAACTCAAATAGAACGCTTTGTACAAGATTGCACCTTCATAATTGCATCCCTGGCTTACAATAATTAATTAAATTATAAATTTTTCATATTTTCTTAATCCTTGGGTTGAAAGCTCTGGAACGAATGGTTACTCGATATGGTTTTGATGATTTTTAATTTTCATCCGCCATTTTGTTTTTTTTTTTTATATTTTTTAAATTATAATTTCGGAATGTTTTTTTCTTAAATTAACAAGATTTTTTAAGTTATTAATAAAAATGACATAAAAACAAAATGGCGGACGAAATTTTTAAATCATCAAAACCATATCGTGTAACCACTCGTTCCAGAGCTCTCAACTTGAATATTAGAATAAAGCTAAAAAATTTAATATTTGATGTCGAATCATCCATTTAGTGTTTCAACTCTTGTTTATTCGAAAGTGGCGCTCTTAAATCTCGAGTATTTGCCGCTGACCGCTAGCAAATTGAAAACTCGTGCTCCTACCAAACATATCACTTCCAATTGAGCTTAATTGGCAATTAAAATCATAAAATCGTATCGATTTAACACAACGCGGCTCAATTTAACGTGGAAATGTCGCGTTATGTTAACGATTATAAATTCCAACATTACGTAAGTTGAGTAATTTTTAGGTTATGATGAATGTATTAGTGAAATTTATTGTTGTTTTTTGTTGTTTCAGAGGGAAGCAACCCAGAGGGATGCCGACCGCGAAAGGAGGTTGCGGGCCGACAGCGAGTCCCGAGCCAAGCAGGCGCTTCAGGAGGCGGCTCGTTGCCGCTCCCGACTCAAGCTCCTCACCAGCGAATTTTCGAGGTATTTATTATCTTTCTTTGCCGACAACTTTCGCCGTTTTTTGCTGCGCTACACGACTACAGCCGCCGCCCCCGACCGCGCTCGACGGAAATTAAACCGTCTTTTGTTACAAAGGCAGACATTATAATGAGACTTTTTTCAAATATTACGTTTCGGCGACGTTGCCGCGTTTCATAAATTCTTCATATTCCTGTATTCGAATTTTGTGCCCTCCGTAAATAGTTGGGATAGTTGCAGGGAGAATTTCGGGTTTCGGCGTCTGCATATCATCGTCGGTTGTAGGAATCGATAAAAGCGTCCGCCGCGACGCTCAAAACTCACCGATACAAAGCTCAAAGTTGGCAGCGAATAAAAGCTCCCTTACTTACTTGCTCCCTAATTAAGCCGGAAGTAAAAGCGAATTACCTCCAAGACTTGTATAGTGCTCGAGATGATTCGAGTAAAGTGGCAAGTGGCTGGCAGAAGGTGCATTCCGAATGGAGCACTCGTGCGTAACTTTCAAGAGCGCACCCATAACACTCCAGATGAGAGATATTCCTTAGTCTCATCCCTCCGCCATTTATGGGCCCCACTTTAATCCCTTTTTTCGCCAGAGAAAGCAATCATTAACCCTGCCCTGCTTTTATGAGTTACTACAACATTACCTCCAGATGTTTAATTGTTTGATGGTAATGATAACGGCAGCTTTTCGCTCGATTTATCTCTTCTACCGCAGTTTCGTCATCCTCGCAAAATGGGCTTTAAAACGAGCCACCGTTCAATGAAATCGCAGCAAAAATAAGAACTGGGGGCAAATTAGGGGACCACCCCATAATCGAGTTACAACAACGCGCAAAGGTTTAATCCGTACTATTTATTTATGTTGCCAACATATTTAATGTAAAAGTATTCTCCACTCAAATAAGCTTACTCTCGTGATGCAGAGCTCCTAAATTTACTCATGCAATCCGATCCATGCTCGAAACAAGCAAACTTTAATTACCAACTTGAATAGACTCCTTATCTCCACTTGTCAAACTTAAACCGAAACATGTACAAACAAAGCGCACAAGTGCACAAAAGCTTCTTCCACTGACAGGTATTGTTTTCGTCTTGAAAAACAAAAATACTCGGATTTTAATAATCGGCGTCGCCTTTTTTATGTTGATATTACCGGGTTAGGGAAATAGCGCGTGAATTTCCATTTGGATCCTGAAAAAACAGCGCGCGATGAAAGAACGGATTTTATTTTATTGCTGCGTTAAAATTTTTAGTAAAAACGAGCCGTCGTTTATTAAAATCGGGCGAGAAATAAGCGAGTCCCCATTTGGGGGGTATTAGGGGACCGCTCAATAACTGCGTTGTTAATTAAGATAGCGGGTCGTGCAAGGAGTCGTCGTAAATGGTTTGAAAAACGGTAGTTGTTGCAGTAAACAAAAGTTTGAAATTAAAAATTCCTCCCTTGAGGATCGTCGTTTTTAGGAAATCGTTGCAATAATAAGAAAGTCAACAAATCTGTATAAATACGAGTGAAGCTGAAAGTAAAGTGGATAATGCCGTGTGCTGCATCCTGGGGAAGGAAGGGGAGAAGGAAAAAGTAAAAGCCCCGTTTTGGCTTCGTCCTCCGGGAGCGGGCATTTTAATAAGATGAGGGACTTTTAAATAAACATCCGCGCAAATATTTGTGCGTTCCGATGTTAGGCACACACAGCGAAGCTTTCGGCTTCTATTAGTTACCGCCCCCGGGACCCTTTCGGCATAAATCAAATTACAAGTGCAAATATAAATACGGCGCGCCACTTTGGGAGAGCAAATTCGGATTAGGATGGAGATGTCGCCAAATCGGCGGCGGTGGCAGAAACATCAAGATGCGTTACTTAGTCCGCCGCCCCCTAAAACATCCGGTGTGTGCATAATAATGGGATAACGTCATAAATAAGGGTGCAAATTGACGTAGCGTTACTCGCATCTGGCTGCAGATAACCGCCCCCACACGCTACAAACAACGTTTATCGCCCGAATTACTTCATTTCCGATATCCGAGGAGCCCAACCGAACCGCAACTAAATTTCTTCGCGCCCCCCTAAACAATAAACACGTTTTAAACCTTGGATGACACAACCTTCTATAACTATTTGGTCGTGTGTTCGTACATTTCCGACGTAAATCGGATTTACTTTGTACTTTCAAGGAGTAGAAATGCAATTTCTACGCCGCCTATTTGGCAACCCAACATACATAATATAATATGAAATCGTAGTCTTTTCGTAAAGAATTCAATAAAATAAAGCACTTGTCGTGATTTGAGAATTTTTGGTTATAAAGTTCGTGCATCGATTGGTTTTTATGGGCTTATTAACCCTGGTTCGTTCGGGCACACATGCCACTTGCCACTTTTTATTCCCTTGCTCAGCTTATTGGGAAAAACGAGCGAGGTGGATAAGAAAATTTGGTGAAAAACGAAAGTAGAGGGTTGCTGCAAGTCCACTATTTAATCAGGACGGTTATAAATTACGACATCGGTTGCATGTAACCGTTGTAAGTTGTAAGGGGCCGGTCGGTCGTTGATGACGCGTTATGCCACCGGAAACGGGCGTGCGATCAACCGGCAAACTTTTGTGGTGCACGCTTGGTTGCAAACGTTTTCATTTATTTTCTTTTCTTGTTCACAGGATGGAAGAAACCGTACGGTCCATGCTTATCTACAAGAAACAGGCGGACCAACTGAGGCAAGAGAAAAACACCCTCACTATCGCCTTTGAGGTAACAAATCATGCAATTACTATAAATTACAATCAATGCAGGAAACGATCAAATCGGTTGCCACTCTTACGGTTTACCTAAATAAAAGCGATTAAAAGATTGTTCTCGTGGACTTCTCCGTGGAAAATCACATCCTAGGTCTCCTCCAGGTCCTCTAAGTGCCCCTTCCTAATATATAGGCCGTTCTGCTTTCAACGACACAAACTACGTCACTCTAGGTACTAGGTGCATTCCTTTAATGACTTCTACGAAGATTTTCGCATCCTGGGACTGCTCCAGGTGTAGCCATCTGTACAAAAATTCGGTCGGTACAGAAAAAAGGCCGATTTTATTTTATAATGGGGAAAAGTTTTTAAGCGCAGTTTTTTAGAATTGATTGGTGATAAATTTTGCAAGAAAATGGTTGTTTGTGTAAAAGTGAATTAACCCAATTTCCTTTAGGAAGAAACTGTTTGTTAGTTGATTATTTGTCTTGGGAAGTGATTGTGAAATTTGGGTCGACTGTGCGGAAAGTTTGGTGGCGTCGCGTGCGAGGGAAAGGTTTTTCGGTGGCGGCGTCACCGGAGGCGGCATTTATCTCGATCCGGGCCGTAAAAGGAAAGCGACTCATCGATCGAAGGAAACGCCACCCCGCCAATAAATGTCGGTCATTTCGAAACAATGAAAACGACAGAGCGGCATTATCGGCGTGACATTTGCGAAATTTCGCTATTTTTACGGCGCCGTAAATCCAAACACTCGCCTTTTTGCGATATAGCTACGGATATGGCCAACTTCAGCCGCTGCCCCCCAAATACACCCCCATCCTACCCAACTTTATCTACCGTTGTGTAAATTTTATGGAGCTGCGTCAACAAATGCATGCACAATATAACAAGATAACTAAATACTCGTTAGAAACGGAATAAAAAAGATAAATCCCACTTTTAGTTTATTTACTCGCTAAACAAAAAAATGGCCTCCCAATTTTTTTTAATATAATAAACATTCTTTTCCTCTTATAAATCTTCTTCAAAGGAAAAGTCATAAAGAACAGATGGGGCTAGAGCACATTCTGTTTTTACATTCTCTCATAAGCACAAACAAAGTCAAGTTTGTCAAATTATACAAAATGGGCGAATCCATAAAAGAAGCAGTTGAGGTGTACCATCTGAGGTCAAAAGAGCTAGAAATCATCGAATCCTCAGATGGTAGGGTGCTGCATTTAACGAATTGAGTACAGATACCCACCGATCCTTCATAAAATCAGTAGCCTCAATCAAGCCTAACATTTCAAACTCCTACCAATTGAGGGTACAAAGATATACTACTCCTATAGAATGCACTTCCAGATCCAGAAGCGTGCTACCACTTCATCGACAGTACATTTTATCGACTCTACTTTTTCGTAGATAACTGTTTCATCGACATGGCCTTTTCATCGACATGGCCAATTTATCAACACAGACGTTTTATCGACTTTACCTTTTCAACGACAAACCTTTTCTTCGACAAGGAGATTTCATCGACACTATTTGTTCATCGACACAGACATTCTTCGACATTACCTTTTCATCGACACTACCTTTTAAATAAAAAGTTTGTCGATGAAAAAATAATGTTGATGAAATGGTTGTCGATGAAAAGGTAATGTCGATGAAATTGCATTCGATGAAATGGCTATGTCGATGAAAGTTTACGATCGATGAAACAGTATACAACCAGATCCAGCAGTGAATGGTACGGTATGGCGGATACTGCTACCCAAACTATTCCGGAAACCCCCTGCGCTTTGCTTGCCTCCTAGAGTCGGGGACTTTTAGGATATCCTATTAATATAAAATAAATCAAAGGTGGATTTAATTAATCGTACAAGTCGATAAATTCTGTTTTTTTGAACATTAAGTTGAAAAATATCATAAAAAGAGAATTAGAAAAAAATGAGGGCAATTATTCTTTCGGGCAAGCCGTCAGCATCTGGTGTTTCCTAATGGAATTGGGTGTAATTAGGAGGCGATTTTCGCAATAATCTGTGCGCGGCGAGCCTTTCCCGTTTTGAAGCCCTGGATGCGGGGGCGGCGACCAAACAGAGCGCAAATGGAACAACGATCGCCGCAAAGCGGTTTATAAATTGGGCTAATTGCGATCAAAAAGGCCCTTTCAAACAAAAAAGATGACCAGGCTTTTCTGCTTTCAACAGCAAAATTTACTCGCACAGGACCGGACTTAATCCATTTTTTATACCACATCATCAATACACAAAAATTCATATAAAAATTATTCAAGAATCTAATTTTAAATGAAGGTAGTGAATAATTTAGTTATAAATTCGAGGATAAATTCGATCGGTTATCGATTTAATGCAATTGCACTTATAAATTCCCGGTTGGAGTTTCGATGACATGCGACGTCGTCTGCGAAGGGACGCCGCCTCCATTAATATTAATGGAATTTCAAATACACCAACTTTCGCCGCACGTAATTTCATTTCCTCAAACTTTACAGTTAACAATAATTGCCCTTACATCGAGGGACGCAACCGATCACAGTTTTTCACGTCTTCTTATTTGATTACCCTCCACTTTCCTACAAAAAAGGCTACAATTAAGATATACCACAATTTTTACTACATATTGATTTTGTTATTTTTTATCGTTTTGTTGTTGTAGAATCGTTGTCAGCAATATCAGAGCACAATCTCACGCTTAAATCAAGAAATTTTCTCGCTGAGACAGCAAATCGAAAGCTCTTGTGGTGCAAACGGAGAAAATAACCTGGTGGCAGCAGGACAAGCCGCTATACTCCAAAAACAAGCCGAAGAATCTAGAAGGCAGTACGAAAGGTGCTTAGACGATGTAGCCAACCAAGTCGTTAGAGCTTTAGTTACACAAAAGGTATTTAAAAAAAATTGAATCAACCCCGAGTAGAAACACGACATTGCCACAATTTTGTGATCATATCGTACACAATATTATAATATTATTTCAACATTGTATCACAATATTTGCACATGATAAAATGTTGACCTGAAAGGGGGAAACCGATGTCCCCGAATAACTTTTTTTCAATTATATCCGATCGCGACCAAATTTTAGTATGTCGTGTAGAATCGAAAACTCAAAATTTTTAGCCCTATTTGTCCACAACGAACTTTTGAAACGGCCGAGTTATCGCGAAAGTACGTTTTTAAACGTCAAATCGGCCCGGATTCGGTTTTTTCAGGGCAGCAGGTAAATTTTTTCACCGAATTTCAAAAACTCGGTCTCAAATTAAAGGAAAATGTTTGTTTTATAATCCTACTAAATTTAAATTTTTAAATTTTTTTAAGCCACGGGGAAGCTTTTAAAAACGCTCCCGAAAAAGTCGATTTTTTCGCAGTTTTTTTTTTCGTCCGACTTTGAAAAACCGTAGCTCCGTTAGGTTCGGAATCGAAACAACCAAATCGGGCCCCTTTTTTTCCTACATCTTCATTTACGAGATCCAAAAGTTTCGACCCTCCTAGGTTAACCCGGTGGCGAAGGCGAATTTTTTTCGAAAACATCAAAATGTCGCGTTTTTAAGCGGAAAAATCGGTATTGCAAATTCTTAAATAGTGAGAATAATTTTCAAATTTAATTTAAAAAAACGCCAACTAGTTAAATATTAATATTTAAATCACAATATTGCCACAACATTACCATAGATAACATTACCACAAGCTAGACATAATTTTGTTTTATACAGGGGATCATTTTCTTATTATTATTATTTAAGGGTTTAAAAGAAGAAGTCACAGTTTTAAACGATAGGATAGAAGAATTGGAGCGACAAAACGAGACCTTAACTTCGATGCTGGTGCACCAATTACGTGGTGATTCTCCGTCCGAGCACGAGGCTTTAACGCCATCCCCTCGTCCTGCTCTAGAAGCTTCTAAAGACACTGAAGATAACACCTCGGCGGATGCTTCACCTTCGAATCTTCTAAAATCGAGCATGACTTTCAAACATTGCAACTCCTTCAATTCCGATCTGCTCGACATCACCCCTTCCACAGAAAACTCTTCAGAAAAGCTGGAAAAGACGCTTTCGAGAATCGAAAAACACCTTTCAGCAGATTCGGAAGTTTTAGATACGAGATTATCGTTAGAAGACAAGAAACGTCACCAAGTGCTTACAAACCTATGGACTGAACTAAAAGGTACTGAAGTAACTCCTAAAAGACTCATCGAAGCTTTAAGTGCCGTCGACTCGGCTCTATGGGTGCCACCGCAGAGACCGGTCTCTTTAAATCTTCAACTGCCAATAATGCAAGCCACGAAATATAAGAGAACACGACCAGTCTTAGGTAATACTCTAAAAACTTGAATAAACACGTGCTAATTATTTAATTTTAGTACAATCGACATCCAAGAGCGAAGAAGAGACTGGGAATGAATCACCGGAGAGTGGGAATCGTGATGAAGGTTACTCCACGATGAGTTCGGATGTTCAAGCCGAAGTTTCAAGAGGAGGGAATAGTGATCAGTCGCAATCAACACGTGTGGCTGCTCCTCTCGAAGACCTTAAAGAAGACGAGACTGAATTTGCTGAAACTAGACTAATAGCCCCAGACAATAATGATCCGGATATTTTTTACATTCCCATCAATTTATTAAATCTCAAACCTAGGTACTTTTTATTTATTAATATAATTTTCATAAATATATTTTGATTTTTTTAGAAATAGCTACCCGCCAGGTAAAGATTTACTGCCATTTCAACATGTAATGCGTAGCTTTTCCGATTCTCATTTGTGTATAAAAATTACAACAGCTCCGAGTCCATGCTATACGTTTAGCTCTCCAATCTCGAGCAGCCCTAGCATCTTATTATTGGATATTACTGAAAAATGTATGAATCCGTTAAGACGCACTAAAGCAACCGCGAGTTTAGTCTCAAATAACACGTTTGAACCTAAAAATTCTCCGAGCTGGTCTAGTGTAGGTGAAGAACGGCTTGAAAATCAAACCTGGGATGCAGAATATATACAACATTGGTTAAGACTCGATGAGACTCGTTCAACGTTGCAACAACAACATCGGGATTTGTTCGAGTTAGAATATGATCATACTGAATTGGAAGATTGGAGTTTAAGCCTTTCGAGTGAAGATGTACGAGAGTGGAAGAAGAATGATGCGACGACTCCAGGACAAATTTCTATAGCAACTCTACCTAGCATTCAAGAAAATAACGCGCTCGAATTGGAGGAGGATGCAAACGAGTGTCTTTGGAATAGCTCGAGCTACATGATTGATCAAGATGGGCACGAAATAGTCGCTTTACTCATGGATGCTGGTGGAAATTGTGATAAACAGTGGCCGTACTCCGTTAATTATCATATCAATATTAATAATTCACCGGATAATAGTTGGTCGAGTGCTGGTTCAGATTATTGCAATTCCAACGAGCCGGAAACTTATTCAAAACGATCGTCGGCGGCTCTAAGTGGTTGCAGTGATGACACCGGAGAGCTTCCTGCCATCGGCACGGATTTTACCAGAGATTTTTATAGGTAACTTGAATTTAAAAAAAGACTGAAACCGCAACTATGCAGCCAAACATACTCTGTATTGATTTTAGACTTGCTAAGTTGGTGTACCTGTTAATTTTTATTCAAATTTAAATCTAATCTATCAATTTAACCACAGAGTGTCTCAGGAGTTTTTCTTCGGGTATTTTTTCAAGTAATTTCTCAGTGTGTTGCAAATTTTATAAAAAATAGTGCTTTTCAAAACTAAAATTAGTGCAATCGCAATGGTTTTTTCACCGGAGCATTCATTTCAGTGTAGCCAACTGTTGGAATCGTATGCAATGTCAATGGTTTCAATCTTATTTGAATTCAGTGTATAAATTTTATTAATCATTTCATTGACATTGTCTTTTTTAGACTGGTGAAATTTGAAAGCACAAAAAGCCTGGCTTCGACGTCTTCGCGGAGCTTAGGAGGAGCCCTTTCGGAAGCTGGTGAAAGGGAAGCGACTCTCCAAAATGTCCTCACATTCATCGCAGAACAACAAAAGTACGTGCATTGCAGGGAAATGCGCGAATCGCGCCCTTGTTCTGTAACTGAAATCACTAAAGAGTTCAACATAGAAGCCCCCGCGCCTCAGCAACAAATCAATGATGATAAATCCTGTGATAGCAACAATGACGAGAATTATGTAACGCTAAAACAACTCTGCGCGGAATTCAACTCGGAGAAAGACATTAAAATTGCGTACGCCGATGAAATCTGTTTGGTCACGCCGCTCGATGTGGAAACTGAAAATTGTTCAAACATGACGGAATACCCTGTAGACATTTGCACTTCGAATATAGAATTACCTAAAGACGAGCTTAAATCAGAACTAAGCGAATCTTTAACTTCTAGCCTGAGCACGCCGGACACGATAATCTCACGAATCCCTCGGAGAAAAAGCAGTAAACTACCGTTAAGCCCCGCCAAAATTATCAACAAGCAAGATTCGAAAATTCCAAAAAGTAAAATACCGCACCGATCAAAGGCGACGAAAGAGAAGATAGTGCATGTTAATAACTCACTGCAGCATGTGATAACGTCGGAAAGACTCCTTCAACCTGCTGCAGGAGTCGTCAGTGATATAATCGAAGGTCCTCCTCATAGGGCTGTGAGTTTTCATGAAAGAGCGACTTCTAAAGACGTCATCGAGGAATTAAACAGGATGATTAAAAACGGCGACGAAAATAGTCAAGAAAATCTTAACGAAAGCAATTCCAAGTTGGATCAAGCTTGTCGTGCTACAGGATGGGTGCATCTTGAGAATGATGTCGATTTGAACGACCCCAAAGTATGATTCGTTTAATTAATTAAATATGGTTGTAATTTTATTTTTTTAGATGCGAGAAAATCTTTTGGATGTCATGATGGCGTCGGGTTCAAGCGATTCATCGCCGACTAGTTCTTGTGGTGGGAGTGTGAGTAGTGAATCTGTCGAGGATCCACCTGATTATGGCCAATTGCATCGGATACACAAGTACCATCGACAAAAGAAAGGTTATTGTAGTTTAATTTTGCTTTGATTAGTAAGTTTTAAGGCAGGAACAGATGAGTGTTCTTTGTCAATATGATAACATATATACAGAGTTACGCCACTGGATATGCAGTGTGTTCCTGCTTTAATTGTTTCCAGCATGCTTATTAATGTAGTGTTGTTAATTAATACCACTCGCTGTAATTAAAACAAACACCAACCATTGTCAGTTAGTTCAGCTTGTCGATGGTTGTAAGTCTAGTAAATCCCAACCCTGAAACCTTAGTATTGACCTCGAATTAAATGGTGGCTGAACGTACCTGAACAATGTTTGGTTTTTTAAGCTTCTTCTGCAACTTCGGCACCTTGCACACCAATAACGGAAACGCCGGTTTGATGTGCTATTCTTGTAGCGCACGCTGCCCGTCCTGAGCTGGCCGTTGTCCGAGGATTAGGCCCTTTGAATCGCCCCTCGATAATCGGGAGACAAGATTTTTTCGTGAGGTACGGGGAGAAGGAAAAAGAAGCCGTAGCCAGTTTCGACTTTTTGGACGATCTGAGCACCCCTGGGGGCAGTTCGCAAGAGTGCTCGATCGAGGAGAATGACGAAGAATAATAATCATGTACAAATAATCAAAATTACTAATTTATTTATTTTTATGTATTATGATATTTATATTATACATACAAGCAATTTTTTAGAAGACTGTAAATAGAACCAAATTATTTTATTGTAGGTTTTAATTGAAATTGGTGACCGAAACGAATTATTATATTGTTGAGAAGTAAAAAAGTAGTCTTACCTTGTGATATCCTAATATTTAATGAATAATCGTACTTGTAATGATCAGTGTGTAACCTGATTGGCTAGGGAAGTGCAATTATTTTCATTCTCAATTCCAAAATAGATGTTTTCATGTTCGTCTTATTACTTACTTATTTGAGACCAGAGAAATGATTAAATAAAGAGCGTTTATCAGACTTCCAAATATCTTGTATAGTCGTGAATGTACATTTCGTGTGTAGAATGTATTTTTTATATAGGCTTACTTATTATACATGATACTTATATATATTTAGTACAAAATAGAAAAATTCATAAGAGAATTATTAAATAAATAAACCAAATAAGTATTACGCATTGTTTTATTCACATCAAAACCTCTACACGCTACATTTTTCAGGGGATAAATTATAAAATGTCCAAAAAGCTTACTTTTAAATTGAAAAATTACAAATGCCGCATAGGCAACCAAGTATACATTAAATCCGAACGGGTCTTCCGGAACGATCGTGTTTTCCATGATGGCCGCCGTGAACGACCAATCACAATCAAACGCGCTTTAAATCGTTTTTTCTTACTTTTTCAAAATTACGCGCTTAAAATATAAGTAATGCTAACGCTAACTTCTAAAAATATGTAACTACGCTTTTTTGGTATTATTGACTTCTTAAAAGTACTCAACAGGTTCACCATTGATATCCACATCGCAATTAGTAGGGACATCGATTATGCATCTTCTGCGCCTGCTATGAACTTCATTTTCGTTATTTTCTGGTGGAGTACTTTCTTCACCGTTTTCTTGATCAACATTTTCAATAGTTTCATCCGAATCCATACTAAATAAAAAATTTAATTCAACACAACAACTTTTTAATAATAATCAATAATACTTAAACTGTAAGGAACGAGGTGTTTGAAAATTTGAAAAAAATCGAACGTAAAATTTTCAAAAAAATTTTCTAGACTGCCTTATAAGAGAATAATTTCTACATCCCCGACACTTTCAAAATACACCTTTACTCATTTACCAGAATGCCATATTTTATACAAAAATTCATAACTTTTGAACGAAACATTGTAGAGACTTGAATTTTTTTCTGTTTTAAATATAAATTCTTAAGTTTCATATTTTTATTTTGATACGCAACACACTTGTTATAATACTTACTTGAGTTTGTTTTGATATATCGAGCAATTTTCTAGAAAATCTATAAGCGTAAACAACACTTACAATGCTTATATCGCATGATTTAAACTGACAGCATTTATAATTCATAAAATAACCAATCCCCACTCAACTAACGGTAAGTAATCAATATACAAACGTAAATTACTTGATTTAAAATTAAAACTTTACGTAACCCAAATTTACATGACATAAAAAAACTTGATAACATATAAAAACACTTAAAACAACAACTTTATTTAATTAAAACAAATCACAATCTTTATTCTTATTTAAATTATTTGATAAATCACTTTTGTCTATCGTGGGACCAATGTATGCGTGTGGCTCAGTCCAAAACCAACTAGGACTCTCCGTTGTTTGGAATAAAAATTTATTCGGCCCAATTTGTTTGATGGCTCTGAAGTATGAGCAGGTTCGTGGGCCGTATTCATCAATATAGACCTCATATGGCGGCGATAATACATCGAGAAATGCTGAGACTTCACCCAAGCTTTCAATTTCGTGCAAATTTTTATTTTTTGGTTCTAAATAACAAGGTGGATCACTGTAATATAATAAGTTAGTTTATTAAATTTGTATAATTAATCATTTACGTTTCAGAAATTGTAACTTCTGGATGACTAACGACTCTGTAAACCCCATCTGCTATTTTTTCCTCAATTGTGTAGCTCCTAATTAATAATTTACCAGCGAGTACTTTAATTAATCCATGCATGTGTGGGTGATCGTGTAACGGCAACTTCTTTCCAGGTCCAACCACGAAAACACCAACGCTCACCACATTATCTTGATAAATATCGACGTACCCTACAGGAGCTTTTGAGTAATTAGTCCAGTAGTGAGATTTAAGCAAATCATGCCCTGCAAGCCCTAAATCACTAGCAGAGGTACGATCTAGGATTAACTGCAGTTTTTCCAAGTGGTTTGGTAATACCTCGCGAAAATTTGAAAATGTAATTAACGCTTGTTTAATCAACGTATTTATGTGTGACGTCATTTTTATTACTATAATTGAAATTATTAAATTAAATACTTTTCATGCATTTTTTTCTATACGATATAAGTTTTTTTTTAGGTTATGTTTTATATTTAAAATTGGCGATTATATAAATTTAAAAATTATCAATAAGATTGTATTAAATAAATTTCAATAATTTAATGTGCAAGATATTAAAAGAATTTGTTTTAGTATAAATAAATATAAATTAAAATTTGTGTAACTTTGGTTACCTAACGTGTTTTTTGACATTTCTCATAATTAGAGTTTATATTAATTTAATAATTATTACCAAATTTAAAAATTATCAATAAGATTGTATTAAATAAATTTCAATAATTTAATGTGCAAGATATTAAAGGAATTTGTTTTAGTATAAATAAATATAAATTAAAATTTGTGTAACTTTGGTTACCTAACGTGTTTTTTGACATTTCTCATAATTAGAGTTTATATTAATTTAATAATTATTACCAAATTTAAATTAAAACGTATCATTAATTTAATGTATTATATTTAATAAAAAAATGTGGTAATATTAAAAAATATAAAATTTTAATTAGTGTAACTTTGGTTGCATAACGCTATAAGAGCTTTCCATTGGACAACTATTGGGTAACTCCACAAAATTAAAATTTAGTTCAGGAACCGACCTCCCAAAAATATAGCGGGTTTTTTCGTTGAATCGGTAGTTTTTTATGTACTCAAGAATGTGCCATCCTTTTAATGTGCTGAAACTTGACCGAAGTATTAAAAAATGACTACTTCCGGTACCTTTTTTGAACTGTTTGTCCCTCATAAAACATAACCCAACATTTGTACCAGTCGATGAAGAGTTTGAAAAATTTAGAATTTTTTTTTTTGCGATTTTTTGACTTTATCTTATAGATTTGGGTTTGCTGATAACGAATCAACCATTGTTAACGCGATCCGACGCGTACTATTTAAACTACAGCGTTTTGAAAATAGCAGAAATTTAGAAAATTTGAAAAATTCATATTTTTTTTAATATTTTTTCGAATTTTATATAACTGATAGGTTATATTTATAGATTTCGGTCTGCTGGTTACGAAGAACTAAAAAATTTTGAGCTACGACCACCAGTTTAGAAGCTACACCCGTTTTTATGGCCACCAAAAAATTATATTTTTTTTTCGCGGTTTTTTGACCATATCTAATAGATTTGGGTTTGCTGATAACGAATCAACCATTGTTAACGCGATCCGACGCGTACTTTTTAACTTCAGCGTTTTGAAAATAGCAGAAATTTATAAAATTTGAAAAATTCATATTTTTTTCCAAATTTTTTCGAATTTTATATTACTGATATTTTATATTAATAGATTTCGGTCTGCTGATTACGGAGAACTAAAAAATTTTGAGCTACGACCACCAGTTTAGAAGCTACACCCGTTTTTATGGCCACCAAAAAATGATAGAGAAGGGTCCCCCCTTCTCTATAAAACTGAAAAATTTAGAAATTTTTTTTCGCGATTTTTTGACCTTATCTTATAGATTTGGGTTCGCTGATAACGAATCAACCATTGTTAACGCGATCCGACGCGTACTTCTTAAACTACAGCGTTTTGAAAATTGCAGAAATTTAGAAAATTTGAAAAATTCATATTTTTTTATAATTTTTTTCGAATTTTATATAACTGGTAGGTTATATTTATAGATTTCAGTCTGCTGATTACGGAGAACTAAAAAAATTTGAGCTACGACCAGCAGTTTAGAAGCTACACCCGTTTTTTATGGCCACCAAAAATTGATAGAGAAGGGTCCCCCCTTTGCAAATTGATTCGATGATGAGTGTTATGCAAATTGAAAAAGAAATGTGCTGCCTCCCCCAAACCTGAGAGGAACCGAGGCAACAAACCTAAGTTTTCCACAGTTGGCTACTCTGAAATGAATGCGTTGTGCTCCGGTTTTTTTCACCCATCGCGAATATTTTAATTGCGCTAACCTTAGTTTTGAAAAGCACCGTGTTTTATAAAATTTGCAATAAACTGAGAAGTGACTTGAAAAAATACCCGAAGAAATCTTCTGAGAGACGCTTTGGTTAAAGTGACAGATCAGATTTAAATTTGAATGAAAACTAACAGGTACTCCAACTTAGCAAGTCTAAAATCACTACAGAGTATGTTTGGTTGCATAGTTGCAGTTTCACTCTTTTTTGAATTCAAATTAAGATTTATGTAACTTTGGTTGCCCACCGTGTTCTTTGACATTTCTCATAATTAGAGTTTTTATTTATTTAGGGCGCGTTCGACTAAAGACTCGCAATGCCCACGGCGACCGCAAAGTCGTTCCACATAAGACCGCGGTTGTTTCTTTCGTGCATAAAAACGTCATCGGTGGTGACCGCAAGAAGCTCACAATGAGCGTATTTATTCGTGGGTTTCTGTGGTCATTTGTTGAATAGTAACGTTTTGAGCTAGTGCAACGGGAAAATTTTGCGGTCGTGGGCTCTAGTGTTCATTAGTGGAACGCGCCCTTAATAATTATCACCAAAATTAAATTGCAATAATAATAATAATTTAATTAATTTAAATTAATTTAAAAACCGATTTCGATGAGAAATTTCCAGTCCGTAGCCTTAAAAATATTTCAACATTTTTTTTTTTCGTAATCGACCTCTCAAATTTAAGATAATATACAATTGATGAAATGTAGAGAGTCACGGCCCTCTACACCCCCCAAAAATTTTTTACACCCCAAAAACTCTAAAAAAAATTACTCATTTGTCAGTTTTTATATAAAAATTCATAAATTTTGAACGAAACATCGCAAAAACTTGATTTATTTTTTATTTTTTTCTATTTTGTACTACAACCGAAAAAAAAATTAGAGTCTGAATAAAAACAGAAACTGGAATAAAAAAAATGTAGGAACGTAATTTGAAACTGGATCGAAAAAATGGTATTTTAGTTTTGAAATTTTTAGGGTAATTTATCATGAATTAGTTCAAACGACGAAGGAATACATGTGATTGATAAAAAATGGCTGGTGGAATTTGCTCCTGCATTCTTCAAATTTTCCGTCCTACAAAATTAAGGAAATTTAAGAAAAATCAACGTCTTGAACCATTATACAATAAATATGAAGAACCAAACGCTTGGAGGATATCAAGAGTACGAAGAAGGCGTAATTAAATTTAAAACAATACTTTTAATTTTGTATTTTAAGCCAAAATTTAATTCATTCAACCTTAATGCACTTTAAATGAATATTTATATATACATTTCCTGCCATTATATTTCATGTAAATAAAAATTAATGACTATTTGTATAACTCAAGTTTGACCTGATAATAAGTGATTAACTTATTTAGTTTCAAAATGTTGCTTGTGCTGTGCTTTGTATTTTGCTTAAAAATTGTTAGTGCCGATTATTGGGTGACTCGCAATAACGTAATAAACAATGAAAAATTCATGCATACAGGTGGAAATATACGCCTTAAACCGCAGGAAAATTTCGTTAACAATTTTTTATTAAAATTAAAATACGAAGAATTTAATAACTTAAATGAATCAACATTTCTGCCTTCAAAACATTTTAGTGATGTAAAATCAAAAATTGATGACTCGAAAGTTTTTAAATGGATTCAAAAATTACCAAAAGGAGCTTCTTTACACACACATTTTTTTGGAGCAGTAAACGTGGAGTATATTATACAAAATATAACAAGACGACCGAATTTATATTCGTGCTTTATAGATGGTAATGTTAAATTCAAATTTTTTGAAGAGAATAGTTTGGATGATAAGTGTGATTGGGTGTTAGTTGAAACTTTAAGGAAATTGGATAATAATTTTGATGACAATTTAAAAATTAATTTAACGATTAGTAATGTTGATTCTAAATCTAGTGCGTGGCTTCGAATGAAACCTATTTATAAGGCGTTATTTGATGTGTTTTCTTATCGTCCAGTTTTTGAAGATTATTTATATGAGGCTTTACGTGAGTTACATGATGATAAAGTGCTTTATGCTGAATTTCGTGGCCAGTTATTGTCATTATACGAATTAAATGGAACAAGTTATAGTCAAAAGGAGTATTTAAGCTTTTTTCGTGGAGTTATTACTCGTTTCAAGAATGAAAATAAGGATTTTATTGGTGCGAAGTACATTTATTCAGCGCATAGGAATACTACGAAAGATAAATTGCAGTCACATAAGAATATTTTAAGAGAGATGAGGATGAAATACCCTGATATACTTTTGGGCTTGGATTTAGTGGGATACGAGGATATTAGTGAGAGTTTTAAAAATTATGCTGATGATTTATTGGGCGTTGATAAAAATATACAATATTATTTCCACGCCGGGGAAACCAATTGGTTTGGAGCTCATTCGGATGAGAATTTATTGGATGCCATTTTATTAGGAGCAACGAGGATTTCACATGCATTAACCCTGTATAAACACCCACAATTATTGCAAATGGTCATGAAAAACAATATCACTATTGAAATTTGCCCAATTTCAAATCAAGTCATGAGGTATGTGCATGATTTACGTAATCACCCTGCAGGGATGTACTTCGCTAATGATTTAAAGGTGGTAATATGTAATGATAAACCTGGTCTTTGGGGTGCTAAAGGTTTGAGTTACGATTGGTATGTTACTTACATGGCGATTGCTAGGTATGATGCCGGGTTGGAATTTTTTGGACAGCTAGCTTTGAATTCGATCGAACATAGTGGGATGAATAAGTTCGAGAAGGAACATGCCCTTAAATTGTTTTGGAAACAATGGGATGATTATGTTATGGAAGTTTACGCTATGTTTGAAATGATGAAGAAATTTTTTGGATAAATTTTAATAATAATTTATTTTATGTAAATTGTGATAATACAACAATGTAAGTCATGATTAAATTAATAAAATTAAATAACATGGAGTAATCAATGTTAAAAAAATTGGCTGCGGTAAAAGGAGGTAATCTCGCTGAAGTTTGTTGAATCAGTAATATTAAATTATCCTGCAGCTTTGTTGTATCACCAAAAATGTATGCAATTTTATGCACCAAAGTAACTGTAGTATTTTCAGCTCTTTTTACTCGTTCACAAATAGTTGCAATTATAATTGTTTGAATCTAAAAATTTATCGAGTCATAAATTGCAAATTCATGTAAAAAACTTACGGTGAGGAAAACTGCCCAAGCAGTAGTTATTGCAATTAAATTAATGTCATTAAAATCTTTAACAGCAACTGCAATAAAAGCGCTTATGCTCTGCGCTCCACCCAAAATACTATGCAAGCAGTAATGTTCGGTCCAAATAATTCATTAATTAATTCGATTATAGTTTTTAATATTGCTTGTAGATTAATGGTCACTTTGATGATTTTATCGGAAACAACTTTTTCCAATAAATCATTTAAATAGTTAATCCTCACTTCAACGCATTTTATGAAACTTACGTAAAGGGTAACAATTGTAACTAGATAAAAATAATGTACCATATCTGATAAAAAAACGACATCCCAAAATTTTAATTTGTACCAATAAATGGAATCAAAAGCAATCAAAACTACAGTTAAGACCAAGTTAATAATCATAAAAATATTACCAAATTGTAGAATTGGTAGAGATTTCTTGGCAAGTTTCTCAAAAATTGCATCGAATTGCATTAAATTCATAAATAATTCATCTAATTTTTGTAAATTGGTTACGTATAATTCATAGGAGATGAGTGTGATGCATGCATGTATTATAGAAGATACATAAGCAGTATAAAATATTAGGTCATTACTGTAATATTTACGTCTCCCCAATTTAATCCGCAGCAAGTTGCAAGTTATACAAACCATTGCGATCGACATAAAAATTTGATAAAACCTGGTTTTATTGATAAAAGTGCGCTTCTTCGAGTTGTATATAGGAAAAAGGCCTAAAATATAAGCCACTACTAAAGGTAAACTTATATTTTTCATAAAATTATTCATTTTCTATGGTAAGGAAAATGACTACTTAGTATTACTACTACATTTTACATTAAATTAATTAAAGTGTCAATAGGAAATTATTGATGTTTTCTTTGGGTGTAAATAAATTAATAGCATAAACCATTTAATACATCGCTAAGTAATAATACATAATACATAATACATAATACATAATACATAATACATAATACATAATACATAATACATAATACATAATACATAATACATAATACATAATACATAATACATAATACATAATACATAATACATAATACATAATACATAATACATAATACATAATACATAATACATAATACATAATACATAATACATAATACATAATACATAATACATAATACATAATACATAATACATAATACATAATACATAATACATAATACATAATACATAATACATAATACATAATACATAATACATAATACATAATACATAATACATAATACATAATACATAATACATAATACATAATACATAATACATAATACATAATACATAATACATAATACATAATACATAATACATAATACATAATACATAATACATAATACATAATACATAATACATAATACATAATACATAATACATAATACATAATACATAATACATAATACATAATACATAATACATAATACATAATACATAATACATAATACATAATACATAATACATAATACATAATACATAATACATAATACATAATACATAATACATAATACATAATACATAATACATAATACATAATACATAATACATAATACATAATACATAATACATAATACATAATACATAATACATAATACATAATACATAATACATAATACATAATACATAATACATAATACATAATACATAATACATAATACATAATACATAATACATAATACATAATACATAATACATAATACATAATACATAATACATAATACATAATACATAATACATAATACATAATACATAATACATAATACATAATACATAATACATAATACATAATACATAATACATAATACATAATACATAATACATAATACATAATACATAATACATAATACATAATACATAATACATAATACATAATACATAATACATAATACATAATACATAATACATAATACATAATACATAATACATAATACATAATACATAATACATAATACATAATACATAATACATAATACATAATACATAATACATAATACATAATACATAATACATAATACATAATACATAATACATAATACTTAATACATATGAAATTAACAACTAAAAATATTGGATTGTAGAGAATTGAATTCTTAATGACATGGTATATTTCTTTATTTTTTTCACACATAAATAATATTTCAGAAATTCTAAAAATTTGTTAAGCCATCAAGGATTTAATTATCAAGATCCCAATATTTTCAAATTTAAATTTTATTAAAGTTGGCCTATCTATAATCTCGTTGAAAAATCTAAAAATTTAAACATTACCATTCAAACGAGTATTTAAATAGGCCAACTTTCGTGAAATTAAAAACTAAAAATATGGTATTGTAGAGAATTAAATTCTTAATGACATGGTATATTTCTTTATTTTTTTTCACACATAAATAATATTTCAGAAATTTTAAAAATTTGTTAAGCTATCAAGGATTTAATTATCAACATCCCAATATTTTCAAATTTAAATTTTATTAAAGTTGGCCTATCTATAATCTCGTAGAAAAATCTAAAAATTTATACAACGCCATTCAAACGAGTATATAAATAAGCCAACTTTCATGAAATTAAAAACTAAATATATAGGATTGTAGAGAATTAAATTCCTAATGACATGGTATATTTCTTTATTTTTTTTTCACACATAAATAATTTTTCAGAAATTCTAAAAATTTGTTAAGCCATCAAGGATTTAATTATCAACATCCCAATATTTTCAAATTTAAATTTTATTAAAGTTGGCCTATCTATAATCTCGTAGAAAAATCTATAAATTTATACAACGCCATTCAAACGAGTATTTTAATAGGCCAACTTTCGTGAACTTAGAAACTAAAAATATAGTATTGTAGAGAATTAAATTCCAAATGACATGGTATATTCTTCATTTTTTTTCACACATAAATAATTTTTCAGAAATTCTAAAAATTTGTTAAGCCATCAAGGATTTAATTATCAACATCCCAATATTTTCAAATTTAAATTTTATTAAAGTTGGCCTATCTATAATCTCGTTGAAAAATCTAAAAATTTAAACATTACCATTCAAACGAGTATTTTAATAGGCCAACTTTCGTGAACTTAGAAACTAAAAATATATTATTGTAAAGAATTAAATTCCTAATGACATGGTATATTCTTCATTTTTTTTCACACATAAATAATTTTTCAGAAATTCTAAAAATTTGTTAAGCCATCAAGGATTTAATTATCAACATCCCAATATTTTCAAATTTAAATTTTATTAAAGTTGGCCTATCTATAATCTCGTAGAAAAATCTATAAATTTAAACATCAAAATTCAAACGAGTATTTAAATAGGCCAACTTTCGTGAACTTAGAAACTAAAAGTATTGTATTGTAGAGAATTAAATTCCTAATGACATGGTATATTTCTTTATTTTTTTTCACACATAAATAATTTTTCAGAAATTCTAAAAATTTGTTAAGCCATCAAGGATTTAATTATCAACATCCCAATATTTTCAAATTAAAATTTTATTAAAGTTGGCCTATCTATAATCTCGTAGAAAAATCTAAAAATTTAAACATCACCATTCAAACGAGTATTTAAATAGGCCAACTTTCGTGAACTTAGAAACTAAAAATATAGTATTGTAAAGAATTAAATTCCTAATGACATGGTATTTTCTTTATTTTTTTTCACACATAAATAATTTTTCAGAAATTTTAAAAATTTGTTAAGCCATCAAGGATTTAATTATCAACATCCCAATATTTTCAAATTTAAATTTTATTAAAGTTGGCCTATCTACAATCTCGTAAAAAAATCTAAAAATTTAAACAACGCCATTCAAACTAGTATATAAATAAGCCAACTTTCATGAAATTAAAAACTAAAAATATGGGACTGTAGAGAATTGAATTCTTAATGAGATGGTATATTTCTTTATTTTTTTTCACACATAAATAATTTTTCAGAAATTCTAAAAATTTGTTAAGCCATCAAGGATTAAATTATCAACATCCCAATATTTTCAAATTTAAATTTTATTAAAGTTGGCCTATCTATAATCTCGTAGAAAAATCTAAAAATTTATACAACGCCATTCAAACGAGTATATAAATAAGCCAACTTTCATGAAATTAAAAACTAAAAATATGGGTCTGTAGAGAATTGAATTCTTAATGAGATGGTATATTTCTTTATTTTTTTTCACACATAAATAATTTTTCAGAAATTCTAAAAATTTGTTAAGCCATCAAGGATTTAATTATCAACATCCCAATATTTTCAAATTTAAATTTTATTAAAGTTGGCCTATCTATAATCTCGTAGAAAAATCTAAAAATTTATACAACGCCATTCAAACGAATATATAAATAAACCAACTTTCATGAAATTAAAAACTAAAAATATAGGATTGTAGAGAATTAAATTCCTAATGACATGGTATATTTCTTTATTTTTTTTTCACACATAAATAATATTTCAGAAATTTTTAAAATTTGTTAAGCTATCAAGGATTTAATTATCAACATCCCAATATTTTCAAATTTAAATTTTATTAAAGTTGGCCTATCTATAATCTCGTAGAAAAATCTAAAAATTTATACAACGCCATTCAAACGAATATATAAATAAGCCAACTTTCATGAAATTAAAAACTAAAAATATAGGATTGTAGAGAATTAAATTCCTAATGACATGGTATATTTCTTTATTTTTTTTCACACATAAATAATTTTTCAGAAATTTTAAAAATTTGTTAAGCCATCAAGGATTTAATTATCAACATTCCAATATTTTCAAATTTAAATTTTATTAAAGTTGGCCTATCTATAATCTCGTAGAAAAATCTAAAAATTTAAACAACGCCATTCAAACTAGTATATAAATAAGCCAACTTTCATGAAATTAAAAACTAAAAATATAGGATTGTAGAGAATTAAATTACTAATGACATGGTATATTTCTTTATTTTTTTTCACACATAAATAATTTTTCAGAAATTTTAAAAATTTGTTAAGCCATCAAGGATTTAATTATCAACATCCCAATATTTTCAAATTTAAATTTTATTAAAGTTGGCCTATCTATAATCTCGTAGAAAAATCTAAAAATTTAAACAACGCCATTCAAACTAGTATATAAATAAGCCAACTTTCATGAAATTAAAAACTAAAAATATAGGATTGTAGAGAATTAAATTCCTAATGACATGGTATATTTCTTTATTTTTTTTCACACATAAATTATTTTTCAGAAATTCTAAAAATTTGTTAAGCCATCAAGGATTTAATTATCAACATCCCAATTTTTTCAAATTAAAATTTTATTAAAGTTGGCCTATCTATAATCTCGTAGAAAAATCAAAAAATTTATACAACGCCATTTAAACGAGTATATAAATAAGCCAACTGTCATGAAATTAAAAACTAAAAATATAGGATTGTAGAGAATTAAATTCCTAATGACATGGTATATTTCTTTATTTTTTTTCACACATAAATAATTTTTTAGAAATTCTAAAAATTTGTTAAGCCATCAAGGATTTAATTATCAACATCCCAATATTTTCAAATTTAAATTTTATTAAAGTTGGCCTATCTATAATCTCGTAGAAAAATCTATAAATTTAAACATCACCATTCAAACGAGTATTTTAATAGGCCAACTTTCGTGAACTTAGAAACTAAAAATATAGTATTGTAGAGAATTAAATTCCAAATGACATGGTATATTTCTTTATTTTTTTTCACACATAAATAATTTTTCAGACAACCTGAAAATTTGTTAAGCCATCAAGGATTTAATTATCAACATCCCAATATTTTATAATTTAAATTTTATTAAAGTTGGCCTATCTATAATCTCGTAGAAAAATCTAAAAATTTAAACATCACCATTCAATCGAGTATTTAAATAGGCCAACTTTCGTGAACTTAGAAACTAAAAATATATTATTGTAAAGAATTAAATTCCTAATGACATGGTATATTCTTCATTTTTTTTCACACATAAATAATTTTTCAGAAATTCTAAAAATTTGTTAAGCCATCAAGGATTTAATTATCAACATCCCAATATTTTCAAATTAAAATTTTATTAAAGTTGGCCTATCTATAATCTCGTAGAAACATCTAAAAATTTAAACATCACCATTCAAACGAGTATTTAAATAGGCCAACTTTCGTGAACTTAGAAACTAAAAATATAGTATTGTAAAGCAATAAATTCCTAATGACATGGTATATTCTTTATTTTTTTTCACACATAAATAATTTTTCAGAAATTCTAAAAATTATATATATTATACATATATAAGAACAAAGAAAAGCAGGTGCTAAACCCCCGCACGTTGTCCGATTATATGGAAAATTGCATTTCCATTTTCACAAAAAATTGGTTTTTTTCTCTGATTTAATATTGCATGCCCTTTTAGCAAAAGATAGTTAAAATAAATTTAAGTCTTGAAAATCGTAGGCATGCGATTCGCACGGTCGCAAAGGGCTCAAACTGTCATGTGATCTTGTAGTAAAAAAATATGATTTTTCATGTTTTCATACTGCATGCCAATGAAAAGAATTAAAGTTTGTGTCATAAAACCCCCATAAAAAAATGTTGGCTCAACGGTAGAAAAATTATCAAAAGTTTTGTGAAAATTTTAATCGATTATACTGTATATAAATTAAAGAACTCCTCCGAAGGCGCTCATAACCTCGAAAATCGCTACACGTGGCGGCAAGCGTACAAATTTCGAGACGAAAAATAACTATATACGATGAGGATATCTTAAACGCTGACCGAACCAAAATTTTCGGATTTTTCGAGGTTTTTCCGGAATGTTTTGTTTATTTTTCATTTTAGAAAAATAAAAATGGATGGAACGGATTCGGAGAACTTTCTTGATACAACGCAATTAATTTTTTTTTTTTTAAATTCGAAAAAAAAATTTTTTTACATATTTTTAAGGCTGTGGGCTTGAAATTTATCATGGGAATCGGTTTTTATTTTTTTACTTCGAAACTATGAACAAAGATGAGCATCGTGCACGGGCTTATTTTAAAAATTATTTGCTTAAAATCGGTTCGTTAGTTTTTTCGTAAAAAATCGCAAAATTTTTGTAAAATTTTGCTATAAATACGGTCCTGGACGACGCAATTTTCAACAGATAATAATAATTTTAACCGAATTTTTATAATTTTCACAACTTTCATAGTTTTCATAATTTTTGACAATTTTCTCCAAACGTCGAAATTTTTAAAATAGGTAGTAATATAAAAATAATTTTAAAATTTGATATTTAATTTACATACAATACACAATCAAATTTAAGTGCATATTAGGTTG
Source organism: Stenus bimaculatus (assembly GCA_963971135.1). NCBI lineage: Eukaryota > Metazoa > Arthropoda > Insecta > Coleoptera > Staphylinidae > Stenus > Stenus bimaculatus. The sequence continues at coordinate 3,102,417 of OZ020183.1, forward strand.
CCTAAAATTCATTTCTACTACGCCTTTCTAATCCTTGTCAATGCAAAGTATACCCGATTTTAACCGATTTACTTCGAAAATGCACGAACATGACCATAGAATCAAGAAACTTAAAAATGACTTACTATAGCCTATCAAGCGTCATATAAGGCTTTAATGATGTTTGAAGAAAAAATAATATAATTATTTCAACAATACATAACATAATTAATTATGCATTAAATTTTGATTAATTAAAAGTGTGGATTTATTTATTAGAAAATTGTACTAATACAATAATATAAGTCATGGTTAAATTAATGAAATTAAAAAGCATTGAGTGATCGATATTAAAAAAATTCCCAGCTGTAAAATTTGCGATTGTAATTGAAGTTTGTTGCGTTAAAACCTCCAAATTATTTTCCAAATTTTTAATATAACCAAAATTATACACCAATTTATAAATTAATGTTTTTGTTGTTTTTTCTGCATTTTTTACACGCTCGCACATGTTTGCAACCACTGTAATTTGGATCTATAAATAAAAAAAAATTAGGCACTGAAATTGTTGGTGTATTTTTAACTTACAGTGAAGTATACAGCCCAAGTTGAAGCAATACCCATTAATTTAACATCATCGAAATTTTTGTCGATAATACAAGAAAGAGCGAAAAGTATAAATTCAATCCAAAAAATTATACATAAAGTAATATTTTTTCCAAATAAATAATTGATTAATTCCACTATATTTTTTAAATATTTTTGTGTTTCCAGCGTTGTTTTGATGATTCCAAAAACGTCTTTTTGATGAAAATTTTTTAATAAATAATCTAAATTTTTAAACCTACATTCTAGACATTTCAAAAATGTGATATAAAGCGTAATTACTAGAATTAAATAATAGTAATGTACTGAATCTGCTATGAATGTAATCACTTGAGATATTTCTGTAGGTTTGTACCAATAAATGTAATCAAAAATGACGAAAAACGAGAAAATAATGAAGTTAATTATTATGTAGACCTTACCAAATTTTAAAATAGGTACAGGTTTTTTCGTGTAATTTTCTAAAGTAACATCACATGCACGAAAATTCCAAAATAAGTCTTCGAGTTTATTTAAACCATTGCTCATTAAATATATTTGAAAGGAAACAAAGGTGATGAGCATACTTAGTATTGAAGATCCAAGACCAAAATAAAATATAAGTCTTTCATAATACATTTTCATTGAACCCACTTTGATTTGCAATAAACTGAAATTTAAAATTAATAATGTAATCAATATAAAAATTTGATAAAATTGGCGTTTTTTATTTTTAATAAATTTGTGCGTTTGCAAATTGTAGAATGGTAATACACCTAAAATTGTTGCAATTCTTAAAGGTATTATAATATTTTTTATAACTTTCATCTTGCTCAAGTTATAACGATAATAAATACAGTTATTAACTTATTGTTGTATAAATTGCTAGGTATTGCCACTTACTTTAATTAATTTACTCGTTTAGTAAAGCAAATAATATCATTTAGAATTAAAAATAACATTATTAAAATTAAATGGTTTAATGTAGAAAGTGCTATTTAAAATTTTAATAATTGTTATTCTTATTTCTGCAATTATACAAGGTGTTCTGTTTGTGGTTCATGTAATCTCAGGGTTAGAAATAATAATAAATTTACTGTTTACATTTTTATTTATTAGAAAATTGGATTAATACAATAACATAAGTGATGGTTAAATTAAAAAAATTGAAAAGCATGGAATGGTCGATGTTAAAAAAATTAGCAGCTGTAAAATTTGCAGATGTGCCTGAAGCTTGTATGGTTAATAATTCCAAACTATTTTTTAAAGCTGGTATATTACCAAAATCGTTGACCAATTTATACACCAATGTTTTTGTTGTTTTTTCTGCATTTTTTACCCGTTGACACATTGCTGCAATCGTAATAACTTGAAACTAAAAAAATCAAAATAAAAAATGTATCACGCTATCAAAATACTTACAGTAAAATAAAGTGTCCAAGCAAAAGCAATTCCAATTAACTTAATATCATTAAAATTTTCAGTAATAATAAAAGCAAGAGCGAATAACATGAACTCAGCCCAAAATAAAATACAAATAGCAATAATTCCTCCAAATAGATAATTAATTAATCCAACAATATCCATTAAAACAGCATGTACTTTAATCGTCATAGTAATAATCCAAAAAACTTCTTTTTTATCAAAATTCTCCAATAACCTATTTAAATGTTGGAACCTAATTTCGAGACATTTCAGAAACGTAACGTAGGACGTTATTATCAAAATCATGTAGTGGAAATGGATGCAATCCGTTATAAAAGTTAAAACTTGAAATCTATTAAAATCAGTAGCTCCATACCAATAATGGTAATCAATAGCAATAAAAAATGCAGCAATAATAAAATTAATTACGATGTAGATGTTTCCAAATTGAAGAACAGGCACTACTGTGTTTGTGTAACTTCTAAAACCAGTGTCACAAGCATAAAAATTACAAAATAACTCCTTTAATTTTTCCAAACCACTGCTTATTAAAAATAATTTGAATGTGTAAAATGTAATGCAAATGCTTATACTAGAAGCACAAAAATTAAAATAAAAAACAAAATCTTGCGGAAATTCTGTTCGATTTTGCAATTTATTAATCACTAACTTCAAATTTAAACCCAATAATATAAGCGCGATTAAAATTTGATAAAATTTTCCTTTATAGATAAAATCATGTTTTTTTGAATTATAGAATGGTAATAATCCAAATAAAGCAAAAATTTTTAAAGGTACTGTTATATTTTTGATAAAATCTTTGCTCATTTTGATACAAGTACAAAGTTAACAATGGATACAACTTTACGATTCAAATTGGAAATCCATTTTCGAAATTAAACTATATTATGTACTTTTGAAATTAGCTTAAATAATAATGTAATTATTATAAATCGCGTGTAATAGGTAAAAAGGGCAATCAATTTATTTATTTTTACACGTTGAATTTTCAGTTAAATTAAAAAGTACGTTTTCAAAATTAACCTTCGCAAATATGAAACATAAATGCGCAAATTTCTGAATTTTATTAGCTGCAGTCTATATTTCAGTCCTAATTTAGTCCGGTTAATTTAGCCCTAAAAATAGTAGTAAAGATGCACAAATTAACGTAGAGCTAAAAATTGGTATGAATGTTCGGAACCCCATTAAAATTGCATTCTGAAAAGTCCCCATCGATCCCGTACCTGGAAAAAATTTTATTCAAGCTTAAAGGTCTTAAAAATGGGATTTTCGCGTTTTTCAGCAAAACGGTAAGTTTTATCATAAAATTATGTCAAACAAATATTGTAGATCATATAATTATCTATAAAAAATGACTTAATACTTTTTCTCGTAAGAGCCACCGTTTCGGAGATATAATGATTATAAAAGTTGAAAAAGTTGTAATCTTCATTATATGCATAAGTACGCCACGTATACACATTACTGAAGCTGTAATACAAGTAAAAATATTTTTCTATAGGTCAATGTAAGCCATAAATCATTATAATCTGGTTCAACAGGTTCGGTCAAAATTAATTATTTTCCGATTAATCAAAAATTTCATAACAATTTCTTCGTCCAAAAGTGAAATTTTCAACGGTTATTCGGTCATAACTTCTAAACGAATAAAGATATCAAAACGAATCTTTTTTTGTGTAAAAGCCTACGCAAAAACCTTTAAGATAAGCCATCATTTGTTAAAATTAATGAAGGGGCAGGTTGGTAAAAAAGAATTGTAAAAATCGCATTTTTTTTACAAAGTTTTTTGCGCGATTAAAATTTTTAATTTTTTTTTCGAAATTGAAAAATGTCAACACCACGCGTAGTAGTACTTGGAAATCTCATTTCAACGCATATTTTAGTTAGACGATGGGATGTGTCGTTACCTTACAGCGATTATTTTGGTCGCTGGGGGTTGAAAAAACACAATTTTGATTTTAATAGGTCGGTGTGAGGTGAAATGAAAAGATAGAGATTTCAAAATTTAAAACCGACCTCGTTTGATCAACCCTCTTTCAAGTCACGTGTAGCGATTTTTCATTTTTTGTCCCGTTTTGGCCCCATTTCCTCTACCAATTTTCTCTACGCGCCGTTTTTATCGATATTTTTCTACGCTTTTGAAAAAAAAAATCCCGACGCCGCTGGGCGCGCCGGATAAAACCAATTATTTTTCTGGGTATTAACGGTACTTTTAGCCACAATATAAATCGCGCTTCGTTAAAATCGGTTTGGTCATTTGGTAGGTACGATTTTTTAAATTTCGTTAAAAAATGTACAAAAATGTCCCCCGATTTTCAAACGTCAGAATAAGAGATACAAATAAAAATTTCGAAAAAGTGTTCCGCTATGGGTACGTAAGTTTGTTTCCTCCTTACGAAAATGCCATTCGCGATTTTTCCCTCCGGCTACAGTCAAAATCTAAGAAATATTACCTTTTTGTTTTTTTTCGCTAAAAAACGCGACATTTTGACATTTTCAAAGAAAAATTCGCCCTCGCCACAGAAATAACCTAGGAGGGTCGGAAATTTTGGATATAGTAAATGGGGATGTGGAAAAAAAGGGGACCCGATTTGGTACTTTCGATTCCGAACCCGGTGGAGTTACGATTTTTCAAAGTCCGCGGTGGACGCTCGAAAAAAAACCGCGAAAAAATTTAGTTTTTCGGGAGCGCTTTTGAAAAGTTTCCCGTCGCTTAAAAAAACCCATTCCGATAGGATTATAAAACAAACATTTCTCTTTAATTCAAGACCAGGTTTCTTAAATTTGGTTAAAAAATGTACCCGTTATCGTGAATATTAGACGATTATGAATTTGACGAATAATGTGCATATTATGAAGATTACAACTTTTATAATCGTTATATCTCAGAAATGGTGGCTCTTAGGAAAAAAAGTATTAAGCTATTTTTTATAGATAATTATATGATCTACAATTTTTGTTTAGTCTAATTTTATGAAAAAACTTACCGTTTTGCTGAAAAACGCGAAAAACCTATTTTTAAGACGTTTGACCTTGAATATAATTTTTTCCAGGTACGGGATCGATGGGAACTTTTCAGTATTCATTGAATAAGTCTTACTTTTTATCTTGAAATATTTTGTAAAAATAAATATACATTTTCTGTTTAGATTTTTATTTATTAGAAAATTGGACTAATACAATAATATAAGTCATGGTTAAATTAATAAAATTAAAGATCATGGAATGGTCGATGTTAAAAAAATCAGCAGCTGTAAAATTTGCAGAAGTGGCTGAAGTTTGTATGGTTAATAATTCCAAACTTTTTTCCAAATCTGGAATATTACCAAAATCATGGACCAATTTATATACCAAAGTTTTTGTTCCTTTTTCTGCATTTTTTACCCGCTGACACATTGTTGCCATCATAATCACTTGAATCTAAAAAATAAAATTAGAAATCATACATTTATGAGATAATTTAGACTTACAGTAAAGTAAACTGTCCACGTACAAGAAATTCCAATTAACTTAACATCATTTTTTGCAACAATAAAAGCAAGAGCGTATAACACGAACTCAATCCAAAAAATTATACAAAAAGCAATATTTCCTCCAAATAAATAATTAATTAATCCAACAATATCATTTAAAAAAGCCTGAAGTTTGATAGTCATAGTAATAGTCCAAAATATTTCTTTTTTATCAAAATTCTCCAATAACCTATTTAAATGTTTAAACCTAATTTCGAGGCATTTCAAAAACGTTATATATGACGTCATTATCAAAATCATATAGTAGTAATGGATGCAGTCCGTTACAAATTTTAAATCTTGAGGTAACTTAAAATCAACAGCACCATACCAAAAATAGTAACCAAAAGCCATAAAAATTGCAAGAATAATAAAATTAATTACGATGTAGATGTTTCCAAATTGAAGAACAGGCACTACAGTTTTTGTGTATCTTCTTAAAGCAGTATCACAAGCATAAAAATTACAAAATAACTCCGTTAATTTCTCCAAACCGTTACTAATAAAAAATAATTTGAACGAGTAAAAGGTAATACAAATAGATAAAATAGAAGAAAAAAAATCGAAATAAAATTGAAAATCTACTAAGAATTTGCTTCGATTTTGCACTTTTTCAATCACTAAATCAAAATTTAAGCCTATTAGTAAAAGAGCGATTAAAATTTGATACAATTTTCCTTTATAACTACTTATAAATTCGCGTTTTTCAAAATCATACCGCGGTAATAATCCAAATAAAGCGAAAATTTTTAAAGGTACTGTTATATTTTTGATAAATTCTTTCCCCATTTTGTTGCAAGTACAAAGTAGGCACTAATGAAATTAATACCCACTAGTTATTAGCTAAAATTGTATGGCAATTATTTTAAGGCAGTTTTTATGTTTTTTTTTATGAAATTATTGTTTAATATTGTAAATGGCGTGCAGTAAGCAGTAATGTGGTAATTATTATATTAAACTTAATAATAATTCAGTTTAATGAAAAATAAGTAAGTAATTATTTTATAAACTTTTTATTAAATTAAAACAATAAATTGAAATTACTTTAAGTATTATACAGAGTGTACAAAAAGGTCGTCAACGCCTTTTTTTGAAATGAAGCATATAAAAAAAATCAATTAAAAGTAGTAAGAGTATCGCCTGACCTTCAACCTGCTCTTCAAGGTCATGGCAACATTCGTAAATCATTCGTCTGTAGAATTTGGGGTTTCCCAAAAAAACATTCTCTTTTCTTGCAAAAAAACCTGTAAAAAACTGGACGTTTTTCGGTTTTTTCAAAATAACTTCAAACCTATTCATTTTACTTAAAAGTTGAACTCATATGAAATTAAAAAGGATAACATTTTTCACATTTCATTTGAGTATTTTTCTTCAGCCAATCGTCTAGCGACGCGAAAATGGGCATTAAAATCAAAACAGAAATTATGGCACTGTACGTAGATGTAACAGGAAAAGTATTAAATTTACGCAAATGTTGACCATGATATTAAAGATGACAAAATAGCAACTTTCTGGAGCCTAGAGCCTGAAGGATTATTCTCGAATTACAGGACAAATTTCGAGTACACCATGACAATGACACACTCTTATTTTTGCATTTGAATGACAAGGACAAGGAATGATAAAAGTCGTGAACGTGTGATTCGAGAATAACCGCCCTGGGTCCGTATCCTCATTTTCGGGGACAAAATGTCTTATAGAGAAAAAAGCAAAATACTCTTGTATGTTTTGGAAAATTTTCATAGATTTCCTATAGGATATTTTATCCACGAAAATGAGGATAGGGGTCCTGAGGTGGGACAACAAAATCTCACCTCGGGAGAGTCTGTAGAATTAGAAATGATGTATCGGGGTTGGTCGAACGTCACACATCTTCTATCCGTTTGCTGTAAACTTCACAGCAGCTCCCAATAATGCAGTAAAAATCTTGTCAAAATCAGTAGGATGAGTATTTATGAAGAGAAGATAAGCGGAAAACGTTTGTTCAAAAGGACCTTCCTTGTTCCATGAACACTTTAAATCCTGGTGTTGTTAAGTCTTTATACTTACTTTACTGCCAAAGAGGGTATACGTTTTCAGTGGTTGGAAAATCATTACTTAGGTCTTGAATCTTAATTGCTTTCAGACCTTTATCACCTTCTATTGCATCAACAATTTTCACATCCATTGCCCTAAATCGCAGACAATGGCATTCAGTCACTCTGGAATTGGTTTCATCAGTAAATCCCACCCATTACATGAAAGGTATTGTAACTATCTACTGTAAACAGAATTGAAATCTGATTTAATGGCTGATGATATTTCAAAATTTGCTGGTAGGAGCTGCTAGACTCCAGTGAATTCAATGTTTCAAAAAATTCCGGGGTCCACTCTTCTTGTAAATGAATGCTGCCAGGTTAATTCGTACATTCGACAAAAATGATTTGGGCAATGATACTGTGTGAAAGTGCGTTGCATTTAATTCTCCAATTTTCACTATTCCTTTTTTTATTTAAAATCAGAGTTTCCAAAAAACAGTTAGGAGTATCTGGTACGGCAGTTCACTCTCTTTCAGGAACCTTTCTGGTGGAGGATACTCGTTGGTGTCATACACTTTTGATATGATATCTTCGTAAATAATTTGTGCTGCTGGTTTAATCACTGGAAGCCTTTCTTCTCGTTTAGAGTTGCATATTTGTTGATACCATACCTCAGTCAGTATTTTCTCACGTACAGTCTTGAAATACACAACATTTTTTGTTTTATGATTGCTTGTGAGTAGTATTATATATTTTTTAAAGCCAGACCCCTATTTTTGCGGATTTTTTAAATTTTTTTTAAGGTCATATCCATATTTTTGCGGTTTTTCCAATTTTTTTAAATTCAGACACATATTTTCACGGGATTTCTATATATTTTTAAGGTAAGACCCCTGTTTTCATTGATTTTTCCTATCCCATATGATACCACCCCCTTTTACTAGGTTAGGTCAGGTATGTTAGGTTGGGTTTTCACTGATTTTTCTTCTTACATATGCCTCAATTAGACAAGCCTTTACCGTTTTTACTTAAGGTTATTACATCTTGTAACTTCATCAGCTTTTCCATGGAGAAAAATCATCAATATTTTCAAGCTAATCGTAAATGTATTGCATCATTGCTGTTTTGACTTACTCGGCAAATGGACCACTTTTCTTCGGTTCTAGGACTTTCGGTCCCCCATAAAGACCTTTAAAGCACTTGCCGTGGTACTGAGCCTCTGCTGCGATCAAATACCTCGATCACAGCCCATCCATAATCATCATACACTGTACATAGTATCTAGAATGTCTAGACCACACATAAGACAATGATATTGAAATTAAATTCGGGGACTGATGACTTTAGAAATTGAGAAGAGTAAGCATTTATCATGCGTTCATTCACGTATGATTTTCTACATCTTTCATGAACATTTAATGAAATTTTTCCCTTTAGGAAAATCCCCTTTCCACTCGTCCTCTTTGTATAAGCCTCAATAAACAATGCAATTCACTGACTTTTAACATTAGAAACCGGTGTTCTATCCTCTAGTATCTAGAGTACCTATAGTACCTAAAGTAGAGTATCTAGAGAATGTAGAGTATCTAGAGTACCTAGAGTACTTATCTAGAGTATCTAGAGTATCTAAAATATCTAGAGTACATAAAATTACATAAAACAGCCGAACCGTAGTTTAGCAGAATCTTAAACTAGCCAAACCGTAGATTAGCCAACCAATGAATTTATTGAAATGTATAGTTTATAGTGCAACATTTTATAATATCATATAGGAGTAGTATGAAACTTGTATATGTCTGTATTATATTTGTTTTCTCTTTATACAGGGTGGTCCAACGAAAACTTCACAAGCCCGTTTTTCGGTATTTAACCTGAGTTTTTGAAAAAAACGCTCGGATAGGTCGATTTTTGTTTCAAGGGGGAACGATTTTTATCTAATTACCAATTACCCACTTTCAACCCCTAACTGGGGATTGATTTCAACTTAATAATTTCAAACGACATTAAGGGTCTAAATGCATAATAATAAAAAGTATAAGGAACCAGCTTTACAATTACAACAGTGCCGTTATTTTTAAAATCGGTGCCTAACTATTTTTTATTGGTTAATTAATGAACTTAAGTTTCTGTTCAGTTTTTGGAAAAACTGTTAAACAGGTCGATTTTTGTTTTTAGGCGGGCAGATTTTCTAATAATTACCCCTTACCCACTTCCAACCCCTAATGGGGGTTGATATCAACTTAATAATTTCAAATGGCAATAAAGATCAAAAGCTGGTTCTGTTTACTTTTTATTTTTATGCATTTTGACCCCTATCGCCGTTCGAAATTATTAAGTTGATATCAACCCACAGTTAGGGGTTGAAAGTGGGTAATGGGTAATTAGGTAAAAATCGTCCTATCCGAGCGTTTTTCCAAAAACTCAGGTTAAATACCGAAAATTGGGCTTGTGAAGTTTTTGTTGGACCACCCTGTATTTATACTTGATGACTTGTCCACTGGAAATAAATAAATTATTATAATTATTATTATTTATTAGAAAATTGGATTAGAACAATAACATAAGTCATGGCTAAATTAATAAAATTAAAAATCATGGAATGGTCGATTTTAAAAAAATTAGCAGCTGTAAAATTTACAGTTGTGACTGAAGTTTGTTCGGTTAATAATTCCAAACTATTTTCCAAATCTGGGATGTTACCAAAATCATGGACCAATTTATACACCAAGGTTTTTGTTGTTTTTTCTGCATTTTTTATCCGTTGACACATTGTTGCAATCATAATCACTTGAATCTAAAAAATAATATCAGAAATCAAAAATTTATGAGGTAATTAAAAAAATTACAGTAAAATAACCAGTCCAGGCAGAACAAATTCCAATTTGGTTCATATCATCAAATTTTCTAACAATGCTACAACCAAGAGCAAATAAAATGAACTCAATCCAAAATATGATACAAAAAGCAATATTTCCTCCGAATAAATAATTAATTAATCCAACAATATCATTAAAAGCAATCTGGATTTTACTCGTCAAAGTAATAATCCAAAATACGTCTTTTTTATCAAAATTCTCTAATAAAGTATTCAAAAGTTTGAACCTAATTTCGAGGCACTTCAAAAACGTCGCATAAAACGTCATTATCAAAATCATATAGTAGTAATGGATGGAATCCGTTGCAAAGCTCAAATCATCAGAAGCTGTAGTCCTACCAAAATTTTTAAACCAATAAAAGTAATCAAAAACCAAAAAAATTGCAAGAATTATAAAATTTATTACTATGTAGATGTTTCCAAAATGAAGAACAGGTACTACGGTTTTGGTGTACCTTCCAAAAAGGGTATCACAAGCAAAAAACTTCCAAAATAGGTCCTTTAATTTTTTCAAACCATTATTTATTAAAAATAATTTAAATGTGTAAAATGTAATACAAATGCTTAATATAGAAGCAAAAAAATTGAAATAAATTATAAAATCTTCTAAAAATTCGGTTTGATTTTGCATTTTTAACAGCACTAAATGAAAATTTAAGCCCATTAATAAAAGAACGATTAAAATTTGATACAATTTTCCTATATAACTACTAATAAATTCGTGTTTTTCATAATTATAGAACGGTGATAATCCAAATAAAGCAAAAATTTTTAAAAGTATTCTTATATTCTTGATAAAATCTTTATTCATTTTGTTGCAAGTACAAAGTAGACACTAAACGATAAACTTTAAGAATCAAATTAAATATCCACTTTCGAAATTAAAGTGTGCGTGCACTTATTAATAATGTAATTATTTTAAGGGAGTTAAATTTTTCATAATTTATGTTTTTTTATATTGTAAATGTGTAATGTAAATGTGTAATTATAGATATACAGGGTGGTCCAACGAAAACTTCACAAGCCCGCTTTTTGGTATTTAACGTGAGTTTTTGAAAAAACGCTCGGGCAGGTCGATTTTTGTTTCAAGAGGAAACGATTTTTACCTAATTATCCATTACCCACTTTTAACTCCTAACTAGGGTTTGATATAAACTTAATGATTTCAAACGGTAATATGGGTCTAAATGCATAAAAATAAAAAGTACAAGGAACCAGCTTTACAACAGTGCCGTTATTTTTAAAATAGGTCCCTAACTCGCTGAGAAAATTACATTCAAATTTTTATTAGTTAATTAATGTAAATGAACTTATCTTGAAACTATTACGTTGATATCAACCCCCAGTTGTGGGTTGAAAGTGGGTAATTAGGTAAAAATCGTTACCCCTTGATACAATAATCGAGTGTTTTTCCAAAAACCCAGGTTAAATACCGAAAACCGGGCTTGTGAAGTTTTCCTTGGACCACCCTGTATATTTTATTTGTACTTGATGACTTGTCCACTGGAAATAAATGGAATAATTATAATTATTATTTATTCGAAAATTGGATTAGAACAATAACATAAGTCATGACTAAATTAATGAAATTAAAAAGCATGGAATGGTCGATGTTAAAAAAATTAGCAGCTGTAAAATTTGTAGATGTGACTGAAGTTTGTATGGTTAATAATTCCAAACTTTTTTCCAAATCTGGGATGTTACCAAAATCATGGACCAATTTATACACCAAGGCTTTTGTTGTTTTTTCGGCTTTTTTTACCCGTTGACACATTGTTGCAATCATAATCACTTGAATCTAAAAAAATAATATAAGAAATCAAAAATTAATGAGGCAATTAAAAAAATTACAGTTAAATAAACTGTCCACGTAGAACTAATTCCAATTTGGTTAATATCATCAAATTTTCTAACAATACTACAAGCAATAGCAAATAAAACGAACTCAATCCAAAAAATTATAGAAAAAGCAATATTTCCTCCGAATAAATAATTAATTAATCCAACAATATCTTTAAAAGTAGTCTGGACTTTACTCGTCAAAGTAATAATCCAAAATACGTCTTTTTTATCAAAATTCTCTAATAAAGTATTCAAAAGTTTGAACCTAATTTCGAGGCATTTCAAAAACGTCGTATAAAACGTCATTATCAAAATCATATAGTAGTAATGGATGTAATCCGTTGCAAAGCTTAAATCATCAGAAGCTGTAGTCCCACCAAAATTTTTATACCAATATAAGTAATCAAAAACCAAAAAAATTGCAATAATAATAAAATTTATTACTATGTAGATGTTTCCAAAATGAAGAACAGGTACTACGGTTTTGGTGTACCTTCCAAAAAGGGTATCACAAGCAAAAAACTTCCAAAATAGCTCCTTTAATTTTTTCAAACCATTATTTATTAAAAATAATTTAAATGTGCAAGATGTAATGCAAATGCTTATAATAGAAGCAAAAAAATTGAAATAAATTATAAAATCTTTTAAAAAATTGGTTTGATTTTGCATTTTTATCAGCACCAAATAAAAATTTAAACCCATTAATAAAAGAGCGATTAAAATTTGATACAATTTTCCTTTATAACTACTAATAAATTTGCGTTTTTTACAATTATAGAACGGTAATATTCCAAATAAAGCAAAAAATTTTAAAAGTATTCTTATATTCTTGATAAAATCTTTACTCATTTTGTTGAAAGTACAAAGTAGACACTAAATGATACATCAAATTGTATATCCACTTTCGAAATTGAAGTGTGCGTGCACCTATTATTAATGTAATTATTTAAGGGAGTTAATTTTTTCATAATTTATGTTTTTTATATTGTACATGTATATAAACCAATAATAATTCAATTTTATTAAAAATATTGTAAGTAATTACCTATGCTTGTATGTGTGGTTACATACAGGGTGTCCAGAAATTAAGCGTCCTAATTTTAGGAGGCGATTCTACAACTAATTTCAAGAAAAAACTTCCTTTAAACATTTGTCCGATTTCACTTCCCAAGGGCAGTACAGCCCCAGAAATATTGTACAAAAGTAGGTTTTTCGCCATTTATTTGAAAACGGATTGTAGTACAAATTTGAAATTTAGTGTGAATCATAATACAGTGAAGATGTAATTTTATGATTTTTTTCAGATTTTTTGAACCATCCGAAAGGGTAGTTTTAAGGAGGGTTAAATTTAAAAAAAACTTTTTTATGGTTAACATAACCTAATATTTTTTTTCATAATATTATTCTTTATTGAATGTACTCCTAACTCGATAGAATGCAGAAACGAGAAAATCGTTGGATTTGCTTTAAAAAATTAATTAAAAAATTATCAATAGTAATACCATGAGTATTATAGTGATTTCAACCTACGAATTGTATTTGGATAGATTATTTCAAGCCTTATTTCTGCAATATACAAAAAAAAACATTGTACATTTTAAAGTCAGTTTTTACTTCAAATGTCAAATTTGAAATTTAAACACATATCATGTAAACGTCAAAACGTTTGACTTGATAATTTAGACCCTAATTATCACGATAACTCAATGACAAATGGACCAATCAGAACACTTGTCAGGATGAAGGCATGAACTAATCACTTATAGATGATTAATGAGAAAATCGTTGGAATTAAAAAAAATGATCTAAAACAGTTTTTTGTTTAGGTGGTAATTAAAAGTTGAAATTCTAAAACTCAAAAATTGTCATAAATTTAAAATAAATTTAAACACCAACCCTTAAAAATTTCAAGGATTTAACGAGGAAATCATTGCAATTTCAATGAAAAATTATCTTAACAATTTTTCTGCTAAAATTAAAATAAAAAATTTAAATTCTAAACTAAAAAATGGCCAAAATAAAGACAGTTTAAAAAGCGTCATTTTTAATTTTTTCAAAATTTAACAAGATAATCGCCTAAATTGCTTTAGAAAAATATCTAATTATTTTTCTGTTTAAGTGGAAATAAAAAATAGAACTTAAAAAATTCAAAAATAGATAAAAAGTGTGGTTTAACCGCCCATTTATTAAATTTTCGATGATTTTACGGGAAAACTATTGGAATTATTTTAAAAATTATTAGAAATTATTATTTTCGGCGATTAAATGGAAATAAAAAAATAACAAAATTAAGGGAGATAAATTTGAAAATTATCTATTTTTCTAGAGACAATAAAAAATATTCAAAATTTTTGCATCTTCGCAGATTCAACGTTAAAAATTTTGAAAAATATTTTATTGTATTATCATTACTCATCTTTTGAACCTTCTCAAATTTTATTTGGGTATTTAGTGGTTTCTGTGTATTTCATCTTAAATCTCCATTTTTTATAAATTTCAGATTAAAAAGAATTTAGGAAATATTTTGGGTAAGCTAAATGGATTTATTAATTTGGAAAGGTATAGAAAATTATTTTATGTTTTTTTATTTCCTGAAAACTGCACTAGTACAATAACATATGTGGTGGTTAAATTAATAAAATTGAAGAGCATTGAGTGGTCAATGTTGAAAAAACCACCTGCTGTAAACTGTGGACATCCAACTGAAGTTTGTTGAGTAAGAAGAGCTAAATTATCCCTTAAATGAGGAACATTCCCATATTTATTTGCTAATTTATACACCAAAGTTGCTGTTTTCTTCCCTGCATTTTTCACTCGCTGGCACATTGTTGCTATTACAATCGCTTGAATCTAAAACAAAAAGTAAAATTATAAAATCTTAATATTTAGCAAGCTTAGAATTTGATAGGCCCTTTAGTGGCATAAGTACGAACATGGTTAAGTAGTAATTTATTATAACTAATAAAGTTTTTGAATGCTCTAAAAACTTACGGTTAAATATAAATTCCAAGTTGATGATACTAGTATAAATGGTAATCCACGAAAAGCTTTTTTGAGAATGCATTCAATATCAAAAAGGACGAAAGTCATCCAAAAACTTAAAAACAAAGCGATACCTGCTCCAAATAAATCATTAATTAAGTCCACAATTCTTTTTAAAACAAAATGCATTTTAATACTCATGTTGATGATCAATTCAACATGATTGTACTCAGAATTTTCCATGTGATAATTAAGAAGTTCATACCTCGTGACTAAAGATTTTAGTAAAGCCACGTAAAAAGTGATTAAAATTATGAAATAATTGGTGTGTAAACTGTCAATAACGTGTAAAAATTCTTCTCCTTTGTAATACCAGTATTTAAAACTTAACGTGTGTAAAATTACAAGAAATATTACGTTAATAATCATGTAAATGTTACCAAAATTACTGTTTGGTACACAAGTCTTCGTATACTTTCTATAAATCGAATCGCACGATTCGAAACTCCAAAATAAATCCTTGATTTGTTCAAAACCTTTAATCCTTAAAAATCCTGCGATTGTCACATAAGTTATTGATACAGAAATCATTGATATAGCCACAGCAAAAAATAACGTTATTTTATCATCGATAGGCTCATCAGTAAATACAAAGAATACTCTTTGCTCGCACAAAATTAGAAAAAATAAAAATAATAAAAACGATATAAATAATTGGTACAACAAACTTTGTCTTCTTAAAAATTGACGCTTTTCAAAATTATAAAATGGCAATAATCCTGTATATGAAGCCAATGTTAAAGGGATCAAAAAGTTGCTTGAAAAATCTTTAGCCATTTTATTGCAACTAATGAAGTTACGACAGAATACAAACAAATTCAACTCAATTATTTTAATTGTTAAAAAAAATATGATTAGTAGTCACGCGATGGTTATCACTTATTTTAAGTTTTTTAAATTTTTAAAGTTACTACAACGTAGGTGATAATAAAACCTTTTATGGCAATAATTTAAAAAATATAATTAACAACCATTATTTAAATACGCAATATGTAATTATTTAATTTACTCTTTATTAAGTAATTTTATGTGCACTTTTAATATTAAAAAATTATCAGATTATAAGGAACAATAGGAAAAAGGGCTGCTTTATTGTATATAATTGATTAAATTAAAGATTACTGTTAAGTGCTGCAAAATAGTAATTTTCCAAATTATTGTTTGCACCACGAAATTAATTTTATTACAATTTTTAATACTCAAAATATTAATTTAGTACTAGTTTATTAGTCGAACGAGCAAATTTAACCAAAAAATGCTTTTAGCTGATAATTTAAACGTGTTTTTTAAAATTGGCGGTTATGCAGGAATCTTACCATTTTACAACAGGAAAACTAAAGTTTTCACGAAAATAAAAAATTATCAAAGAGGAATTATGGGCCTATTAACACTTCTATACCTATACTCGTTATTTGGAAAATTTTTTAAAAAAGGAAATGATAAGTTGGATGAACTCGAATTATATTTGATTCTAGTATCATCAGCGTTTTTTACTTTTACAACGCTTTACACGATGTGGAAATTCTCAAGATCTCATTTCGTGAAATTAACGCAATTATTTAAAGATTTTAATAGGTTTGATAAACTACTTGAAGAAAATCATGGCGTTAAAGTCCCAAAAATTAGGAGGATTAATCAGAAACTTGCCGCATTAAATTTATTTATATTAGCATTAACAATTGCTGATTATTTTTTGTGGTTCCGAGAAGAATTTATGCAATTTAATTTTTATGTCGTCAATGATTATTTGCACATGCATTACCTGCTTTTAATTACTCTATTTTTAACCTACATTTTAAAAGGGATTACAATGAGATTTCAGGCGATTAATGACGTTTTGGAAAACTCTTGCCAAAATATTCCTATGGTTAGTTTGGGGAAGAAATATCTCGAGGAGTCTAAAAAGTTGGTGCAAATTTCACGCATGCATAACTCGTTGTGTGATCTTTTTGATGATTGCAATGATATTTTTGGGCCTTTCATCGCGTTTTTTATGCTCGTTCAAGTTACTAGTCTTCTAGTTGCTATTGATACTTTAATTGTCGAAACTGAAGGATTATCTACTGCAAGTGTTGTTTTAAATTCACTTTGGTCAGTGAATTGTGTGGTAAGTTCGATAAAAAATCATAAAAATTGAATACATTTTTTATTTCATTAGGTTCAAGCGGTGATAGTCACAACTTTTTGTGAAAAAGTGAGAGATGAAGGAAGAAAAACTATGGTTATTGCTTATAAAGAGCAGCATGCGTACAGTGAGATTCCACAAATGCGCGAAAAATTTTTGATATTAGCAAATCAAGCAAGTGCAAGGTGTCCACAATTTTCTGCAGCAGGATTTTTCATTTTGGACTATTCGCTTTTATTCACTTTTATCAATTTAATCACTACTTATATAATTGTACTTGTTCAGTTTGCAGAACCATGCTAAATTTTGTATTTAAGGCTTACTAAAATAAAGGGGATTTGTGATTTTGGATTTTTTTGCTCAAACCAGATTTGTGAGAAAATTGATGGGATGATTCATACGAATCAATGACCTATACAGTTTTTTTTACAAAATTTAATAAGATCGAGGAGTTTTATACATAAGCATTAAGCATGATGTCCACAACAATAATTGGTATACAGGGTGTCCCAGATTACCCATAAATTTCAAAGTTACTTCTAGTTTCGGGTAGTTTCGGTTTGTTTTGGAAAATACGAATTACACCAAAAGATTCTTTAGGTTCACTTTGGTAAAAATTTATTTTTCTCATCAATGTACGACAAAGGGTTCTCGAAATAATGAGGTACGGGTGGTCTGGGACACCCTGTATTTTTGGATCTCACAAAATTTTACTTGAAAAACTTGAACATACAGGGATCATGGGTAATCCTCCAAAATTAATACAATCTTGTCTAGAAAATAGGATAGAAAAGATAAGAATAAATAATACTTTCAGAGAAGAAAGGGTTGTAGAAATTTGTATGCCACAAGGTTCTGTTTTGGGACCTATCTTATTCAATTATTACATTTCCATGGAGGAATAAATCGAGTTTTAAAATATCAGAAGTTTAAAAGCTTTCGTATTTCCATCAAAAGGATTTAAAATTATCGAAATTACTTTTAATACCACCGTTAGGTGGCGTTTTAGCGAGACCATATTTTTAGGGTTATGAATATATCAAATTCAAGCCTTCGAAGCGTTTTCATACGATATTTTTCACCTCAAAACTAGATACCATCCCAGAAAAAGCAATAACTCCTTGAGGCCGAGTACGATCTCGAAACGATAAATTTCGGGTTTCTATCAAGTAGAAGCAGTAATTCAAACCCAATTAAAAAGATTTGAAAGATCTAAAAACCATGGAATGAGACAATATTCGAACATTTCTTACAAGCTTTTTTAAACTTCCATAAATTTTGTTGACTTATGCATTTTGAAACCAATGTTGCATTATCAGAAAATTCAACACAATTTGTCTATAAAGTGAACTTTTAACACGAATGCCTAGTAAAAACTAAAATAAACCACTCACTTCAGAGCTGCGGTGGCAGAATATACTCCAACTAACCCAACCAAGGAAGACTGGAATATAGTCAAGGGAATAGTCATAATACAAAGAATTAAATGGGCAAATTTTTAACCCATACTGGAAATAACATCAGAACAAGTCTCGCCCTGGGACATGTCCCTATGTTCCTAAGGCATGGAGAGAGACAAGAGTGCTCTTCGTTTCTAAGCTAGGTAAGAACAGCCCCGCAGAAGCTAAATCTTACCGACCAATCAGTCTAACATCGTTCAGATAGCATTGTCATCTGGTGGCCAAAACTACAACAATCAACTGTCATAACAAAGTTAAGCAGGATATTACTCCTAACAAGTTTTAGGCACCACAGGAGCGTTTAAGAGCACTTTTGGATTAACACTAGACGTTATACTAGAACGACTACCCTTGGACATCTACCTGAAAGGAGAAGCAAGGATTGCAGATTACCGTTTACAAAGCAATTGGTCTATGAACGATCACAGCTAGTAGAATCGGAGGTGAGAAAATCAGCATTCCCACGTTAGGTTTTAACACCCTAGATGTGACATATGGTGGATGCGCCGGGCAACAATCCCATTTACCTCGAGAACGCGTTATCGGATATCACTAAAATTAAAAACTTAATTACCAAAGTGGACCTAAAGAATCCATTGGTGAACTTATTTTTTTCCGGAGCAGCCCGGAACTATCCGGAACCGGAGGTAACTTTGATTTTTTAAATGGCAATATAGGTCGAGTTTGGTATGGTTTGATAGGTCTTTCAAAAACAAGTAACTTTTATAAAAATATTTTTTTAATATTTTCCATAGTTCAGAATTTATTCGAAAAACAAAAAAAAAAATTATTGAAATAAGTACCTAAATAAAAATTATTGCATATTTTGAAGAATTTTGTTTAAATATGGACAAGTATGATTTTTAAAGTTGGTAAAATTCTTCAAAATATGCA
The DNA here is from genome assembly GCA_963971135.1 of Stenus bimaculatus. Lineage (NCBI taxonomy): Eukaryota > Metazoa > Arthropoda > Insecta > Coleoptera > Staphylinidae > Stenus > Stenus bimaculatus. The sequence goes on from OZ020183.1 coordinate 3,122,195, forward strand.
ATAATTTTTATTTACCTTTATTAACAATTTTTTTTTTGTTTTTCGAGTAAATTCTAAACTATGGAAAATATTAAAAAAATATTTTAATAAAAGTTATTTGTTTTTGAAAGACCTATCAAACCATACCAAACTCGACCTATGTTGCCGTTTAAAAAATCAAAGTTACCTCCGGTTCCGGATAGTTCCGGGCTGTTCCGGAAAAAAATAAGTTCACTAATGGATTCTTTAGGTTCACTTTGGTAATTAAGTTTTTTATGTAAGTGATGTACGATAACGCGTTCTCGAGATAAATGGGATTGTTGCCCGGCGCATTCACCATATGTCACGCTTAGGGTGTTAAAACCTAACGTGGGAATGCTGATTTTTCCACGTCCGATTTTACTAGCTGTGATCGTTCATAGACCAATTGCTTTGTAGACGGTAATCTGCCATCCTTGCTTCACCCTGTATATTATATTCTATTCTCCACGGTTTTTTATTGATAATAAAAGTTTTCAAATAAAAAAGTCGTAAGGTATTATTAAAAATATCTATTTACTTACAGTTAAATAAACAAACCAGCTAAGAACATTAAGAATTAGTATTGTATCTCCAACTTCCAAGACGAATAATACAAATTGTAAGGTTGTTAGAATAAAGCATACCCAATACACAATAATCGTAGCAATATGAATCCCAAATAAATCATTTAATAATTCGGTAATTTTTATTAAACGTTTGTTAATCTTGATTGCTTCACCAATAAAAACATGCATGTCCACAACTTCATTACATATTTTAAGTAATTTATTAAACTCTTGTATTCTACCATAAACAGCTTTTAAAAAAGGGATGTACATGTTGAATGCAAAAATCATGTAGAACAGTTGTACATAATCGATTAGATAAATCAAATATTTTACAAAAGAATAATCAGGGAAATAGAGAAAGTAATCAAACAACGTTAAATATATCAATACGACGAAACTCAGCACTACAAGAATTTTATCAAAATTGCTGTTTCCAAACAACACCTTTTGCTTTTCAAAAATTGTATCACAAACATAAATATTTAAAAATAGGTCCTTGAATTTATCACGAACATTTTTTGACCAAAATTTCGTCATTAAATACAGAGCGTTCGTATTTAACAAAATCGTTGATAAAAACTCAACCATATTTACTGCATTTACATGAGGTGGCAAAAATTTGAATCTTCCTATCAATACATAATAAAATCCAAATAATAAAACCGCTGTTAAACTCATTTTATACGCGTTTTTATAAATGAATTTGTGAGTTTTCAAATTGTGACTTGGGAATATCCCAAGTAAAGCACCGATTTTTAAATGCACCATTACATTATATGAAAAATTTGTTATCATATTTAGCAGCTTACAATTAGACTAACTAAGTACCTAAATAATTTTAGATATTATATTGGTTACATTAAATTAATGATTAATGATGATGAATATTTAATGATGGTTTGAATTATAAATAGTTTATTTAATATTATAATTAATTTAATCGAAAATACTTCTATCATTGCGTCTCTAATAATTATTAATAATAATCGTTAAGTTTGTAGTGTGTTTCAATTTTTATTATCAAATAAAGGAGCCCAGTCCATCAAAGATCAAAAGTCCATATTTTCTAACTCACTGAAATTCCACTTACATTGCTAATAGCAATTTAATTAAGGTGCAAAACTTGGTGACTTCAAATTCAAAACGCTGTAACTGAAAAACTAAAAAATATAGACCCCTACTTTTGGCTTTTGACTATGAAATTTGATCTACTTTCTAATCTTGAAGCTTGATCACTAATGAACCGGATACCCTGTATATTTATTTAACTAAACGTAAGCTATTTCACTATAATATTTAAAACAAAACTGCGATCGGATTAAAAAATAGCCAAAGGATGCGTTCTATCAGATCTATGGATTTGGTTCAAAAGCATGGTTCTACCCTCATTATAAAACCATATATATTTTGGTTGGATCGGTTCTAGTTGGTTTGTTGCAGTAACTACCTTCTGGAAGGTTATTATTTACCTGAATGATAAAGATACGTAATTAGGACTTTTCAAATAAAATTATTCGTTGTTAAGCTTTTAACCGGTTTCGGAAAATGTTTATTTCCTTCTTCAGAGCTACAAAATAAAGTGGTTTACCAATAGAATTATAGAATTTATTCTTAAGCAGTCGAAAAAAATATTAGTTCATAGGAATTTCTTTGTTCAGAGTGACGTTTAAAATTAAAAAAAAAAGTCTGGAAAAAGTGAGAAAACCACATATAATTAAGAAACACCATCTAAGTGCCATTTATAATACGTATTTGTTTAATCGTGGCTTTTTCATTGTTAATAAAACTTTTCAAATAAAAAATCTTGTGGTATCATTAAATATATCTATTTACTTACACATATATAAATAAACCAGCCAAGAGCATCAAAAATTATTATTGCATTTACAACGTCCAAGTCGTAAACTACAAATTGCAAGGTTGAAAGAGTCGTGCATACCCAATATACAATAATCGTAGCAATATGAATCCCAAATAAATCATTTAATAAAACTGTAATTTTTATTAAACATTTGTTAATCTTGATTGCTCCATCAATAAAAATGTTCATGTCCATAATATCATCACAATATTTTAATAATTTATTATATTTTTGTATTCTACTATAAATAGCTCTTAAAAATGGAATGTATAGAGTGAATGTAGAACTCATGAAGACCAGATGTACATAATCGTTTAGAAAAATCAAATATCTTGCAAAAGGAGTATGCAGGTAAACGAGGAAGTAATCAAAAAACACAAAATACATCATTAAAATGTAGTTAATCACGACAAAAATTGTATCAAAATTGTTGTTTTCAAAAAACACCTTTTCCTTTTCAAAAACTGTATCACATTCATATATATTTAAAAATAGTGCCTTGAATTTATAACGAACATTTTTCGAGTAAAATTTCGTCATTAAATAGAGAGTGTTTGTATTTACTAAAATTGATGTTAAACCCTATCATATTTTGTGCGTTTATGTAAGGAGGCAAAATTTTGAATTTTCCTTGCAATGAATAACAAAACCAAAAAAACAAAACCACGGTTACACTCATTTTATACGCGTTCCTGTAAATGAATTTGTGAGTTTTTAAATTGTGGCTTGGGAATATTCCAAGAAGAGCACCGATTTTTAAATGCACCACGACATTCTTTGAAAAATTTGTTACCATATTTTTCAGTTACAAGTAACTAACTAATTTATTTAGGTATAATACCTAATACCAATATATTATATTAATTGATGTATATTTAATGATGATTACGACAAGCGAGTATCTTTGTATAAAATATAAATATTATTACAGAAAGTTCAGCGCATGCGCAATGCATGTACAGCAGTCGATATATACACTTCATCCATTTCAAAATCAAGTGTTGAAAGAACTATTCGTAGATTCCTAAAAGAGGACTTAGTGAAAGATCGGACAAGAACTGGAAGACCAGCTGAAGAAGTTCTTCAGTCTTTTATCGAAGATCCTGAAAGTTCCTTATTAAAAGCGCGCCAGGTACATGAAATTTCAAAAAGTTCAGTACACCGCATTTTGCAGAAAATTAATTATTTTCCCAACAAATTTCATCTGGTTCATGAACTGATTCGAGATTACTTCAATAGAAGACTATAGTTACACGAGACAAATGTGATGCTGACAGAAATTTTCTTTCGAATGTTTTTTTCTACGATAAAGCAACATTCTATGTAAATGGTAGGATCAATAGACACAATTGATGATATTGGGCAGATACAAATTTTAAGGATAAATGTAATTGGTACATTTTTTTTTAAAAAGGCCTAAATTGTTTTAGCAATTCGTGTAGTGTGTCCTGATGGTATTGATAATAAATGGTTTCAACAAAATTAGTTTTGCAGTCGGAGACTTTGTAAGTTGCACTTTTCCAAACCGTTGAAATGGTAGGAGAGGTGAAATTGAATGGCCGACTTAAAGACACCTGATTTAACACCTCTTAATTTTTTTGGGGGGTTCTAAAAAAAGGTGTATGCAACAAAGAACGAAACAATTAATCGATTAGAAAATCGCATACATTTCTACCATCACTAGCTTCTAAATGTCCAAAATGCCATCTATGAACATTTGGGTTTGGGCGAGACTGAAGAAGGACGACAGCTTGAGCACTTCTCGTGTTAAAAATATTGATAATATCATCAATTTCTGATTTTGTCCTTTATAACATTTGAAATAATTAAGATATTTTCAGAAATGTGTTTCTCTATTTATTACCTTTAAAATGATATCAAACTCGATTAAAAAAAAGTTTGGGAGCTCTCCTCCCAGAACATCACTCAACTGGAAAAAAGACCCAAAAATTTTGTTTTGTTACAACAACTACCTTCTTGAAGGCTATCATGTACCTGGATGATAAAGATACAAGATAAGGACTTTTAAAATAAAATTCTACGTTTTCAACCTGTTAACCGTTTTAGGAAAATGTTTATTTCCTTCTTCAGGGCTACAAAATTAAGTGGTTTAACAATAGAATTATAGAATTTATTCTTAGGCAGTCGAAAAAAATATTAGTTCATAGGAATTTCTTTGACGTTTAATATTTAAAAAATAAATCTGGAAAAAAGTGAGAAAACCACATATAAGTGCCATTTATATTTCTAACGTGTTTATGTAATCGTGGTTTTTTGATTATTAATTAAACTTTTAAAATAAAAAAAAACTTGTGGTATAATTAAAGATATCTTTTTACTTACACTTGAATAAATAAACCAGCCAAGAACATTAAAAATTATTATTGCATTTACAACCTCCAAGTCGTAAACTAAAAATCGTAAGGTTAAAACAATCGCGCATACCCAATATACCATAATAGCAGCAATATGAATCCCAAATAAATCATTTAATAAAACTGTAATTTTTATTAAACATTTGTGAATCCTGATTGCTCCATCAATAAAAATCCTCATGTCCATAATGTCATCACAATTTTTTAATAATTTATTATACTCTTGCATTCTATTATAAACAGCTCTTAAAAAAGTAATGTATATAGTGTATACAGAACTCATGTAGAGCACTTGTACATAATCATTTAGAGCAATCAAATATCTTACAAAAGGAAGATGCAGGTAAAAGAGGAAGTAAGCAAAAACCGGAAAATATATCGTTAAAATGTAGTTAATCACGACAAAAATGTTATCAAAATTGTTGTATTCAAAAAACACCTTTTCCTTTTCAAAAATTGTATCACAAACATAAATATTTAAAAACAGTTCCTTGAATTTATCACGAATATTTTTCGAGTAAAATTTCGTCATTAAATAGAGAGTGTTGGTATTTACCAAAATTGTTAATAAAAACGATATCATATTTTGTGCTTTTATGTAAGGAGGCGTAATTTTGAATTTTCCTTGTAATGTATAACAAAACCAAAAAAACAAAGCCACGGTTACACTCATTTTATACGCGTTTCTGTAAATGAATTTGTGAGTTTTTAAATTATGGCTTGGGAATATTCCAAGTAGAGCACCGATTTTTAAATGCACCACGACATTCTTTGCAAAATTTGGTGTCATATTTTTCAGTTTCGAGTAACTAACTGAATTATTATATTGGTTAGAATAATTGATGAATATTTAATGATGATTGTTTTTAATTCTAAATCGTTTATTTAATATTTTATAAACTCAATTAATTAATTGAATTGAAATTACTGCTGCATACTGTTATTATTAATAATAATCAAGTGGACTGTTTCTATACAGTTCGTTCCAAAAGTCTCGGAACAGCAGTATAACTTTTGAATGTGTGAATTTTTTTTTAATATGTACAGGGTGATCAAACTATTTGCTATGAATTTTTTCTGAAAAAGTAATAATAGCAGAGACTTGAAATTTTTACCGACGACAAAGACCCAGAATTGGAGTAGTTTAAGTCATTTTCAATAAAAATCGGGTAAAAAATTTTTGCGAAAAAAAATTCCAAAGTTTTCGTAAAATTCGAGTACATATTCCGCCATGGAGGGCGCATTTTTCATGCAATGCGAACGGATGTTTCTTTATTTGACAAAGAAAAGAATCCTACAAATTTAAAGCTATCATGCATCTCGATCGGCCAAGTAGTTCCTTCAAAATTAATTATTTTCCGATAAACCGAAAATTTCAGAACAGTTTTTCTGTCAAAAAGTGGATTTTTCAAAATTTCGGCGGTTTTTGAGTTGTAACTTCTGAACGAAAAAAGATATCGGCATGAATCTTTCTCTAGATTAAGGCGCACGGTAAGCCCTTTAAAATAATCTATCGCTTATTGATATAGCTTTAAGCTAAAGAGTTTATAATAATTTTAATCTGGTGCGATTTCCAAAATTTTTGTACTTTTCAGGATGGTGGCAAAAAATAACGGACCTAAAGTAAAACTGAGCGATCAATTTTATTCATTTTTTAATTATCTTTCATTTGAAAGGTCGTTTTTTCATAAATTCGAAAATAAAAATTTTCAAAAATTTTTTAGGCTTGAATTTTTTTCTGAAATTTCGTTTTTATTTAATTTCTCAAAAAGTATTGATAGCACAGACTTGAAATTTTTACCGAAGATAAAGGCATAGAATGCGAGTATTTTGAGTACCTTATGATAAAAATCGGTTAAATATTTTTTGAGAAAAAAAGTTTTTGTAATATTTTAGTACAAATCCGGCCCTGAAGGGCGCATTTTTCATGCGATCAGAACGTATTATCTTTACTTGACAGAGAAAATAATTCTGCAAATTTTAAACGATCAAGCGTCCTGATCTACACATTAGGAATTTCTCTGTTCAGTGTGACATTTAATATTTAAAAAAAATTTGGAAAAAGTGAGAAAACACCATCTAATTGTAAGTGCCATTTTTAATTCTAATGTGCTTGTGTAATCGTGGTTTTTTGATTGTAAATAAAACTTTTCAAATACAAAATCTTGTGGTATCATTAAAGATATCTATTTACTTACACTTAAATAAATAAACCAGCCAAGAACATCAAAAATTATTATTGCATTTACAACTTCCAAGTTGTAAACTGCAAATTCTAAGGTTAAAAGAATCATGCATACCCAATAAACCATAATCGTAGCAATATGAATCCCAAATAAATCATTTAATAAAGCTGCAATTTTTATTAAACACTTGTTAATCTTGATTGCTCCATCAATAAAAATGTTCATGTCCATAATATCATCACATTTTTTTAATAATTTATTGTATTCTTGTATTCTACTATAAACAGCTCTTAGAAATGGAATGTATAGAGTGAATGCAGAACTCATGTATACCAGTTGTACATAATCGTTTAGAAAAATCAAATATCTTGCAAAAGGAGTATGCAAGTAAAAGAGGAAGTAATCAAAAAACGCAAAATATATCGTTAACATGTAGTTAATCCCGACAAGAATTTTATCAAAATTGTTGTTTTCAAAAAAGACCTTTTCCTTTTCGAAAATTTTATCACAAACATAAATATTTAAAAACAGTTCCTTGAATTTATCACGAACATTTTTCGAGTAAAATTTCGTCATTAAATACAGAGTGTTTGTATTTACAAAAATTGATGTTAAAAACCCTATCATATTTCGTGCGTTTATATAAGGCGGTAAAATTCTGAATTTTCCTTGCAATGAATAACAAAACCAAAAGAACAAAACCACGGTTATACTCATTTTATATGCGTTTCTGTAAATGAATTTGTGAGTTTTTAGATTGTGGCTTGGGAATATTCCAAGTAGAGCACCGAATTTTAAGTGCACCACTACATTCTTTGAAAAATTTTGTGTCATATTTTTCAGTTTCGACTAACTAACTGAATTATTATATTGGTTAGATTAATTTATGAATATTTAATGGTAATTGGTCTGAATTCTAAATCGTCTATTTAATAATATTATATACCCAATTAATTAATTGAATTGATATTACTGCTGTATACTAACATAGTTGCGTTTATAGATATTATTAATAATAATAAGTGGTTAGTTTCTATACAGGTCGTTCCAAAAGTCTCAGAACAGCAGTATAACTTATGAATGTGTGAACAAAAAAATTGTAAATATTTCTACGATCACTAGAGGTATATGCTTCTAAATGTAAAAAATGCAATCTATGAACGTTTGAGTTTTTATGAGAACGAAGGACGACAATTTGAACACATCTTGTCCTTTTATGATAAGAAAAAACCATAAGATAAAAATATTGATAATATATAACTTAAAAAATATTGGAGAACAGAACACAGCTCAACTAAAAGAAATCACAAAATATCACAAAATTTGGTTTCCATGACCCTGTACATACTTACTAATGTTCAATTTTTTTTGTTCACTCGTTTAAAAGTATAGTCCTGTCCCAGGACTTTTGATACGCCCTGTATTTATTATGAAATAACGTTACAACCAGTGGCGCAACCATGAATTTTGAATGGTGGCGCAGAGGGCAACAAAATACTTTGAATTTTATTACAAAAAACATTGACAATTTGTACACACAGGAGGTCCCGTCCATGTATAATCAAACTTCAGGGTAAACAAATGATCAAATTTCATCGTTAAAAATAAAAAAAAAAGTAGGGATCTATATTTTTTGATTTTTTGAATTCCACCGTTTTCAATTTTAAATCGCATTAACAAGAATCTTATTTTTATACAGGGTGTCCCATTTGGATCCATACAGTCCAAAGTCAAATGGGACACCCTGTATATTTTGTTGGGAAAATACATTTATACAGGGTGCTGAAAAAGTTACGAACGAGTGAAACACGTTCTTTGGGAGCCATAAAATTATTTAAAACATATTTGATAACATTGTTTTCAAAGTATACTACCATTAACTCTAATATTTAATTCAAATTATTCATAAGTTATGATTACATTTTAATAAAAGTGATAAAGTGGAAATTAACATGACATAATTCAAAACTGCAGGAGTAAATTAGTCAAAATACAAACTATGTATTTTAGGATTAGTAATTTTTAATTAAAACAAATAAAAATACTTAAATTTAAACTTGATGTTATAAATTAATTTTATCAGATTAAAGTTCCACGAAACCAAGAAATAATTGTAATATCATATGAAAAATTAGAAATTTTAAAATTCAGAAATGTTTACATTCTCAATATAAATAAAAAAATTGATTTAGAAATGCAATAACAATGCAATTATTTTTATTTTCTGTACAATAATGAACATAGCTAAAAATGTGCAAATAAATTTTTAAACTTTGAGCACTCATATCTTCAATAATCTGCTAGAAGAATTTTTTTGAAAATTTTTTCCTTCTTAACAACGTATTGTGGAGCATGTTCGCGACTTTTTCAGCACCCTGTATATTATAAAATTATTATGATGGATTTACTTAAAAATTTGTTAAATTTGATGAAAAAATGCTTTTACAAAGAAATTTTAGTGATAAATTTTTCAATATTTAAGGTTAAAAATTTTTAAGTGAAACAACTAGGATATTTGGTTATAAACAACAGCATGCATATGGTGAAGTTCTACAAATACGTGATTTTTTTTTGATATTAACAAACCAAGAAAATTCATGGTATCTATAATTTTCAATAGCCGAATTTTTCATTTTGGACTATTCACTTTTGAATACTTTTAGTAGTTTTTTTTCGGAAATACATTTTGCTTAAAACAAGATTTGTGAGAATTAAAGTTTTTATACCAAATCTAACCGGATCAAGGAGTTTTGTAGTAAAAAATAGAGTGGTATCATTAAAAACTATTTACTTACTGATAAATAAATAAAGCTGCCAAGAAAGGAAATGAAGTGCATTGCACCTATAACTTCCTCGTTGAATAAAATATATTCTAGAGTTAAAAGAAACCCACATAGCCAATACACAATATTCGCAGCAATATGAACCCCAAACAAATCATTTAAAGAATCTGTAACTCTTATCAAATATTTATCAATCTTGATTGCATCATCAATAAAAATTTCCATATCCATAACTCCATCACAAGTTTTTAATAATTTATTAAGCTCCTGTATTCTACCATAAACAGCTTTTAAGAAAGGAATGTACAGGGTGAATACAGCAGTTACGTATGACAATTCTACATAATCGTTTAGGAAAATGAAACATCTTGGAAAAGGTACATATCGGTAATAGACAGAGTAATCAAATAACGCAAAATATATCATCAAGATATAGTTTAGAACGACAAGAATTTTATCGGAATTGTTCTTTCGAAAAATCACATTTCTTTTTTCAAATATCGTATCACAAATATCAATATTTAAAAATAGCTCCTTGAATTTATCACGAGCGGTTTTCGTGCAAAATTTCGTCACCAAATATAGAGTGTTTGTAATTATCAAAAATTTTGATAAAAAGTCTAGCATATTCTGTGCATTATTAATAGGAGGCAAGATTATTAATTTTCCTATCAATGAATAACAAGATCCAAAAAACAAAACCGCAATCACACTAATTTTATACGTGGTTTTGTAAAAGAATTTGTGAGTTTCTAAATTGTGGTTTGGAAATATTCCGAGTAAACCACCGAATTTTAAATGCACCGCTACATTCTTCGAAAATTTTTTTGTCATATTTTTCAGTTTCGAGTAAGTAACAAAGTGAGTAATTTTGTATTTATTTAAGTATTATATTGAGAGACTAATTGATCAATATTTAATTATAATTAGTATGAATTATTAATCGTTTAAATAAAACAGGTAAACACGTAATATTTTAGAAACTCAATTAATTAAATGAATTAAAATTACTGCCATTGTTGCTCTTCCAGTAATTGTTAATAATACGAATAATAATCAAATGGAATACGGAGTTACTATCTGTTTTGTGTCTGAAACCCGAAATTGGCCCTCTTTTGCGCAGAGGCCAAAAAAATGGGATTTCCTTTTCGAAGCAAATTTAAAGCGAAAATTATCAGAATAGTCCATTATATTTCAGAAAGCATCAATTGTATTTTTGGTGTACTAATCAGAAGTGTTGTTAAAAACACTAATATATTTTTTCCAACAGTAAAAGGATAAAACCTCAATTTTTATTCTAACGTATAGCAACTTTCAATCAAAAAAAATTTGATTATAAATATTTTATACGAGTTTTTGTTTTATTTATAAAGACAAAAGTAAAGTAAAAAAGTTTTCGTCATACTTGACATTTTTTATTTACTCACTGTTAAATAAATAAGCCAAGAAGCAGCAACTAGATAAAAAGCAATATCAGTAATATTTTCATCGAAAGAACAGATATAACCCAAAAAAACCATTACGATCCCCACAATAATTCCAAACAAATTATTAATTTAATCTGCAATATTCTTCACACTTTGTTCAATTTTGATAGCCTAATCCACTGTGAATTTAACATACAAAATATGACAATTTTCCAGTAAATGATTCAAAAGTGTTAATCTAAGAGACACTTCTTAAAACTGAGTTCTTCAAATACGTGAAATTTTTTTTGATATTAGCAAACCAAGCAAATTCAAGGTATCTATAATTTTCTATAGCCGGATTTTTCAATATAGACTATTCGCTTTTGTAAACTTTTAGTAGATTTTTTTGGGAAATACATTTTGCTTAAAACAAGATTTGTGAGAATTAAAGTTTTTATACAAAATCTAACTAGATCAGGAGTTTTGTAGTTAAAAATAAAGTGGCATCATTAAAACTATTTACTTACTGTTAAATAAATAAACCAGCCAAAAAAGGAAATCAATTGTATTGCATCTACAACTTCCTCCTCCAATAAAATAAATTCTAGGGAAAAAAGAAACCCACATAGCCAAAACACAATATTCGCAGCAATATGAACCCCAAACAAATCATTTAAAAAATCTGTAATTCTTATCAAATATTTATTAATCTTGATAGCTTCATCAATAAAAATATCCATATCCATAATTCCATCACAAGTTTTTAATAATTTATTAAACTCTTGTATTCTACCATAAACAGCTTTTAACAAAGGAATGTACAGGGTGAATACAGCAGTTATATAGGTCAATTCTACATAATCGTTTAGATAAATCAAACAAATTGCAAAAGGTTTATATCGTAAATAGAAGAAGTAATCAAAAAACGCATAATACATCATCAATATATAGTTTAGAACGACAAGAATTTTATCGGAATTGTTCTTTCGAAAAATCACATTTCTTTTTTGAAATATCGTATCACAAATATCAATATTTAAAAATAGCTCCTTGAATTTATCACGAGCGGTTTTCGTGCAAAATTTCGTCACCAAATATAGAGTGTTTGTAATTATCAAAAATTTTGATAAAAAGTCTAGCATATTCTGTGCATTATTAATAGGAGGCCAGATTATTAATTTTCCTATCAATGAAAAACAAGATCCAAAAAACAAAACCGCAATCACACTAATTTTATACGTGGTTTTGTAAAAGAATTTGTGATTTTCTAAATTGTGGTTTGGAAATATTCCGAGTAAACCACCTATTTTTAAATGCAACGCTACATTCTTTGAAAATTTTCTTGTCATATTTTTCACTTTCGAGTAAGTAACAAAGTGAGTAATATTGTATTTATTTAAGTATTATATTGAGAGACTAATTGATCAATATTTAATTATAATTAGTATGAATTATTAATCGTTTAAATAAAACAGGTAAACACGTAATATTTTAGAAACTCAATTAATTAAATGAAATAAAATTACTTGCATTGTTGCTGTTCTAGTAATTGTTAATAATACGAATAATAATCAAATGGAATACGGAGTTACAATCTGTTTTGTGTATTAAACCCGAAATTGGCCCTCTTTTGTGCAGAGGCCCAAAAAATGGGATTTTCTTTTCGAAGCAAATTTAAAGCGACTATTATCAGAATAATCCATTGTATTTTAGAAAGCATCAATTGTATTTCAAAATAATCAATTCAATTCTGAAGACTCATAAAATATACCTGCTACTAAGAGCTTTTTATCTACACCTTTCCCAATTGTATTTCAGAAATCTCAATTGTATTTCAGAAAACATTATTTATATTTCAGAAAGGACCAATTTTAAAAAAATAAGGAAGACAAGAGGTTTTGGCGATGATGACCACAACAGCACTCACATTTCATAAAAAATGTGATTTCGAAATTTAACATTACACCAGTAACACCAGGCTTAGGCCCTTCCTTATTCACCAATGTTAAACCCAATTGAAATAATCTACCAAAAACTTTTGGCTTCCTCAATATTTCACAAAAGGTCTTTTCTAAAATTAAATTTATTTTCCTGCAATTCAAATGATGCTTTCTGAAATACAATTGATCTTTTCTGAATTTAAATTGATGATATCTGAAATTGAAATGACTATTCTGAAATACAATTGATACTTTCTAAAATTAAATTTATTACAATACAACCATAATTTTATCAAAATTGGTATTTCCAAAAAGCACAAACATAAATGTTTAAAAATATCTCACTGATTTTTTCACGAAAATTTTTGGTGCTAAATTTAATCATGGAGAGTAATCAGTAGTGCTGTTAAAAACACAAATTTATTTCTTCCAAACAGTAAGAGGATTAAACCTCGATTTTCATTCCAACGTATAGCAACTTACAACCAATAAAATTTTTGTGTTTGTTTTATTATAAAGATAGAAGTAAAGTAAAAAAGTTTTGGTAATAATTGACATTTTTTATTTACTTACGGTTAAATAAATCAGCCAAGAAGCAGCCATTAGATAGAAAGAAATATCAGTAATATTTTCATCCAAAGCAGTTTGGATAGCCAAAAGAATAGATATAACCCAAAAAACCATTACGATCCCCACATTAATTCCAAACAAATCATCAACTAAATCTGCAATATTCCTCACACTTTGATCAATTTTGATAGCCGAATCCACTGTGAATTTAACATAGACAATATCACAGTTTTCCAGCAAATCATTCAAAAGTGTTAACCTATGAGACACACTTATTAAAACTGAGATGTACAGGGCTGTTTGTATGGCCATGTTAATGTAATGAATGTAATCACCAATTAAAATATAATCCCCATCAATAAAACTAACATCATTCCCAAATAATTCATCACCTCCACATAAAAGTACCATCATAAAAATTTTAAAAATAACCATTAGATTAAAAAAACTTTTCTCAATTTTTTTACCATGCTTCCCTAAAACCACATCGCAAATATCGAAATTCAAAAATATTTTTTCAAATTTATTACGACCATCTTTACTGGTGAATATTTTTAAAGATATCAAGGAATTTACTGCGATTAAAATTGATGATAACTGTTCAAGCACGCTTTGAGTGCCAATTTTAGGGTCGAAATACATTATTCTATAAACCATCATGCAGCAGAGAATAGAAAACAAGACCATGGTAATTAATATTTGGTAATACGTTTTATAGGTGAATTTATGTGTCTTACTGTTGTAGAAAGGAAATAAACCCATGTACGATCCCAATTTTAGAATCACCACAACACTTTTGGCAAAACCCGAAGACATTTTTACCAAATTAATAATATAAACCACGATGAGTTTTACTAGAAAGTGAGTAATATTAGGTAATTTTATTATTTCCTTGTTTAATCGTGTTATTATACATTAGTGATAATTACGGGGTACAAGCGTTTTTACACGATCCACGTGTTGGTAATTTTTTATTAATAATAAATTAAAGTGTTTTCATGTTTGTTTAGAAAATTATGAGGTATTAATAATTTAATTTTTAATCAGCTTTACAGTGTGTTTCAAAAATATGGAACATTTTTACCATTCATTTTAGGCAATATACAGAGTGTCCCGTTCGTGGTTCACCAAACTTCAAGGTTAGAAATTTTATCAAGAAAAACCAAAAAAGTAGGGGTCTATCTTTTATGGTTTGAAAGTTACAGGGGTTTGAAATTGGCATCGACCGTTTTTGCCAGAAATGGGTAAAAATTTAGTAAAATGATTTCAAAAAATATATATTTTAAAGCTGAAAGTATCCTCTTTCCATTGGTAACAATGATAAAAATCACAAATCGTTTATCAAGTATTAAAAAAAATGGAAAAGAAAAAAACTCCAGAAAAAATTGTTTTTTGGCAGTTTTTGAAGATTTTCTCCAAGATATGACCAATTAAGGGCGTGTTATTTTTAAATTTTCTATAACTTCGTTAAATTCTCTAGAAACTATAAAAAAATTTTGAAACCCTAACTCTTTTTATGCACTCACTAGAGCCTTCTAAACTTACTCCCATGAGAATTGATTCTAAGCATAGTTAGTTACAATTGAGGTGCGCATTCATTTTTGTTATTATTTAATAATACAACTATTTTAAAAGCCATCAAATTTTAACTTTTGCTTATAAAAATTGATTATTAAGCAACTATTGATCATATACTGATTTCTGGCAAAAACGGGCCATGCCAAATTCAAACCCCTGTAACTTTCAAACCATAATTTTTTGGTTTTTTCTTGATAAAATTTGCTTTACTTTCTAACTTTGACGTTTGGTGAAAAAAGACTCTGTATAATTTGAAGCCCAAAAAATGTTAAAACTCAAACTTCGAAGGAAACATGATGATTTGAAGCAAATTGGTTCTTCTAAAATACAATTGATGCTATCTAAAATATAATCACGTTTCTAAATTACAATTGATGATTTCTGAAATTAAATTGTTTTTTTCTGGAAACAGCAGTCTTTCCTTAAGTATTAAATTTCCTGTAGGGACAGTTTTTTTTTACAAAATTTACTAAATAATTTACTTACTGTTAAATAAACCAACCAAGCAGCTGCACAAAGGTAAAATGATATATGAGTGATATTAACATCCAGCACAGTTTGTATGGCTAAAAGAATAGCTATTACCCAAAACACCATGACAATTCCTATATTAATTCCAAACAAATCATTAATTAAACCCGCAATATTCTTCATATTCTGATCAATATTAATAGTCGCATCCACAATGAATTTAACATAAAAAATATCAGAATTTTCCAACAAACCATTCAAAAGTGTTAATCTATGACACATACTTTTTAAAACTGAGATGTACATGGTTGTTAAAATAGCCGTATTAATGTAGTGGATATAATCACTAAGTAAAATATAATCCCCATCCAAAAATCCTATATCATTCCAATACATTTGATCACTTGTGCATAAAAGTATCATCACGAATATTTTAACACCAACCATAACATTGTAAAAATGACCATTATCAGTTTTTAAATTATACTTCCACAAAACTTCATCACAAGCGTCGAAATTCGTGAATAATTCTTCAAATTTTTTGCGACCACTTTTACTTATAAATATTTTGAGTGTATTTAATGAATTTATGGCGACCAACATTGATGATAAGTGTGAAAAAAACGTTTGAGTACCAATTTTTGGGTCAAAAAATATTATTCTAATCACTGTTAAGTAGCACAGAGCCAAAAATAAAATTGTGGTAACTACTATTTGGTAGTACGTTCTATGGGTGAATTTATTAGTCTTTCTGTTATAAAACGGGAAAAAACCCATCCAAGATCCTAAGTATATTATCACCACTATACTTTTAATGAAACCCGATGAATACATTTTTAATTAATTATGTAACCTTCGAAGAGTTTAACTTGAAAGTGAGCGATATTCGGTATTTATTTACATGTTTAATCGTGTTAATTGCATTTTTTTATTATCCATTAATGATAATTAAGAATTATAAGCACCCCACGTTTTATATGTTGCCAATTTAATCACTTAAACAGTGTGTTTTTTAAACATTTTAAATTAATTAATTTCAAAATATTTTTATTATTTATACAATTGGCTACCAAAAGCAAATTTGATGATGAAATTGATTATTTTCTAAATAATTAAATCGGTAAGGAAAATACATTCAAAATGCCCATAATAGTCCGGTCAATTTAGCCCTAAAAATAGTAGTAAAGGTGGTACAAATTAGCGTAGAGCTAAAAATTGGTACGAATGTTCGAAACACCATCGATCCCGTACCTGCAAAAAATTTTATTCAAAATCAAAGGTCTTAAAAATGGGGTTTTCGCGTTTTTCAGCAAAACGGTAAGTTTTATCATAAAATTAGGTCATACAAAAATTGTAGATCATATAATTATCTATAAAAAATGACTTAATAGTTTTTTTTCTAAGAGCCACCGTTTCTGAGATATAACGATTATAAAAGTTGAAAAAGTTGTAATTTTCATAATATGCATAAGTACGCCACGTATACACTTCACTGAAACTGTAATACAAGTAAAAATATTTTTCTATCGGTCAATGTAAGCCATAAATCATTCTAATCAGGTCCAACTGGTTCGGCCAAAATTAATTATTTACCGATTAATCAAAAATTTCATAGCAATTTCTTCGTCTAAAAGTGAAATTTTCAAATTTTCAACGGTTATTCGGTCATAACTGCTAAACGAATAAAGATATCAAAACGAATCTTTTTTTGTGTGAAAGCCTACGGAAAAACCATTAAGATTAGCCACCATTCGTTAAAATCGATTAACGGGCAGGGTGGTAAAAAAAATTGTCAAAATCGCATTTTTTTACGCGATAAAAATTTTGAGTTTTTTTTTCGAAATTGAAAAAAATCAACGCGTCGCGTAAAAGTACTTGAAAATCTTATTCCAACCCATATTTTAGTTAGACGATAGGATGTGCGATTATTTTGGTCGCTGGGGGTTGAAAAAACGCAATTTTGACTTTAATAGGTCGGTGTGAGGTGAAATGAAAATATAGAGATTTCAAAACTTCAAACCGATCTCGTTCGATCAATCCTCTTGCACGTCACGTGTAAAGATTTTTCATTTTTCGTCCCGTTTTGGCCCCATTTCCTCTACCAATTTTCTCTACGCGCCGTTTTTTATCGATATTTTTATACGCTTTTGAAAAAAAAAATCCCGACGCTGCTGGACGCGTCGGATAAAACCGATTATTTTTCTGGGTATTAACGGTACTTTTAGCAACAATATAAACCATGTTTCCTTAAAATCGGTGCAGTCGTTTGGTAGGTACGATTTTTTTAAATTTCGTTAAAAAATGTACGATTTTTTTAAATTTCGTTAAAAAATTGTACCCCGATTTTCAAACGTCAGAATATGAGATACAAACAAAAATTTTGAAAAAGTGTTCCACTATAGGTACGTAAGTCTGTTTCCTCTTTATGAAAATGCCATTCGCGATTATTTCCCTCCGGTTACAGTCAAAAGCTAAGCAATATTACCTTTTTTTTTTTTGCTAAAAAACGCGACATTTTGACGTTTTCAAAGAAAAATTCGCCCTCGCCACAGGATTAACATAGGAGGGTCGGAAATTTTGGATATAGTAAATGAGGATGTGGGAAAAAGGGGGGCCCGATTTGGTCGTTTTGATTCCGAACCCGGCGGAGCTACGATTTTTCAAAAACGCTCGAAAAAAACCTCGAAAAATAATATTGTATTAGAAACAGAAAATATGATTGAAGAATAATTAAAATGTTGTTAAAAAACACTTACTGTTAAAAACGAAGTCCATATGACATTAAGAGTCATCATTCCATAATTATTAATTTCCATTAGGACTGTTTGAATGGACAGTAAGACTGCAGTAATCCAAAACAGTATAATTAAACCAATATTCGCACCAAAAATGTCATTCAACAAAACCAAAATATTGCTTAAATTTTGATACAGCAAAATTGCAAAATTGATGAAACCATGGCCATTAAAACTCATTAAAGCGTTATTCAAAGCTAGAATTCTAGTTTCGGTACATTTGAGTACAGTAATATAAAAAGTGATTGTAAAAATAACGTAGAAATAATGTAAGCAATTGTTGGCGAAAATTATAATCCAGTAACCTCCTTTATTCCAGTAGAAAAATCCGGTAATTTCAAAACATACTCAAAAAATTAAATTGACCACTAAATAAATATTGCCAAAATTCGTTATCGGTATAAAAATATATATTCTTCCAAAAACTTCATCGCAAGTCAAGAAATTTTTAAACAAAAATTCAAACTGTTTGCATCCTTCTTTCGATAGAAATTTTAGAAATAACAAAAAAAAATTCACTGCTTTAAAAAATGCCGACAGCAACAACAATAATATGTAGACAGTGTTGTTTTTAGAAATGACACTTCCTTGCATGTAAACAGCGTAGCAAAAAAATATAAAACTTGGTATTAAGATAATTACACTGTAAAATTTTCTTATGACAAAAAGATTGTTTTTAAAAAAAGGAGTTGCACCAGAAACTGCAGCAAACAGTAAAATTAAAGAAAAGTTTTTTAAAAAAATTACTTCCATATTCCATATTAAATGGAGTATTTGTAGGTTTAGTGGAATTAATTTATTGAGTACCTTATAAAATCTACATCACGTAAGTATTAATTAAATTATTTAAGTAATTGATTAAGTGACATTATTAAAATTCACTTCCTACTAAATATGTTGACCCAAATTTTACCGGTATTATTAAAATACAGTGTGACACAAAAATTTATGTGCAGTGAAATATTTTTTGTTAAAACACTTACTGTTACATACAAACACCATGCGCTGCTATAGATCATTACACTATAATTAGTAATTTCCAAAAGCATTAGTTCAATTGAAACTAGCACTCCAGTGATCCAATACATCATAAATAAACCAATATTCGCACCAAAAATATCATTCAATAACCACAGAACGTTGCTCAAATTCTGGTGGACCAAATTTGCAAAATTGATGAAACCATGCCCATTAAAATCTTTTAAAACACTATTAAAAGTTTGAAGTCTAGTTTCTAGACATTTCAGTACCGTAATATAGAAGCTGATTGTAAAAGTCATGTATAAACAATTTATAGAATAATAGACGAAAAGTAAAATCCATGTAAGTTCTTGATTCCCCCGGATAATTATATTGTAAATCTCAAAAATTTTTGTAATAATTAAATAAACAACAAAATAAACATTCCCAAAATTCGTGCTTGGTATAAAAATCATTCTTCTCCCTAAAATCTCATCGCAACTCACAAAATTTTTGAACAAACTTTCGAAGCGATTGCATCCTTCATTCGTTAGAAATTTTTGAATACCGAAAAGAGCGCTTATTGCAGCCACCAATATCGATACCAATCTCAATGATATCAATATATTGTATTCTAAAGAAATTAAATTTATTTGCAAGTACATCGTGTAGCAGAAAGCAACAATACCTGCAATTAGAATTATTGCAGTATAAAATTTTCTTGTAATAAAAATTTGAGCGTTCGTTTTGTAGTAAGGGTTTGTCCCTAAAACTGCTCCAAATTTTAGAATTAATGAAAAATTTTTCATAAAATTTTGCTCCATTATTAACTGAAGACTTTAGATGAATAAACGCGATATATTTTGTGTGCCCAATAAAAATGATAGCGTGTAAGTAATAAATTAATTTTATTACCACAAGGTAATTTATTTTGAAAATTATAGGTTTTCTATTAGTTATTAGTGTTAAATACGTACTTTTAGACTATTTTATAGACAGTATTAAAAATGCATAATCAGTAAATTTTATGAAAAAAGCTCTTAAGATTACTAGAACACTTACTGTTATATAGAAACACCATAGGTAGTTACAAATCGTTAGTCCATAATTAGAAACTTCCGAAAGAATTGTTTGAATTGAATGAAGCACTCCAGTGATCCAAAACAGCAAGATTAAACCAATATTCGCACCAAAAATATCATTCAACAAAAATATAACGTTGCTCAAATTCTGGTGCAACAAAACTGCAAAATTGATGAAACCATGCCCATTAAAATCTTTCAAAACACTATTAAAAGCTTGAATTCTAGTTTCTGCACATTTCAGTACCGTAATGTAGAAGGTGATTGTAAAAGTCATGTATAAACAGTTTATAGAATAGTAGCCGAATAGTAAACTCCATGTAAGATCTTTATCCCAAATAATTATACTGAAAAACTCAAAAATTTTTCCAACGATTAAATTAGCAACCAAATAACCATTCCCAAAACTCGTGCTTGGTATAAAAATCTTTCTCTCTAAAATCTCATCGCAACTCACAAAATTTTTGAACAAACTTTCGAAGCGATTGCATCCATTATTCGTAAGACATTTTTGAATACTCAAAAGAGCGTTTATTACAAGCAGCAATACTGATAGCAATCTCAATGATATCGCAACACTGAATTCCGATAAAATTAAATTTATTTGCAAGTACATCGTGTAGCAGAATGAAACAATACTTGCAAGTAGAATTATTGTAGTGTAAAATTTCCTTGAAATAAAAATTTGAGCGTTAGTTTTGTAGTAAGGGGTTGTCCCCAAAACTGCTCCAAATTTTAGAATTAACGAAAAGTTTTTCATAAAATTTTGCTCCATCATTATCTGGAGGCTTTAGGTGAATTAACGCGATATTTATTGAGTGCTCAATAAAAATTATAGCGTTTAAGTAATGAATTAATTTTATTACCGCAAAGTAATTTATTTCAAAAATGATTGTTTTTTTATTACTTTTTACTGTCAAATACATAAACCATATCATAATTGTAGTAGTATAATAGACCATATTAAAGAGAGAAATAACAATGCATAATCAGTAGACGAACCAATATTTTTACCAAAAATATTACCGAAAGTCCCCAATATTTTTAAAACATCAAACTCCCCAAAAATGTTAATAACGCTGTTTAAAACATCAAAGTATGAATAAAACATAGGAAGATATCGCTCATTCATCAAATTGTTCAACCCAATCTCAAGACCACCGATAATTCACACTTAAAAAAGTTTAATTTCCTGGAAGAGGACTTCAATACAGGTTTTAACAATCTAACAACTCATGCCTTAAAAATTTTAATTATCCTCGAGTACTATGGCCTATAGATGACCATCGGAAGTGTTTATACAAGAGTTAGTAATAATAGTCAACTCGTGTTCACAAAAATACCTAAAGCACTTTTTGAAAGCTAATTGGGATAACCTGACCTATCTGACCACAAATGGTTCGTCTCGACAATAATCTGTACAATTGGAAAATCTGAAACTGAGAAAGAGAAGAAAGTGTTGAAGTCACCTAATTTGAACTCATCCTACACCTGCTTCCAAAATTGCTTTAATTACCATTTTGAAAGCAACATTCCTAAAAAGCAGTTTAACAGAGCAACTGGTGTGACAAAATCTTGGATCACACCAAATAAAAATCAAGAGGTTGACTTCCTGAGCACCATCCACAAACAACTTCATGGGAATGATGAAATAGAAGTGGTCTACCTCCATCTTATGAAGAAACACAAGAAATATTCTAGAGCCTATTCGGAAAATAAATCCAAAGCGGCCCGGGACAATTTAAAAAATCACATCAAATTCCAAAGGAATTTAAGAACTTCTTTCTGGAATCCATTAAAACCCGGATTTTAAATTCATGCTCAACAATTCATTCAAACACTTTAACTATGTTTCCTACACATCTCATTGAATCTGAAACTTATACCATAATTATGAGTATCTTGGACGTTGCTCGGATTATTTCTGAACTAATCTGCCATCTAATAAACAAAACCAACGATAATTAATAATTGTGCGTTACTTGAGTTACTCAAAATGTTCAAACTGGTACCTATTTACAAGAATTATGATCGTTCTTGTATAGCAAACTGTCGGCCAATATCCGTCGTGACAGCTTTCTCCACAATTTTCGAAAAAACGTACCTCACTCGGTTATCTGTGGTTCTGCGAAAAACATAGTATTAACTCGACACAATAATATGGTTTCCAAAGAGGCCTATAAATAGTTGAGCCTTGCTAGAGGCATATAAAACAATCCTGGAAGATATTGATAATGCACAATCCATCAATCATTCAGTGCTTCTAGAAAAATTATGCAGATATGGTATTAGAGGACCTTAACTGGGTTTATAGGTATCTTAAAAAACGGAAAGGGTTTGTTAATTGACAGGAAGCAGTTTCTGAAGGTAATATTAATCTGGGCGGTGTACCACATGGGAGTATCTTTATGCCAGCACTATTTGTTTTGTATATTAATGATCTGACAGTAAAACAGTACATTAAGAGGATAGTCGGCAAAATGTGTTACTCCAATTCCTATGTTCCTTGGAAACATATAACTGTGCGAAAGAGATGCCACTAGAATTGGTCCTGTTTATATTGACATTGTACTTCGCTGATAACTAAAAAACTAATTAATAAAATTGATTTTTTTAAAATTATCTTAAAAGTACATTAAACAAACTACCTTTCGACGTTTTTAATTTTAAAAAATACTCTTATTATAAGGTTAAAATTTGAACCTAAAAGTTGCCTATTTTTGCACGTTTTCAACAGCTATTAAGTATAACAAAAAATGAAAATTACAAAAAACAACAAACGTCGAAAGATGCAATATGGAATTCTTAAACAACGCCAAAAAGAATTATTCGATTTCAATTAACCGTTCGTCTTCCATCGCGTTTGTACAAAATCGAAATTTACATTGCAAAGTTCTATACCTAATTTCACCGACTATCTTCTTAAGCGGATGATATAACCAAATCTCTGGAATCTACCCAATAGAATATTAGTGACTCGTCTATTATGAATCACTTAATAAAAGAAAATGACTTATAGTGCCATGTTCAATATCCAAAGAACCTTCAGAGTTGATGAAAATTACTACTAATGAGGTTCAAACATCATCTGTGGAATATACTGTTTTCTTTAAAAATGACAGTTCCTTGCATGTATACAGGGTAGCAACAGAGTAAAACTTGGTATTAAGAAAATTGCACGGTAAAATTTCCTTGTGACAAAAAGGTTAGTTTAAAAAAAGGAGTTGCACCAGAAATTGCAGCAAACAGTAAAATTAAAGGAAAGTTAAAAAAAAAATTACTTCCATATTAAATGGAGTATGTTTAGGTTTAGTGGAATTAATTTATGAAGTATTAGGTTTCCTAAAAAAATCTATATCGCGTAAGTATTAATTAAATTAATTTATTTAAGTAATTGGCTAAGTGATATTATTAAAATTAATTTTTCACTTACTATTTAATATGCTGACCCAAATTTTAATCCGGTATTAATAAAATACAGTGTGTCCCAAAAATTTATATGCAGTGAAATAATTGTTATTAAAACATTTTAAGCATAAAATAATGACATACATCTTGAAATTCATTTGAAAAGATTTAAACTGTAAGCTTAAATCGAAGATTTTTGGTAAATTTTATGAAAGAAGCTGGCGATAATAATTTTTTAAGATTAATAAAACACTTACTGTTACAAACAAACACCATGTGATGCTATAGATCATTATACTATAATTAGTAATTTCCAAAAGCAGTAGTTGAATTGAAACTAACACGGAGGTGATCCAAAACACCATATATAAACCAATATTTGTACCAAAAATGTCATTTATTAAAATCAGAACGTTGCTCAGATTCTGGTGCAACAAAATTGCAAAATTAATGAAACCATGCCCATTAAAAATTTTTAAAATACTATTAAAAGTTTGAAGTCTAGTTTCTGCACATTTCAATACCGTGATATAGAAGGTGACTGTAAAAGTCATGTAAAAATTATTTATACAACTGTAGATGAAAAGTAAAATCCATGTAAAATCTGTATCCATCATAAATACACTGTAAATCTCAAAAATGTGTGTTAGAATTAAATGAACAACCAAATATACATTCCCAAAATTCGTGCATTGTATAAAAATCATTCTTCTTCCTAAAATCTCGTCGCAACTCACGAAATTTTTGAACAAACTTTCGAAACGATTGCATCCTTTATTCGTTAGAAATTTTTGAATACTCAAAAGGGCGTTTATTGCAAGCATCAATATCGATAGCAATCTCAATGATACCATAATATTGAATTCTAAAGAAATTAAATTTATTTGCAAGTACATCATGTACCAGAAAGAAACAATACCTGCAATTAGAATTATTGCAGTGTAAAATTTTCTTGTAACAAACATTTTAGTTTTGTAGTAAGGGGTTGTCCCTAAAACTGCTCCAAATTTTAGAATTAACGAAAAGTTTTTTATAAAATTTTGCTCCATTATTAACTGAAGGCTTTAGATGAATTAACGCAATATTTATTGAGTGCTCAATAAAAATTATAGAGTTTAAGTAATGAATTAATTTTATTATCACAATGTAATTTATTTCGAACTGATAAGTTTTTTATTATTTATATACTTACTGTTTAATACATAATTATGAACAATACTACAGGCACTATTAAAAATGTATAATCAGTAGATTCCACAAAAAATGTTTGAAGGATAAATTGAACACACCAAAATGGTATAAACTAACCAATATTTTTACCAAAAAAATTACCCAATGTCTCCAAAACGTTATTTAAATCTGCGTTTAGAAATAATGACTTTTTGTATTATAGTACCATTTTCTCGCGTGAAATAGCAAATTACGACACTTGCCTAGTGACTTTAGTCGTTTTTTTTTAACCGACTGGAAAAACGCATTAGTTGATGCTTGTTTCAAGCGAACACAAATTTAGCGAATAATCAAAAGTTTCACAATAATTTTTCTATTTTTTGGGTGCCAGTAAATCAATTAGAGATCCGAAAAATCGTGAATTTCAATCAATTTTTGATTATCTCTTAATTTAGACATCGTTTTTGAAAAAATTCGAAAAAAAAATTATGTTACAAATTTTCAGGAATTTCGTTTTTATTATTATTTTTCAAAAAGTATTAGCAATAGTAAGTTAAAAATTTTACTAAAAATTAATAACTAAAATAGGAGTATTTTAAGTCATGTTTCGTCAAAATCTTTCAATTACTCTTTTATAAAAAAAATCGGAAGCATATTTAAAATTTTGAATACAAATTCGGCCCCGATGAACGCATTATTCAAAAAAAAGAAGGTAAAAAGAGGTAAAAAACTTATCGAAATCGTGCTTCTTAAAAAGTGATGTGGTTTTAAAATTTTGACATTAAAATACGAAAAAACATAATACGATTTTTATTTATTTTTTACCCTTATTTTACCTTCACCAATTTTAATGAATGATGGGTTATTTCAAAACCCTTAATTCGCAGATTTTGGTAAATTTTTTGAAAAATTATAATTTTTTAAGATTAATAAAACACTTACTGTTAAATACAAACACCACGCGCTGCTATAGATCATTAGACTATAATTAGTAATTTCCAAAAGCATTAGTTCAATTGAAGCTAGCACTCCAGTGATCCAATACATCATAAATAGTCCAATATTCGCACCAAAAATATCATTCAATAACAACAGAATGTTACTCAAATTCTGGTGCAACAAATTTGCAAAATTGATGAAACCATGCCCATTAAAATTTTTTAAAGCACTATTTAAAGCTTGAAGTCGAGTTTCTAAACATTTCAGTACCGTAATATAGAAGCTGATTGCAATCGTCATGTAAAAACAATTTATACTAAAATAGACGAAAACTAAAATCCATGTACAATCTTTATTTCCTCCGACAATTAAATAGTAAATCTCAAAAATTTTTCTAATAATTAAATGAACAACCAAATAAACATTCCCAAAATTCGTCCTTGGTATAAAAATCATTCTTCTTCCTAAAATCTCATCGCAACTCACGAAATTTTTGAACAAACTTTTCAAGCGATTGCATCCTTCATTCGTTAGAAATTTTTGAATACTCAAAAGAGCGCTTATTGCAGTCACCAATATCGTTAGCAATCTCAATGATATCATAACATTATATTCTAAGGAAATTAAATTTATTTGCAAGTACATCGTGTAGCAGAATGAAACAATACTTGCAAATAGAATTATTGCAGTGAAAAATTTTCTTGTAATAAAAATTTGAGCGTTCGTTTTGTAGTAAGGGTTTGTCCCCAAAACTGCTCCAAATTTTAGAATTAACGAAAAGTTTTTCATAAAATTTTCCTCCATTATTAACTGAAGGCTTTAGGTGAATTAACGCGATATTTATTGAGTGCTCAATAAAAATTATAGAGTTTAAGTAATGAATTAATTTTATTACCGCAATGTAATTTATTTCGAATTGATAAGTTTTTTATTACTTACTTACTGTTTAATACATAATTATAAACAATATTATAGGCATTATTAAAAACGCATTATCAGTAGATTCCTTTAAAAACTGTTTGAAGCATAAATAGAACACACAAAAATGGTATAAACTAACCAATATATTTGCAAAAAACATTACCCAACGCCCCAAAACGTTATTCAAACCTGCCCTTAGAAATAATGACTTTTTTTTTATTAACGTACCACTTTCTCGCGTCAAATTACGACACTTGCCTAGTGACTTTTGTCGTAAATTATAAACCGACTGGAAAAGCGCATTAGTTCATGCTTATTTCAAGCCAACACAACTTCAATATTTTTTCTATTTTTGGAGTGCCAGTAAATCAATAAGAGTTCCGAATAAATCGTAAATTTAAATCAGATTTTGATTTTCTCTTAATTTAGACATCGTTTTTGCAAAAGTTCGAAAAATAAATTATGTTATATTTTCAGGAATTTCGTTTTTATTACATTTTTCAAAAAGCGTTAGCAAGAGTAAATTAAACATTTTACTAAAAATATATAACTTAATTAGGAGTATTTTAAGTCATGTTTCGTCAAAATCTTTCGATTACTCCTGTATAAAAATATCGCAAACGTATATAAAATTTTGAGTACAAATTCAGCCCTTAAGAACGCATTATTCAAAAGAGTAGAAGATAAAAGGAGGTAAAAAACTTATCGAAATCGTATTTCTTAATTAGTGATGTGGTTTTAAAATTTTGACATCAGATAACGAAAAAACATACGTTTTTATAAACTCCAATGACATCTTAAAATAATAATACTTACATCACTTAAAACTACGTAAAACTTACGATTTCGATATATTTTTTACCCAAATTTTACCCTCGCCGATTTTAACACATGATGGCTTATTTCAAAGCCCTTCAATCGCAGATTTTTGGCAAATTTTTAAGATTAATAAAAACACTTACTGTTATATAAAAAGTCCATGCGATGTTAAAGAAGAGTATTCTATAATTAGTAATATCCAAAAGCAATGATTGAATTGAAACTAGCACTCCAGTGATCCAAAACAGCATAAATAAAGCTATATTCGCACCATAAATATCATTCAACAAAAACAAAACGTTGCTCAAATTCTGGTGAGCCAAAATTGCAAAATTGATGAAACCATGCCCATTAAAATCTTTTAAAACACCATTAAAAGCATGAATTCTAGTTTCTGTACATTTCAGTACCGTAATATAGAAGGTGGTTGTAGAAGTCATGTAAAAACAATTTATACAATAGTTACCGAATAGTAAAATCCATGTGCCTTTTTCATACCAATTAATTAAAATGTAAATCTCAAACATTTTTGTAAGGATTAGATTAACAACGAAATAAACATTCCCAAAATTCGAGCATGGTATAGAAATCTTTCTTCTTCCTAAAATCTCATCGCAACTCACGAAATTTTTGAACAAATCTTCAAAGTGACTACATCCTGCATTCGTTAGAAATTTTTGAAGGCTCAAAAAAACGCTTATTGCGAGCATGAATGTCGATACCAATCTCAATGTTATGAAAACACTGTTTTGTAGAAAAATTAAATTGATTTGCAAGTACATGGTGTAGCAGAAAAAAGCAATACTTGCAATTAGAATTACTGCAGTGTAAAATTTTCTTGTAATAAAAATTTGACCGTTAGTTTTGTAATAAGGGGTTCCCCCTAAAACTGCTGCAAATTTTAGAGTTAACAAAAAGTTTTTCATAAAATTTTGCTCCATCATTAACTGAAGGCTTTAGATGAATTAACGCGATATTTATTGAGTGCTCAATAAAAATTATAGCATGTAAGTAATGAGTTAATTTGATTACCACAAAGTAATTTATTTTGAAAATAATAGGCTTATTAGTGTTAAATACACAATTTTAGACCATACTATAGTCAGTATTGACAATACATAATCAGTAGATATTTTTTGAAATCTAACGATTTTTGATAAATTTTATGAAAAAAGCTGTTGATAATAATTTCTTAAGATTACTAGAATACTTACTGTTATATACAAACACCATACCATAATACAAATAGTTAGTCTATAATTAGAAATTTCTGAAAGAATTATTTCAATTGAATGGAGGACTCCAGCGATCCAAAACAGCAAGATTAAACCAATATTCGCACCGAAAATATCATTCAACAAAAACAAAACGCTGCTTAAATTCTGGTGCACCAAAACTGCAAAATTGATGAAACCATGCCCATTAAAATCTTTTAAGACGCTATTAAAAGCTTGAATTCTAGTTTCTGCACATTTCAGTACCGTAATGTAGAAGGTGATTGTAAACGTCATGTAAAAACAGATTATACAATAGTAGCCGAATAGTAAACACCATGTAAGATCTTTATTCCAGATAATTACATTGTAAATCTCAAACATTTTTATAACGATTAAATTAACAACCAAATAAACATTCCCAAAACTCGTGCTTGGTATAAAAATCTCTCTTCTCTCTAAAATCTCATCGCAACTCACAAAATTCTTGAACAAACTTTCGAAGCGATTGCATCCTTTATTCGTTAGACATTTTTGAATATTCAAAAGAGCGTTTATTGCAAGCATCAATACTGATAGCCATCTCAATGATATCAAGACATTAAATTCCAAGAAAATTAAATTTATTTGAAAGTACATATTGTAGCAGAATAAAACAATACTTGCAATAAGAATTATTGCAGTGTAAAATTTTCTTGAAATAAAAATTTGAGCGTTAGTTTTGTAGTAAGGGGTTGTCCCTAAAACTGCTCCAAATTTTAGAATTAACGAAAAGTTTTTCATAAAAATTTGCTCCATTATTAACTGAAGGCTTTAAATGAATTAACGCGATATTTATTGAGTGCTCAATAAAAATTATAGCTTTTAAGTAATGAATTAATTTTATTACCGCAAAGTAATTTATTTCGAAAATGATTGATTTTTTTACTTATTACTGTAAAATACATAAACCATATCATAGTTGTAGTAGTATAATAGACTGTGTTAAATATTAAAGACAGAATTAAGATAGCATAATCAGTAGATGAACCAATATTTTTACAAAAAACATTACCGAACGTCACCAATATTTTTAATACACACAATTGCCAACAAGTTCACTGTTAAAAACGAATCGAAAATTTTTGGTAAATTTTGTGAAAGATGAAGAATTATAAGATTAATAAAACACTTACTGTTACATACAAACACCATACGATGCTATAGATCATTAGACTATAATTAGTAATTTCCAAAAGCAGTAGTTGAATTGAAGCTAATACGGAAGTGATCCAAAACATCATAAATAAACCAGTATTCGCACCAAAAATATCATTCAATAAAAACAGACCGTTGCTCAAATTCTGGTGCACCAAAATTGCAAAATTGATGAAACCATGCCCATTAAAATCTTTTAAAACACCATTAAAAGTTTGAAGTCTAATTTCTGCACATTTCAGTACCGTTATATAGAAGGTGATTGTAAAAGTCAAGTAAATACAATTTATACAATAGTAGCCGAAAAGTAAAATCGATGTAAAATCTTTATCCAAAATAATGATACTGTAAATCTCAAAAAATGTTGTAAGAATTAAACCAACAACCATAAAAACATTCCCAAAATTCGTGCTTGGTATAAAAATCATTCTTCTTCCTAAAATCTCGTCGCAATTCACGAAATTTTTGAACAAACTTTCGAAACGATTGCATTCTTCATTCGTTAGAAATTTTTGAATACTCAAAAGAGCGTTTATTGCAAACATCAATACCGATAGCAATCTCATTGATATCATAACACTGAATTCCAAGAAAATTAAATTTATTTGCAAGTACATCATATAGCAGAAATAAACAATACCAGCAATTAGAATTAATGCAGTGTAAAGTTTTCTTGAAATAAAAATTTGAGCGTTCGTTTTGTAGTAAGGGGTTGTCCCCAAAACTGCTCCAAATTTTAGAATTAACGAAAAGTTTTTCATAAAATTTTGCTCCATTATTAACTGAAGGCTAACTAACACGATATTTATTGAGTAACTAATAAAAAAGATAGCGTGTAAGTAATGACTTAATTCTATTACCGTTAAGTAATTTATTTCGAAAATGATACTTTAGTATATTACTGTTAAATATATATTAACCATGTCATAGTACGATGTTCAAATTTGCGTTTAAAAATAGTTACTAATTTATGATGCTTTCAATAGAATTTGACGATGGTTTTGAACTTTTTTTAGGCGTCAATTTTAATGAGTTTTTGACTGTCTCAAAATTTCAAGGAGCTTCATAAAAAGCATAATTCCATAGTTTAGAATTTATTGGAAAAACAAAAAAAAAGTGTTAAAAAAAGTAAATAAAATTATTGCATATTTTAAAGAATTTTGTTTAAATATGGACAAGTATGATATTAAAGTTGGTAAAATATTAGAATTTGTAGAAAGAGTTTATAAAATTCTTCAAAATATGCAATAATTTTTATTTACCTTTATTAAGAATTTTTTTTTGTTTTTCGAATAAATTCTAAACTATGGAAAATATTAAAAAAATATTTTAATATAAGTTATTTGTTTTTGAAAGACCTATCAAACCATACCAAACTCGACCTATGTTGCTATTTAAAAAATCAAAGTTACCTCCGGTTCCGGATAGTTCCGGGTTGTTCCGGAAAAAAATAAGTTTACCAATGGATTCTTTAGGTTCACTTTGGTAATTAAGTTTTTTATGTAAGTGATGTACGATAACGCGTTCTTGAGATAAATGTGATTGTTGCCCGGCGCATCCACCATATGTCACGCCTAGGGTGTTAAAAGCTAACGTGGGTATGCTGATTTTTTCACGTCCGATTCTACTAGCTGTGATAGTTCATAGACCAATTGCTTTGTAGAAGGTAATCTGCCATCCTCAAAGTTTTTTACTGGCTACAATTGATTAATCGGAACAAAATTATTTCTACAAAATATAAAATTCATAGCGTTGTGTCCAAACCAGAACTAATTTTTTTCTTAGAGTATCTTTCTTTGGTACTGAGAATTTATGTTCAATTTTCTTTCAGTTTCTGCCAAAACTGTTGTATTTATTTATTTGCAATAAAGAGCTTGATATAAGAACAAAATACTTAATTGCAATTTCCACAAAATTTACAAATATGCCGAAGGCTTTTGAAATTACTGATTCCGTGCAGAAAACGTAAAACATAACAGAAACGGTGATCAAATACATAAATTTTCGAAAAGTTTATAAAACATCGCGGTTCTGTTTTTTCGACATGAGTTTCTGTTTTGTTTTCACTTTGCCCGTATGGTGAAAAACCGGCATTATTTGAAATTTTCTGAATCTAACCATAAACTTTGACAGCCTATCCTGTATCATAGAATTAGTATAATTTAGCTATTATTTTAAAGGATATAAAATTCCTGCTAACTAGTGTAATTATAATATTTTTTGCAAGATTACTTACTGTTAAAAAGAGACTCCATGTTAGGGCAATTTTAAGTACATCATTATTATCCTCATTGATATCCAAAATTGATTGAATACTAACCAAGACTGAAATTATCCATAAGATTATTGTTAATGCCATATTCGTGCCTAAACAATTATTCAAAAAGTCCAAAACTGTCTGTAAGGATACACGAATTTTATAAACAGAATCAAAAAACATTCTTAAGTCAGCTCTATCAAAATATTGTAGCAAAGAATTCAATGTAATAAATCTAGTTTCTAGACATTTTAATACCTGTAGGTACAAACTTATCAAAAAGTATATGTAGTAATATTGAAGATAATCAGATATAAAAAACCAATCGAAATATCCTCCATACCAATATATAAAATCAATGACTGCAAAGATAGCAGTAAAAACCATGTTTATTATCAAATAGATATTTCCAAAATGCTTAACAGGAATAACCACATCGTTTTCCTTAAAAATTTTATCGCATTTCTCCAAATTCTCGAAAATTTCTTTAAATTCTTGGCAACCTTTCTTGGTCAAAAATATTTCAATTGCAAGTAAAACATTGATTGAGTTGAAAAATGATGTCATAACCGATAATAAATTACCAGTAAAATCATAATCGCCATAAATGTCGTACACGTTATAGCACAAACTACCAAAGAAAAAAATCGTAAGTAAAATAAATACGATTGTTTGAAACACCCTTCTTATCAGAAAATTATTTTGCTCTGAATGGTAAGCTGGTATAATTCCCAAAAAGGATCCATATTTTACAATCACAAAAAAATTTCTTATAACGTTTGAGTTCATGTTTTTAAATTATATTAGGTTTCTAGTTTTTTGAATTTGATTATCAGTTCAACTTGTTTGTGACTACTAAATTATCGCGTGTTTCAAACAAATTAGCTATTATTAATGTCTGATATTAAGTAGGAGTTTTTTATTTTAATATTAAATACTAATTAATTTTTAAGTACAGCTTTTCTATAATTTATCTTTTTTTTGTTACACAAAATAGTTTTGTGGCAATCACTTTTTTCATATTTTGATAACAGTGATGAAAAACTAAATGAAATAATAATTTTTTTTCACACCTGTTGCATAATGGTTTCCTTAGTCAATCGATTTCAATTAAATAATGCACTATATTACAATGGATAAAAAAGATAGCTACCTAAGATACAATCCAACTCTAGCAATTAAAAATAGGATGAACAATTTGTTTTCGAAAAAGAAACTAAAACTACCACAATTACCACTACAGTTGCAATTACTAAGAACTTGGGAGTGGAAAAAGTGTTATATTTATTATCAAAGATTCATAATTTTTAGAAAGTTTAAAAAATGTAGAAAAATCACTTACGGTTAAATACAAGCACCATATTCCAGCAACTGTAACCATCTTATAATCTTTTTCATCTTCCAAAATAGATTGAATACTGGAAAACACCACGGTAATCCAAAAAATTATGGTCAACCCCATATTCATTCCGAAAATATTATTTAATGCATCAAAAATTGTGTTCAAAATTTTATGAATGCGAATAACATCATCCAAAAATTGTTCCGAATTTGCTCCAATAGACTTCAATAAGGAATTTAAAATATTAATCCTAGCTTCAGCACATCTCAACACTCCTACGTAAAAACTCGTCAAAAAATGCATGCAAAAGCAATTAAAATATTCGCTTAAAAATAAGGAGGAAACAAGGTTGTCTTTTTTAAACCAAAACGTATAATCCCAACATACGAAGATTATAGTGAAGATGATGTTAAAAAACAAAAATAAATTTCCAAAATTCTTGATTGGTACCACCACTTGATTATCCAAAAATATCTTATCGCAATTGCACAAATTTTTTAATATATCTTCGAATTCCTTACTAACTTTCTTGGTTAAAAATTTTTTATAAGCAAGAAATACATTAAGTATATTGAAAGATGTTGAAAAAATTGACAAGTAATAACCAATCGCAGTATCATTCATTAAATATAAAGGAAAACTAAAGAGGATTAAAAATATTACAAATATTGTTGCTTGATATACTTTTCTTATCACCAATATTTTTGCTTTACGATTACATGCAGGTATTATACCTAAAAGTGTACCAAACTTTAAAATCAACCAAAAATTTTTCAAAAATTTTGAATCCATAATTAATTCAATAAACACAGTATTATATGGTGTATTAAATATAATGGAGTATTAAATTATTGCGTGTTCAAAATGATGTGGTTACAATAATTGGAGCTGTCCTTAAATGTTTTTCTAATAAATAAATTACTTAAGCGATATTTGGATAAATAATTAATCAATTGGATTAATTGTTTGATGAAAAAATTTTTTAAGTAAAATAAATAAATTTTCTTGATACTATCTATTTTATTAACTCATGTGTATACACACGTATTATTTCCAAAAAAGTGTCATATTTTGGAATCACCGAAAAGTTTATAATATAATAAAATAATATAATAAACAATAATGGTGGATTTGAAATATATTTGGTTATCCGAAAGATCTTTTAAGTAAAATAAAAAAAAGTTAGGCGTTAGGTTAAACTTAAAATAATTAAAACATAAAAAATAAAAAATAAACAACAGAACAATAAAAAGTTGTCGATAAAATATAGTATTAAACTCGCGGAGTTTTAAAGTTTTAAAAACACTGTAGAATCTACTCTGTGAACCAAAAGCTCCCACGCATAGGGTATTTTAAAATTCTAAAAAATAACGAAAAAAAAATTTTTTTATATCGCATTATTAAAAGTCGTATTTATGGGTCAAATTCGTCCTTTAAATTACATTTCAACCCAACTTTATGTACCTTCTCTGAAAGCTCTTTAGGTCCACTTTACGTCAAAAAAAGAATCACTTCGCTATCTCTTACCGTTTTCGAGTTATCACCGAAAATGTAGGTAAGATAAGCAAAATCTCCGTTTGGAGCCAAAATTTCGCTCTGAAATTTTACACTTTTCACAAAATAATTATTATCTTCGAAACTATTAGCACCACCTATATGTTTATTAGCTTAAAATTCGCACAGTCACCTCCTCCTCCAAATTCCGTGAAAGTTTTAATTTTCTGTTAAAAATTGCTTCGTCCAGAACAGTATTTGTACCAAAATTTTGAGAATTTTTTCCAAAAAAACTATTTAACCGATTTTAACCAAATATTTTTTAAATCGCGTTTATCCATGGTGTTTACTTTTGGTAAAAATTTGAAACCGATTTCTATTAAAAAATCCAATCCAAAATATCTCAAAAATTTTTTTTTCAAAATCGACCCCACAAATGAAAGATATTAAAAAATGGATGAAATTTAGGGGTTCGTCTGCCCTCTACATCCTCCAAAAATAATTTTACTCCGCAAAAAGTCAAAAAAATCAAAATTTGTTTAGGTAATGTATCTCAAAAAATAATTATATTTAAAAAAATTTAATATGTTAATATCAGTAATTTTTAGAAATTTACCTATACGAATTCTTGTTTTATAATTTTATTTATTAAGCGAAATATTATTTTTTCAAAATACACCTTTACTCATTTACCAGTATGCCATATTTTAATATTTTATATAAAAATTCATAACTTTTGAACGAAACATCGTAGAGAAAAGAATTTTTTTTATTTTTTTTTACTTTCTATATACTTTAAATATTAACTTTCAAATTTTTAATGTGAAACGAAACACTCTTATACAATACACTATTTAAGTACTTACTGTTAGATATAGAGACCACACCACATTTATAATCACCGCTCCATAATCATCAGTAACTTCCATCATCAGTACTGCTTGAATTGAAAGCAGTACTGCAATAATCCAATACCCCAAAATCAAACCAATATTTACACCAAAAATTCCATTCAGCAAAAACAAAATATTATTTAAATTCTGATATAACAAAATTGCAAAATTAATGAAACCGTCTCCATTAAAATCCTTCAAAACACTATTTAAAGCTTGAATTCTAGATTCTGCACATTTTAGTACCGTAACAAAAAAGCTGATGCTAAAAATTGCGTAAAAATAATGCACGCAAAAGTTTGCAAATACAAAAATCCATAAAGCGATATTATTGAGTAAAAGTGGAGTAAGAATCTCAAGAATTGTTGTTAAGATTATATTGACAACTAAAAAAATATTTCTAAAATTCGTACTTGGTATAAAAATATTTCTTATACCTAAAATCTCATCGACACTTACGAAATTTTTGAATAAATTCTTAAACTGATCACACCCATTATTGGTCAGAAATTTCTGTAAAATCAGAAAACTGTTGATTGTTGTTATGAATGATGATACCATCCCCAATAATATTGCAATTATATTTTCTGTAAAAACTATATTTCTTTGTGTGTACATGGTGTAGCAGAAAAATATAAAGCTTGAAATTAAAATTAATGCACGGTACAATTTTTGCGTTACAAAATTTTTAGTTTTGAAATAAGGGGTTGCTCCTAAAAATGCTGCCACTAGTAGAATTATTGAAAAGTTTTTTAAAATTTTTTCTTCCATATTTCTTTAACTGGTGGAGTGTTTCGATGAACTAAGTAACAATTATTTAGTGATTTTATATAATATTAAACTTAGATATTATTTATGTATAATTAGTAGCTTCCACTAAAAATGTTTGGTGTATAAATAATAAATAGAACACTTAAAAACTAAAATAATACACGCAACAATAAAATATTTTTACCAAACATATTACCCAACACAACGTCCACAAAATTAATTTTAAAAAATGTAGTTGCAATGTTTAAAATTGTTTTTAAATTTTGTATTTTTATTATTAATTTTCTTTATTTTCTTTTTAATTTATATTAATAATTATCTTGGACCAGGTATTAAGATCCTTGAAAAACCAGATTAGAGTTTTTACTTGGTACTCCTTTAACAGACATGCTCTTACACATTCCTTGAAATTTTTCTGAAGATGTTTGGCTTCAAGCAAAGCTTTCTGTTAAAAAAATTGTTTAGTATTTCGTTTGGCCTCATCTTTATCTTTGCCAACTTCGAAAATTAAAGAGATATGACCTCCAATTTTTTTCTTCAACTTGTTCTAATGAAGTCAATGCTGCTGAGTCTCTTTGGTTTTCAAAAAAAGAAATATAAATATATTTTTTGATTATCGTCTGGGTAATTCTGTTTGTGTTCAACATACTTGTTTTTGTGGTAATTTGGTCAATGAAGATGGTTTACATAGTTTAAGCTGCAAATTCAGCACTGGAAGAATTTCTAGGCATCATCAAGTAAATCATTTAATTAAAAGAGATCTTATTTCTTTTGACATTCCTTCTATTTTTGAACCATTAGGAACTAGCAGAGATGACGGAAAAATACCTGATGGAATGACCATGATTCGGTTGAGTATAACCAAACCTTTAGTATGAGACTTAACTTGTGTTGACACAATGGCTCCTTCATATTTAAAATCTTGATCAAGTTCCACAGATGCAGTTGATTCTCATGAATTGCAATTTATCAAAGATTTGGGAAGAAAAATAAAAAGTCTAACCAAAATATTAAAAATCAACTTCATTTATGATTCAAAGAATTAGCATAGCACAATACAAAGAGGGAATGCTGCAACTGGTTTTGGAACACTTCCATAAGAAAATTATTTTGAAGACATTTCCTTTCCTCCAACTCATTTTCAGCCAAAGTTTCTACAGTTTCCAAAAATTTATTATCTTTTCCAAGATTAACTTGTTCACCAATATTTTAACTAACACCAAATATATTTTATACCTTTTATAGCGCTCCAAAAAATAAGTAAAATTGTAAGAAATTTTTGGAGCGCTGTTTTAAAGTTTTAAAATATACTTACAAAAAAATGCTTAACTATACACTCTTCGTTTATATCTTAAGTTATTTCCAGTGTTGGAAAAAATGTTATTTCAATTACATTTTTAAAATTTTTGTAAAGAGCACGTTTTACTGCTGCTATATGACTATTTACTTTGATTTACAAAAACAAATAAAGAAGAAATTGGTAGTCACAAGACTCTTCTGTATACCAAAAATAGAAATTCTAATAAAGTTCCAATCGAGAAAAAGTAATGATCAAAACCGCAAATATCATGCGCTCAAATTTGCTGACTATCTCTTATAGATAATTTTTCTATTACTTACTGTTAAATATGCAGACCATATAGTAACCAAAATTATTAATGTATCAGTAGCTTCCACCAAAACCAATTGAAGCATACATAAAACACTTGCAAACCAAAACAGTAAAACCAAACCAATATTTTTACCAAAAACATCACCCAACGTTCTCAAAACGTTTTTCAAAATATGGTACACTTCAATCGC
This sequence comes from Stenus bimaculatus, assembly GCA_963971135.1. Classification (NCBI taxonomy): domain Eukaryota; kingdom Metazoa; phylum Arthropoda; class Insecta; order Coleoptera; family Staphylinidae; genus Stenus; species Stenus bimaculatus. The sequence continues at coordinate 3,161,002 of OZ020183.1, forward strand.
GTAATCATAACCATTATCTCCTTGATATATCCGCAATGAATTATTTAAAGCTTTAATTCTAATTTCAGCACATTTTAGAATAGTCACGTAAAAACTTACTAAAAAATCCATGCAGTTGCAATGTATAAAATTATTGCAAAATAATAAAACCCATGGTTCTCCCCTATTCCAATAGGAGTAAACCAAAAATTGAAATACTGCAAAGAAGATTACATTCGCGATTAAATAAATATTACCAAATTTAGTGGTTTGGATTATTATTTTTTTCCTACTAAAAATTTCATCACAAATTATTAAATTTTGAATTAATTTCTCGAACTTTTTGCATCCATAGTTTGATAGAAAAAATGTAAACGCTAAAAATACATTAATTGCGTTTAAAAATGATGATAATATTGCCAAAAATAAAAATGTGGTATTTTCGATGTTGATTACATTTTTTTGCATATACAAAGTGTAGCTATAAAAAGAAGTGATTGAAATCAAGATTGTTGTGCGATAAAATTTTTTGCGCACAAAAATTCTCGAGTCACTTTTATAGAACGGGGTTACCCCTAAAATTGAGCCAAATTTTAGGATTAACGCTATATTTTTTATAAATGAGCTCATATTTTTGTTTAAGGTTGTGAGGGTTTGAAAGTGACTGATGAATAAGAGTTTTGGTAGTAATTATTTGCGAATAAAATCAAATTAATTTTATTTTTGATCATTATCTATAATAATAATAATACTTATGGCTTTTAGAATAATTAATTTATTTATTGTACGAAATATGTTTAGGTCTTGAATTGGAAATTTCTTATCTTAATCAAATTGCTGGTAATTCAACTTAATTCAATTATAGTTTTTCTGTTTCGTTTTATGGGTTATTTATACTATTTCTATAAAAATAGAAAAAAAACAGCGGAAACGATTGTGTTCATTTTTGAATATACCGATCATACACGAAGTAATGTTCTAAAGTCAATTACAGACAACAAGCTTCTAGAGCCTCATCAAGGGCAAAAGCGACAAAAAAAAGACATTACATCATTTCAAAATTTCATGGGAAGCTGATACTTTTTTAGTTTGAGAAATAACTCGTTTTTGCTACAATTTAAAGCAAAACTATTTATTACAAAAATTATATAGCATGAAATTTCTATAATTGATTTTTATAATTCATTGTTAAGTATACTAATAATACTTTTAAAAATGTGGACTAGAAGTAAACACTTTTCTTAATCATTAGTAAGTTAATTATGGATTTATGAATTTAAAAATCACTTACTGTTAAAAAGAGGCTCCATATTAAAGCGACTATAATTAACTCCTGGTCATCATTGAAATCCAAAATTGATTGAATACTAACCAAGACTGAAATAACCCAAAAGAATATTATTAACGCCATGTTCGAGCCCAAACCATTATTCAATAAATCCGAAACTGTTTCTAAGGATACATGAATTCTGTGAACAAAATCAATAAAAAATCTGGGCTTAACACCATCAAAGCGTTCTAACAAAGAATTCAATGTACTGAATCTGGTTTCAAGACATGTCAATGTCTGTATATAAACAGTTATCAAAAAGTATATGTAGTAAAATTGGACATAGTCGGTTATAAAAATCCAATCAAAATACCCTCCATACCAGTAAATAAAATCAAAAACTGAAAAGATTGCGGTAAAATTCATGATTATTATCAAGTAGATATTTCCAAAATTCTTAACAGGAATAACCATTTTATTTTCCATAAAAATCTTATCGCATTTTTCCAAATTCTTGAAAATATCGTCAAACACTTCACAACCTTTCTTGGTTAAAAATTTATGAATTGCAAGTACAACATTGGTTGAGGTAAAAAACGTTGACAAATCCGATAATATATTTCCCATAGAAACATTATCTGTGTACACTTTAAAGCACAAAACACCATAGAAAAAAATCGTATTTAAACTAAATATGATAGTTTGAAACACTCTTCTTATCAAAAACTTTTTTTGTTCTGAATTGTATGCCGGTATTACACCCAAAAAAGATCCATATTTTAAAATCACGACAAAATTTCTTATAACTTTTGAATGCATGGTTTTGAGTAATAGATACTTGATTTTTTGAATATCACTTATTATCATAAAAGTGCGTGTTTTACTACTAAATTATGGCGTGTTTCTGAAATATTTGGTATTACTGTTAAATATGTAACTTGTATTAATGAAACTAATTATTAAAAAAACGGTGTTAAGGATAATATATTATAATAATAATAATCAATTATTTTTCCATGATTGATTGGAATAAAATGTTGTTTACGCATGTTGATGTTTTGCATGTATTTAACGATATTATTTATGATGTTTTTAAACTATTTATTCCTGCCAAGAAAGCGTTTATAAGTCATTATTCCATATGGTTTAATAGTGAACTCATTAAATTAATCAAAGTGAAAAAATATATCCATAAAAAGTGTAAACAATCCAGAAACAGAAATGATTATTTACAATTTTGCAGCTTATGATCGGAATGTGGGAATTAAATGAATTTCTTTATAACAATTACATAAACAAGGTAGAATTGGATATTATAAAAAATCATGCCCTATTTTGGAAGCACGTTAGCAACATTAAAAAACAAGTGAGTTACCTAATGACATGATTTTTTTTCTCCAAAACTATAAAAGTTACCGGTTTCAAATTTATACCAAAAGTAAACACCATGGATAGACGTGTTTTAAAAAATATTTGGTTAAAATCGATTAAATAGTTTTTTTGGAAAAAAACGCAAAGTTTTGGCAAAATTTTAGTACAAATACGGTTCTGGACGGCGCAATTTTAAACCGATAATTAAAACTTTCACGGAATTTGGTGGAGAAGGTGACTGGGCGAATTTTAAGCTATTAAACGTCTCAGTCGTGCTAATAGTTTCGAAGATATTAATTATTTTGTGAAAAGTGAAAAATTTCAGACCGAAATTTTGGCTCCAAACGGAGATTTTGCTTATTTTAGCTACATTTTCGGTGATAACTCGAAAACGGAAAGAGATGGCGAAGTGAATCTTTTTTTGACGTAAAGTGGATTTAAAGAGCTTTTAGTAGCTTAAAGTAGGGTTAAAATGTAATTTTAAGGGAGAATTTGAGCGATAAATACGACTTTTAAAAATGCGATATCAAAAAAATTTTTTTTTCGTCATTTTTTCGAAATTTAAAATACCCCATGCGTGGGAGCTTTTGGTTCAAAGAGTAGATTCGAAATTGTTTTTAAAATTGAAAATCCCTTAAAAAGTGACCCGGCGGGAGCCACTCACCGCTAAAATCAAAATTTCAAGTTTATTTGAGTAATCTATACACTGTAAAAAATATTCCTTTTTAAAGTTGCTAAAGAAAATTGCAAATTTTTTTAAAACTGCCAGATGGGCCCAGGTTGGACCGCGTTTTATCCGATTTTTTTAACATTTTACGTTCGATTTTTTTCCAAGGTCCAGGGTAAAAATTTCAAAGTGCCCATTTTTTCGCTCATAAGTAAATACCAAATAAGTAAAATAAAAAATATTCGAGTATTACAGGTGCTTCCGATGAAAAATTACGAATTTTCAAAGTCCGCGTCAAAATAGCGCGAAAAATAAAGCGTCACTTTGGGGGCACCAAAACGACATAAAGAGTAAACGCATAAAAAAACTCCCATTTGAAGGTAAAAAGTGGAATTTAGATGAGGAATAAAGCAACCGCAATTTTTTTCCACCTGACGAACTTCTAATTGAAGCCAAAAAGTTTTGGTACTTTTGCCGTCCAAAAAAACGGTAGAATTGTACAGTTTGCGTCTCGGGGCCGTGACGTCACACCTTTGCGCCGAGAGACTTTAAAATCGCTCACGGTAATCCCCAGGATTTTAGAATAAAAGGGACCAAATTGCGTCGCTTCCCTTTAGAATCCGACGGATTTGCGATTTTTCAAAGTTAACGCCGCCGAAGACCCGAAAAAACCGAGAAAAATCGACCATGTTCGGGAATTTTGGGAGTCTTGGAGGTCCAAAATTCAAACCATGCTTGGAAGCGACATCCCTCTTTATATCAGAACCGACATTTTAAAATCGAACAAAAAAAAACACCCTTTCGCCCGCTCCTCGCAAAAATCGTCCGAAATCGGGATAAAATTACAATAGATAGATCCGGGTGGATCAAAACCACCTTCTTCAGAATCCGCTCCCCCATGACATACTAAAATTTGGTGCAATTTGGGGTGAATTTCGGACACTTTTTTCGGGGTTGTCGGATCTAAAAGGGACATTTTCCTTAAAATTTTCTCCTCCTTTCACCTCCAAAATTTCAACTCTCTACGAAAAAGAAAACACCTTTCCCATTTCTTAGGTTATAGCATTATAGACCAAAGAAAAGTTTCCAGATAATAACTTTTGAAAATTAAATAAACTATTTAAACACTTACTGTTAGATACAGAGTCCATATCATATTTAAAGTCACCGCCCCATAATTTTGAATATCAGCCAAGAGCACTGCTTGAATAGCTTGTAGCACTCCAATAATCCAAAACACCAAAATCAAACCAATATTTACACCAAAAATATCATTCATAATAAACAAAATGTTGCATAAATTCTGATACACCAAAATTCCAAAATTGATAAAACCATCTCCATTAAAATCCTTCAAAGCTTTATTTAAAGCATGAATTCTAGTTTCTGCACATTTTAGTACCGTAACAAAAAATGTGATTGTAAAAATTGCGTAGAAATAATGTACCCAATAGTTAACAAATACAAAAATCCATGTACCTCTTTTACTCCGAAAGAATAGAGAGACTATCTCAAAAAATGCCAAAAAGATCATATTGACCGCCAAATAAATATTTCCAAAATTCGTGCTTGATGTAGAAACCTTTCTTTTACTTAAAATCGCATCACAACTCACGAAATTTTTGAATAAATTTTCAAACTGCTTACATACTTTATTAGTAAGAAAATTTAGAAAAACCAGAAAAGTGTTCAATACGATGAGACCTGACGATACCAATCCCAATAACATCAGAACTTTGTCTTCCATCAAAAATATATTTCTTTGCAAATACATGGAATAGCAGAAAAATACAACGCTTGTAATTAAAAGTAATGCACGATATAATTTGCGCGTTACAAAAATTTTAGTTTTGAAATAAGGGGTTGCTCCTGAAACTGCAGCAACTAGTAAAATTATAGAAAAGTTTTTTAAAAATTTATCTTCCATATTTTTAACTGATGAAGTGTTTCGATGAACTAACACGGTGTTTCTTGAGTACCCATATCGTGTAAGTAATAATTATTTAGTGATATTATCAAAGATAGTCACTTAGTATTAAATATGTAGACCAATTTGTAACTAGTATTATTAATGTATAATCAGAAGCTTCCATGAAAAGTGTTTGAAGCATAAATAATAAATAAAACACTTACAAACTAAAATAGTACACACAAAAATCACATATTGTTACCAAACATATTACCCAACCCAACGTCTCCAAAATGTTGCCAAAAATAAAATCCATACACAATTTTTCTCTCAAAAACTTTAATTACAGGTATCTAGATTATGAATTAGAAAACAGCGAGATGACTCGAAAAAAGGAAGACACAAAGTTTCGGTATTTCAGGCATCAAAATCCAATATCAAAATTTCCTAACTGGTGCAACCACTTCCTTTTCCAAAAAAACCTTATCGCAATTCTATTATTGACATTCTCGCAATTTTTCTTAATCAATAATGTTTTTAATTTGGATTTATACCCAGGTATTACTCCCAAAAATGATCCTTATTTTAGAATCACCTTTGGATCCCATGATCTCTACTTTCAATAGTTTTTTGTTTTAAAAAAATAATTTATGGCGTATTTTATATTTATAATGCATTTTGTATACTTTTCTATTATTCATTTTTATTGTTAATATAATGTTATATTATTAAAAAGTAATTAGTAAATAATTGTGGTGGAATTACATATGAACTACTTATTATATTTCTTTATGTACGAGTAATTATATTTTAAAACATAAGGCATAAATATTCAAAGTTTTGTATTGATTCTAATAATCATCGACGTTAATTATCCATTTATAAATTTAAAAAATATATTTTAGTTGCAAATCACTTACTGTTATAGAAAAAAGCTCCATGTTTGAGCAACTGTAAGTAACTCAAAATCATCATTGAAATCCAAAATTGATTTAATACTAACGAAGACTGAAATAATCTAAAAGAATATTCTTAACGCCATTTTCGTGCCTAAACCTATATTCAAAAACTCCGAACTGTTCCTAAGGGTACATGGATACATGAATTTGGGTTGTTCCAAATATCACACCAGAAATTTTGGATCAGCTCTGTTGTCGGGTTTTCACCTTCTGTTGTATTTTCCTTTTCCAGCCTCCTATAAAATCCTTTTTCGTTTTCATTAAATAATCTGTTATCTTCTTTCTTTACTTTACTTTACTTTTTCTTTAGCTCTGTTTTTGCAGTTTCCTTGTCCAGTCCTCTAGCTTGCATATACCCCAAGTATTTGTACAGCTCCATTGCCTCCATATCTTGGATTTTGTTACCGTCTGTGAGAGTGTATCCTTTATTTGTATCCATTTATCCTTCACCATAGAACTTGTCTAGTCCAAAGCTCATACGTATATAATTACATAAATCTATCGGGATTAATTCCTAAGGACGTTAATTATTCAATGTATATAATTAGTAAATTTCTCTGTGATGTTGAGTAGTATATCGAGGTTTGGCTTTGAGGTTGCAAACAATTTTAAGTCGTTGAAATATTCCATTTCTTATACTGATGTGTCCAGCATCAACACATCAACCATACCAGTTTGGTTGTTTAATACCAGGTTGTTCGTCTATCTGTTCATTGCTTCCTTTGGGATTTATAGCATGTGCTTTCTTCTTCTTTGACATCTTATTAGGGTCTTGGATCAAATTTATCATCAGCCTAGCTAACATGTTATGGCTTGCCGTAAATTTCTTGTACCAGAATTTATATATGTGGTCCATTCCTGGTGCTTTCCAATTGGGAGTATTCTTTAATGTTTCTTCAACACCTTTTTGGTGATTTCTCATGAGTCCATTGTCTAAATCCAGTAGAGTTCCTTCAACCATTTAGCTTCATTGTGATTAACTGGGTTATTCCAAATATCACTACAGAAGTTTTGGATCTGCTCTGCTGTCGGGTTGTCACCAGTTGTTGCATATTTGTTTATTAAATCTTCTTAATATTTTAGCTGTGGCTGTTAACTGTTATTTTAGATGGTCTAATATTACTACACTCTTTTCACCTACTTTTTGATACTTTTTCCTTAAGTCACTAGCTTTCTTTTTTCCCTTTCTACCTGGATGATCTTTTCGCGTAATTAGTCCGATTTCAGCTCACATTTTAAGAATACCAGTTCCGATGTAAAGAGGGATGTTGATTCCAAGTGTGGTTCGAATTTTAAATTTGTGGACCTCCCCGACACTTTAAAAAAAATTCTCGAAAATGGTCGATTTTTTCGCCTTTTTTCGGGTTTTGGGCGGCGTTAACTTTGAAAAATCGCAACTCCGTCGGATTCTAAAGGGAAGCGACGAAATTAGGCCCCTTTTATTCTAACATCCTGAGGATTATCTTGACCGATTTTTAAGCCTCCCGGTGCAAAGGTGTGACGTCACGGCCCCGAGACGCAAACTGTACAATTCTACCGTTTTTTCGGACGGCAAAAGTACCAAAACTTTTTGGCTTCGATTAAAAGTTCGGCAGGAGAAAAAATATCACGATTCCTCATCTAAATTCCACGTTTTACCTTAAAACGGGATTTTTTTATGCGTTTACTCTATAATATGTCGTTTTGCTGTCCCCTAAGTGACGCTTTATTTTTCGCGCAATTTTAACGCGGTCTTTGAAAATTCGTAACTTTTCATCGGAACACCCTATAATACTCGAATATTTTTTATTTTACTTATTTGGTATTTACTTATGAGAGAAAAAATCGGCGCCTTGAAATTTTTACACCGGACCTTGGAAAAAAATCGAAAGTAAAATGTTAAAAAAATCGGGTAAAACGCGGTCCAACCTGGATCCATCTGGCTCCCGCAGTTTTCAAAATTTTTGCAATTTTCTTTCGCAACTTTAAAAAGGAATATTTTCAACAGTGTATAGGCTACTCAGATTTATTATATTTGGTAGGGTTGGGAAATTACGTACAAATAAACTCGAAATTTTGATTTTAGGAGTGAGTGGCTCCCGCCGTGTCACTTTTTGACGGATTTTCAATTTTAAAAACACTTTGGACTACTCTTTGAACCGAAAGCTCCCACGCATAGGGTATTTTAAATTTCGATAAAATAACAAATAAAATTTGTTATATATCGCATTTTTAAAAGTCTTATTTATGGGTCAAATTCGCCCTTCAAATTACATTTTAACCCTACTTTATGCACCTTCTCTAAAAGCTCTTTAGGTGCACTTTACGTCAAAAAAAATCACTTCGCTATCTCTTTCCGTTTTCGAGTTATCACTGAAATGTAGCTAAAATATGCAAAATCTCCGTTTGGAGCCAAAATTTCGGTCTGAAATTTTTCAAGATTCACAAAATAATTAATATCTTCGAAACTATTAGCACGACTGAGACGTTTAATAGCTTAAAATTTACACAGTCACCTTCTCCACCAAATTCCGTGAAAGTTTTAATTTTCGGTTTAAAATTGCATTGTCTAGAACCGTATTTGTACCCAAATTTTGCCAAAACTTTGCGAATTTTTTCCAAAAAAAAACTATTTAACCGATTTTAACCAAATATTTTTTAAAACACGTTTATCCACAGTATTTACTTTTTGTAAAAATTTTAAACCAGTAACTTTTATAGTTTTCAAGAAAAAAATAAAAACCGATTTCCATTAAAATTATCTAAAAAAATTTTTTTTCGATTTTTTTCAAAATCGACCCTGCAAATTAAAGATAATAAAAAATGGATGAAATGTAGAGGTTTACCTGCCCTCTTCATATCCGCAAACAAATTTTACTTCCCAAAAATTCAAAAAAATCAAATTCTTTTAGGTAATGTATCTCAAAAAATAATTGAATTAAAAAAAATTAATATCAGTAATATTTATAAATTTATCTGTACGAATTATTGTTTCTTAATTTTAGTTATTAGGCGAAATGTGAATTTTCAAAATATACCTTTACTCATTTACCAGAATGCCATATTTTATATAAAAATTCATAACTTTTGAACGAAACATCGTAGAGACTTGAATTATTTTATTTTTTTTTTACTTTCTTTATACTTTAAATATAAATTATTAGCTTTTAAATGTTTAATTTGAATCGCTACACTTTTGTTATTATCAAATTATCTGTGAACTGTAAAGATTTTAAATTTTCTTGCAAAATCACTTACTGTTAAATAGAGGCACCATATTATAGTAACTATAAGCACTCCATGCTTCTCTTTAATCATTTGTTAGTTATTATGGATTTATGAATTTAAAAAAAAATATTGTTTTGCAAAAATCACTTACTGTTAAAAAGAGGGTCCATGTTAAAACAACTTTAAATAAGTTATGATCATCCTTGTAATCCAAACTTGTTTGAATACTAACACAGACTGAAATAATCCAAAATAATATTGTTAACGCCATATTCGTCCCAAAACCATTATTCAAATAGTCCAAAACTGTTTTTAAGGATACCTGAATTCTATAAACAAAATCCAAAAACATTATTTGGTCAACTCTATCAAAATTTTGTAGCAAAGAATTCAATGTCTTGAATCTAGTTTCCAGACATTTCAATACCTGTAGGTAGAAACTTATCAAAAAGTATATGTAGCTAAGCTGGAGATAATCGGCCATAATCACCCAATGGAAAACACCTTCATCCCAATAAATTAATTTAAAAACTGCAAAAATAGCAGTAAACATAATGATTAATTTCAAGTAGATATTTCCAAAATTCTTAACAGGAATAATCACTTGTTTTTTCATAAAAATTTTATCGCATTTTTCCAAATTCTTGAACATCTCTTCAAATTCTTCGCAACCTTTCTTGGTTAAAAATTTTTGAATTGCAAGTAAAACATTGATTGAGTTGAAAAGTAATGACATAACCCATAATAAATTACCCAAAATAAAACCTTCCTCTATTTGTAAGTCGCACAAATGATAATACAAAACAACAAAGAAAAAAATCGCTACTAAAATAAATACGATTGTTTGAAACACCCTTCTCATCAGAAATTTTTTTTCTTCGGAATTGTATGCAGGTATTACTCCCAAAAATGATCCATATTTTAGAATCACCAAAAAATTTTTGATAACTTTTGAATCCATGATGTTTCAGGTATGAATTATTATCAGAACTGACCTTAGGTGGAAGTCTGTAAGCTATACGATTGTTTTCGTACAACAAAAATATCGTATTGTTGAATATGTTGCTATGGTGACGGATTTTATTTTTTTTTCAATGAATACAAAACGTGCATAAGGAAGAGATATAGAAAATATGTTGCCAAGCAACTTAGTCAACAAACGGTTTTTTCGTTGTACGAAAACTATCGTATAGCTGTACAGACTTCTACCTTTTGTGACTAGTAAATTATCGCGTGTTTTGGATAAAACGTGTTTAATAATAATAATAGTAATAATAAATTTTGTGCATATATGTTCTTGTTATAATAAATTATGAATAACTTATATTATTAAAAATAAATTAGTAAGAAAATGGAGTTGGATAGAAATTATTTATTTTGTAGCACAACTAAAATACTAAGAACTACGTTTTTGCATTGCATTACGTATGACCACAAATGTTAGAAGAAAACTAAGGCTTAAATTAAAAAAAAAGAAATACTAAAGTAAATTATTTATGAATTGTAAAGATTTTAAATATTCTTGCAAAATCACTTACTGTTAAAAAGATGATCCATGTTAAAGCAACTATAAATAACTCATGTTCATCGTTGAAATCCAAAATTGATTGAATACCAAGACAGACTGTAATAATCCAATAGAATATTGTTAACGCCATATTCGTGCCTAAACCATTATTTAAAAAATCCAAAACTGTCTCTAACGATAAACGAATTCTATAAACAAAATCCAAGAATATTATTGAGTCAACTCTATTAAAACATTCTAGCAAATAGTTCAATGTATTGAATCTGGTTTCAAGGCATTTTAATGTCTGTATGTAAAAACTTATCAAAAAGTATATGTAGTAACATTGGATATTGTCGCTTATAAAAAACCAATCGAAATCCCCTCCATACCAATAAATAAAATCAAAGACTGCAAAAATAGCAGTAAAAATCATGTTAATTATCAAGTAGGTATTTCCAAAATACTCAATAGGAATAACCGCTTCATTTTCCATAAAAATTTTATCGCATTTTTCCAAATTCTTGAACATATCTTCAAATTCTTTGCAACCTTTCTTGGTCAAAAATTTTTGAATTGCAAATAAAACATTGATTGAGTTGCAAAGCGATAATATAACCGATAATAAATTACCCTTAAAATTTTTATCTTCGTCTTCATAAAAGTCCCACAATTTAATGCACAAAACACCAATGAAAAAAATCGTTAATAAAATAAATACGATTGTTTGAAACACCCTTCTTATTAGAAATTTTTTTTCTTCTGAATTGTATGCAGGTATTACTCCCAAAAATGATCCATATTTTAGAATCACAAAGAAATTTTTTATAACTTTTGAATCCATGATGTTTCGGGTATGAATTATTATCAGAACTGACCTTGTGCCAAGTAAATTATCGCGTGTTTCGTATAAAACAGCTATTAGGGTTGAAAAACATATTATAAATATATTATTATTTTTAAAGTAAAATATGTAATGTGAATTATTAAAAGGTAGTAATAAAAACATGATAATTTTTTGTTTATAGTTTACTACAACTACAGTCTTTAGAATTCTTTGGAAATGACAGAAATTATATTTTGGGTTTAATCAAACATTAAGCGAAAATTCTATAAAAAAAAAAACTTAATAAACACTTACTTTTAGATACAGAGTCCATATTATATTTGAAATCATCGGACCATAATTATTAGTACTTTCCAACAGTACTGCTTGAATAGCTTGTAGCACTCCAATAATCCAAAACACCAAAATCAAACCAATATTTACACCAAAAATATCATTCATCATAAACAAAACGTTGCATAAATTTTGATACACCAAAATTCCAAAATTGATAAAACCATCCCCATTAAAATCGTTCAAAGCTTTATTTAAACTATTAATTCTAGTTTCTGCACATTTTAGTACCGTAACAAATAATGTGATTGTAAAAATAGCGTAGAAATAATGTACCCAATAGTTAACAAATACAAAAATCCATGTACCTCTTTTACTCCGAAAGAATAGAGAAACTATCTCAAAAAATGCCAAAAAGATCATATTGACCACCAAATAAATATTTCCAAAATTCGTGCTTGATGTTGAAACCTTTCTTTTACTTAAAATCGCATCACAACTCACGAAATTTTTGAATAAATTTTCAAACTGCTTACATACTTTATTAGTAAGAAAGTTTTGAAAAACCAGAAAAGTGTTCAATACGATGAGACCTGACGATACCAATCCCAATAACATCAGAACTTTGTCTTCCATTAAAAATATATTTCTTTGCAAATACATGGAATAGCAGAAAAATACAACGCTTGTAATTAAAAGTAATGCACGATATAATTTGCGCGTTACAAAAATTTTAGTTTTGAAATAAGGGGTTGCTCCTGAAACTGCAGCAACTAGTAAAATTATAGAAAAGTTTTTTAAAAATTTTTCTTCCATATTTTTAACTGATGAAGTGTTTCGATGAACTAACACGGTGTTTATTGAGTACCCATAGCGTGTAAGTAATAATTATTTAGTGATATTATCAAAGATAGTTTTTTATCACTTAGTATTAAATATGTAGACCAATTTGTAACTAGTATTATTAATGTATAATCAGAAGCTTCCATCAAAAGTGTTTGAAGCATAAATAATAAATAAAACACTTACAAACCAAAATAGTATACACAAAAATCACATATTGTTACCAAACATATTACCCAACGTCTCCAAAATGTTGCCAAAAATAAAATCCATACACATTTTTTTCTCTCAAAAACTTTAATTACAGGTATCTAGATTATGAATTAGAAAACAGCGAGATGACTCGAAAAAAGCAAGACACAAAGTTTCGGGATTTCAGGCATCAAAATCCAATATCAAAATTTCCTAACTGGTGCAACCACTTCCTTTTTCAAAAAAACCTTATCGCAATTCTATTATTGACATTCTCGCAATTTTTCTTAATTAATAATGTTTTTAATTTGGATTTATACCCAGGTATTATTCCCAAAAATTATCCTTATTTTAGAATCACCTTTGGATCCCATGATCTCTACTTTCAATAGTTGGCGTATTTTATATTTATAATGCATTTTGTAGACTTTTCTATTATTCATTTTTATTGTTAATATAATGTTATATTATTAAAAAGTAATTAGTAAATAATTGTGATGGAATTACATATGAACTACTTATTATATTTCTTTATATATGAGTAATTATATTTTCAAACATAAGGCATAAATATTCAAAGTTTTGTATTGATTCGAATAATCATCGAAGTTAATTATCCATTTATAAATTTAAAAAATATATTTTAGTTGCAAATCACTTATTGTTAAAAAAAAGCTCCATGTTTGAGCAACTGTAAGTAACTCAAAATCATCATTGAAATCCAAAATTGATTTAATACTAACGAAGACTGAAATAATCTAAAAGAATATTCTTAACGCCATTTTCGTGCCTAAACCTGTATTCAAAAACTCCGAACTGTTCCTAAGGGTACATGGATACATGAATTTGGGTTGTTCCAAATATCACACCAGAAATTTTGGATCTGCTCTGTTGTCGGGTTTTCACCTTCTGTTGAATGTTATATTTTCCATTTCCAGCCTCCTATAAAATCCTTTTTCGTTTTCATTAAATAATCTGTTATCTTCTTTCTTTACTTTACTTTACTTTTTCTTTAGCTCTGTTTTTGCAGTTTCCTTGTCCAGTCCTCTAGGTTGCATATACCCCAAGTATTTGTACAGCTTCGTTGCCTCCATAGCTTGGATTTTGTTACCGTCTGTGAGAGTGTATCCTTTATTTGTATCCATTTATCCTTCACCATAGAACTTGTCTAGTCCAAAACTCATACGTAAATAATTAGTAAATTTCTCTGTGATGTTGAGTAGTATATCGAGGTTTGGCTTTGAGGTTGCATACAATTTCAAGTCGTTCCATGTATAAAATGTGACTTAGTTGGACAATTTCTTCTCCTATTATACATATATTTCTTTTGTTTTCTGTTGAGCATAATTTTTACAGGATTTAGTGTTAAACAAAACCACAAAGGGCTTAGAGCACCTCCTTGAAATATTCCATTTCTTATACTGATGTGTCCAACATCAACACATCAACCATACCAGTTTGGGTGTTTAATACCAGGTTGTTCTTCCATCTGCTCATTGCTTCCTTTGCGATTTATAGCATGTGCTTTCTTCTTCTTTGACATCTTTTTAGGGTCTTGGATCAAATTTATCAACAGCCTAGCTAAGATGTTATATATTTTCGAATTTTTTCAAAATCGACCCCGCAAATGAAAGATAATAAAAAATGGATGAAATGTAGAGGTTCACCTGCCCTCTTCATATCCCCAAACAAATTTTACTTCCCAAAAACTCAAAAAAATCAAAATTTTTTAGGTAATGTATCACAAAAAATAATTGAATTAAAAAAAATTAATATCAGTAATATTTATAAATTTATCTGTACGAATTATTGTTTCTTAATTTTAGTTATTAGGCGAAATACGAATTTTTCAAAATACACCTTTACTCATTTACCAGAATGCCATATTTTATATAAAAATTCATAACTTTTGAACGAAACATCGTAGAGACTTGAATTATTTTTTTTTTTTTTACTTTCTTTATACTTTAAATATAAATTATTAACTTTTAAATGTTTAATTTGAATCGCTACACTTTTGTTATTATCAAATTATCTGTGAATTGTAAAGATTTTAAATTTTCTTGCAAAATCACTTACTGTTAAATAGAGGCACCATATTATAGTAACTATAAGCACTCCATGCTTCTCTTTAATCATTTGTTAGTTATTATGGATTTATGAATTTTTAAAAAAAATATTGTTTTGCAAAAATCACTTACTGTTAAAAAGAGGGTCAATGTTAAAACAACTATAAATAAGTTATGATCATCCTTGTAATCCAAACTTGTTTGAATACTAACACAGACTGAAATAATTCAAAATAATATTGTTAATGCCATATTCGTCCCAAAACCATTATTCAAAAAGTTCAAAACTGTTTTTAAGGATACCTGAATTCTATAAACAAAATCCAAAAACATTATTTGGTCAACTCTATCAAAATGTTGTAGCAAAGAATTCAATGTCTTGAATCTAGTTTCCAGACATTTCAATACCTGTAGGTAAAAACTTATCAAAAAGTATATGTAACTAAACTGGAGATAATCTGCTATAATCACCCAATTGAAAACACCTTCATCCCAATAAATTAATTTAAAAACTGCAAAAATAGCAGTAAACATAATGATTAATTTCAAGTAGATATTTCCAAAATTCTTAACAGGAATAATCACTTGTTTTTTCATAAAAATTTTATCGCATTTTTCCAAATTCTTGAACATCTCTTCAAATTCTTCGCAACCTTTCTTGGTTAAAAATTGTTGAATTGCAAGTAAAACATTGATTGAGTTGAAAAGTAATGACATAACCCATAATAAGTTACCCAAAATAAAACCTTCCTGTATGTGTAAGTCGCACAAATGATAATACAAAACAACAAAGAAAAAAATCGCAAGTAAAATAAATACGATTGTTTGAAACACCCTTCTCATCAGAAATTTTTTTTCTTCGGAATTGTATGCAGGTATTACTCCCAAAAATGATCCATATTTTAGAATGAACAAAAAATTTTTAATAACTTTTGAATCCATGATGTTTCAGGTATGAATTATTATCAGAACTGACCTTGTGACGAGTAAATTATTGCGTGTTTTGGATAAAACAGCTATTGGCGTGTTTAATAATAATAACCCTAATAATAAATTTTGTGCATATATGTTCTTGTTATAATAAATTATGAATAACTTATATTATTAAAAATTAATTAGTAAGAAAATGGAGTTGGATAGAAATTATTTATTTTGTAGCACAACTAAAATACTAAGAACTACGTTTTTACATTGCAGTATGTATGACCACAAATGTTATAAAAAAATAAGGCTTAAATTAAAAAAAAGAAATACCAAAGTAAATTATTTATGAATTATAAATATTTTAAATTTTTTTTTAAAATCACTTACTGTTAAAAAGATGATCCATGTTAAAGCAACTATAAATAACTCTTGTTCATCATTGAAATCCAAAATTGATTGAATACTAAGACAGACTGTAATAATCCAATAGAATATTGTTAACGCCATATTCGTGCCTAAACCATTATTTAAAAAATCCAAAACTGTCTCTAACAATAAATGAATTCTATAAACAAAATCCAAGAATATTGAGTCAACTCTATCAAAACATTCTAGCAAATAGTTCAATGTATTGAATCTGGTTTCAAGGCATTTTAATGTCTGTATGTAAAAACTTATCAAAAAGTATATGTAGTAACATTGGATATTGTCGCTTATAAAAAACCAATCGAAATCCCCTCCAAACCAATAAATAAATTCAAAGACTGCAAAAATAGCAGTAAAAATCATGTTAATTATCAAGTAGGTATTTCCAAAATACTCAATAGGAATAACCGCTTCATTTTCCATAAAAATTTTATCGCATTTTTCCAAATTCTTGAACATATCTTCAAATTCTTTGCAACCTTTCTTGGTCAAAAATTTTTGAATTGCAAATAAAACATTGATTGAGTTGCAAAGCGATAATATAACCGATAATAAATAACCCTTAAAATTATTATCTTCATCTTCATAAAAGTCCCACAATTTAATGCACAAAACACCAAAGAAAAAAATCGTAAATAAAATAAATACGATTGTTTGAAACACCCTTCTTATTAGAAATTTTTTTTCTTCTGAATTGTATGCAGGTATTACTCCCAAAAATGATCCATATTTTAGAATCACAAAGAAATTTCTTATAACTTTTGAATCCATGATGTTTCGGGTATGAATTATTATCAGAACTGACCTTGTGCTAAGTAAATTATCGCGTGTTTCGGATAAAGCAGCTATTAGTGTTTGAAAAAATATATAAAATATGTAATGTGAATTATTAAAAAGTAGTTATTAAAAAATGATAGGTATTTTTTTACTTTATAATTGAAAACAACTACAGTTTTTTTCAATTACTTGGAAATGAAAGAAACACTTACTGTTAGATACAGAGTCCATATCATATTTAAAATTACCGCCCCATAATTTTTAATATCAGCCAAAAGCACTGCTTGAATAGCTTGTAGCACTCCAATAATCCAAAACACCAAAATCAAACCAATATTTACACCAAAAATATCATTCATTATAAACAAAACGTTGCTTAAATTCTGATACACCAAAATTCCAAAATTGATAAAACCATGACCATTAAAATCCCTCAAAGCTCTATTTAAAACATGAATTCTAATTTCTACACATTTTAGTACCGTAAAAATTAACGTGATTGTAAAAATGGCGTAGAAATAATGTACCCAATAGTTTATTGATACAAGAATCCATGTACCTCTTTTACTCCGGTAAAATTGAATAAAAGTCTGATAAAATACTAAGAAGGTTATATTGACAACCAAACAAATATTTGAATGAATGAATAGGTTTTTTTATGTATAAATACAGGGTGTCCCGTTCATTGTTCACCAAACGTCAAGGTTAGAAAGTAGAGCAAATTTTATTAAGAAAAAACCAAAAAAGTAGTGGTCTATCTTTTATGGTTTGAAAGTTACATGGGTTTGACTTTGGCATCGCCCGTTTTTGCCAGAAATCAGTAAATGATCAATAGTTGCTTAATAATCAATTTTTATAAGCAAAAGTTAAATTTTGATGGTTTTTGAAACAGTTGTATTATTAAATAATAGATAAAATGAAGGCGCAACTCAATTGTAACTAACTATGCTTAGAATCAATTCTAAATTCTAAATTAAATATAAATAAAATATTGGTATAATTGGTTTAGATTAATTTTGTTAATGATTTTTTCCTATCGAAAAAAGTATGTTGCCATTTAAAAAAGAAAAGTTGCCCCCTTCTCCTCTGTTGTTTTCAAAAATAAAATTAATCTATTTTTATGTGATAGTAGTATTCTTCAAACCATTTAATTTGACATATCACTTATTAAAATCGGATAAGAAATAACGAAGCTACATCGTTGGCCGTTTTTTGTGCACCCCTCTGTATGTAAGTGTTATATTCAAAACAAGCAAAAAAAACTACATTTATTGGTGGCTCTTATTTTATCGTTGGCTTATTTATTTATTGGGGTTATAGAATTTATAGTTTTGACAATCGCAATCTATAATAAAAACATACACAAAGCTGTGATATCTCGTTTTTTTTTAAATTTATTTATTTACCACCATTTTTTGTTGAAGTAAAAAAAAACAATTTTGTAGTTACTCATTTTTTAATCCATTTAACTTATCAACAGTAAACTTTATAAAATTCCTTATCTAAATAGGAGGTGGCTCCACTATCATGCCATTTGAAAAAATAAAGATATTTACAAAAAAAAACGCATTTTAATAATTATTAAAATTAATTTCTCAAAAACGGCTGAATGAATTTCATAATTTACAAATTATTTTATCTATTTAAATTATTAGTTTTAATGGATTTTATTAAAAAAAATTATCAAAAATAATCCAAAAATTTTTTAAGAACACAAAAATTTTTTTTTGTCACTAACATACTTGGAACTTACCAATGTTTAATAATAAATACAAAATAATACCTACAGTATTCGTTTAAGAGAAAGTTAAACGTTTTTTAGTTTAATAAATGTGTTTTCTTTCAAATTTGTATTTTCACAAATAAAGAAATTATAAGAGTGGCCCTACTTTCGTGGACACCCGTTATAGTTATTATATTTGTTATTTTAAAATTGAGAAAAATGCAGATTTTTTATATTACTTACAGTTAAATACAGGCACCATGACAAAGCAACTATAATCAATTCATCTTCATCATAATACTCCAATATTGATTGAATACTAACAAAAACTGAGTTGATCCAAAACATTATAATCAACCCCATATTCGTGGATAAAATATTACTTAAAAAATCCAAAATTGTTCGCAAGGATGTGTGAATTCTAATAACAGAATCATAAAAATCATTGGGCTTAACTCCATCAAAATCTCGCATCAAATTATTCAAATTTTCGAATCTGAATTCAACACATTTCAATACCTCTATGTAAAAACTTATCAAAAAAAATATATAATATAATTGAATATAATCGGTTAAAAACATATAATCAAATTCATTTTCAAACCAGTAGATGTAATCAGCAATTGCAAGAAAAACCGTAAAAACTATGTTTATTACCAAATAAACACTTCCAAAATTCCTAACTGGTATAATCACTTCTTTTTCCAAAAAAATCTTATCGCAATTCTCCAAATTATTGAATATGCCTTCCAATTGTTCGCAACCTTTTTTAGTCAAAAACGTTGCAATTGCAAGTAAAACATTGATTGCATTAAAAAATGCTGAGAAAATCGGCAAATAATAATCCACTGTAATTTCTTGGAGTACACTCAATTTAATGCACAAAGCATAAGAGAAAAAAATAGCAAGTAAAATAAACACAATTCTTTGATACATTCTATTTTTCGTAAACTTTTTTAATTGGGATTTATACACTGGTATTACTCCCAAAAACATTCCATATTGTAGAATCACCAAAAAGTTTTTTATTACTTTTGATTCCATGTCTCTGCTATAATCAGTTTGGCGTGTTTATGAAGACTAGATTCTTGCGTGTTGTATATTTTATGTATTATTGTTTGTTTTTGTAATAAAATATGTAACTTACCACCGATATTATCAAAAATTTTAAATGGGATATTGATTTTTTTGAGAAATTTCAAAAACCCTATGCGCGGGTGGTATTTATTCAGAGAGAACATTAGATAGAGGTCTTGAAATTTAAAATCTGTTAAGAAATGACCCTACACCTGAATGCTTCCATTTATCATATTTTTGTTTTATTTTATAGGAACTAAAAATTGGTTCATACCATACATATGTTCGGAACACAATTATAAATGAATCGATCTCGTACCTGGAAAAATTTTTATTCAATGTTAAAGTTCTTAAAAATGGGTTTTTCGCGTTTTTCAGCAAAACGGTAAGTTTTATCATAAAATTAGATCAAAAAAATTGTAGATCATATAATTATCTATAAAAAATGTTTTAATACTTTTCTTTCTAATAGCCACCGTTTCTGAGATATAACGATTATAAAAGTTGTAATCTTCATAATATGCACATTATTCGTCAGATTCAAAATCGACTAATATTCACGATAACGGGTACATTTTTTAACCAAATTTCAAAAACCCGGTCTCGAATTAAAAGGGAAATGTTTGTTTTATAATCCTATCAAAATGGATTTTTTTAAGCGATGGGAAAGCTTTCAAAAGCGCTCCCGAAAAAGTCAATTTTTTCGCGGTTTTTTTCAAGTGTCCTCCGCGCCTAATTTGAAAAATCGTAGCTCCGCCGGGTTCGGAATCGAAACGACCAAATCGGGCCCCCTTTTTTCCCACATCCCCATTTACTATATCCAAAATTTCCGACCCTCCTAGGTTAATCCTGTGGCGAGGGTGAATTTTTCTTTAAAAACGTCAAAATTTCGCGTTTTTTAGCCAAAAAAAAACAAAAAGGTAATATTGCCTAGATTTTGACTGTAGCCAGAGGGAAAAATCACGAATGGCATTTTCGTAAAGAGAAAACAGACATACGTACCCATTGCGGAGCACTTTTTCGAAATTTTTGTTTGTATCTCATATTCTGACGTTTGAAAATTGAGGTACATTTTTTAACGAAATTTAAAAAATCGTACCTTCCAAACGACTAGACCGATTTTAACGAAACGCGGCTTGTATTGTGGCTAAAAGTACCGTTAATACCCAGAAAAATAATCGGTTTTATCAGACGCGTCCAGCGGCGTCGGAATTTTTTTTTCAAAAGCGTAGAAAAATATCGATAAACAACGGCGCGTGAAGAATATTGGTAGAGAAAATGGGACCAAAACGGGACAAAAAATGAAAAATCACTACACGTGACCTGCAAGAGGATTGATCGAACGAAGTCGTTTTGAAGTTTTGAAATCTCTATCTTTTCATTTCACCTCACACCGACCTATTAAAGTCAAAATTACGTTTTTTCAACCCCCAGCGACCAAAATAATCGCTGTAAGGTAACGACACATCCTATCGTCTAACTAAAATATGCGTTGGAATAAGATTTTCAAGTACTACTACGTGACACGTTGATTTTTTTAATTTCGAAAAAAAAACTCAAAATTTTAATCGCGCAGAAAACCGCGATTTTGACAATTTTTTTTACCCCCCTGGCCTTTCATCGATTTTAACGAATGATGGTTTATATTAAAGGTTTTTGCGTAGGCTTTCACACAAAAAAAGATTCGTTTTGATATCTTTATTCGTTTAGAAGTTATGATCGAATAACCGTTGAAAATTTGAAAATTTCACTTTTGGACGAAGAAATTGCTATGAAATTTTTGATTAATCGGAAAATAATTAATTTTGACCGAACCAGTTGGCCGATTAGAACGATTTATGGCTTACATTGACCGATAGAAAAATATTTTTACTTGTATTACAGCTTCAGTGATGTGTATACGTGGCGTACTTAGGCATATTATGAAGATTACAACTTTTTCAACTTTTATAATCGTTATATCTCAGAAACGGTGGCTTCTAAGAGAAAAAATATTCAGACATTTTTTATAGATAATTTTATGATCTACAATTTTTGTCTAATCTAATTTTATGATAAAATCTACCGTTTTACTGAAAAACGCGAAAAACCTATTTTTAAGACATTTGATCTTGAATAAATTTTTTTCCAGGTACGGGATCGATGGGGACTTTTCAGATTTCATTTATAATTTTATCAACTTGTTTATTTTTTAATCACGATCCATTTAGGTTTTATAAATAAATCAGAAAAATTTTGCATATTATCTTAAGTTACTTCGTTTTTTTGCACGATGAACATGTGAAAAATAATATTTGGTGGTACAACTGGTACACAAAGGTTGATAATTTTGGGTTAGTTTTGAATTTTACTTTATTTGGACAGGGTAGTTTAAAAGTATAGTTGTACAGAAGTTATTATTCTTGTTATTTTAAAATTCAAAAAATTGCAGATGAAGATTTTTTATATTACTTACGGTTAAATACAGGCACCATGCCAAAGCAACTATAATCAGTACATTCTCATCACTATAATCCAATATTGATTGAATACTGACAAAAACTGAGATGATCCAAAAAATGATAATCAACCCCATATTCGTGGATAAAATATTACTTAAAAAATCCAAAATTGTTCGCAAGGATGTGTGAATTCTAAGAACAAAATCATAAAAATCATTGGGTTCATCTCCATCAAAATCTCGCATGAGAGCATTCAAATTTTCGAATCTGGTTTCAACACATTTCAATACCTCTATGTAAAAACTTATCAAAAAATATATGTAATAACATTGAATATAATCGGTTACAAACATATAATCAAATTCACTCTCAAACCAGTAGATGTAATCAGCAATTGCAAGAAAAACCGTAAAAAACATGTTAATTATCAAATAAACACTTCCAAAATTCCTAACTGGTATAATCACTTCTTTTTCCAAAAAAATCTTATCGCAATTCTCCAAATTGTTGAATATGCCTTCCAATCTTTCGCAACCTTTTTTAGTCAAAAACGTTGCAATTGCAAGTAAAACATTGATTGCATTAAAAAATGATGACAAAATCGGTAAATAATAATCTATTGAAATTTCATCCAGTACACTTAATTTAAAACACAAAGCACAGCAGAAAAAAATCGTAAGTAAAATAAACACAAATCTTTGATACACTCTATTTTTCATAAATTTTTTTAACTGGAATTTATACACAGGTATTACTCCCAAAAACGTTCCATATTGTAGAATCACCAAAAAGTTTTTTATTACTTTTGATTCCATGCCTCAATCAGTTTGACGTGTTTATGACGACTAGATTCTTGAGTATTTAATATTTTATGTATTATTGGTTTTTCTTTGTTGTAATAAAATGTGTAATTTAAGTTATTTCGTAGCAATTACTAACAAATTGGGGTAATTATTGTATATGGAAAAAGTTTTTTTTATTCTGTACTAAAAATTAATTTAATAATAAATAAAATCAAGGAAACATTCTTTTAACTCCAATTTTATTAATATTTTTTTATTTTTAGTAAATTTAAAAATTGAAGAAAAGTCACTTACGGTTAAATATAGGCACTGTAGGCACCTTGAAATCCTTTCCTTTATCCAAAATAGATTGAATACTGGAAATCACCACGGTAATCCAAAAAATTATAATCAACCCCATATTTATTTCCAAAATATTATTTATTTAACGCATCGAAAATTGTGTTCAAAATTTTATGAATTCGAATAACATCATCAAAAAATTGGAGCGACTTTACTTCAATAGAATTCAATAAGGAGAAGATGATGTTAAATACCAAAAATAAATTTCCAAAATTCTTGATTGGTACTACTACTTTATTATCCAAAAATATTTCATCGCAGTTGCACGTATTTTTGAGTATATCTTCGAATTCCTTACAAACTTTCTTGGTTAAAATTTTTTTACATTTAAGAAACACATTGAGTATATTAAAAAATGTTGAAAAAATTTATAAGTAATCAAGAATCATTTAAATTACTTAGGTTTAAATATAAAGGAAAACTAAAGAGGATTAAAAATATTACAAATATTGTTGCTTGGTATACTTTTCTTATCACAAATATCTTTGCTTAACAATTATAGCTAAAAGTGTACCGTATTTTAAAATCAACCAAAAATTTTTTAAAAATTTTGAATCCATAATTAATTCAATAAACACAGTATTTTATGGTGTATTAAATATAATGGAGTATTAAATTATTGCGTGTTCATAATTATGTGCCTACAATAATTGGAGCTGTCCTTAAATGGTTTTATATAATTTCCGTTTGGATAATAAACAATTAATCAATTGGATTAAATTTTTGAATGAAAAAATTCTCTGAGTAAAATAAACAAATTTTCTTGATACAGTCTATTTTTTTAAATCGTATTTATACATACGTATAATTTCCAAAAATGTATAATATTTTTGAATCACCGAAAAGTTTATAATATAATAAAATAATATAATAATGATGGATTTGAAATATATTTGGTTATCCAAAAGATATTAAGTTAATAAATTCATAAAAATAATTTATTTGCGTCATCTAGATTCTACAGGTTCCTGTAATTCTACTACAAATTCTTTTAGTGATATTACATCTAAAAGATCTTTTGAGTGACCAATCCAAGAATTGAACCCTAAGGTACCCCAGATTGAAGAAAACTAGAACAAAAAAAATTGTTCTCATAGATCACTCTTTGACTGCGATTAGAGAGATAAGATATGGTGAGATCACAGGACGATTTCTCGAACTCCAAAAACTTAAGAATTACCATCATGAGTTTATAGATTATGGTATCGAAGGCCTTAGAATAGTCTAAGAGAATCACTAAAATTACACAGATTTTATCATTGATTGAACCTCTGGAAAAATTTTAGGGTTATTATTGAATTGTTTTTCAATAACCTTCTCAAATACTCTCAATAAAGACGATAATAAACTGATTGGTCGAAGATCATTGTAGTCTTTTGGATTCGACATTTTTGGTACAGGAACGATTACTTCGGCATTCCAATAACTGAGAAAGTAGGAAGCATTTGTACAACAATTAGAGATATGAGTTATATACTCAGTTAGGTATGACTAACAGGTTTTAATCAACTTTGGATCAATCTTATCATATCCACCACAACCTGGTTTAACACTAGATAGTAGTTCGAATTTCTCCCTTGAAGTAACTTCAGTAAATTTAAAATAATTTCTATTTGCCTCAATTTGTCCTCGTGACTAATATACTATTATTTATATTAATAAGCATGAATTTAAAAAAAAAATATTTTTTGTGTAAAATTACTTACTGTTAAGAAGAGAGTCCATGTTAGAGCAACTATAAGTAACTCATGATCATCATTGAATTGCAAAATTGATTCAATACTAACCAAGACAAAAATAATCCAAAAGAATATTGTTAACGCCATATTCGTCCCAAACCCATTATTTAAAAAATCCAAAACTGTCTTTAAGGATACATGAATTCTATAAACAAAATCAAAAAACATTGGGTCAACTTTATCAAAATGTTGTAGCAAAGAATTCAAAGTATTGAATCTAGTTTCCAGACATTTTAATACCTGCAGGTACAAACTTATCAAAAAGTATATGTAGCTATATTGGAGATAATCGGTTAAAAAATTCCAATCGAAATCCCCTCCAAACCAATAAATAAAATCAAAGACTGCAAAGATAGCAGTAAACATAATGATTATTATCAAGTAGATATTTCCAAAATTCTTAACCGGAATAATTACTTTTCTTTCCATAAAAATTTTATCGCATTTTTCCAAATTCTTGAAAATACTTTCAAATTTTTCACAACCTTTCTTGGTCAAAAATTTTTGAATTGCAAGTAAAACATTGATTGAGTTCAAAAGTGATAACATAAACGTTAATAATATATTCGTAAGATCTTCATATGCATTAGCTTGGTACAAATTATAGCACATAACACCAAAGAAATAAATTGTAATTAAAATAAATACAATTGTTTGAAATGTCTTTCTAATCAGAAACTTTTTTTGTTCTAAATTGTATGCAGGTATTACACCCAAAAAAGCTCCATATTTTAGAATCACAAAAAAACTGCTTATTACATTTGAATACATGATTTAAAGAATTGAAATATCACTAGTACTGTGTGTTTGTGACGACTAAATTATTGGGTGTTTCCGATAAATTTGTTATTAGCGTAAAATATGTAATGTCGTTACGTGTATTATTATTAAATAGTAATTATAAAGAAAAAGGTAGTTTTTATTTTGTTTTTCGTAAAAAACCCGTAAATATAATTAATTAACCATTTTCGATCGGACCACCCCCAAAAAAGTTATTCCACCCCGAACGAAAAATGGAGTTCATCCCCTAAGTGTCCGAAACTCACCTCGAATCGCACCAAATTTTAGTATGTTATGGGGGACCGAATTTTGAAGACGGCGGTTTTGACCCACCCGGATCTATCTATTAAGGTGGCGGATTTTGAGAATTCCGGTTCCGAAGTAAAAAGGAATGTTGATTCCAAGTGTGGTTCGAATTTTAAATTTTTTGAACCTCCCCGATACTTCGAAAAAAATTCCCGAAAATGGTCGATTTTTCTCGCTTTTTTTCGAGTTTTCGGCAGCGTTAACTTTGAAAAATCGCAACTCTCTCGGATTCTAAAGGGAAGCAAAGAAATTTGGCTCCTTTTATTTTAACATCCTGGGGATTACCATGACCGATTTTTAAGCCTCTCGGCGCAAAGGTGTGACGTCACGGCCCCGAGACGCAAACTGTACAATTCTACCGTTTTTTCGGACGCCAAAAGTACCAAAACTTTTTGGCTTCGATTAGAAGTTCGTCAGGTGGAAAAAAATTGCGGTTGCTTTATTCCTCATCTTAATTCCACTTCTTACCTTCAAATGGGAGTTTTTTTGATGCGTTTACTCTTTATGTCGTTTTGGTGCCCCCAAAGTGACGCTTTATTTTTCGCGCTATTTTGACGCGGACTTTGAAAATTCGTAACTTTTCATCGCAACAACCTGTAATACTAGAATATTTTTTATTTTACTTATTTGGTATTTACTTATAAGAGAAAAAATCGGCACCTTGAAATTTTTACCCTGGACCTTGGAAAAAAATTGAACGTAAAATGTAAAAAAAATCGGATAAAACGCGGTCTAACCTGGGGCCATCTGGCTACCGCAATTTTAAAAAATTATGCAATTTTCTTTGGCAACTTTAAAAAGAAATATTTTTTACAGTGTATAGGCTACTCAGATTTTTTATATTTGGTAGGGTTGGGAAATTACGTACAAATAAACTCGAAATTTAGATTTTAGGGGTGAGTGGCTTCCGCCAGGTCACTTTTTAACGGATTTTCAATTTTAAAAACACTTTAGAATCTACTCTTTGAACCGAAAGCTTCCACGCATAGGGTATTTTAAATTTCGAAAAAATAACGAAAAAAAAAATTTTTATATCGTATTTTTAAAAGTCGTATTTATAGGTCAAATTCACTCTTCAAATTACATTTTAATCCTACTTTATGCACCTTCTCTAAAAGCTCTTTAGGTGCACTTTACGTCAAAAAAAAATCACTTCGCTATCTCTTTCCGTTTTCGAGTTATCACTGAAATGTAGCTAAAATAAGCAAAATCTCCGTTTGGAGCCAAAATTTCGGTCTGAAATTTTTCAAGATTCACAAAATAATTAATATCTTCGAAACTATTAGCACGACTGAGACGTTTAATAGTCTAAAATTCGCACAGTCACCTCCTGTGTTTATACATACAAATTATTTATTTATACGAGCGTTGCCGAACTTTTTGTTCACCCTGTATGTAATAGTTAATAAAATTGATAGATCATCGAATTTCCCATAAACGTAATGACTCATGTTGTATACGAAATCCTGTCGAGTGATTTTTTACTTTTAAAATAAATTAGACTATTAAAATACTTACACATAAAGAGAGTGGCAAAAAAGTAGCCATAGCTAAATGTTCATAATTGACATGTTCCTTATAAATAACTTCTTGAATACCATCAAAAAGAACCATACAACAATACATTATTTTTAACGCAATAGTCGTGCCAAAAACATCATTCAAAGAATCCCAAATTTTTGCCAAAATTTGATGAATTCTAATAGAAAAATTAAAAAATCTTTCAGGTTCAATTCCATTAAATTCCCTCAATAAGCTATTCAAAGCTATTATTCTGATTTCAACACATCTCAATGCCATAAGGTAGAAACTTATCAAGAAATGCAAGCAAAAATTTTGAAAATTCTCAAGTATAAAGAAGATATCGAAATTATTGTTATGACTATAGTAAAATATACAATCGAAACATCCGTAAACAAAGGTGAAAATGATGTTTAGAATAAGGTAGAATTTTCCAAAATTATTACTTGGTATAACCAAATTTTGCTCTAAAAACATTTCATCAGTTTTTCTTAAATTTTCAATTATATCCATAAATTGCTCGCAACCTTCATTAGTTAGAAAAATTTTATATGCAAGTAAAATGTTAATGGTATTAATCACTATTGTAAAAAGGTAAAATATTGATTGGATACCAAAACTATAAAAATCCTTTCTAACGTACATACCATAACAGAACATAAAAAATATTGAAATTGATATTAGAGCTTGGTATGGTTTTATTCTTATATAGGTTCTTGATGCAGGTTTGTAGAAAGGCGCTAGCCCCAAAATCGATCCAAATTTTATAATGGCCATAAAATTTTTTGAAAATCTTGCATCCATAGCAAAGTTTTATACAACAATTTGTTGATGCAGATAAGTAACTAGTGGTCAAGACTGTACGTTTTAATAAATTAATCGATTAAATATTACATAATTTATTAAAATAATGGAGTGGTCAATTGTAATAAGTGAAGGTATATTAATTAATTAATTAATTACATTGTTTTTAAAAAAAAAATTAAAAAGTTCTGGGTCTGAAATAAAAATATACAATTCTATAATTATATTTTTTAAACAAGATCTTCTTAGAATCTTTCTGTTTATTATATACAACGCCAAAATTGAGGTCCAAATATATAAAAAATAAACACTGGGGTTACATAGTGACCCCACCTGGTTATCGAAAGGTTAAATAAGAAAAATATACTTCCAAAATTCTTGATTATCTAAAAATATCTTCGAATTCCTTGCAAACTATCTTAGTTAAAAATTTTTTTAATGTAAGAAATACTTATGGTATAAGCATATGAATGATTTCGTGCTCAAAAATAATTGGATACTTACTGTGGAAACAATTATCCAATAAACAACGATGTAAATTAGCTCTAAACTATGTTCTTCCCTCTGAAGTAGCGATTGAATATTGGAAAGGATGTATAAAATCCAAAAAATTAGAATAAACCCAATGAATCTTCCAAATAGTGCATTTATTAATTTTGGAATTTTGCGTAGGTGAAAATGAATCTCCAAAGCAGAATTAAGCACTTTATAAAGATCTCCAATTTCAGAATACTCCAAACAATTATTCAGTTGCTCTAATCTCATCTCCAAACATTTTAGAGTAGTCACATATAACGAAATTAAAATCGCTTTGTATAAACTATGTAAATATTCGTTAATATAAATTAAATCCATGATATTTCTGTGAAATAATACGATATAATCGTAGATTGCTACAGTAATAAGTGTCAGTAGATTTGTAAACAAAAATATGTATCCAAAGTGTGTTTTTTGGACGCCTTCATGTAATGAATCAAAAATGTCATCAACAATTTGAAAATTTGTAACCATTTTTTGCAATTCCTCCCTTCTTTTGTAAAAATTAAGTATTGCTAGGAAAGTATTAAAACAGATGAGTTTTGATACTATCATGGAAAAATAAAATTCAACTGTATCTTCCAAGGTGTAGAAATATAAATTTAGTTTGAAGGTATACAATGAGAATATTGATAATAAAATTATGATCATTATTTGGTAAATTTTGGTGTTTATAAATAGCGATGTAGTGGTTGAGAAGTATGGTAATAAACCAAAAATTGTTGCACATTTTAAATTCACAATTAAACCTGCTTCTTTCATAATTACTACGAGACTGGTTTTTCTTTTAATATTTATTGACTGCTTTTGCAATTAATTTAAGGCGTATGATCCGATTATGATAAGGATTGTATAGCAACAATGGTGTAAAATTAAATATTTTTATAATAATAATTTGAATACTTACAGTTAAATAGAGTGCCCATAATAACGCGACAATAAAGAGTTGATAATCGAAACCTTCATTAAAAACTGTTTCTATGGAGTCAAAAACCACCATACAACAATAAAGTATGGTTAAACCCATATTCACCCCGAAAACATTATTTAAATCATTTAAGGTTTTTAACAAAACTAGGTAAATTCTAATCACAAAATTTCAAAATCTTCTTGGGTCAATTCCATTATTTAATCTATTCACTGCTAAAATTCTAATTCACTATACAAGTACAAACAGGGTCAGTAATAAAATTTTCATATGTCAAAAGTTTGAACTATATTAAGTTCGAACTTCATCGACTTTACCAAGTTAGAATAATATCGAGTTCAAACTTATTACATTTATTATTATGTCGAACTATAAAGAATAAGTTCGAACAGTTCGAACTTCGTATATTTTAAAGTTCGAATCTCAAAAAATTTGGGTTCGGTGAAAAGCTCTAATGAGAAGTAATTATTTGACAATATTTGGCATAGTAATTATAACTATTTTTTTAATATAATCTTCAGAGATACAGAAAGTTTATGGGTTCTTCAAACATGAACTGCACATGACTTCCAAAGATTACTATAAAAATTATAATTTTTTAAAATATTGCAAAGTCAAGAAAATTAAAGAAACAATTTAAAATGTAGTGGATTTTTTTTGAATTCATGATTAATTTATTGAAATCATCGCTATAGGTATATTTTTTAATTTATACTTTTCACAAAATAGTAGCAAGTTTTTGAAGTTTTCAAATTTGAAAATTGTTTTCACTTGTTTAATTAAAAGTACTTATTAAAATCAAAATCTTCCGCAACAAAACACTTTATTAGTGAAATATTTCAGTGGCATATTGGACACGTATTGTCAAAACTGTCAGCGCGGCTTAAAATCGTATTGTATTGAACAATTAAGTTTAATAGCGAACTTTGTGTAAAATACAGTTTAAATTTTGAAAATTGTTTTCATCTTTTTAAAACAAACTACTTTAGAAAAGGTAATTCTTTTTTTACAAAAACAACTTTTTGCATCAATCATTTCAATATCATTTCTGGTGACACAGCTAATTTTAAATTAAAAATTATGATTCGATTAATTTTTTAAATTAAAATAAATTTTGTGAAAATTCGGAGTATTTATTAGTGGTAGTAGTAATTATTTGAGAGGTTGTTTATGAAAAAAAAATAAAAACTAAATTTGGTTTTTGCAGAATTTTCAAGTATGCGACACATTTCGGCTCATAACTCAGAAACAAATTAAGATTTCGATACGAATATTTTTGCGTATTTAAAAGGATTGAAAGGGTTTTAAACTAAGCCACGAAATGATAAAATAACTTGGAACTGAAGGGATTAAAATAATTTTAATCTCGCGTTATTTCCAAAATTGTAGTACTTTTCTGCATGGTGGCAAAAAAATAACAGACCTGAAGCAGAACTGAGTAGTCAATTTTATTCATTTTTTAATTACCTTTCATTTGAGATGTCGTTTTTTCAATAATTCGAAAATAAAATTTTTCAAAATTTTCGAGAGCTTGAATTTTTTTCTGAAATTTCGTTTTTATTTATTTTTTCAAAAAGTATTGATACCACAAACTTGAAATTTTTACCGAAGATAAAGGCATAGAATGGGAGTATTTTGAGTATCTTATGACAAAAATCGGTTAAATATTTTTTGAGAAATTTCAAAGTTTCTGTTACATTTCAGTACAAATCCGGCCCTGAAGGGCGCATTTTTCATGCGATCAAAAAATATGTCTCTTTATTTAATAGAGAAGAGAATCCTGCAGATTTTAAGCCATCAAGCGTCTTGATTGCTCAAGTAGTTCTTCTAAAATTAATTATATTCCGATAAACCCAAGATTTCAGAGAAATAAAAACTTCTAAAAATGACTTTTTTAAAATATCGGCGGTTTTTTAGTCCTAAATTCTGAACGAAAAAAGATATCGACACGAATCTTTTTCTAGATTAAAGCGCACGGTAAGAACTTTAAATTAAGCCATAGCTCGTTGAAATAACTTGCAGCTAAAGGGTTCAAAATAATTTTAATCTCGTGCGATTTCCAAAAGTTTTGTACTTTTCAGGATGGTGGCAAAAAATTAACGAACCCAAAGTAAAACTGAGCACTAAATTTTATTTATTTTTTAATTATATTTCATTTGAGAGGTCGTTTGTTCATAAATTCGAAAATAAAAATTTTCAAAAATTTCTAGGGATTTTTTTCTGAAATTTGGTTCTTATTTAATTTCTCAAAAAGTATTGATAGCACAGACTTGAAATTTTTACCGAAGATAAAGGCACAGAATGGAAGTGTTTTGAGTATCTTATGATAAAAATCGGTTAAATAGTTTTTGAGAAAAAAAATTTCAAAGTTTTTGTAAAACTTGAGTGCAAATCCGGCCCTGGAGGGCGCATTTTTTCTGCGATCAGAACGGATGTCTCCTTATTTGAGATAAAAAACGATCCTGCAAATTTTAAGCCATCAAGCGTCACGATCGGCCAAGTAGTTCCTTTAAAATTATTTTTTTTTCTGAAAAAGCGAAAATTTCATAGCAGTTTTTATGTCAAAAAGTGACTTTTTCAAATTTTCGGCGGTTTTTGAGTCATAACTTCTGAATGAAAAAAAATATCGACACGAATCTTTTTTTGGATTAAAGTGCAGGATAAGACTTTTAAAATAAGCTATTGTTGGTTGATATCCGTTAAAAAAAAAATTGTCGAAATTGTAACTTTTCACGTGCATTTTCTTGGGATTAAAATTTTAATTTTTTTTTCGAATCTCAAAAAAGTTTTGACGTTTCATCAAAGTTTTAAAAAAGCCCTTTTCAACGCATATTTTAGATCGACGATCCGACGAGAGAGGGACCCTTAATTTTGGTCTTGCGAGAACAAAAAAACGCAATTTTGACTTTGGATGGTCGGTGCAGGCCCAAATCGAAAGATGAAGAATTTTAACCTTCAAACCATGATGGTCTGGACAATTCCCAGAAACGTCACGTGTAGCGATTTTTTGTGTTTAGATTCTTTCTTTCCATTTCGTGATACACAAAATTTTTCGTTACCCCGCTTTCCTGCGACTTTTTTTTAGACTTTTAGTAAAAAAATTCCTGCAGGCGCCGGTTTGGTCGGAAGAATCTCAATATTTTTTCCCGCATTAAGGGTTCCCTTAGCTACGGACGTGGCCCCTCATGGTCATCATCGGTCAAGTCTTGTAGAAGCCCAAAATTTGGTTGATTCGGTTTGAAACGCGGCGACGCCGACGCTGCGATTTTTTAAAGTTGAAGCGGTGGACCGGCGAAAAAATTTGCGAAAAATTGCTATAAAACAGAAATTCTGAAATATATGGATTTTTTGATTTATCGAAAACTTTTGAAGTAGTTCCAAAAAATAGAGGCGCTAGAAATAAACCGAGCATCACATTTTCATTATCTTGCGTTTGGTAAATAAGTTTTGGTTGAATTAACAATTTTTTGGTAACTAAAGGAAAATTTTCCAGTTTTGTATTTTGAACAATATCATCCTTGCAGGTGGCATTTTTGGAGATTTCTTTGATATTTTCCAAAGTTTCCCGAAATTTATTTACTAATTCATCCAAAAAATTTCGATTAAAATTTATGCATTTTATAATTGTGGCCTGAGAATGTTTTAAAAATAAATTAGAGTACTTACAGTTAAATGCACTGGCCATGTAAAAGTGAAAACCAAAAGTTCATAATTAAATCCTTCGTATATAATTCTTTGAAGAGCATCAAAAAGAACGAAACAACAGTAAACTATTTTTAACCCAATATTTAGACCAAAAATATCATTTAAAGAATCCAAAATTTTCGCTAAAATATGATGAATTCTAATGGCAAAACTAAAAAATCTTCCACGCTCAATTCCATTAAATTTCTTCAAAACGCTATTCAAAGTACTTATTCTAATTTCAGCACATCTTAATCCCATAAGGTAAAAACTTATCAAAGAATGCATGTAAAAATTTTGCAAGTATTCAGCCATATATAAAGGATTCATTTCGCCACGGCCATACCAATATTTAAAATCAACGCTATAGTAAACCACGGAAAAAATAATGTTGAAGATAAGGTAAAATTTTCCAAAATTGCTACTTGGTATAACTAAATTTTTCTCCAAAAAAATCCCATCCGTTTTTCTTAAATTTTCGATTATATCCACAAACTGATCGTAGCTTCTATTGGTTAGAAAAATTTTATATGCAAGTAACATATCTATGATATTAATTGATGTTGTTAAGAGGTAAAAAATTGATTTGATGTTGAAATCAAACCAATCACGCTGAATGTAAAGACCATAACAGAAGATAACAACTGTTGTCATTAATAATACTACTTGGTATGGTCTTACTCTTGTATAGATTCTTGATGCAGGTTTGTAGAAAGGCGCTAGCCCCAAAAACGATCCAAATTTTAAAATCATTAGGAAATTTTTTGAAAATCTTGCATCCATTTTTTTACAGCAGTTGGTTGATACAGTTAAGTAACTAATGCTAAAAATTCTACCTTCTAATAAATAAATTATTTCAATAATTAACTAAATTGGTCATCATTTATTGAAATTATGAAGTCGTCAATTTTAATTAATGACAGTTTAGTAAATTGGATTTTAGGTCCCATATTTCATAAAACTCATTTATTCTTAGATTTCAGGCACAAAATCGGTCCTAGAATAAGCAATTTTCTACCGGAAAAACTGGGAAAACATTTTAAATGATAGTTGGTTACTAACACTAGATTAAAAAGGCCAAAATTACCTTAGTTTACTTTTCTACGGTAAACATTTTAATTTCTTCGTAATCAGCAAACCAAAATTGATAAACACAGTTTAATGAAATTCGAAAATTTTTAAAAAGATTTTTATTTTCACTAATTTTTACAGTTTATGATTATTTTGAGATTTGGTTTATTCTTGCTGGAGCCTTCATAAATAGTTATTTTAAAATACTTTTTTCGTAATTTCAAATAGTTTAAAAAAAGACTTTAATCTATAACACTTCTTAAAATTAACAAAAAGTTTAATTTTTTAATAATATTCAATAAAAAATATTTTTAAAATAATTTTCAGATATTTCCAATTATAGTTTCCGACAATTTGAACTTTCTTTGAACTCGGAACCTGTTTTTGAACTTCTTTCGAAGTCGAATTTCTTTCGAAATCGAACTATTTTCGAACTTATACTTCTACTTAATTATTGAATGGTTCCAACAATTTTTCAGCTCGAACTTACACATGTTTCTTTTTGGAATATTTTGGATAAATAAAAAAATTATATTAATTTTAGGAGAACTACTAGATAGAAATAGTTGGCTTAAAATTCGCAAGTAATTTTCGTTTATAGTTAAATGTCAAAAAAAACCCTTAACTTAAAAAAATCCGACCTTCATTTTGTGCCCGTTACACGATTTTTATGAAAATTTTTAAAATACTTACGCTTAAATAGAGTGGCAATAAAGAAGTGACAGCTAAAAGTCCATAAGTGAAATTTTTGTTATAAATATCTGTTTGAATAGCATCAAAAAGAACCAAACAACAATAAACTATTTTTAATCCAATATTCGTGCCAAAAACATCGTTTAGAGAATCCAAATTTTTTTTCAAAAGTAGATGAATTCTAAAGGCAAAACTAAAAAATCTTTCAGGTTCAATTCCATTAAATTCCCTCAATAAGCTATTCAAAGCTATTATTCGGATTTCAGCACATCTTAATGCCATAAGGTAGAAACTTATTAAAAAAATCAAGCAAAAATTTTGAAAATACTCAAGTATAAAAAATAAGATATTGATATTGATTTCGTCACGGCTATTCCAAAATATAAATTCAAAACATCCGTAAACCATGTTGAAAATGATATTTAAAATAAGGTAAAATTTTCCAAAATTATTACTTGGTATAATCAAATTTTGCTCCAAAAAAATTTCATCAATTTTTCTTAAATTATCAATTATATCCATAAACTGCTCGCAACCTTCATTAGTTAAAAAAACTTTATATGCAAGTAAAATGTTAATGGTATTAATCACTATTGTAAAAAGGTAAAATATTGTTTGGATACCAAAACTATAAAAATCATTTCTAACGTACATTTCATAACAAAAGATAGAAATTGTTGAAATTGATATTAGAGCTTGGTATGGTTTTATTCTTGTATAGGTTCTTGATGCAGGTTTGTAAAAAGGCGCTAGCCCCAAAAATGATCCAAATTTTATAATTGTTATAAAATTTTGTGAAAATCTTGCCTCCATAACAATTCTTTTTACAACACCTTGTTGATGCAATCGAGTAACTAAAGTGGTGAAAATTCTATGTAATAATAAATCAATCGCTTAAATAATTAACTAAATTGTTTATCACTCAAATTTATTGAAATAATGGAGTATAGTCAATTTTAATAAGTGAAGGTATTAATTATGATATGAGTGTTAAGAAAATTAAAACCACTATTGAGTGTTTTTTCAGAAAAGGTGTGAGAAATGGCAAATTTCCCAATTGAAATTTTTGAGTGATATTTCATAAAAATTTTCGAAAAAAAAATAGCGAGACTTTTAAACCATTTTAAGCAAGAAACCGGTCTTAGATTTCACATTTATAGAACTTTTTTTGATGTTTTTCTCTAAAAAAAATTACCTGTCAAATTTTAAGTTAACCATCATTTTTATCGGCCCAGAATTTTTCCCAAAATTAGTTAGTTTTGAATTTTCGTAAAAACGTTTTTTTTTCTTACTTTTCAAACTTTTTAGGAAATAACTTCGAAACAAATAAATATAACAAGAAGATTTTTTGTGTTTTTGGAATCTTTTGGAATTAAAATCGAAATTTAGAAATATTTTACGTTTTTTTGGTGTTTCAATAAAAATAATTACGCTGAAAAAACACAAAGGATAATTTAATTTATTTTTGTTAATTTTAAAAACATTTTTTTGTTGTGGTTTTAATTTTTTCCTCAAAAACCAATAGAAAATTTAAAAGATTATTAAAGTAGAAGCCATTAAGTACGAGTATAATTAAAATTATTTTTTTGAAAAATCGAGTTTGTTTTTTTAGAAAGAAAATATTAAAATTTTAAATCTTTTGAGGCACAAAACCGACCCTTTTATGGATGTTTTTCTTTAAAGAAAATTACTCGTAGAGTTTTAAGTTATCCATTTTGATCGTCTCAAAATTTTTCCCAAAATTAATTAATTTTTTAATTTGTCCAAAATTACTCCTAAAAGTTTCTTTAATCTATCGAACACTTTAGGGCATAACTTCGATACAATAAAAGATTTTTTTGGGGATTTAAAGAAAGAAGAAGGATTTTAAGGGGAGAAAAAAAAAATTTGACAGCTATTTACAAAAATTTCATATTTCTTGGAATAAAAATTGGGGTCCAGTTGTTTCGCTTCCTTTAAAAGTTACAGCAATTTTAAAATTGAATTAATTTTTATGGGACATCCTGTATAATTTTCTGCCATATTATTACTTTTTAGGGTTAAATCAATTATGACCTGGATTGCCAAATTGTTTTTTAAACATTTTAAATTAAGTGAACCTCGAAGTTGACCATTCTAAATTTCCCTCGATAAAATCAATTAATCTGATTGGCTTGTAAAGATAAAGACACATTTAAGTTAAATAAAAAATTCAAAATAAAATGAAATTTATTCAGGATAACACCAAAATCATTTAATTACTGTAATTTTTTAAGGAGTTTAAAATACAAATTAGTTCATAGGAATTTTTTTTTGTCAAAACTATATTTGTTGAGACACCCTGTATATTGCTTAGAGGATCAATTTTGTTATACAAATTAATATTTTTTGATAAAATAAGAAACATTTCTTTTCCAACTTTGGTTTTTAATTTTTTCTCAAAAAGTAAACGCAAATTAAAAATTTTAAATATACCGGGTGGAAACGAAACACGGTCACCTCTATAACTTCTTTATTTATGAAAATAAATATTTGAAATTTGACTATGTTGTATGGTTCAAGAAAACACATTTTAACCACTAAAAATTTTTGCAATATCGAAGTGACTTCAATTTTATTTTTTTAAAAGTAACACCTAAGTTTTTTGTTCATAATTTAAGACTATTTTAGAAAAGTATGTTTGTGATACATTTTTTTTAATTTTGAAAAATTACGAGTACAAAAAATATGAAAAACTGGTACAAGTAAATTAATTACATCCTATGTATGGGATACCAAAATAATCGTATTAAAATCTTTTTTTTGAAAAACCAAGTGACCTTTCCATTAAAAAAAGGAGTTATTTGCAAAAACGTTACTCAAAAAAGTTCATAAATTAATATCTCAAAAACTGCTTAAATAATTTTACAAAATAAAATTTTCCTTAGGTAGGTATTTGAATTATTTGGAATGAGTTTTGGAAGTTTCTGATGAAGAAAAAAAAATTTTTTTTTTCAATATTTCAAAAAAAATTAAAAAATTAATCACAAACATAGTCTTTTTATAAAATAATTTCATATTTTGATCAAAAAAATGGATGTTACATTTAAAAAAATAAATAAACTTTTAGTGCCTAAAATGTATTTTCATGAATCGTTTCCACCCAGTAGTAGAAGGCGAGGTTTTTCGAAAAAAAAATCATTTGAGGCATTATTTTTATTTTCATAGAACTTATTTGGATGTTTTTCTCTATAAAAAAAGACCCTGCAAATTTTAAACATTTTGATCGGCCCAATTGTTCTTGCAAAATTTATAAAAAAAATGAATAAACTTTCTTTTAAAATCGATTTTTTAAATTTGGACTTTTTGGACTTCAAAACAAATAAAGATATCAAAATGATTCCATTTTTGTGTTAAAATTGAAGAAACTTATTTTACAAAAATATCACAATTATTGGGATTAAAGGGAAAAAGGAGGCTGTAAAGAAATCGAGCGTACTGTTATACGTTTTTGATATTAATTTAATAAAATATTTTTAAATTTACTCACCGTAGCAAATCCAATCCAAAAACATGAAATGGGAAGTATTTGGAAAAACTCAACACCGCCTCCAATTAATGATTCAATCGTGGCAAGTATTATAAATATCCAATATAGAATAACAAACCCGATTAAACCTCCAAATAAATCATCCAATAATTCTATAGTATTAATACAAGCATAATGGATATTTCCAGTATTTTGGAGCAAAATTGAAATATCGTAACGATCATCATCGTCTAAAATGTCGTTCAAAGTTTCCATTCGAATTTCCAAGCATTTTAAAACAGTTGAGTAAAAAGCGACATTGAGAATCATGTAGACAGATTCTAAATAATTGTTTATAAAAACGCAGTCCAACATAGTACCACTTAGCGACATGAAAATATCATATATCACTATAGTAACCAATATTATCGACATGGTTATAACGTAAATTCCCCCAAATCCAATAACTGGCACATTTTTTTTGAATTTTTTTTCAAAAATCAAATCACAAGTTTCCAAACTAGTTATTATACCACGAAATTTAATAAATCCTTTTTGGTTTAAAAAATTACTTATTCCAAATAGGGTGTGGAGTACATTTATGAGAACAGCTATGAATAGCAATAACAACGAGAGTTTATCACCTGGTTTGTACAAATTTATGTACGATATTAAGCAAATAATTGAGAAAATTGTTAATAATATTAAAATAATTTTGCGGTAAATTTGGTTTTTTACTGAATTATTCAAAAATGGAAATAAACCCAAGAATGTACCAATTTTCAAAATTAAACTTAAGCTTTTTTGAGAGCTTTCACAAACCATGTTGTATCTTGTATTTCTAACTTTGTTGTAGAATTTATTGAAAATGTTTAATCAATTTAATGTGTATTTATTAATTGATACGAAAATGCTTATTTATTGTTTTCAATATTTTTAATGACGCTTTATATTAATTGATTTAATCATACCTAATGGATATTTTTGTTATAACCATAAAATTAATAAAAAAAATTTACGTACCGTTGAATACGACATCCAATAAGTGGCGATGAAAATGTTTTTTCTTTTAATCTCGATGGCAATTAATGCTTGAATTGTTGATAGTACAGAAAAAACCCAAAAACTTATAACTAATCCAATGGTTTGCCCAAATAAATCATTCAACAATTGTATAACATCCATGAAAACTCCATAAAGTTTACCTGTATTATCAACCACTTTAATAACCTCCAAAGGTTGAATAATTGCTTTCTCCAAACAGTCATTAAAAATATCCCAACGAACTTCCAAACACTTCAAAATTGCCAAATAAAACGACACTAGAATACTGATATAAATGCATTGGATGTAATCATTAATATGAATTAAATCAACATATGTATGACGGAACCATTTAAAGTAGTCATGAATCGATATACAGACTAATGAAGTCAAATAAGTTACACCAAAAATTTTTCCAAAATTTACAACTGGTGTAACCTTCCAAAATTTTTTATCAAAAATTTCATCGCAATAATAGAAATTTTTAAGCAACTCTTGCAATTTACTTACTGCTTGTTTGCTCATAAATAACTTAACAGAAAAAAGGGTGTTTAAAACATCTATATTAATAGCCACTACAGCTAAATAAAATTCTGTGGGATTTTCAACTTCTAAAGTTACTTTAAGCACGAAGCAGTAGCATGCAAAACTCGTCAATAAAACCAATATTATTAATTGATAACATTTTTTTTGGACGAATGTGATTTGTTTATTTATTTTAAAAAATGCGAATAGCCCTAGGATACTTCCTAGTTTTAAAATTAAATATACGCTTTTATTGAAGCTTTCAGACGCCATTTTTTAAATGATGAAAGTTGCTGTATTTTCAATTAATTTAGCTTGAAGAACATTATCATAATTAATAATATTTTTATTGTAATTCCTTTATTTATTTAATTGCCTAATGGTTTAATATTTCTAAATGTCATGAGCAATTTAAACTAATAAAAGTCGTTTCACTGTTGTAATTGATAATACTGCATGAAGATGGCGAAAAATTTTGTAAAAAATATAATAATACCGTTAAGAATTGCAACGATTTTGGGATTACTTCCACCGTACAATTTGCAAAACCATGACTTTATTAATATTAAAAAAGGAAAATTCTACCAAATTCTACTGCTCCTTATATTAATTGCATTAAACTGCAATTTATTGCAAATAAATATTCGTTTTGAAAGGCAATATTTTGGGCATTGCATTTATTATTTTGGTTTTGTATCATCGATATTGAGCATGCTAATAACTTTCGATTTATTCAAAATATTTTTATTTAATAATGGTTTGGATGCACTGAAAAGTTTATTTTCAAATTTTCATGCTTGTGACGCAACTTTAGAAAAATACACCAAAAAAATTGTACCTACATTCCAATTTGGTAACATTTACATTATTGTCAACTTCATTATTTCCTCATTTTTGGTACTTTTTGATTACGTTTATTGGTTTAAACGGACAGCATTTTCCACGGAAATTACATTCATTGCTGATTCAATACATTATTACTACATGATTTTGGTGATAACGCTTTATGTGACTTTTTTGAAATGCCTGGAATTTAGGTTCATAAAATTAAATAATTTATTGCAAGATTTTGATCAAACACAAGTTATTTGTTTCATTAAAACAATCATGGAAATACAAGTATACTTAAAAAATATAATTGAATTGATTAATTATTTATTTGGAGAAAATATTGCGCTTTGTATCATTTTTTGGATTGAATTCGTGCTTTTATCTCTAGCCTGTATCATTGCTGAAAATTTTGATGATGTAGGATTAATGGGAATTGCTTCTGCTTGGGCCATCTATTTTACGGTAATCAATTCTTCATTTCTTTAATTTTATAAAATTTTTTTATATTTTTAGGCTCAAACTATTGTAATTGCTATTATGTGCGAACGTGTAAAAAATGCGGAGAAAGAAACAAAAACCTTAGTTTACAAATTGGTGTATAATTTAGAAGAAATTGCAAGTTTTCGAAAAAATTTGGAATTGTTAGTGCAACAAACTACAGTCACATCAGTTAATTTTACTGCTGGACATTTTTTTAATATTGACCATTCTATGATTTTTAATTTCATTAATTTAACCATGGCCTATATTGTTGTTTTAGTACAATTTTCTAATAAATAAAATACAATTTAACCACATTTTATAGGAGTATGTTTTTATTAAAAATTAATAAAACTAGTTGTGGAGGTTATATTTATATCGCCTGAAACATTTTAAGCCTTCAAGTAATTCGTTCCGAACATTTTTGAACATTATGGAACACTCCTTAATTCTTCAAATTATTTTTGGACATTCATGAACACTTCGGAAAATTTCGAACCACTTCTAAAGACTTCGGAATATTTTTTATAACTTTTGACCACTTATGAACATTCCGTCGTTACTAAAATTCGTGTCGGTTGGTAATTAATCACTTTTTTTGATTTTTATTGACTCCCAAAATTAACAATTTTACGATTTTGGAGGATGGCCTTGCAGGAGTATTATAAAACTTTTTCGATCCAAAGTGTTTGCACTTTTGGTAATAAACATCTAGGTTAAAGATACCTGTGAAAAAAAAAATTAAAATTGTACGTGCCTTCACCCCCAAAAACGATTTTAAAAATATGCGTAAAATTTGCACCAATCTATACATTTTCCTCCTAAAGGCTAATTTTAAATTTTTTCCGATAAAGTTTATTTATGGAGAGGGAAATGTGCAAAAAATATAAAAATCCGTGCGTACCTTCACCCCTAAAAATAACAATTACGGTTTAGGAGAATGGCCATGCAGGGTTTGTTTGAAACTTTTCAAACTAAACGACGTGGTTGAAAAGACCTATGAAAAAAAAATTAAAATTTTTCGTGCCTTCACCCTGAAAAATGAGCTTGAAAATATATTTAATTTTTAATGTTGTCTTTTTTATTATTTACGAGCTAAATTTTCAATTTTTTAAATTGGCTGGACATTATTTATGTTTATTTATAAAGTA
Source organism: Stenus bimaculatus (assembly GCA_963971135.1). Lineage (NCBI taxonomy): Eukaryota > Metazoa > Arthropoda > Insecta > Coleoptera > Staphylinidae > Stenus > Stenus bimaculatus. The sequence continues at coordinate 3,204,189 of OZ020183.1, forward strand.
TAAATAAGATTATACATTAAAAAAATTATTTTTATGTGTACAGGGTGAGCTAAAATGATTGTGGTCAATTCAAATTTCCCGCCTAAAAATCTGGGGAATTTATTTGTTTCAAGTTCATAGTAACACAAAATCATGTCAAAATCAAAACAAAGTTAACTAGACTTGACAAAAGCAGAGGCATAGGTGTAATTTTTACCGTTGTATCAAAACTTCAGATTTTTGAATTTCGTAATTGTGCCTTCTATTTCATAAACGTCAGTTTTTATCAAAATTAATTTGCGTAAATCTTTGTTTTGTGTTAGCATCTGCCTCAAAAATAAAGAAAAACATTTTCAGTATTTGACATTTGCTGTGAAATTAGAGATTTTGTAGACAAATTTTGCTACGCCACAACCTGTGTATTTGGTTGCCTACATATAGGGTGTCCCAAAATGATTGGGGATGAATTTGGCAACTGTGTATGAAAATTTATGTAGCAGAATGTACTTTTTCAATGTCGCCACATTTAATAGATTGCTATGGGGCCTAAATAAGAGGGAAAAAGTGTATATTTATCTATAGCGTATCTCAAAATGATTGGGGATGAATTTGGCAACTGTGTATAAAAATTGCAACTGTGTATGAAAATTGCCTACATAATTTGAAATTCTGTGGTCGGGTCATTGGCGTGCCATAACATCTTGCTTTGTTGTGAATATGTGTATTAATGAAAATGGTGGTCATTTTGAGCACTTACTGTAAAATTAATTTATTTATTTATCAATAAATATTTTTTCCATAATCCATAATTTTATTGTAGATAGATATACACTTTTTCCCTTTTATTTAGGCCCCCTACCAACCTATTAAATGTGGCGACACTGAAAAAGTACATTCAGCTACATAAATTATCATACACAGTTGCCAAATTCATCCCCAATCATTTTGGGACACCCTATACAATAAAATTATGGGTTATTGAAAAAATATTTATTGATAAATAAATAAATTAATTTTACAGTAAGTGCTCAAAATGACCACTAATTTCATAAATACAGCTAAAATGATTGTGGTTTGATATGTAGGCAACCAAATACGCAGGTTGGTACAACTGAAATCTTAGAAAGAAAATCTCCCAGTAATCCAATGGCGTAGCAAATTTTTTTTCCAAAATCTCTAATTTCACAGCAAATGTCAAATATGTAAAATGTTTTTCTTCATTTTTGAGGAAGATGCTAACATTAAACCTAGATTTATTCAAATTAATTTTGATAAAAACTGACTTTTATGAAATAGAAGTCACAATAACGAAATTCAAAAATCTGAAGTTTTGACACAAAGGTAAAAATTATACCTACACCTCTGCTTTTGTGAAGTCTAGTTACTTTGTTTTGATTTTGACATGATTTTGTGTCACTATGAACTTGAAGCAAACAAATTCCCCACAATCATTTTAGCTCACCCTGTACATATATTCACTCTAGGTTTCATATTTTCAAAAACATTTTGAAGCATATTTAAATTCGTTTAGTTTTGAAAAAACTGAACACAACTGAACAAAGCAAGAGATTATGGCACGCCAATGACCTGACCATAGAATGTCAAATTATCTAGCCAATTTTCGTACACAGTTGCAATTTTTATACACAGTTGCCAAATTCATCCCCAATCATTTTGGGACACGCTATATTAAACCACAATCATTTTAGCTCACCCTGTATTTTAACTCAAGGAGTCGTTGTAAATCTGGCAACGCTGCGCACCATCCGATCGGCTATCATCGGAAATGGCGAATGAGAGCAATGGAGGATAACTTCACATCGGTGGTAAATCCAAAAAATACCAGCTTTATGAAATTATAAGGTAATTATTTATTTTTCAGGCTTATTGAAATATTTTCAAAAGAAACAACAACATCTTCGTTAGGTAATAAACATTTATTTATAAACCACAGAATAATGACGCTAGAGACTTCTGATCGATCGTCAAGGTTAACGTTATCGACCACAAAATCATAATACAGGGTGTTTTAGTTATACAGCATGATCCATTTACAAAATTAATATATTACATACTAAACAACAATAGAGGATTTTTTTAATTATGACATGTGAACAGTGTATGTGGGGAGGGATCAAAGCAAATAGGTTTATCTAAATGCTCGGACCCCTCCCGACATATACAACACTATGTCATGTACATTATTAATTGTCACAATATATGGCCATACCCATAATTACGTAACAAAATATTCTGTATTTTAGTTGCAGTATATGTTACTTAATTTTTCTGTGTCTATTCGAAAGTTTACACATTTGTTCATTCTTATAAATAACATGACGCTAATTATTCGTTTGTGATAGTGAGTGTCTAATATTTTTACTTCGTCAAATGCGAAGTTGTGACCCGTTTTATTATGATGTTCAGCAAAACCAGTAGTAAGAGTAGGTTGTGGATTTTTAGCATTGCAATATATTTGTGCTGTTGGATTCTATTTTTTAGATATTGTTTCGATTGGCCTATATAACAACATTCGCAATCTTTACATGGGATTTTGTATATTGTGTTAGATGTTAAATTATCATTAGTTTTATCTTTAAGTTTGGTGTACATCCTACCCATGTTATGTGCAGTGTAAGGAGCTAATTCAATGTTGGTGTCTTTAAAAAGTTTTTTTAATTTGTTAGTTATTCCCGTTACATTGATGAATCTACTATATGTTCTAATTTTATTTGTTTGTATGTCAATATTTATAAAGGATGTTGGACTTTGTGTGCTATTGTTGTATCCACCCATATACATACGTACATATATTTTAATTTATTAATGTAAATAAGTCACTTATATTTTATAATATCATTTTTAATATTTTTAATTGTAAATTCGAGGAAAATCCATTTACTAAATTATGATTGAGATTTATTTCCAAGTTTGGAAATTACAATAATTTGTAGGATTATCCTTTTAGTTTCATAAATCCATTGAATATTTTACATCTTTAATCTCTGCATGTTTAATTTTATTACCTTAGGATAGGTCATTTAGTTTAAGGTACTTGGTATTCCCAAAATTAAGATTATATTAACCATTAAGGGTTGACTACCCCCACCTTTGGGAATAACAACTTGTTGTTAGAGTTTAAGTTTAGTTTTTAAGATCAGTTCCAATTGAGGGTTCCAGTTAGACATTGGTCCTGACAAGCTTTAGTTAAGTTAGTTAAGTCTTGTAAAAATTTAATAAACAGTAAATTCGGAAAAACTACGCCCATCTTTTATTTAAATAAGTGCTGTGACTTCTAGAGCAGAAGAGCAGTACGTGTTGTGTTCCAAGTTTTCACGCGGACACAACACTATAGAAAATCCTATTTATTAGGTTGATTGGATACATGTTTTTTATTAGTATATTAGAGGCAATTTCAAAATTTTCTTTATGGAATTTTTTGGCAATCATCCCGGTGCATTTTTAGACGTTTGCTTCGGGGCCCTTGGACACGTTGTTTCTCAATATTTTTTCATTTACTTTTTTTTAGAGTAAAGTACATTCATCAACTTTTCAAATGGACAGACTCAATTTTTAAAAAAGTTAAAATTATGTTAGATATGTTCCATCAAAAAGTGTTAATTTTACACACAATTAAAGAGTGAATTAAGAGACTATAAATCAAAATATCAAAAAAGGAGTCTGTCCGTTCGAAGGAGCATATATTCAACTTTGTATGTGCAAAATTTCAATTTTTTTTGTTTATTAATAACAAAGTTACAGGTGACTTTTTGAAGGTAAATTTTGCTTAAGCCTGGGAGCTGTAAGCGCTCCTGCACAGAGAGTGGGGGTGTGCCTTAGTGGATTAGTGCCCAAACTCATACGAATGGTTTTTACTATCAAAATATTGAAATTTGAGTGCAAATAATCAGTTTTCGCTATTTGCGATTCCTATGACGTCATGAAAGGAGGATTGGTCTTAAGAGCCAGAAAAAGCAAATATATTGAATCGATTGAGTCACCAAGTAAATACAAAGCAGTTGAGGAACTTCCAAGGTCCTGACCTATTCGTCGAAGCATTTTGGAGGAATTTGAACTCAGCAGTTGCTAACACCATTAAAACACAGAAAAAGCAAAGATATTGAATCGAATGAGTCACCAAGTAAATACAAAGCAGTTGAAGAACTTCCAAGGTCCAGAGACCTATTCGTCGAAGCATTTTGGAAGAATTTGAACTCAGCAGTTGCTAACACCATTAAAACCCAGAAAAAGCATAGATATTGAATCGATTAAGTCACCAAGTAAATACAAAGCAGTTGAAGAACTTCCAAGGTCCAGACCTATTAATCGAAGAATTTTGGAAGAATTTGAACTCAGCAGTTGCTAACACCATAAAGAGCCAGAAAAAGCCAAGATATTGAGTCGATTGAGTCACCAAGTAAATACAAAGCAGTTGAGGAACTTCCAAGGTCCAGACCTATGCGTCGAAGCATTTTGGAAGAATTTGAACCTTACTATTACTTTGAATTACTATTATTCATGCTAATAATCATGGTTAATTATCGATTTATGAATTAAAAAAATATTTTTTATGTAAAATTACTTAGGTACTGTTAAGAAAAGGCTCCATGTTAGAGCAACTATTAGTAACTCTTAAGCATCATTGAAATGCAAAATTGATTCAATATTAACCAAGACTAAAATAATCCAAAATAATATTGTTAACGCCATATTCGTCTCAAAATCATTATTCAAAAAATCCAAGACTGTCTCTAAAGATACATGAATTCTATAAACAAAATAAAAACAAAGAATTCAATGCATTGAATCTAGTTTCCAGACATTTCAATACCTGTAGGCACAAACTTATCAAAAAGTATATGTAGCTACAGTATTGGAAAAAAGTAGTGCAATATTTACTCCTATTGGATTTTTAAAAATAGTGAAAATAATGTTTAATTTTAACACTCAGTATTTAGTATCGAATTTATAAAGTTGATTTTAAAATAAATTTCTTTGAAAATTTAAATATTTCTAAAGAATTTTTATCATTCACGCTTTATTGTTGGAAAAAAGTAGAGAAACATGTGCAATATTTTATTATAATGCACAAAATAATGAAAAATTTTATTTCACATTTTACTCAAATATTATTATGCTTATCCATCATGCCGCGAGGAATAAAAATTTCAAAAGAAATAAAAAATTTGATAATTAGTGGTTTTAGTAAAAAAGTGTCACAAGCTGATATTTCTAGAAAGTATTCGCTGCATAGATGCATTATATCCAAAAATTATAAAAGGCTATAACAGTTGTGTTCTGTCGTATTTCTAACCTGTTTTTGTACTGGTTTTTACCGCTGTGAAATGTAAAATAGTAAAAAGTTGTTTTAAGTTGTTATAAGTTTCTGTATGTTAATTTATGATGTCTGAAAGACCAAATTTTCGTATAACTGTAAATTTACGAATTTTTTTTCGTGATCACAGGCGTTCTTGTAAAATTTTTATATCTAAAGAAATAAAAACCATCAATGATCTTGCCGAGCACATTTCAAACATATTCAAAATTAGCGAATTTTACATAGTTAATCAAAATGACTATCTGCCACCTACAGAAGATGTACGGGTATTAAAGCAAGATGATATTGTTGAGTAAGTACTTAAGAGCATCTTCCTAGACACCCGCAATAAATTTTGCAAGGGAGATAATAACAAGGAATAGAAAATCCATCTCACTTTTCTGGAGCTTCTTGCAAATTATTACCAAATAACTGATAATTAATGCGAATTCCTAGAGGAAAAATTGTGAAAAATCATTAAATCGAGCATTAGTTCTGCAGTCATAATTCAAGTTTCCCTCGTTAGATTTTCAATTTTTTTTCAGATTTATAATCTAAATTGATTAGGCTAAATCTTGCCAGAGAGTTACTCTCTGCAACCTAGCACAAAATTAATTAGAGGGGTCCAAAGTTAAGGTACTTTTAGATCATTATATTTTTTTTTGTACATTCTCCAATTTTTTTTCCTTCTGGCAAAAATTAAAGAAATGACTTCTAAATCATCTACAAAAAAAATTATACAAAAATGTTGTTCGTACTAGCTTTTATGACTGCAGAACTAAACCACTATATTTTCCGTTTAGGAAATTGCTCTTAATGGAGTTTTCGGTTTACTTGTGCTAGTTTCTTAAAACACTTTCTTTGCCCTAAAAAGTATCCATCAAATAAAGCACCTTCTCTTGTACCCATTTGATATATTTTAAAATACAGCAATTAATAAACAATACCGGGTGGAAATGAAACTAGGGCCACTCCTGGCATTTCTTTATTTATGGAAATAAAAAATTAAAATTTTAGTATATTATATGATCTAAGAAAACAAATCTTACGGATCGAATAAATTTTTAATTTTACTTCCGGTTTATCAGGAAATGGCATCCACTTTCTTATTTTAAATATAACCCCCTGATTTTTTCTACGTAAAATCAAACATTGGTTAATTTTAAGTATGTTTATGACAAAAAAATATTTTTTTCAAAACTTTAAGAAAAAAATTTGAATTTTTTTTTGGTAAAAAATTTGAGTAAAACCTACAAAAACTATTTTTAAACATACATATGGGATATCACAGTAACCAGAAAAAAACCCTCTATTTAATTAGGAGGTGGCCCTTATATCATCCCATTTAAAAAAATAAAGATATTTCCAAAAAAAGCTTCTTGAAAATTAAAAAAAATAATATCTCAAGAACGGCGAAATAAATTTTATAAATTACAATTTATTTTACGTATTTGTATTATTTAAAAATAGTTTTTGTAGGTTTTACTCAAATTTTTTACCAAAAAAAAATTCAACATTTTTTCTTAAAGTTTTGAAAAAAAAAATTTTTTTGTCATAAACATACTTAAAACTAACCAATGTTTGATTTTACGTAGAAAAAATCAGGGGGTTACATTTAAAATAAGAAAGTGGGTGCCATTTCCTGATAAACCGAAAGTAAAATGAAAGATTTATTCGATCCATAAAATTTGTTTTCTTAGATCATATAAGATACTAAAATTCTAATTTTTTATTTTCATAAATAAAGAAATGCCAGGGGTGACCCTAGTTTCATTTCCACCCGGTATATCTGAAAAATCTTATCCATTTTTGAACTCACTTAATTTATGGCATTACAGGATTTTTCCAAATTTTGAATTAGTTTCAAATAAGGTGGTGGTTGATGATCAAATTGTCACTACTCCAGTAAAAAAAAGAAAAAGAAACGTGCCAAAAATTATGAAGATATGTATAAAAAAATAAAAATGGAAAGCCCTCCATCTACAAGCACTCCTGCAGAAACAATTACTAAGATGAAAAGGAAAAAAAATGAAGAAACAGACTCTGCAATATGCTCTAACATTTCTTTAATTGATTCTAATAAATTAGGGTTTGTGGAAAAACTACAGTATTTTGAAGATTGGTCAGAAAAAGACGGTCCTGGTTGTAGTTTAAAAAAGAAAAGCAAAATTAAAATTTTGAGTAACGAGTTGATACCTAGATGCAACAAATCAAAAAGTGAAGAGTAAAATAAAAATTTATAAATGTTAAATTAAATAAATTATAAAAAAATATTTATTTGAGTCAATATTATTAATTATTTTCAGCAAATTTTTGATTTTACTCCAGCCATGGAGAACTATTTCAGTATTTGGTTGGTACCATTAAAGAAGCATGAACCATAGAGTAAAAAAATATAGAACCAAATTAAAGCCCAATTTGATAACAATCTGTTTTCAAATATTACATCAAGCACTGCCAGAAATTGACTAAGTGAAAACAATCTTATAGCTAGAAGACCACCAAAGAAACCTCTACTTTCAAAGAAAAACAGACGTGCCCCAATTAAATTTGCTCAAGACCAGTGGCGTAGCTACTGTGGAGCAGTTGGAGCAGACTGCTTCAGGCCCACGAATCAAGGGGGAGCAAAATCGAAAAAAGGGAAACAGAAACTAAAAATTCGCAAAGCGATAAAGATCTTATAAAATTGTCACTTTTTTCGCTGGTATCTTTGTATGTTCTTGGTTTTTCAAATATACCATGTGTCCACGAAACTAGGACCACCCCTGTAATTTCTTTATTTATGAAAATAAAAATTTGAAATTTGACTATGTTGTATGATTCCTGATATACAACCAATAGTGAATTTTTACTAAGAATAATTTCTAACTTGGAACAAATAATTTGCAACTGTTGTAAAAATAAAATATCCCAAGTATCAAAAGTACCCTTGAACTCATCAAACAGCACCAGCAGAAAACCTCAAAATTATTTTAATTTTGAAATTAAATATTAAATGTTTTGTAAGTATACATAAAATGTACTCAGGTACAGAAACATAAATAAATATTAACCATTTAATTATATTTGTTTGTTTTTGTTCAAATAGCTAAAAGTGAAAGTGCAGAAAAATGTTTTCTAAACGATGATATTTATTAAAAAGGAAATATTAAATAAATTTTCGAATGTATAAGATTATTTTACAAAACATTTAAATTTCTACTCCCACTCCCGCCGTTTAAACGTCAAAGTTGCGGGGGACCCCAATGAGAATTTTACTTATGATTTAAATACAACACACAATACAATGTTAGTGTATATTGGGTTGCCTAAAATTCATTTCTATTCCACCCTTTTAATCCTTGTCAGTGCAAAATATAGTAATTTCTGCTCCTAGGCAGTACAAAGTGACCATAGAATCAACGAACATAAAAATTGACATTTTAAAGCCTGCCAAACGTCTCAGAAGACTGTACTTTAATGACGTTTGAAGAAAAACCCAATTAAACGTTGATAATAGTTTTGGAATATTATAATGTTCCAAGCGATCAAATTTTAATGTTAAAAAAATATAATATTAGGATCAACTGTTCCAGTAGTGTTTATGACTAAAGATTGGCTGATAACAACTAAATTGTATCCAATGCGCAAAAAAACACCAAACACAAAAAATAGGTCAAATTATGTACTTACTAACTAAATTCATGTAATTCAGACATTATCAGTCTTCAAACAAGTTCAATTTCAGGCATCAAATATTATACAGAAAATAAAATAAATTGTACCAATAGTATATTGTTTTATTAGGAGTAAAAGAAGTAGTTTTTGTGACGAGAATATAGGTTTGCGTGACGAACAAAAAATTCTTTTACTCCGAATAAAATATGCTATTTTTTCTTCAAAAGTCGAAATTTTTAAAATAGTAATGTAATAAATAATTTTAAAATTTGACAATAAATTTACATACAATACGCAATACATTTTAATTTCTACTCCTAGGCAGTACAAAGTGACCATAGAATCAACGAACATAAAAAGTGACATTTTAAAGCCTGTCAAACGTCACAGAAGACTGTACTTTAATGACGTTTGAAGAAAAATTAATTTAATGCCAAAAAAAAATTAATGTCAACGACAATAGTTGCTCTGCTACTGGCAACTGTTAATGACTCATAAAAAATATTAACATTAAATTTCAATGTACTAATACATAGAATATTATTTTTACATCCTAAGCAACGTGAGTCATTCGAGTTAAGTTAAAGTGTTGTACTTAAATTTGTTATTCAAAATTGAGTATATATAAAAATGAGCACGAATTCTAAGTTTAATGGTGACCGAATATTAAATTAGCAGTCTAACAATTAACTCACTGTCCACCAGGCTAGATGGTAAACCACGACACCCCATGCAATTATCTTGTTGGCTTGACCAATACTGCTCCAGGTTCCCACGAAATTCCTGGAGTTCCAAATCAGCTACTAAGCACCACAAAAATACTCCAAACATAAATTAGCGTCGGTTTTGCCTCCAAATACACCAGGCATTTGTAGTTAAACGATTGGTACAGGAATTAGCAATCTTAACCAGGAAAAGGCCTAAAAAGCGAGACTTAAAACAAAGTCCATCGAAAAATGTCTAAAATTACCTTTGATGGTGGCGGCCTTAAAAAAATATGAAATCCCAATGATCAATTGGCTTATCAGGTGTACAAATAGCGAGGAACTAAAATCGAAAATGCAATATGTATGCAGATGATTCAAAATTAAAGGTAGAGACATTTCTTGCTCAAGATGGCGGACCGTAAAATCCGACTTAGCGTCGTTTGCTATCAACCAAGCAACAAATTACTCCCAATTTATACAAATGCGACCAAAATATGCCGACCACACTTCCAACCACAAACAAGAGGTAACACTAACGAAAATTAATTGTTGAGAAAAACTTTTTAGCGAGTTTACTAAGAAACTATATCTGCACACTACGAATTCGGTTTTACAACTCGTCAAATCCGAGCCAAAGTCAGACAATTGTTTATAACAAAAGCCAAAAACTTCCAAAATTCCGAGCAGAGGGCAGCATTTCAAAAGCAGGAATTGGTAACGCTAAATTCCTGCTACAAGAATTTGCATTCGTGACAAACCAAAAGAAAACAACAAAAAATCTAAGCACAAAAAAAATCAAGAAGAGGCTAACAAAAATAAAATATGTGATATTGAGTGCCTACTAATCACCACAAACCTAATTTCCAATTTTGCAGGAACCCACTCGCTAAGAAAATTTTAACTTATTAATTAACCAAAAACGCTAATTTTTGAGTAATTTTTGTCTCTAATGGCAACCAAAAACCGGCCATAAAAAAGTTATTACTTCCATTTGATAGAAAATTTAATAAGCTTTCCAACGGTATATCACTCAATCACGATAATTAAAAATTTAAACTTTTAATTAAATTCGCCGCGAAAACTAAATAATGCATTATGCGCTCTAACTTTTGAGAGAATGATAACAGAAAAAAACTAAAACCATCTATATTAGGAAATGAAAACAATGATATGTAACACAATGCTAGCCATTAATTATTGACTTTTTAATTAACCAAAAACACTAATTTTTGAGTAATTTTTGGTTCTAATGGCTACCAAAAACCGGCCATAAAAAAGTTATTGGTTCCATTTGATAGAAAATTTAATAAGCTTTCCAACGATATTTCACACAATGCTAGCCTTAGTTTAGTTTTTAGCGAATTTAATTAAAAGTTTAAATTTTTAATTCTCATATTATACAGGGTGTCTCAGACCACCCGTCCACCCCTTTTATTTTGAGAACGCCTTGTCTTACAAGGCTGAAATAAAAAGAATTCTTACCAAAGCAAACCCGAAGAATCCATTGGTGCACTTATTTTTTCCGGAACAATCCGGAAGTACCCGGAACTGGAAGTATCTTTCGATTTATAAATGACAACATAGGTCGAGTATGGTATCGTTTGAAAGGTCTTTTAAAAAGAAACAACTTTTATTAAAATATTTTTTTAATATCTTGCATAATTAACAAATTAAACGAAAAAGAAATATGCAAACAAGTGACCATTGGTCTCTTAAATTATGGAAAAATTAAATCGTTACCATCATCCGCAAATGGGCAAGAGAGAGATTTTTTTAAATTGAAACTCTTTTTTTGCGTTTATCGCTTTATTCGTTAAAAATAATCAACTTTTTTTTATTTTTTGAATTAAGGTAAATACATAACCTAAAAAAGTTGATTATTTTTAACAAGCGAAGCAAAAAATAGATGTTTCCATTTAAAAAATCATAATTGCCTCTACCCTTACCTATTGAGGATGATGGTAGTGTTTTAATTTTTCCATAATTTAAGAAACCATTTGTCACTTGTTTGCTTTTGTTTTTCGTTTAATTTGTTAATTATAAAAGGTATTAAAAAAATATTTTAATAAAAGTTGTTTCTTTTTAAAAGACCTTTCAAACGATACCATACTCGACCTATGTTGCCATTTAAAAATCGAAAGTTACTTCCGGTTCCGGGCACTTCCGGATTATTCCGGAAAAAAATAAGTGCACCAATACATTCTTCGGATTTGCTTTGGTAATAATTTTTTTTTATTTCAGCCATGTACGACAAGGCGTTCTCAAAATAAAAAGGGCGGACGGGAGGTCTGAGACACCCTGTATACAGGGTGATTCAGGTCACCCGTGCCACCCATTTATCTCGAGAACGCGTTATCGTACAGCACTAAAATAAAAAACTTAATTACCAAAGTGAACCTAAAGAATCCATTGGTGAACTTATTTTTTTCCGGAACAACCCGGAACTATCCGGAATCGGACGTAACTTTAATTTTTTAAATGGCAACATACGTCGAGTTTGATATGGTTTGATACGTCTTTCAAAAACAAATAACTTTTATAAAAATATTTTTTTAATATTTTCCATAGTTTAGAATTTATTCGATAAACAAAAAAAATTGTTAAAAAAATTATGTAAAAATTATTGCATATTTTAAGAATTTTGTTTAAATATGGACAAGTATGATATTTAAAGTTGGTAAAATATTAGAATTTGTAGAAAGAGTTTATAAATTTATAAAATTCTTCAAAATATGCAATAACTTTTATTTACCTTTATTACAATTTTTTTTTTTGTTTTTCGAATAAATTCTAAATTATGGAAAATATTAAAAAAATATTTTTATAAAAGTTGTTTGTTCTTAAAAGACCTATCAATCCATACTTATATTTTTCCGGAACTATCCGGAACCGGATATCACTTCAATTTTTTAAATTGCAACATTGGTCGAGTTTCGAGTTTGTTGTGGTTTGATAGGTCTTTTCAAAATAAACTTTTATTAAAATAATTTTTAAATATTTTCCATACTTTAGAATTTATTAGAAATACAAAAAAAAAATGTTAAAAAATGTTAAAAAAAGTAAATAATAATTATTGCATATTTTGAAGAGTTTTGTTGAAATATGGACAAGTATGATATATAAAGTTGGTAAAACATTAGAATTTGTAGAAAGAGTTTATAAATTTATAAAATTTTTTAAAATATGCAATAATTTTTATTTACTTTTTTAACAATTTTTTTTGTTTTTTGAATAAATTGTAAACTATGGAAAATATTAAAAAAATATTTTAATAAAAGTTATTAGTTTTTGAAAGACCCATCAAACCATACTAAACTCGACCTATGTTGCTGTTTAAAAAATCAAAGTTACCTCCGGTTCCGGATAGTTCCGGGTTGTTCCGGAAAAAATAAGTTCAATAATGGATTCTTTAGGTTCACTTTGGTAAATAAATTTTTTATTTTAGTGATGTGCGATAACGCGTTCTCGAGATACATGGGTGGCACGGGTGCGGGTGGTCTGAATCACCCTGTATATTAAATTATTCAGGGTGTCTCACTTTTTTTCCGGCAAATTTTTTTTAGATAGTAAATGTCATTCTGAACAAAAAATTTCCTATAAACTATTATGTTTTTTCGACTCCTTAAAAAGTTACAGGTATTTTAAAATTTCAAAAATTTAATGATTTTTGTGGAACACTTTGTATAATATTGTTTCTTATAATATTTTTATTATTTAAATCAATTATTATTTGGATTTTTTGGCCAAATTGGTTTTGTTGAACATTATTAGCTGTATTTAAAATAAGTGAACGACGAAGCTAAAATTCCCTCTGTAAAATTTAGCATCTTATTGGCTTAAAGATGTACAAAATCCAAAGCATACTTGATTTAAATAAAAAAAATTAAAATAAAATGAAATTTATACAGGGTGTCCAACAAAAATCATTAAATTGTTGAAATTTTTAAATTACTGTAACTTTTTAAGGAGTCGAAAAAACATAATAGTTCATAGGAAAATTTTTGTTCAGAATGACATTCACTATCTAAAAAAAATTTTGCTAGATAAAAAGTGAGACACCCTGTATACAATTGTGGAGATAAAAGAATATCTTTGCAAAAAACTGAAATGACCTCGCCATAAACGACACCTTAAATTATTCAATAAAAAAACAACAATTTATAAATGTTAAATTAAATAAATTATTAAAAAATATTTATTTGAGTCAATATTATTAGTTATTTTCTGCAAATTTTTGATTTTACTCCAGTATTTGGAGTATTTCAGTATTTGGTTGGTACCATTAAAGAAGCATGAACCATAGAGTAAAAAAATGTAGAACGTATAATATGCATAGTTGGTTGCATAATCTTACATTGGATATGGAAAATATTTTTTTTATAATTTACTAAACTAAAAAGTTAATTAGAATCAAAATTAACCTTAATACAAGTTTAACGTGCAATTACAGTAATTAAATATTATCACAAAATAAGTTTAAACTACTTAGGTAAGTTTTTAAAATGACATAACCTTTAAATTTTGATAAAAAAATAAATTTTACTTATCATTACTGCTTTAAATATTATGTATTTTAAATCAGTGGGCCAAAAATTTTATTTACTATGCTATTATTCATTTCGGTAGAGAATATTGGCGAGGGTTATGGTTTATAACTTATGAACGTTAGTTTTTAAAATGTGTGTGTGACTCAAGTGATTGTGATTTGTTGCAGTGTTTATTTAAGTGGTTTCCAATTTTATAATGGGTAGGCTCGAATTACTTCAAACGCTAACGAAGCACACTGGACGTGTATGGAATGTAGCCTGGCATCCTAATGGTAATCAATTTTCGACCTGTGGGGAAGATAAAACTATAAGAATTTGGTCCAAAGATTCGAATAGTAAATGGACGAACAAAGTAATTTTAACAGATGGACATAAGAGGACTATACGTGAAGTAGCTTGGTCGCCTTGTGGGAATTTTCTTGCGTCTGCCAGTTTTGATGCCACGGTTTCGATATGGGATAATAAGTCGGGGCAGTTTGAATGTAATACCACGTTGGAAGGGCACGAGAATGAAGTTAAAAGCGTGTCTTGGTCGAAATCAGGGCAGTTATTAGCTACGTGTGGAAGGGATAAATCGGTTTGGGTTTGGGAAACTACTGATGATGAGGAATTCGAGTGTGCTGCTGTAATTAATGCACATACACAAGATGTAAAGAAGGTAAGTTAAATCAAACACATCATTCTAAACAAATATGATTATGAATTTTTAATAAATTAATTTTTTTAGGTTTTATTTCATCCTGAAAAAGATTTGTTAGTCTCAGCATCTTATGATAATACAATAAAGGTTTTTAAAGAAGATATGTCGGATAATGATTGGATTTGTGTGAATACACTTGCGTCTCATGAATCGACTGTATGGAGTGTATCGTTTGATTCAACCGGTACTCGTCTTGCTTCCTGTGGTGATGATAATACTGTCAAAATATGGAAGGAGTATCCTCCAGGTAATCCTGAAGGAATTGCTACTGAAGACGGTGAAAGTACTTGGAAATGCACTTGCACGCTCTCTGGTTATCACACTAGAACCATTTATCACATCGATTGGTGTAAAACAAATGGGTTAATAGCTACTGGGTCGGGTGATGATGTTGTTAGGGTTTTTAAAGAGGATGAAAATTCTGATGTTAATTCGCCTTCATTTACACTAGTTACACCTCTTGAAAAATCACATTCTGAAGATGTTAATTGCGTTGCTTGGCATCCAAAGGGGGAGGTTCTAATTAGTTGCAGCGATGATGGGGAAGTTAAAGTTTGGAAATTTATCGAGTAGTTCGTTTTATTTTAGTTAGGATTCAATAGGAATTACTAATAATTACATTTTTTTTACTGTAATATTTTTGTAAATAAATATTTCATGTTTTAACTAGTTTTTTTTTTAAATTAAATTCCTGAAAAATGTTTAAATAAAAATGTAGGCAACTAAACGTGCTTATGATCCGAGTACATTTTCGTGAATGTTCGTTTTTTTTAATGATGGCCGCCGCTTCGCAACCAATCAAAATCGAGTGCGCTAAATTAGCGGTTTTAATTTAAATTCAAAACTTTTTATATCTTAAATTATGTTTATTTTTAGATTAATGATTTTGAAGATATTGAGCAACTGTTTAAATCGCGTTATTTTAAAAAAACAAAATTTGTTAGAAACGTCAAAACGTTTTTTGTTAACGTCAAATAAAAAAATGGCTGAGCATTCATACGTTGGAAATTCTTTAAGTGTGATTTTGGAGCGACTTCAAGAATTTGCCCCGCTGAACCTTGCCAGCACTTGGGATAATGTAGGGCTTCTAGTGGATCCGATGTGCGATTCTAAAATCACCAAAATTTTACTCACCAATGATTTAACTGAAGATGTTGTGCAGGAAGCGATTAAAACTAAAAGTGGGTTGATTATTTCGTATCATCCCAATATATTTCAAGGATTAAAAAGTGTTTCTAATAGGTAATTTTTACAAATTTATTAATATAAAGACTAAAATATAATAAATAAACTTTACAAAAGTATCAGTTAACATTTTCGACCAAATACTTTAATTTAAGAACTAAAGTATTAGGAGAAGTTAAATCAGCGACATTTATTTCGCAATTATCCGTCAAACCTAATTCAACGAGAGACATGTTTAAGTTATCCCGTGTTCGCTCCTCAATACTTTTGATTGTAGACATATAAAGCGTTTTATTTTTTCCATTGATTGTAGTAGTTAATCCTGGATTCTTCATTTGAAAAGTCCGACTTTCACAAAGCAAATCGATTAAATCTTTTAACTTCATTTTCTCTGGATCCTTTATCTCAAGTGTTTGAGGAATTTGAGAGCAGGCTAAACAATCTTCTTTCTTTTCAGCCGCATAGGTGTAAGTGTATATTCCTTCAATATTACTAAAGGTCAAGTAGTTATTCATTGGCACACAGCAGCCTGTTCCTAATTTGAAGGCTTCAGTCGCACACATTCCTGCAATGGTAGCATTTGTGGAAGCTACAGCAGGAATTATATTTTTAACAACTCCTTGAACTAATCTATAAGTTAGGCCTGTGATATTAAACTGTAACGATCTTTCAAGTGATTTCTCATAAACCCATCCAATATGTTGCGGATCATCACCATCAATGACGACATTCCAAGGATTTTCCTTTGGCCATTGAATTACTTTAACATATTCAATGCAATGCTCTGGTAAACGAGGTGTATTTGCTATAGTACATAACGGATATGTAATTTGTGGTGGATATAAATCCAAGGTACAATCAATGCAAGCAGTTAATCCAGGAAGAATAACACGTGCATTACCCTGAAAACCCTCAGTCCCTCCATCGATTAAAGGTATAATACTACTCTGATCCAACACTCCATCGTCGTATACTAACATCGATACCAACATCCCATTAATCCACCTTCTAGCAACGATTGAATCTAAACCACAAACGATAATATGAAACTGCCTATAAAAGCTTTCATCATAATCCTGAATTTTACAAAAGTGAGGAACAACATTGCAACCATTTACTCTCCCATTTACAAACTTAGCAGCCACTTCCGCTTTTGAAAACCCTATATCCTTATGGCAGAATAAAAATTGTCTATTTAAATTCGACAGTTCGATCGTATCCATGTCGATCACATGTATCTGCTTAAACCCCAACAATGCTAAATCTTTTAATAACTCACATCCTAATCCTCCTGCACCAATAACGAGTACTTTGCAATCACTTTGCAAGAAATCCAAAATGTCTGGTGAAGGCACAAATTCAGAGTGGCTGCATGGACCAGGCCTTTGTAAAACTTTTCTTAAATTATCGAAACGTTTACCTCCTAATTCTTGCATCGTAGACTTTGATGTAACTGAAAAATGATTTTGCTTATACATAAACTCAATAATGAATTTAAACCAAGACCGGACAACCTGTCTTTTTTTGTGTATCACTGGCGGCCATTTTAAAGTTGACCTGTGTTTTTCTTTATTTTACAAATTACCAGATACAACATACAACTAATGCGATCTACTACGATACTATCGGTTATTACTTAATTGAATGGTAAAAGTTATATGTCCAAAGTTAGCTCATTAGCAGATTAAAGTTTCAAATAAAATCACCTATTTTAAGGTTATGTCAAGCGTGTCCGGTCTATGTATAACAATAGAAAACATTTGATTTTTCATATTTCCAACGTTTTTATTATGTCAAGGTGTTTTAGATGTTTTATATTTTTACTTGAATTAACTAGTAATACATACCTGAACACTAATTGACTACGTTTATCTCGCGTAACCTATCCGGATTGCGTTGAATAGCGATAATGACTCAATGCGCACTTTTTACTAAATAAGCATGTCTGATTGGTCCAGATTGGCCAGGGCCGTCTTAAGGTGTAATCGGCTTCTGGGCACTAGTTGGTTTTACAAATATACTGTCACTTGGTTTAATCAATGATGTTGTTCACTAGAACTTTATAAAGAGTTTTAAGGGCGATCGTAATCGATGGTCTTGTAGTTCGTAGTATCTCTCTGATTGCTTAAACTCACAGGTACTTAAATTAAATGTGTTCAATTACAAAATTATGCTTAATACTAGGAATACCTAAATTACGTATGTTGATGGGATATTTAGGGATTTAAGGGTAAATGGTTTTAATATAATTTTCCAGGAACAAGGTCGTTGTAAAGGAATTGGAAGGTAGACATTTCATTAAAGGATTAAGGAAATGATAGCAACTAGTTTAAGCTTCGTGGAATATTAAAAACAACTAAATTAAATTTTTCAGAATTATTATTTTTTTTTGGTCTTTGATCTTTAAAACGAATAAAGATTTCTATACAAATCTTTTTTCTTATTTAAGAGCGCTTAATGGACTTTAAAAAAGCCAAAAAGATGTAAAATAACTGAAAGGTTCGTTAAAAAAATTTAAAACGCGTGCGATTCTCAAATTTCCAGTTTTTTTAGAGCTGGTGGCAGAGAAATAATAGAGTAAATGTGGAACTGAGTGATCATTTTAATTATCTAGTTTAAGGGTACTTTTAGCCACAATTTAAGCCGCGTCTCGTTAAAATCGGTCGTGTCGTTTGGTAATTACGATTTTTTGAATTTCGCTATAAAATGTCCGAAAAATGTACCACAATTCCAAACGGCCCGAAAAAGGGTTAAGAATAACTTTTTTAAGGTAAAAACCCGCCAATAGGTTTTTCACATGTTTCTAGTTTACGAAAACGACATTCGAGATTTTTTTCCACTGGCCCAAGTTTCAAAATTTGGCACTACCGATTTTTCCGCTTAAAAACGCGACATTTTGACGTTTTCGAAAAAAATTCGCCCTTGCCACCGGGTTAACCTAGAAGGGTCGAAACTTTTGGATCTCGTAAATGAAGATGTGGGAAAAAAAGGGGCCCGATTTGGTGGTTTCGATTCCGAACCCGGCGGAGCTACGATTTTTCAAAATCGACGCGGTGGACGCTCGAAAAAAAACCGCGAAAAAATCGACATTTTCGGGAGCGTTTTTGAAAGCTTTCATGTGGCTCAATAAAATTGAAATTCGGTAGGATTTTAAAACACACATTTCCCTTTAATTCAAGACCGAGTGTTTGAAATTCGGTTAAAAAATGTACCCGCTGTCGTAAAAAACCGATTCCGGGCCGATTTCACGTTTAAAAATAGCCAAGGCGCACTTTTCTGACACTTGAGAAACATAACTTTAAGTATAGGCTTTTCCAAAAAAATACCAGGTACTAGTTGTGTTACACGAGATAAATGTAGTCATTGTTACAAATTTTAATGTTCTTTTACTTAGAGTTTGTCCTGAAGATGGCACATCAGTGCCGAAACATGTAGACCTCTTCTTTTATTGAATTTAAATATGTAATAATAAATGCACCAGAGTTGTTTTAATACTGAAGCAACCACCCCTGTTTTAATTAAAAAGTATTTGGTTTTAGGACTTGGAAGGAGCGTATAGTTATTGAATGTATTAAAAATAACATTGCTGTATTTTCACCTCATACTTCTTGGGATGCGGTTCAAGGTGGTGTAAACGATTGGCTTGCAAAAGCTTTGCCGGTTAAAACTTCTGTACCTATAATTCCTGACCCTTCTGATCCCACTATTGGAGCTGGACGATTTTGTACTTTATTTAAAGACATTTCGATTGATCAAGTAGTCGAGCGCATCAAAAAACACATTGATATTCCACATCTACGCTTAGCATTAGCCAGAAATAAGAAAAAAGGTACATTAATAAAACTTGATACTTATTAAATATTTCTAATTCTTATTTTTTAGATGCATTAATTAGTACAGTGGCTTTATGTGCCGGATCTGGAAATTCTGTACTTTCAGGTGTCGAAGCGGATTTGTATTTAACCGGTGAAATGCTACACCATGATGTTCTCGATGCAACTCAAAAAAACATCCATGTCATTTTGTGTAATCACAGTGATTCAGAACGTGGATTCTTAGGGGAGTTCCAAAATAAACTACAGGATGATATTTTAAACGGTGAATCTAAAGTTATAGTTTCATCTATCGATTGCGATCCTTTAAAAACTGTATAAATTTTAATAAAGTTTGTTTTTACAAATTAAAATTTGATCTTTTGTCCCTTTCGAAAACTGATATTTTTTTTTAATTTTCGGATCAGTCTTTACGTGATCAGTTCTGGTGCTGATGATTATGGATCATTTTTCATGGTTTAATTTTGAAATAATTTAATTAAAAAACAAATTGATTTAAAAAATAGTTCAAATTTATTTAATTATAAGGCTATTTTGAACTATTTTTCTAAAAATTTTCGATAGCTTTAATTAAACAACTTTACTAAAATTATTAATATATCTTTTTTTACAAATACATGCCGTTAACAAGATAATCAGCATCATGGGCATATGATTTTCCACCTCTTCTTAACCGTCTTCTTACCACTCTAAGGCGACACCCAATTAAAATACCCATCATACAAGTTAATATCAGCCCTAAAAAATTTGATTAAATTTTTTAGTTTTAGGTTGTTGGTATTTACCTAATGTTAAGGAAAGTACTGCACTTCCAGGTGTATCAGCGACGCCATCTTCTATGTCTTCAATAGTTTCAGCAATTTTGTATTCAGCTACTACCGAGTATTTTCCATGATCATGTCCATCATCCGCAGTGTGAACAACAATAGTTTCTTTTTTATTGCCGCTGCTGGCGTTAAAATGTTCTTTTGAATGTTTTAATTCATGAGCCATTTGTTCTTGCTCATGTTTAGGGGTTTCTTTTTCAACTTTCCAGTTACTTGGAAGCTCTTTATTGTTAGCAGGTATTGTCTTATAAACGGTGTTTTCTGGAGGATTGTTGATTACTGCAAAATAAAAATATAGAAACTTTTTAGATGACATCATTGATTATACCTGGTAAATTTTGTCGCCAAGTTTCTCTTCCTCCAGGATTGATTTCTTGTGTGTAGGGGTTATTATAATTTGTTCTATAATCTAAAATTAATAATATTAAAATTTCCAAAATGAAGCTACTAATTTAAATCACCTTGATGATTAGGCCAATTTTCTGGAACTTGCTGTGCTTGTCCATAAACTTCAGACCCGTAATAATTTGGTAGTTTCGGATAATCTCGTGTATCTCCATATTGTATCGGGCTAAAATATAGCAAGTTATAAAATTTCAAAGGTTACATTTGAAGGAAACTTCTACAACTCAACGTATTTTTTTTTATAAAAAATGGAATTTTAAGAGTAGATTTTTTTGATTATAGAAGAATGTTCTCTAAATCTATTGAAGCTTAAGAAAATTGTTAGTTGTGTCTTGTTTTAATAATTTCAAGTGTTTTAGAGTAATAATAGAGTGTAGAGCGTGCATAGGTGCTTCTAATTCAGCGGCTACTCTATTGAGGAGACCGTCTCACCCAGCAGCACTAGCGTATCCAAGGGCTCGATGCAGAGTTTGCATTGCCCCTTTATATTTATTATACCTTGGCTCTCCTACATCAGGAACTTGCAAACCACTTTCTTTATGATTAAAAATGTGACTGTTTTTATCTAAAACACAAAAATATTAACAATTAAAGTCACTGAACAACAAAAAATTACCTGGAAATTGCGAATTTTGTGGTTGTAACTGGTTGATCGGTTGGTGCTGATGAGCCCAAGTGTTCTGATTTTGAGGAAGATACTGATATTGGGGAACTGGTGGTCCTTCATAAGGAGCATGAATTCCAATTTGATCTGTACTTATCGGTCGAATAAAGTCCGGATCTTGATGTAGTGTTGCTGATTTCTGATTGATATTTGCTGGATGGTAAATATCTTGAGGTTGCGGAGCTGATTGTACTAACGGAACCCGTACTGCCTAAAATAATTAAAAATCTTCTTTAAATATTTCAATAAAACGTAATATTTCTTGTGCAATCATCTCGGAAGCCTTTTACAGCGGCGATGCAGAATTCTCCATCAACAGGGTATTGGATCAAAATCATCCATTAATATGAGAAATAAATAAAAAATTGAAGTTTTGCTGTTGATAACTTTTGTAATTTTCATAAAAAATTATTAGACCCAAAAAAAGAATCATGTTGTTATCATTTTTCTGTTCTAACAAAAATGTGCAAAATCTCGCATTAGACTCAAATTTAGTTCCGAAATTTTAGATTTTTTTGGATACAAACTAAATAGTTACCCCGGTTGATTTGTATACTTCAGGATTTAAATTCTCCTGATTTTTTTGCAATAAAGGGTTGATTGTTGTAGAATCAGGACATCGTAGTTCTGGAGCTTCATCACTTCCATCTGCACATTGAGGAATACCATCGCAGGCATTATAAATGGCAATACATTCACCTGTAGATCTACATTCAAATTGGTAGATACTACATTTACGACCTATAAAAAATAAAAAAATATGATGAAAGATGAAAGCGGCAAAACAGTGTTACGTTATTTTTTTATTATTATTACGTTTTATAATAGTAATAAATTATGCATGCAATTTTTTGTTTCGCACAGTTTTAATATTTCATAGTTAATTAATTCAAGCGTTTGTTCTTGCAAGGTCGGAGGCGGTTATTGACATAAAAGTTATGAATCGCCTCTTTTGTTTTAAAAAAGCCTGTAATCCTCGTTTACGGTTTGGCGAGATCCGATAATTTCACATGGGCGTGGAGCCAACTATGATGTGGAAATTGAAAATTGGGTCGTTATAACTTTAACCAGGAAATTCCTACCAAGTTATTGCTTCAGTTGCGGAAGGAGTATTTGGTTTGCAAAATCTACAAAGGAATTTATTTTCATCTTTCAGGATGTTCGATAAAAATAACTCCTCAAAGTACATTCATTTCAAATATTACTATAATTTATCTTTTACAAAATTATTTTTTTCATTATTTAAAAACCGAGGACATTTTCATTAATTTTGCACACGAAAACAAATTTTGAAGATTGAGAAATTTATTTACAATATGAAATAGGATAGGTCCTATTACTGTTCCTTGTGGTACGACCTCGTTTATTAGGAATTCCCCTGACACAATGTTTTTAAATTTCACTTTTTGTTTACGATTTTTTAAATATGATTTAAATCACTCTACCGCTGAATTACAATTCGAAATGGCAATAAAAATAAAAAGAATAAAGAACCAACTCTTCAACAGAGTGCCCTTATTTTAAAAATCGGACCAAAACTTCCTGCGAAAATTAGATTAAAATTTTAATTAATTAATGTGCATTTTTTTTTAATTGAAGTTAAATTCCGAAAAACAAGATTGTCAAGTTTTCGTTGGACCACTCTGTTTATAAAACCTCATAATTTCTCATGTCAAAAAGTAAAATAAACCTGTTTTAAAATTTAATTTTTTTGTAATTTTGAATTTTTGTAGGCGATAAAATATTGAACACAGAAAAATGTTCATTAAAAAGTCCTTAAATGTGCGTCTGATATCAAAAATTGGTTAAAAATGTTACATTTATCAGGGGCATTTTGAGGCCCTCAATTACAACTTAAAAAAATAAAAAAATAAGTACTAATATTTCGGGATGACACCAGAGACCAGTTTTATAGTATCCCTGGGCCCCCATAGCAATTTTTGGCCCTAATTGCCAAGTCCGTCCCTGGGAAGAATTCTCAAAATTAATTCTAGCGCACTTAGTTATTTTTTATAAATTACTTTACAGCTTCAAAAAGTAAAATAGTGCAAAGTTTACAAAATCTCAATTTTTTTAATGTTCCACTTGGAATTTTTTAATAAACTCGGGTTTACTTTTTGCAGAATTTTATAATTGATTCAAATCGACCGCAAAATTATTAATACCTCATTTCGTTATATTTTTATAATTTTTTGAAAATAACTTTACAGCTTAAAAAAGTAAAATAGTGCAAAGTTTACAAAATCTCAATTTTTTTAATGTTCCGCTTGGAATTTTTAAACAAACTCCGGTTTAGTTTTTTGCAGAATTCTATAATTTATTCAAATCAACCGCAAAATTTATTATACCTTGCTTAGTTATTTTTTTATCAATTTTTAAAAATCACTTTACAGCTTCAAAAAGTAAAATAATGCAATGTGTACAAAATCTAATTTTTTTTTAATATTCCACTTGGCATTTTTTAACAAACTCGGGTTTACTTTTTGCAGAATTCTATAATTTATTCAAATCGACCGCAAAATTAATTATACCTAACCTAGTTATTCTTTTTTATAAATTTTTAAAAATCACTTTACAGCTTAAAAAAGTAAAATAGTGCAATGTTTACAAAATCTCAATTTTTTTAATGTTCCACTTGGAATTTTTAAACAAACTCGGGTTTACTTTTTGCAGAATTCAATAATTTATTCAAATCAATTGAAAAATTAATTATACCTCACTTAGTTATTTTTTTATAATTTTTTAAAAATAACTTTGCAGCTTAAAAAAGTAAAATAGTACAATGTTTACAAAATCTCAATTTTTTAAATGTTCCACTTGGAGATTTTTAACAAACTCAAGTTTACTTTTTGCAGAATTCTATAATTTATTCAAATCTACCGCAAAATTAATTATACCTCACTCAGTTACTTTTTTACAAATTTTTAAAATTAACTTTATAGCTTAAAAAAGTAAAATAGTGCAATGTTTACAAAATCTCATTTTTTTTAATGTTCCACTTGGAAATTTTTAACAAACTCGGGTTTACTTTTTGCAGAATTCTATAGTTTATTTAAATCGAACGCAAAATTAATTGTACCTCACTTAGTTATTTTTTTATAAATTTTTTAAAACCACTTTGCACCTTAAAAAAGTAAAATAGTACAATGTTTACAAAATCTCAATTTTTTAAATGTTCCACTTGTATTTTTTTAACAAACTCACGTTTCCATTTTGCAAAATTCTATAATTTATTCAAATCGACCGCAAAATTAATTATACCTCATTTAGTTATTATTTATAAACTTTTAAAAATCACTTTACAGCTAAAAAAAGTAAAATAGTGCAATGTTTACAAAATCTCAATTTTTTTAATGTTCCACTTGGAATTTTTTAACAAACTCAGTTTTACATTTTGCAGAATACTATAATTTATTCATTTCGACCGCAAAATTACTTATACCTCACTTAGTTATTTTTTTATAATTATTTAAAAATAACTTTACAGCTTAAAAAAGTAAAATAGGGCAATGTTTACAAAATCTCAATTTTCTTAATGTTCCACTTGAAATTTTTTAACAAACTCGGGTTTACTTTTTGCAGAATTCTATAATTTATTCAAATTGGCCGCAAAATTAATTATACCTCAGTTAGTTATTGTTTTATAAATTTTTAAAAATCACTTTACAGCTTAAAAAAGTAAAATAGTGCAATGTTTACAAAATCTCAATTTTTTAATGTTCTACTTGAAATTTTTTAAGAAACTCGGGTTTACTTTTTGCAGAATTCTATAATTTATTTAAATCGACTGGAAAACTAATTATAACTCACTTGGTTATTTTTTTATAAAATTTTAAATGTCAGTTTACTGTTTCAACAAGTAAAATATTGCAATTTTTACAAAATCTAAATTTTTTAAATTTTCTCCTTGGATTTTCTTAATAGACTCGAGTTTATTTTCTGCATAATTTTCAAATTTACTTAAATCAAAAAGAAGATTAATTCTAACTTGCTTATTTATTTTTTTATTCATTTTTAAAAATCATTTTACAGGTTCAACATGTAAAATAGTGCAATTTTTACAAAACCTCACTTTTTGTAATGTTCTTCTAGGAATTTTTCAACAGACGGGTTTATTTTTTGCAGAATTTTCTAGTTTATTCAAATTAGCCGCACAATCAATTCTAGCTCGCTTACTTATTTTGCTATAATTTTTTTAAAATAATTTAACAACTTCAACAAGTAAAATGGTGCAAGTTTTACAAAACCTCAGTTTTTGTAATATTCTCCTAGGAATTTTTCAACAGACATGAGTTTATGTTTTGCAGAATTCTCTAATTTCTTTCAATCGGCCCCAAAATTAATTATAGCTCGCTTAGTTATTTTTTTATAATTTTTTAAAAATAATTTTACAACTTCAAGTAAATTAGTGTAATATTTACAAAATCTCAGTTTTTTTCATGTTACCCGTGGAATTTTTCAACAAACTCGGATTAAGTTTTTGCAGAATTCTTTGGTTTATTCAAATCAACCGGAAAATAAATTCTAGCTGATCCAGTCATTTTTTTATAAATTTTTAAAAATCATGTTGCAGCTTCAACAAATTAAATTCTGGAATTTATACAAACTCTCAATTATTTAATGTTCCTCTCAGAATTTTTCAATAAGCTCGGTTTAATTTTTTCCAGAATTCTTTAATTTATTCAAATCAACCGGAAAATAAATTCTAGCTCACGTGGTTATTTTTTAAAAAAATTTAAAAATCCTCTTGCATCTTCAACAAATTAAATTCTGGAATTTTTACAAAATCTTAATTATTTAATGTTCCTTTCAGAATTTTTTAAGAAGCTTTCATTTTTTGCAGATTTCTTAATTTATTTAAATCAACCGGAAAATAAATTCCAGCTCACGTGGTTATTTTTTATAATTTTTTAAAAATCATGGTGCAGCTTCAACAAGTTAAACTGTGCAATTTTTATAAAATCTCAATAAAATTTTCCAATAAACTCGGTTTCATTTTTTGCAGAATTCTTTAATTTATTCAAATCAACCGCAAAATTAATTATAGCTCAGCTGGTTATTTTTTTACAAATCTTGAAAAGTTATCTTACCACTTCAACAAGTAAAATAATGGCATTTTTACAAAATCCTAATTTTTTTAATTTTTCAATAACCTCGGATTTTTTTCTGGCAGAACAGGGACGGATTTTTTATCTGGTCAATAGGGCTGCAGTCTCTTTTTTTGGGGCCCTCAAAAACCAAAATTGCAACTTAAAAAAAAATTAAAAATAAGTGCAAATATTTGGGGATGAGACTAGTTTTGTGGTATCCTGGGGCCCTCATAGCAAATTTTTGCCCAGGCCCTCACAAGAACTAAATCCGCCCCTGGTAGTTATTAACATTTTTTGAAAAAGTATTATTGAAAATTACCAATTTTTAGTTTATTCCAAAATTAATAGGCTAAAATTGTAAAAAGACATTTCCAGCGAAGGCTAAATTACACTTTCGACTTTAATTTGAATAGTTTTTGCAATTTCATTAAATTCGATTTTGGTTTTAAATCTGAAAATCGAAATTTTTGCATAACTTTTAATCATCCTCAGATTTTAATGATTCTTTTTTAATTTTGTTTTGAGTCAGTATAGGTACATTAAATTTGTTAGAATCGTGTTTCATCAATTTTAAATAAATTTTCACTAAAATTTGACACGATACAAAATTAAGTATACCGGGTGTCCACGAAACTAGCGCCACCCCTGTAAATTCTTTATTTATGAAAATAAAAATTTGTAATTTTACTATGTTATACGGTATAAGAAAATGCATTTATTGAACTAAATTTTTTTTCAATCAACTTTCTTATTTTAAATGTAACACCCTATTTTTTGTAGTTATTATTAAACATTGGTAAGCTCTATGTATGTTTGTTACAAAAAAAATTGTTTCTGAATTTTTTTTTGGTAATCATTCATAAATAAAAAATTACATGGGTGGCCCTAGTTTCGTGGACACCCGGTATAGGTACAGTAAATTAGTCAGATTCGTGTTTTTGTTTCTCATAAATTTTAACTAAAATTTGAAACGAAACAAAATTAAGTATGGATACAAAAACGCGCAATTCTCGTTCATTTTTTTATGTTTCTTGGTAAGCAAATAAAAATCATAATTTTGTGTTTTATAATCACAATAACTGTTTTCTCGCAGTGCCACGTACTTATTCCGGAAGTAGTTCTTTTAGTGAAAAATGGGACGCGTGATAAGAAAAAGGCCCGTATGTAATCAATTATCAATTTAAATTATACAAAGTAACCTGTAATCACTTCCCACTTAACATAATAGTATAATTAAACTGATTCCCATAATTACACTAACCGAGTTGCGGAGTTACTATTTTTTTGTTTAAATAAATTACCACCACATTTCTCCCGTTGTTGTTGGAGTTTGGGAGAAGAATTAAATTACAAGAAGTACAGTATACGTTTTTCCAACAAAGTGGTAACTTGTAACTACCTTTCGCATTCATTCTTCAATCGGATCGCGTAAACTCGCTCAAGCCTCAATTCACATTCAAACCGCGTAGCTCATCATATTCAAAACGCGTTTATTGAAACGTATTGAAATATAGTGCATCATGGCTTCTAAATTGAGAAGAACACCGCTTTTTACTTATGATGGGAATTTATGCATGCAAGGATATAATAATTCAACCAAGACCCCAACAGCTACAGGGGTGAGTATTATAATTCACTCAATTTAACCCCACTTATTTCAAATTTTAAATAATTACGCGCGTTAAATTTTTTATCGCTAATTTCACCCCAATTTTTAAATAATTCAGTGATACCAACCGCCCAAAACTTAACCAAATTATTAAAAAATAATAAAAATCTTAATTAATTTAACGATTATTCATGTAATTTTATTAAAATGTACTATTTTATTAACTAATTAACATTTTAATGTTTTTACGCGAGTAGCTTAGGCAACTTTATTTGCGAAGGTGTGATATTAGCGAGCCCTTAACCCTACATCAAAGTGAAATTAGGTACGAACGCGGGATTTATTTATAATTACTTTTATTTATATTAAAAATAAAAGCGTGGGTTTTAAATAATAATAATTATTATAATTATAGTCATTATAAGCTAAAACATTTAGTGATTTAGTGCATATAATTATTTAAAAATCGTGATCTTTAATCATGTTTGTCTTACATTTTCATGCACTTTATTCTTTATTATTATCACGAACTACTCTCATCGCACGAATGTTCTTCATAAATTCCCATAATTTTTAATAACTATATTATCCAGGTGTTATTTCAACACATTTTTTACTCCTGCGTTTGATAATCGAACACTACAATTAAAATCATAGAACTCTTAATATTAGACATTTTTCGTAAATAATTTAAAAAGCGAGCACGTTATTATTGATCACATAAGAAAGTTGATTAATTTTAATGAGTTTTAAAAAGTGAATTTGCTCACGAATTCCTTAACGCCTCCGCGTACGCAATAATCTTTTTAACAATCGGTTAATTAAAACAAGGTTTAAAAAAACAAAAAACTTTCTATGAAATGTGCGGTGAGGCGATGGTCAAAAGGACCAATAATTCAAAAAGATTGCAATCTTGGGTTTGAGGTAGATGAGCGCGTTTCTTTAAGGTCGAGTAAATAATCCGCCACTGTGACTGTTTTGAACTAATAACTCCTCCATTTTAGTACTTCACGCTTCCAATAAGAAACTTCCGTGAAATTTAAATATTTCGAGTCTGTTTTATTGTTTATGCATCGGATGCGTGCTTAATTCTTTGTTTTCTCGTCTAAATTACTCGTTATTTTGAATTTTTATCACGGGCCCGATTTGGGCCTCGAGGGATAAAATACCTAGAGTAGAACAAAACTGGTCTTATCCCAAAATATTGGTATTTTTAGAAAAAAAATTAATTTAGCTTTATGGGGGTGGTGTAACTAAAAAAAATCAGGAAATGGCAAAGATGCCAAAAATATCATAGAAATGAATAAAAAATCTAAAACTTCACTTTCTTAAATAAAATTTTTACAATTATATCTAATAAACAAAATAAGCATATTTTTGGTATTTTTTTTTGATATGTCAAATTAAATGGTTTGAAGAATACTACAGTCATATACAGAGTGGTGATTAGTTCGATGCTCACCATTGGTATCTTTTAAAGTGGAAAAGATACGAGGTCGGTTAAATGAAAGAAAAGTTGCGCATTTTTATGGCTATTAAAAACCTGAAAGAAAATTTAAGATATTTAAACTCACTGCAAAATTATGGCCAAAAATCTAAAAAATGTGATTTTAGAAAATAATTTATATTTTCCAAACCATAACTGCGACATCAATGAAATTTGGTACATTTAAATTTTTGACCATTCTGAGTTAAATGACGTCAAAAAATAATTTTTTGGCCTCCTAGATTGGATGCCGCGATATTCAACTTTTTTATTTCTTATGGCCGCCATATTGGATTTTTACCTCATCAGATAATAAATAATAATACATTTTCAGATTGCTAATTAACATTAATCTTAATGTGTTCCCTTAAAAAATTTGTATAAAAAACAAATGAAATCAAAGTTTTTTAGACAGTTTCCATGGTTACCATAAAAATATCGCCTCAAATGAAACTTTAAATTTGATCAAAATTCTAATAATAAAAAAGCAAATACTTTAATCATTTTATTTGTTTAATATTATAAAGACACCTGTTATTTAAATAAAATGCTCTTATTGCAGGTCATTTGTTTATTATTATTATTTTCTTTATTATTAGAGCAATTTTGAGGAGATATTTTTATGGTAACAATAGAAACTGTCCATAAAACATTGCTTTCATTTGTTGTTTATACAAATTCTTAAATTTATCCCATTTTCTAAAGGAACATATTAAAGTTAATTAGCAATCTGGAAAGGTATTATTATTTATTATCTGATGATGTAAAAATTCAACATGGCGGCCATAAGAAATAAAAAAGTTGAATATCGCGGTTTCGTATCTAGGAGGCCAAAAAATTATTTTTTGACGTCCTTTAACTCAGAATAGTCAACAATTTAAAAGTACCAAATTTCATTGATGTAGCAGTAATGGTTTGGCAAATATAAATTATTTTCCAAAATCACATTTTTTGTTTTTTTGCCATAACTACAACAAGTTTAAATATTCTAAATTTTTTTTCAGATTTTTAATGGCCATAAAAATGAGCAACTTTTCTTTAATTTAACCGACTTTGTATCTCATCCACTTTAAAAGATACCAATGGTGAGCATCGAAATAATCACCACCCTGTATAAAAGATTAATTTTAATTTTGAAAACATCAGAAGAGGAGTGGGCAACTTTTCTTTTTCAAATGGCAACATATTTTTTTGGAATGAAAAAAATCATTAACAAAAATAATCTAAACCAATTATACCAATAATTTTTTTTTAAATTAATTTAAAAAAAAAATTATTTTTTTTAAATTTTTTTAATTTAATTCAATTGTTTTTTTTTTGTTTTTGGGTTTGAGTTTTCAGTTTTTTATTTTTTTAAGTTTTGTTTTTTATTTTTTATTATTAATAAATTTAAAATAATAAAGAATAAATGCAAAAACAAAAGTTAAAAAAATATAAAAATATAAAACTGAAAACTCAAAAACAAAAAAAACAATTGAATTAAATTAAAAAAAAATGAAAACAGAATGAACATTTTTTTGAATTTTTTGCACTTTTATTAACGGTCTTTTGTCCGAGTCCACCTTTTATTGTTCGGCTTTTTGCAATTCGGCCCTTTCTCTTTCGAGACCTATTGTTCGCATCGGTTTTTTATCCAAGTCGACCTTTTAACGTTCGGCTTATTTTCTTTCGGCCTTTTGTCCATGTCGGTTTTTATCGTTCGGCCTTTTGGCCAAGTCGGTTTTTTATCATTCGACAATTTCTTCTTCGGCATTTTGTCCTAGTCGGCCTTATGTCATTCGGGCTTTTTTCTTTCGGCCTTTTGTCTCGTTCCCATATGTTTGGTATTTTTTGTTTGGACGGCCAACATTTTTAATTTTTTGAAGCGTTATAAAATTAAAATCAAAAACGCTTAAAAAAATCAGCAAAAATAAGCTAGAGATAATCATAAAAAATGGAAAACAAAAAATAAACTTAATTTTGTACAATCCTTAAAATTGTAACTTATTAAAAAAAATGAGCAAGGAAATATATTTTTGATCGTTTTTGTTTGGCCGTTATAACGCTTCAAACTAAAAAAAAATTGAAAATGCAGCAAAAGATGCAAAAAAAATCATAAAAAAACGAATACAAAATATACAAGGTGTCCTGTATTTTTATGCACAAATTTTGGGAGCATAAACTAGATTCAATTCAAAGACTAATAAAAAAACCCAAAAAAATGTAGGTCTATTTTTTTGCTCAAAAGAAATTTTTTAAAATACAGCAAAAACATGCGAAAAAAAATCACAAAAAATAAAAATATAAACTTAATTTTTTTATGTAATTTCCTTACAATATAAACAAAATGTGCAAAAAATGTATTTTTGGTAGTTATTGTTTGGCTGTTACGTTTCAAACTTAAATATTCTTGAAAATACAGCAAAAATCAAAAATGAAAAAAAAATACCGAGGAGTGCATAAAAAACGGCCAACGATGTAGCTTCCTTATTTCTTATCCGATTTTAATAAGTGATATGTCAAATTAAATGGTTTGAAGAATACTACTATCAGATAATAATAAATTAATTTTATTTTTGGAAACAACAGAGGAGGAAGAGGCAACTTTTCTTTTTCAAATGCCAACATATTTTTTTCGATTGAGAAAAATCATTTACAAAAATAATCTAAACCAATTATACCAATATTTTTTTTAAATAAATTTTTGTAAATTTTTTTTTCTTATTTTTTTTAAATTTTGTTTTAATTTATTAATAATTTTTTAATTTAATTCAATTGTTTTTTGTTTTTGAGTTTTTTATTTTTTTAAATTTGGTTTTAAAATTTATTAATAATTTTTTAATATATTATAATAAATTAAGAAAAAAATTTAAACTGAAAACTTAAAACTGTAAAACAAAAAAAAAACAATTGAATTAAATTTAAAAAAATTAATAATAATAAAAAAATTTAAAAAAAATAAAAAAATATTTAAAAAAAAAATAATAAAAAAAATATTGGTATAATTGGTTTACACTATTTTTGTTATTGATTTTTTTCAATCGAAAAAAATATGTTTATATTTGAAAAAAAAGTTGCCTCCTCCTCCTCTGATGTTTTCAAAAATAAAATTAATCTTTTGTTATCTGATAGTAGTATTCTTAAAACCATTTAATTTGACATATCACTTATTAAAATCGGATAAGAAATAACGAAGCTACACCATTGGCCGTTTTTTGTGCACCCCTCTGTATAATCTTCATATTTGTATGTAATTACAACTGGTAAACAAAATGAGGAAATAAATATATTTTTTTGACCGTTTTACAACACTTCAAATTAAAAGATCTAGAAAATGTCGCGAAAAATCATAAAAGAAATTTTAGAAATTAAATAATTTAACTTTTTGAGGGGTGCGGGCACAGTTTTTACCCGAAATACGGTGTTCCGTAATTGCGTAGACAGGCTTAATTTGAGGTGATAAGTGATTATGTTCACGTATTTACCGTACACCCTGTATAAGTACCATATTCGTGTTGATGTTGGCTTCGCCACTTATATGATGTTGGCTTCACTACTAATAATCACCCTGAAGTCGGTTTCAAATGAGCGCGTTTAATTAAAAATAATTTATTTATTGCTTTAAACTTAATGAATGATGCGGTTTAAAAAAATTGCATAATAATGGTAGGTATTGTAATCTTCATCAGCGTTGAAGAATTGTATTATTTATAATTAATTAAAGGCTTTCGTTTTATTGGGAAACTAAGCGTCACAGTTTTTGCGTTTCACTTTTAACAAATAAAGTGAAGGCCCCTTTGGAAATTCGCACGTCATTTGTTTCGCTAATTTATAATCATTAGCGTAGGAGTTGAATGGGTGGCTTTACAAAAATTTTACTAATTAATGCATTGTTTTTTTGCGCTATTTGTAGATTGTAAATTTAATTAGTTCGTTGCGTAAAACAAGTTGCTAAATTGTTGGGTATTATAGTTTTTTTAACCTCATAACAATTTAATTAAAATAAATTTACTTACTACCAACTGTGGTTTTCGTGTTTATCTCGTCGTTTTTAATTTTAGCCGTTGTTGTGGTTTTCGGTGCCATTGTGGTAAACACCGGTGAAGCAATTATATCAGGTTTTCTGCAAAAAAATAATTTCCAATTCAAAAAGCAATTTCCGTAACCCTTCATCGCAATTAATTTCAAAAAGCTCACCTCACCTTAATTTGCTTAAATCCTGTTCATGTTTCGTTAACTTAATTTGACTTTCCAAATCGGGGAGGTGCCTATTAACGGCCAAAACGGCGCTGGTGTAATTCACGTGATGGGTGAATTTGCATTTGAAATCTTCTGGAGGACCACACCGGAACAGGTAACAACTTCCTGAATTCTAAAATTATAAGGTTTAAATAGGGATTTTTGAGTGGTACAAAGTAAACAATAAACAAAAATATGAATGGCCTGAAGATATGAAGCACTCTTCTTTAATGACTTTTTTTCCGAGCGACTCGTACAAAAAATTGATAAGAAGTGTGTGTGTGATAAAGGGGAAAACGTGGAAACGGGTTTTGAAGCGTTGTTTGAAGCACCACGTGCATGTTTAATGGGAAATGAGGGTGGTTTTTGTTATGAGGCGACGTGGTGTGCAACCCACCCCATAACGCGTGCCTTGATTATAGCCCCATCATTTGTTATTAATAAAACGTACAACTCGCTTGGAAAGATTAAAAAGACTTTTACACACGATTTTATTGTTTTTCAGTTTTAAAACTAATTAATTTTTCGTTATTAAAACGCTTATTAAATGTAATTAAATAATTTAATCAAAAATTAACAATAATTAAAATGTTATAAAATGTTTTTGGCTTTTTAAATATTCTCAGGATTAAAAAAC
Source organism: Stenus bimaculatus (assembly GCA_963971135.1). Taxonomy (NCBI): domain Eukaryota; kingdom Metazoa; phylum Arthropoda; class Insecta; order Coleoptera; family Staphylinidae; genus Stenus; species Stenus bimaculatus. The sequence goes on from OZ020183.1 coordinate 3,239,050, forward strand.
TTTCACGGTTCAACTGTGTAATTGCGTTTTTTAGCCTAGCGTGTTTTTTTTTCATATTTTATGATTTTAATGATACGTAAAATTATATAATTTGCGTAATAAATGAAGCTCGACATTTCTCACCCATTTTTTCGCACATTTAATTAATTCATGCGAGTATTTTAACTAAAATTATGCAATACTATTGTATATGTATTGTTATTTATAATAAATTTAAAAAAAAGTTGGTTAAGTCATCAAGAAATTACAATTAAAACTTTCAATAATAGTTTCATACTATACAGTGTGTCCCATTTGGCGTTGGACTGTATGGGTATCTTTGTTATTATTGGAGATAGAAAGTCGGTTAAATGGACAAAATAGTTTATTAATAATTCATTTACAAAAAATTTGAAGATTGCATCGTTCCAACGCTATCTTGAAAAAACAAGAAAATGCGATTTTCAAAATATGGCTATAACTTCGTTATTTTCGGTGGTACCAAAAAATTTTTTTGACTTAATACAGAAAAATTTTTATGTACAATGCAGTAAAACAAATGAATATTTTTTTTCGCCAACGGATTGACCGGAAATGAACCAAACTTATTTTTCCTTAAGGCAGCCATATTGGATTTACACATATTCGGAATTGGTGTATTTTTCTGAGTAATTTGATATATCATATGTAATATTTTAAGAAAAATAGAAATAATTTTATTTTACTAACCAAAAATGGCCTTGAATACATATGTGTTAAGATTTATTTTACATTTAATAATTTAAATAGTTACATTTATGTTATTGACAATTTACGTCTCTTTAAGTCCAATGTTAGTTTGTAAAATCAAAAAATCTATTTTTTTTTAAATATGACATATGGTATACCAAATTACTTAGAAAAAAATACTGATTCCGAATATGTGTAAATACAATATGGCTCCCATAAGAAAAAAATAAGTTTCGTTCATTTCCGGTGAATCCGTTAGCGAAAAAAAATATTCATTTGTTTTACTGCATTGTACACAAAAAATTGTCTGTATTATGTCAAAAAACTTTTTTGGTACCATAGAAAATAAAGAAGTTATAGCCATATTTTAAAAATCGCATTTTCTTGTTTTTTCAAGATAGCGTTGGAACGATGCGATATTCAATTTTTTTGTAAATAAATTATTAATATTCGAAAAAATCTCTACTACTTTGTCCATTTAACCGACTTTCTATCTCCAATAATAACAAAAATACCCATACAGTCCAACGTCAAATGGGACACCCTGTATAGTTCGATATTTTGAATTTGAAAATATTTTTTTATATTAAAAAAAAACACTTGTTCGTGTCAAACACCCGTATTACTATACTTGTATATTTTACTGTAAATTAAAATCGCTCTTAGAAAAAAAGCGCACTCTGGAAAAAAACGCACAAAAAAAGAAGCGCACTTTGAAACACCCTGTACGAAAGTTTGGAGACTTTAATCATAAACTTCAATATGCCTACATTCATGGCGTAATCAATAAAGTTTTGACATCAAAGGATGCCATTTTTTAAATAAAAATCGACTTGTTCGAGGGATTTTCTAAAAAAAAACCGTCAAAAAAATATTAACTTGTTTTTTTCCAAACCACTCTGAAACTCTGAATACTGTATAAATACGGGTGCCCAGAAAAATTTTGAGATCAGGCATTTTCTTGGTTCTTCAAAAATAATAATATTTAAAGAATTTACTCTTTGGGGGAGGGGGGTTGGCAAAACCCCCTCGCCCCCTGGGTGCACACCTGAAATAATAAATGGTGTTTCATTTAGCGCTTTTTTCTATGCGCGCGTATTTTTCTGTGCGCGTTTTTTTCTGTGCGCGATTTTTTTTTTCTGTGGGCGATTTTTTTTCTGTGCGCATTTTTTTTTCTGTGCGCTTTTTTCGTATACCCTTATTTCTGGTAAATAAATAAGAAGACCCTAAAAAATCTAAGGCGTAAATTTTAATCAGTATTTTCTTATCTTTTTATTTAGACATGAAGTTAAAATTTTTATCCAAAATAAGTAACCTAAATAGAAAAATTTTAAGTCATGTTTCGTCAAAATCGGTAGATTACTTTTTTCTAAGAAAAAAATCACAAAAAAATTAAATTTTTAGTACAAATTTTTCAAACGATCAGAAACGCCGTTTCGTTTTTTGAAGCGTAAATTTTAAGCCATCAAACGTCTTTGTTGGGTAAGTGGGTTTCTAAAATTTAACTATTATTATCCAATTTGATTTTTCAAATTTTCGGAAGTTTTTGAGTCTAGTCAAAGAAAATAAAAAAAAACGTGAAGACTCTGACAGCACCCGAGCGAATAGTAAATTTTGAATTTATTTCTGCATTTATGTTGGATAATGGCTTCCTAGGGGAGTTATGAGCCAAGTCAGCCCTCCATATTTTATACCATTGGAAAGGGCATACTTTTTTTAGTCGAATAAACTCAAAAAAATATAAAAAAATAGTGAAGGTTATTATTGCTACAAAAGCAGAAAAAGTGTTGTATTTAGTTTGTACATGAAAGTTACGTTAAAATAATAAAATTTTATTTTGGTTTGACATAAATAATAAATTTTAAATTTTTTGAATAGACTTTGGTTATTTAATCGTTTTTGCGTAACGAACGTTCGGCCGTCTCCGGCGTCTCCGAATTTGAAGATAACTTTTAGGTGACAACTTCACATCGGTTGCAAGAGGTACGAAATATTTGAATTGCAGAACTCTGTAAGCCATTAAAGTTGCAGTCACCAGGTGGCAGCACGCCATAGGCCTATTTGCTTGAGTACGCAATTTGTGTCTCTTCTAGTATCCATACTCCATGCTCATATTCATTTTTTTTTCTCAAAGATGAATAGTTTGCGAGATACAGGCAATAGAATAAGTGCGAATGATTAAAAATGGCGTTTTAGGGGCAGTTTCACCACTACTCCTTAAATATCTCTTAAACTGCAGCCTCTACCGTGAATACGTTAAGGAACAAAACTAAACTACATGAAATTGCGAATTATGAAATACAGTGTTTTAGGGCCAGTTGGACCGTAACTCCTTAAATTCCTAATGGCCGATCTCACCGACACGACTTAGGCCCCTAAGTAGTACTTAAATTTTGAATTGACAGATTTTGTATTGTGTTCCTGTCAATTTAGACATTAAAGTAGTTCTTAAATTTTAAGTCGTGTCGGTGAGATCGGCCATTAGTGACACTTTTGCACCACTTTTTCTTAAACCTCTTAGTGACACTTACATTCAAAAATTGACACAAATACAAGAGAATTTAAGTGTAATTTAGGGCCATTTGCACCACTTCACCTTAGGCCGCTAAGTTGAACCTAATTTTTAGGTAACAGATTTTATATTGCATTTCTGTTAAGTATGAGTTAAACAAGTAGATGTGGTTCAATCGGGATTTAAGAAGTAGTGCAACTGGCCCTAAAACACTATTTTTAATTTTCAATCCCCGTTATTTCGCAAACTATTCATCCAAGAGAAAAAATGAAAATTACCTTTCTTGTAGGGAATTTCATGTAGTATAATTTTGTAAATTAACACCTTTTCGCTGGAGGTTACGGTTTATGAGATATTTAAGGAATACTAGTGCAACTGGCCATAAAATGCAATTTTTAATAATCCGTAAATTTTCAATCCTCTCTATTTCGCAAACTATTCATCCTACTGAAAAAATGAATATTATCTTTTTTGTAGAAAATTTTATGTAGTTTCATTTTGTAAATAAACACTTTTTTGCTAGAAACAGTGGTTTACGAGATATTTAAGAAGTACAGAGCAAGTAGCCCTAAAATACTATTTTTAATAATCCGCAAATTTTCAATCTTCTCTATTTCGAAAACTGTACATCCTAGAGAAAAAATTAATATTTCCTGTTTTGTAGGAAATTTAATTAAGTTTAGTTTTATAAATGGATCATTTTTTGCTATAGTAAGCGGTTTACGAGATATTTAAGTACTGGTGCAACTAGCCCTAAAATACTATTTTTAATAAAACGCAAATTTTCAATCCTCAACCTAGTAGACTTTGTTTGACTGTAATTGGTTAAATTTTTTTGTTAACTGGGAATTTTGAATTTTTTTTTTTTAAATATCCAAAAACGGTATCCCAATGTCAATCCTCCCAAACAGTGACGTAGCCAGGAATTTTGGTCAGTAGGGTACCGACACCCAAGATTTTTTGAGATTCAAAATTCATAATACAGGGTGTACAAAAAGTTCGGCCCGATTTTAAAATGAAGCATTTTTGAAAAAAATATTTCAAATAAAAGTTGTACAATTCTTAGTGACGCACTATTAAAAAATACTGTCATGTCCTTGAACAGCAAGTTAAAGGTAAAGCGATAATAACTTAACTTTTTTAAATTACAACCACCTATTTTTATTGCATATTATTATAGCTTGCTTTCAGAGGTTTATGGAACATTTTTTTTTATTTTTCTAGACTAAGTAGTTTAAAAGTTACAAAGGTTTAAATAGTCAATGGTTCGGCAACGTGCTTTATTTTTAAAGTTTTTACAGAAAAATGTTTCAAATAAAAGTTGTACAATGGGCCTTTCCCAGGTGAAATTAATAATTTTTTCGTCAAGGATAGCCCTTTAGGAAATAATTACATCGGCTAATATTTTTTTTAATTGGATCAATATATTATTTTTAATTTTAAATTTAAGGATTCATGACGTCACAACTTCTATTTTGCCCGACAACGTTGTAATATTTTACGAACATTCACGATCGGCACCGAAGCTTATTTCCGACGTTATTAGGTATGTTTCTGTAAAATGCTTAAATTCAAAAATAAAGCAGCTTTGCCGAACTTCAAGTATTGAAAATTAAATCCCTTGTTTCTTTCAAGACATTTAGTTTAGAAAAATAAAAAAATATGCTCCATAAACCTCTAAAAGTAAGCTATAATAATGTGTAATAAAAATGGGTGGTTGCTGTTAAAAAAAGTTAAAAAATTATTGTCTGACTTTCAACATGCTGTTCAAGGTCATGACAATTTTACTAAATTGTGCGTCACTAAGAATCGAACAACTTTTATTTAAAATGTTTTTTCAATAAATGTTTCGTTTAAAAAATATACAGGCGTTGCTATAATTTTTGAACACCCTGTATAACATTTACTGCGGATGTAATGTTTTTTTTTAATATGTACTAATATTTTTTAGGTTTTGATAAAATATTATTTTTTTATTTATTACAAAAAAAAGAAAAAATTAACTATGTATACAGGGTGTCGTAAAATTCGACCAACAACGGTTAACTGGAGATTGATAAAAATACAGGGTGTTTCTAAAATAGTGGTCACGGTTTGGTGTGCTAGTACAAGTAAAAATAAGTCAAAAAGTCCATATAAATATTTGTCCAAAACTCAATTGTTGCCGAGATATAGGGTGTTGAAATTTCTTTTTATTTTTACTTTTTACTGGTTTTCTCTGAATGGGCTAAATGAAAATTAATAAAATTTTAGGGGTGAGTACTTATTATGTCTATCCACCTTTGGCTATTATTTTAGTCTTAATTTAACAATCCAGTGGCGTAGAAACGGGTCAAGGTGCCCCCTTTTTTAATTTATTTAGTACGCCACTGCAAAATTTTACAGTTTTGTTTGAATTTTTAAAATCTTCATTCAATTTTCCACAAAAAAGTACTCCTATTAAATTTTTATAGGATTAGTGGTATTTTAGTAATCTTGCGTTTTATAATCCAGTACCTTTGTTAACATCAAATTAATTTTCAAAATTTGAAACAATCTAACTTCAAATATGGAAAATTAAAATTAAAACCTTTTTTGTCGGTGTTTTAAATAAAAAATTAAGTCAGAAACAGCCAATTTTAAATTTTAGAAAAATGCTCAAAATAGCCCCCAAATTAATTTTTTTTATAAAATTTTAAATAGTGTTTCTGGCTTGTTTATTTATTTAAAACACCAACTAAGAGTCTCACTAAGAGTTATAAATTTTAATTTCTTTAAGATTTTGAAAATTAGTTTGATTTTAATAAGTTCACTGGACCATAAAATTGGAAATTTCAGGAATACCACTAATCCTATCAAAATTTAACAGGTGTACTTTTTTATAGCAAATTAAATGAAGATTTTAAAAATCCAAATAAGATTGAAAAATTTTGCATTGGCGTATCGAATAAATTCAAAAAATGGGATGCCTTGAACCGTTTCTACGCCACTGGATTGTTAAACTAAGACAAAAGTAATGGTCAAATGTGGCTATCCAGGAGAAGTAATCACCTCTAAAATTTTATTAATTTTCATTCAGCCGATCCAGGGAAAATAAATAAAAAGTAAGATTATAAAAAGAAATTTCAACACCCTGTATCTCGGTAACAGTTGAGTTTTGGACAAATGTTTATATAGACTTTTTGTTTTATTTTTACTTCTAGTACAAGCACACGAAACCGTGACCACCATTTTAGAAACACCCTGTATTTTTATCTATCTCCAGTAAACCGTTGTCGGTCGAATTTTGCGACACCCTGTATACATAGTATTTTTTTGTAATAAATAAAAAATTAATAATTTATCAAAATCTAAAAAATGTTAAAAAAGAAAAACATTACATATGTAGTAAATGTTATACAGGGTGTTCAAAAATTTTAGCAACGCCTGCTTATTTTTGAAACGAAACATTTTTTGGAAAAATATTTCAAATAAAAGTTGTACGATTCTTAATAACGCACTATTTAGTAAAATTGTCATGACCTTGAACAGCATGTTGAGGGTCAGACAATAATTTTTTAACTTTTTTAAGAAACATCCTGTATGTGTTCCACTTTTTCCAACAACATTTTTAGGTAGTAAACGTCATTCTGAACTAATAATTTTTTGGAATCTTAATAAAAAGTTGTAAGGATTATACTTCGGTTTTTTTCTATGCCCAATTACTTTTTTTAAATTCCAAAAAGCTGCTGCTGCTAAAGAAGGAAAAGAACCAATACTTTTGAATTAAAACGTACTTATCCTGTTTTGTATTTACCAAATTTCGGAATAGCAAAATTATATTCTGATTTACCGTAAAAGCTTCCAAAGAAACTTCTGCAACACGACTGGGTTGATGGAGGAAGATTGAAATTCGTGGATCTCATAAATAAGGATGTGAAAAAAAGAGGCCCAATTTGGTCACTTGGATTTGAAACTCGATGGAGCTGCTATTTTTCATTTTTCAAAAAGGTACGCTCGAAAAAAAAACTGCTAAAAATTCAATCGCTCCCAAAATAAAAAAGAAAATTCATGCTAGTCATAGGAATTTTTTTTTATAAAAGTCTGAAAATGTGTTTACTTAGGTGTATTTATAAATTTGATTAAACGAACATTTGGATGTGATAATAATTTTAGTTGTTATCAGTTATCTAGGTTAGTGGTTGTTTGGGTACCTTTTCCTCGTAAACAAAAACATCGCAGTCATCAGTCTCACAACAAAGGCGCAAACATTCCTCCCTGGAATCCAAGTCAATTTCGTTCAAATATTTGGCCCCCATGGCCTGGGAGTCCTGCGTCCTGATAATCTTATCCTTATGTATGTCAAAATTTTCGATGCACGTCTGAACGTCCACGTCGTTTCTTTTAGTCTGAACAAACTCCTTATTAACACTGTCTTCGACACATAAACAACTAAAAAACAAAAGCGACACGGTGATAACTAATTTACTAAGCATTTTTAATAGGGAGCGGCGAATTATCGTAAACCGTTGTATAAAACTTTAATGTTTTGTTTATTTCTACCAAAATGGCGTCATTTCAGTGCTTGATCAGCTGCTAGAGGGCGATCAATGTTTCAGCGCATTCGTTCCGGGAAACTCAAAATAATTTCCTATTTTTCGAGCAGACAGGACGGCGCCTATTTGCGCCCTTGGTAAACCACCGCCAATTGCAATTTAATTTCAGACTCTCACGCGATTAATTTGATTTCTGCAGACTGCAGAATTTCCTTTAAAGCAATTTCTTAAATTGTTTGATCCTTGAAAGTTCGGAATGGCAAAAATTTTTGAATCAGGTTTCTAATTGGTAGAGTTTGGATTTGTTTTCTAAAAATAAGTCTCGAAACTTCTGTTGGAGAAAAGTCTGGGTAGTAAAACAGGTATTTTTATCTGAGGCTTTTCCCTGGAGCTTTGAAGAAAGATTCGTATCTCTGGACTGCTGCTGCGGCTGCAATTCAAACTCTGGAAACCAGCAGCAGCAAATCGAAACCGATTCGGGGGAAGAGCCGAGTAGTTACGAACCTCCTGCTAACTACCGTGAAGCTCTAAAAGCTGTAGCAGCAGGAATAGCAGTACTAGCAATATTTTCGTTCTTGCTACACGAATGTGTCCGTGCTTTGTTGCGATCGCTACACGCGTCCAGTGAACTAATAGGTTTTACCTTTAGAGTGTAAAAGGGTGCATCACGGGTGGGGTGATTACAAACACCAATCCTTGGGATATCAATTTTCAGCTCCCATTAACACCCTTTGAGGTATGCCGCTACAAATGCATGGCTTAATTATTAAAACAATCATTATATCAATTAGTGAGGTGCACCGAACCAAACCTGGATTTTTATTTAGAATTCAAACGCTTTTTGTTTAAACCTCAAGATAACTATGACCTGTTATTTTATAATACTGATAACGCCGCGTGGGCGTTGAAGCACAACTTTGTTGAATTATTGCTTCCTGCCTGCGATCAATTACTTAATCTAAAAGAATTTTGTTTTCCAGTTCAAGTACCTTTTAAATACCACCAAATTTACAACAACAAAATTTGTTCCACCCTGCATGATTTCTTAAAAATACCATCAATTGGGTTAGCATAACAACGTTTTTCATAACAAAACTCTTCCCCAATTTATCAATCTATTTTGGGAAAATTTTCAATAATCTTCTTGGCAAAGTTTTAAGAAACAATTTCGCTGGAGTTGTCGCCTGAAATATGGAGTGCTCCAAGTTTTAAAGTGCTCCGCATGTTTTCCACCATTTCCTCCTGAGAGATTAGTTTTTGTTTCTTTAAGCAACGTGTTTTCCTTTTAATTGTTCAAAAATTACAAAAGAACAATTTAACAGTTTTTCCATGTTCTGGAAATTTTAATTAATTATAGTACAAGTTTTTGTTTTGAGTTTTGGAGGCGGAAGCAATTTATGAAGGAGGAAGTAGGAAAATTATTCAATCCATATTCTGGCTCATTCATCGAAAAGGAAATTAAAAATATCATCGAGGTTTGAATCGATGTTCGGGGTGCTTCACCGTCAGGATTTGGCATTTTATGAGTTTATATATAAATTTATGAGTCCTCGTGCTTTTGAATTTAGCAATTTTGTCAACATTCATTACATTGGTTAAAAGCCATCAAAACAAATTGCAAATGTTACCGTAACATTCAATACTTTCGTAAATTGAATGGTTTAGTTTTCAATAATAAATTGTTTTTTTTTCTGTTTTTAGAAGCACTCCATAAAAATGGAGTGTGGAATAGCCGGGGGTTACACGAATGGTTCAGTGGCGGCAGGAGGAATTTTGGCGGATGTTCGTTCGGAGAGGTCGCCGGCAAAGGCGGGTCTCCACGTGAACTTCAAAGACAAGGGCGAGGTCAAGGAGAAGAGAGAGAAGTTCTTGACTGCGAAATATGGAAACCACCAGATGAGCCTTATCAGGAAGCGCCTAGCTGTCGAGATGTGGCTTTACGAGGAGCTCAAAAAGTTGTACGAAACCGCGCCGGTAAGTCTTTAAAAATCCTGTTAACTCTTTAATCTGGATAAGAAGATTAAGATGAAGAAGACGTGCGGAATACCGCTGTGTCCTGCTTTTTTTAAAATCGTCATGATCAAACAACCTTGACGTGCGTAATGTGGAGTGATTAAGTAACGGTAAAAGATGTGTCGACGTCCTTGTAATTCATTTAATTTTGAAGCTTTGTTTTTTTATATCTTTGTTTTAACAAGGAACATACTTTTCTTATGATTTCACCTGATAAGCCTTTAAGTCATGTATGTTATATTCCACAAACCCATTTCATTTTGGATAATTCCACTCAAATCCATATATTTTTGGAAAAAATCTAAATTCAAGACAATCAAATTGTTTTCCATTTGATTTCTGGAATACCATTACGAAAAAATATTCCTCCGGATATCCTGAAAATGAATCTTCCACAACTACGTATTTTAGCTAAATTTGCTGAATAGTCCGATCAATTTAGCCCTAAAAATAGTAGTAAAGTTGCAAAAATTAGCGTAGAGCTAAAAATTGGTATGAATATTCGGAACACCATTATAAATGAGTTCTGAAAAATCCCCATCGATCCCGTACCTGAAAAAAATTTTTATTCAAGATCAAAGGCCTTAAAAATGGTTTTTACGCGTTTTCGGCAAAACGGTAGGTTTTATCATAAAATTAGGTCAGACAAAAATTGTAGATCATATAATTATCTATAAAAAATGTTTTTACACTTTTTTTCCTAAGAGCCACTGTTTCTGAGATATAACGATTATAAAAGTTGAAAAAGTTGTTACCTTCATAACATGCATAAGTACGCCACGTATACACATCACTGAAGTCGTAACACGAGTAAAAATATTTTTCTATCAGTCAATATAAGCTGTAAATCGTTCTAATCGGTCAACTGGTTCGGTCAAAATTAATTATTTTCCAATTAATCAAAAATTTCATAGCAATTTCTTCGTCCAAAAGTGAAATTTTCAAATTTTCAACGGTTATTCGGTCATAACTTCTAAATGAATAAAGATATCAAAACGAATCTTTTTTTGTGTGAAAGTCTACGCAAAAACCTTTAAGATAAGCCATCATTCGTTAAAATCGATGACGGGGCAGGAAGGTAAAAAAAATTGTAAAAATCGCATTTTTTTCAAAGTTTTTTGCGCGATTAAAATTTTCAGTTTTTTTTCAAAATTGAAAAAAATCAACGCGTAGCGTAGTAGTACTTGAAAATCTCATTCCAACGCATATTTTCGTTAGACAATAGGATGTGTCGTTACCTTACAGCGATTATTTTGGTCGCTGGGGGTTGAAAAAACACAATTTTGATTTTAATAGGTCAGTGTGAGGTGAAATGAAAAGATAGAGATTTAAAAACTTCAAACCAATCTCATTCGATCAATCCTCTTGCAGGTCACGTGTAGTGATTTTTCATTTTTCGTCCAGTTTTGGCCCTATTTCCTCTACCAATTTTCTCTACGCGCCGTTTTTTATCGATATCTTTCTACGCTTTTGAAAAAAAAAATCCCGACGCCGCTGGGCGCGCCGGATAAAACCGATTATTTTTCTGGGTATTAATGGTACTTTTAGTCACAATATAAGCCACGTTTCATTAAAATCGGTTCAGTCGTTTGAAAGGTAAGATTTTTTAAATTTTGTTTAAAAATGTCCAAAATTGTACCCCGATTTTCAAACGTCAGAATATGAGATACAAACAAAAATTTCGAAAAAGTGTTCCGCTATGAGTTCGTAAGTCAGTTTCCTATTTACGAAAATGCCATTCGCGATTTTTTCCCTCCGGCTAAGTAATATTACCTTTTTGTTTTTTTCGCTAAAAAAACGCGACATTTTGAAGTTTTCAAAGAAAAATTCGCCCTCGCCACAGGATTAACGTAGGAGGGTCGGAAATTTTGGATATAGTAAAAGAGGATGTTGGAAAAATGGGGGCCCGATTTGGTCGTTTCGATTCAGAACCCGGCAGAGCTACGATTTTTCAAAATCGGCGCGGAGGACGCTCGAAAAAATTGACTTTTTCGGGAGCACTTTTGAAAGCTTTCCCATTGCATTTCGATAGGATTATAAAACAAACATTCCCCTTTAATTCGAGACAAGGTTTTTGAAATTTTATTAAAAAATGTACACAGTATCGTGAATATAGTCGATTATGAATCTGACGAATAATGTGTATATTATGAAGATTACGACTTTTATAATCGTTATATCTCAGAAACGGTGGCTCTTAGGAAAAAAAGTATTAATACATTTTTTATAGATAATTATAAGATCTATAATTTTTATCTGACCTAATTTTATGATAAAACTTACCGTTTTGCTAAAAAACTCTTCATTCCATATATTTTTGGAAAAAATCCAAATTCAAGACAATCAATTTGTTTTCCATTGGATATAAAATTAGCGTTGAGTTAAAAATTGGTATGAATGTTCGGAACACCATTATTAATAAATTCTGAAAAGTCCCCAACGATCCCGTACTTCAAAAAAATTTTATTCAAGATCAAAGGTCTTAAAAATAGGTTTTTCGCGTTTTTTAGCAAAACGGTAAGTTTTATCATAAAATTAGATCGGACAAAAATTGTAGAATATATAATTATCTATAAAAATTGTCTTAATACTTTTTTTTCTAAGAGCTACCGTTTCTTAGATATAACGATTATAAAAGTTGAAAAAGTTGTTACCATCATAATATGCATAAGTACGCCACGTATACACATCACTGAAGCTGTAATACAAGTAAAAATATTTTTCTATCGGTCAATGTAAGCCATAAATCGTTCTAATCGGTCAATTGGTTCGGCCAAAATTAATTATTTTCCGATTAATCAAAAATTTCATAGCAATTTCTTCGTCCAAAAGTGAAATGTTCAAATTTTCAACGGTTATTCGGTCATAACTTCTAAACGAATAAAGATATCAAAACGAATCTTTTTTTGTGTCAAAGCCTATGCAAAAACCTTTAAGATAAGCCATCATTCGTTAAAATCGATGACGGAGCTGGAAGGTAAAAAAAATTGTAAAAATCGCATTTTTTACAAAGTTTTTTGGGCGATTAAAATTTTGAGTTTTTTTTTTCAAAATTGAAAAAGATCAACGCGTCGCTAGTAGTACTTGAAAATCTCATTCTAACGCATATTTTCGTTAGACAATAGGATGTGTCGTTACCTTACAGCGATTATTTTGGTCGCTGGGGGTTGAAAAAACACAATTTTGAATTTAATAGGTCGGTGTGAGGTGAAATAAAAAGATAGAGATTTCAAAACTTCAAACCGATCTCATTCGATCAATCCTCTTGCAGGTCACGTGTAGTGATTTTTCATTTTTTGTCCAGTTTTGGCCCTATTTCCTCTAATAATATAATTTTTTATCGATATTTTTCTACGCTTTTGAAAAAAAAAATCCCGACGCCGCTGGACGCGCCGGATAAAACCAATTATTTTTCTGGGTATTAATGGTACTTTTAGTCACAAGATAAGCCACGTTTCGTTAAAATCAGTCCAGTCGTTTGATAGGTACGATTTTTTAAATTTCGTTAAAAAATGTACAAAATTGTATCCAGATTTTCAAACGTCAGAATATGAGATACAAACAAAAATTTCGAAAATGTGTTCCGCTATGGGTTCGTAAGTCAGTTTTCTATTTACGAAAATGTCATTCGCGATTTTTTCCCTCCGGCTAAGTAATATTACCTTTTTGTTTTTTTCGCTAAAAAAACGCGACATTTTGACGTTTTCAAAGAAAAATTCGCCCTCGCCACAGGAATAACCTAGGAGGGTCGGAAATTTTGGATATAGTAAATGAGGATGTGGGAAAAAGGGGGGCCCGATTTGGTCGTTTCGATTCCGAACCCGGCAGAGCTACGATTTTTCAAAATCGGCGCGGAGGACGCTCGAAAAAATTGACTTTTTCGGGAGCACTTTTGAAAGCTTTCCCGTTGCATTTCGATAGGATTATAAAACAAACATTCCCCTTTAATTCGAGACAAGGTTTTTGAAATTTTATTAAAAATTGTACCCGTTATCGTGAATATTAGACGATTATAAATTTGACGTATAATGTGCATATTATGAAGATTACAACTTTTATAATCGTTATATCTCAGAAATGGTGGCTCTTAGGAAAAAAAAGTATAAAGACATTTTTTATAGATAATTATATGATCTACAATTTTTGTCTAACCTAATTTTATGATAAAACTTACCGTTTTGCTGAAAAACGCGAAAACCCCATTTTTAAAACCTTTAACTTTGAATAAAATTTTTTCCAGGTTCGGGATCGATGGGAACTTTTCAATATTCATTTATAATGGTGTTCCGAACATTCATACCAATTTTTAGCTCTTCGCTAATTTGTGCACCCTTGCATGTCTAAATTGATCGGACTAGAAATGATTCAAAGTTTCTTCTTGATGATATTTTTTTAAGATATTTTAATTTGGGTAAAGATCCTAAACTTCTTTGATAATTTCTCTCTTCTAAAGTATCTTCATCTGAAATACCGATTTTTAAAGGTGCTCTAAATAGCGCATCTGGGTTATAAAATTTATCCCCAGGTATATGTGAAATTCTACAATTAAATTTCAGTAAACACATCCTAATGGGAATTTTAGAATCAAATAAAAATCTCCTGTTTTCTAGGTTCATACTTTTTGCCAATAGAAGGCGAGCAGAACTCCACACCTCCAATTTTATTTCAGAAAAGATCAATTCGATTTGAGAATAGTGAATTGTATTTTAGAAAACTTCAATTGTATTTCAGAATAGTTAATTGTATTTCAGAAAAGATCAATTCGATTTCAGAATACTCAATTGTATTTTAGAAAACTTCAATTGTAGTTCAGAATAGTTAGTTGTATTTCAGAAAAGATCAATCACCAGTAACACCAGGCTCCTTTTTCACCAATGTTATACCCAATTGAAAAACTCTGGACTTCCTCAATATTTTACAAAAGCAGGTCTTTACTAATATTATTTTATGTAGAAAATTCATTCACATATCTTCAGAGAACTTTTTCTTGAGGTCAAATGACTTCCTAAAGTTACCGTATCCCCAGACTTTAATTGTCCTAGATTCCTAGAGGATCATCACTGATGAGAGGTTCTTTGTAGTTGTTGATAGTCTTTCAAAATTCTCTGGAATCTTCTCTAAAAATTATGAAATTTTCTTGAAGCGATAAATCTTGAATGAAGAATTCAGTTTTGAAAGTGCAACGCACCTGCAATCCAAATACCTGAGCGATGAGACAATGAAATTAGCATAAAATGGTGCACGGATGAGTGTTGAGTGTGGGTGCATGATTCAGAATATTTGGTGCAGAGCGGATAATTACCACGAGCAACAACCATGCGTAATTTATGAACAAAGGAAGGTCATCAACCATCAACCCGTGGAAGACATCGCTTTACTTCCATCCATCCATTTCATCCATTTAAGCCCAATTAGTGCTACTAAATGCTTAAAAGAAAAAACCGCGAAATTTTTTTGATTTGATCACTTTTTTTGTGGTTTCTCAAATCGCGACCTTATTCGTATCGAGTGTTCACATAAAACACCCTGTATTTTAATTCTTAAAAAAAAGAACCTTACAAGGCGATTTATCTAAGGATTTTTTTAAATAAGTAAATATACTTTCATATTTATGCGTTTATTCAGTAATAACTTTACTTTGATGCAAAATTTACTTCATGGGCAGAAAGGAATGCATAATTCATGCTCCTAAAGCTTGAAAGATCCTCGAAGCAAAGACGCTCTCAATTTTAGCCTCCCTTTGAAATAAATATGAAAAAGTAAGCAACTTTTCCGTGATTTCTGCAATCTTCTGGAAAAACATCCAATCATAACTCAAAAAAACGAAGTCTTAAAGGAATTAATGGATTAGTCTTAATTGTAATTTTATAACAAAAAAATTACAAATTTTTCAGTTTTGAAAATTTATGGGAAATACCTCAATAGTCTAGTTCTACAAGAAGATGTGTAGTTTTTGTTTTGATTTTAGAGGTTTCTTTAGAAAATTTTAAATTAATTAAAAAATATATTTTTATTCATTCAAGCGTTTAAATTAAATGTAGAAATTGAAAAGGTTTTTCTTTAATTCATCATCTCCCCTATCCCTAAATTGGTGCATTTTTTTAATTAAAAAAAATAATTACATTATAATTTACAATTGGAGCTGACTAACGTAGATTTGTTAAAAAAATAACGAGCAAAGTGATGAAATTTAATTGCAATTTATGTTCCTGTTTACAGTTTATCCTATCATTATTAAAACAACTCTCTGGCTTTCCTAGAATTGTGGAATTTTTCTCGTAACTCATAACTAAATCAACTGCTTGTAAACGTGTTAGTGTTATTTTTAATTTAACGCAAGAAGGTATTTCCAGGATGACTAAAAATACAACTATTTTAATCCTCAGGCCTGAAGCCAAGTTAATTGCGTGCACGACAATAGGTTTGCACTCAAAACGGTTTGTTTTGATTTTATTTTTATTTTTGGTCGTTACATTAATTATTTTCCAATTGTTTTAGCTAATTACTCCTAAATTATTATAGAAAACCTGGTAAATAAATGTTAATTTTTTTTATATTTTATTTATCAAAAAATACCTGATTATTTGAAAAAATTTCAGCACAAATTCCAGATCCAAAAGGGCATTTTCTGGATCCAATCAAATAAATTTTAGTATTTTCTGATACAAGAATACTTCCTGTAATTTTTGAGCTATTAAAACATCTTTCTCAAATGAGTGATTATCAAAATATTCCGAAATTTGGACAAGACATTATGTAGGTACCTATTCGCGCTGATACTTTTAATATTTTTATACTTTGGCATTTTTCAAAAATTTAAAAATGCTCCTTGTTAGATTTAGAATACCAAAATACACGCTCCAATTTTCCAGAGTGTAGGTATTTTCACCTAAATTTTTTTAATCTAAAACTAAAAAATTTAAGGGCTCAATTTTTTAATATTTTATTACACATACAGTCCTTAGTAAAACTACATAAAAAGTTTTTTCAAAATCAGACCATGAGTCAAAAAATTTAAAAAAAAATTAAATAAATAGTCACTTTTTCAGATTTTATTTTTTTAATCGAAAACAAAAAAATGTAAGGGCTCAATTTTTTTATATTTTGTTATACATACACTCCTTAGTAAAACGGTATAAAAAGTTTTTTTCAAATCAGACCAGGAGTCAAGAAATTAAAAAAAATATATAAAAATAGTCACTTTTTCAGATTTTATTTTTTTTTATCGAAAACAAAAAATTGTAAGGGCTCAATTTTTTTATATTTTGTTACAGATACAGTCCTTAGTAAAACTGCATAAACAGTTTTTTCAAAATCAGACCATGAGTCAAAAAATTTAAAAAAGAATGAAAATAATCAGTTCTTTTTCACATTTAATTTTTTTAATCGAAAACAAAAAAATGTAAGGGCTCAATTTTTTTATATTTTGTTACACATACATTCCTTAGTAAAACGGCATAAAAAGTTTTTTTCAAATCAGACCAGGAGTCAAGAAATTAAAAAAAATATTTAAAAAAAGTCACTTTTTCACATTTAATTTTTTTAATCGAAAACAAAAAAATGTAAGGGCTCAATTTTTTTATATTTTGTTACACATACAATCCTTAGTTAACTGCATAAAAAGTTTTTTCAAAATCAGACCATGAGTCAAAAAATTTAAAAAAGAATGAAAATAATCAGTCACTTTTTCACATTTAATTTTTTTAATCGAAAACAAAAAAATGTAAGGGCTCAATTTTTTTATATTTTGTTACACATACAATCCTTAGTTAACTGCATAAAAAGTTTTTTCAAAATCAGACCATGAGTCAAAAAATTTAAAAAAGAATGAAAATAATCAGTCACTTTTTCACATTTAATTTTTTTAATCGAAAACAAAAAAATGTAAGGGCTCAATTTTTTTATATTTTGTTACAAATACAGTCCTTAGTAAACTCCATAAAAAGTTTTTTCAAAATCAGACCATGAGTCAAAAAATTTTAAAAATTTTTTTTTAAAAAATAGTCATTTTTTCAGATTTTATTTTCTTTATTGAAAACAAAAAAATGTAAGGGCTCAATTTTTTTATATTTTGTTACACATACAGTCCTTAGTAAAAATGCATAAAAAGTTTTTTCAAAATCAGACCAGGTGTCAAGAAATTAAAAAAAAATTAGAAAATAGTCACTTTTTCAGATTATATTTTTTTTTATCGAAAACAAAAAAATGTAAGGGCTCAATTATATTTTTTACACATTCAGTCCTTAGTCAAGATTAAATAAAAATTAAGAAAATAGTCACTTTTTCAAAAAATTAAATGTGACTATTTTTTTAATTTTTTCTTTAATTTCTTGACCCCTGGTCTGATTTTGAAAAAACTTTTTATGCATTTTTACTAAAGACTGTATGTGTAACAAATTATAAAAAAATTGAGCCCTTACTTTTTTTTGTTTTCGATAAAAAAAATAAAATCTGAAAAAGTGACTATTTTTTCAATTTTTTTTTTAATTTCTTGACTCCTGGTCTGATTTTGAAAAAAAAATTATGCAGTTTTACTAAAGACTGTATCTGTAACAAAATATAAAAAAATTGAGCCCTTACAATTTTTTGTTTTCGATTAAAAAATGTATAAATGTGAAAAAAAGACTGATTATTTTCATTCTTTTTTTAAATTTTTTGACTCATGGTCTGATTTTGAAACAACTTTTTATGTAGTTTTACTAAGATCTGTATGTTTAACAAAATATAAAAAAATTGGGCCCTTACATTGTTTTGTTTTCCATTAAAAAAAGTAAAATCTGAAAAAGTGACTATTTTTATATATTTTTTTAATTTTTTTTTAATTTCTTGACTCCTGGTCTGATTTGAGACAAACTTTTTATGCCGTTTTACTAAGGACTGTACTTTTAACAAAATATAAAAAAATTGAGCGCTTACATTTTTTTATTTTCGATTAAAAAAATTAAATGTGAAAAAGTGATTGATTATTTTCATTCTATTTTAAATATTTTGACTTCTGGTCTGATTTAAAAAAAAAAATTTCTGCAGTTTTACTAAGGATTGTATCTGTAACAAAATATGAAAAAATTAAGCCCCAGCATTTTTTTGTTTTCGATAAAAAAAATAAAATCTGAAAAAGTGATTTTTTTTTTAATTTCTTGACTCCTGGTCTGATTTTGAAATAAACTTTTTATTCAGTATGTGTAACAAAATATAAAAATTTGAGCTCTTTCATTGTTTTGTTTTCCATTAAAAAAATAAAATGTGAAAAAGTGACTGATTATTTTCATTTTTTTTTTAATATTTTGACTCTTGGTCTGATTTAAAAAAAACTTTTTATGTAGTTTTACTAAAGATTGTATCTGTAACAAAATATAAAAAAATTGAGCCCTTACATTTTTTTGTTTTCGATTAAAAAATGTAAATATGAAAAAGTGACTGATTATTTTCATTCTTTTTTAAATTTTTTGACCCATGGTCTGATTTTGGAACAACTTTTTATGTAGTTTTACTAAGAACTGTATTTGTAACAAAACATAAAAAAATTGAGCCCTTACATTTTTTTTCTAAAAAAAAAATATGAATGTAAAAATGAATGCATTTAAATGTAACTTCAGCCCGGTGATTCTTGATACGTTTCCGCCCATAAGTTAAGAACCACAAATGATACCAAACTAAACTTTGATGAAGATGAAATCAGATACAAAGGGCTTTCAAATAAATTTTGGCCCGTTAAAATCATGCTAGTGTAAAATGAGTTATTCATTATCCAAAATTTATTTTCCAAAAATTTGAGACCATGAGAATTTTGTCTTTTGTTTTTAAAATTTAGAAAATGCTTCACATAGGTTATTGGAGTAGTAACAGAGATTTCTAAGGATCATTTCGGATCTGAATAATAAATTTTTCTGAAGGTTTTTTTCTTCCAGTTTTTGGTGCTCTTGATACGTTTTGGCCTATAAGTTAAAAACCATAAGTGATATCAATATGAACTTTATTTAAGGTGAAATTAGATACAAGGGGCTTTCAAGAAAATTTTAGCGTGTTAAAATCATGCTACTGTAAAATGAGTTATTCGTTATCCAAAATTTGAATTTATTTTGAAAAGTTGGTATTTCATCTTTTATTTTTAAAAATTAAAAAATGTCACACGTGGGTTATTAGAGTATTAACAGAATTTTCTAAGAATTATTTCAAATCTACAAATTTTTAATAAATAACCTATGCGCGGGTGATTTTTTTGTAAGTGGTTTTTGAAAATTGATGACTCAAAATGTTCCTGAAAAAAAAGAGTTCAGGTAGAAGAAATAAATTTGGAAGAAACAAAGTACGCCAAAAAAAAGTTCGTTTGGATATATTTTTGTTGTTATTAGAAAATTTGTGAAAAGTGCAAGGAAGTGGGTTTTTCTTCTAAAAACAAAATTCGTTGAATATTTCAAGGTGCTTGAAATCAATATTAGTGTTTATTTATTTTTAAAACGCTAGTGAAAACAAAAATAAGCTTTGATCTATGAAAACTAGAACCGAAAGACGTAAAACAGTAAAAGCTCAGTCTAAAGTCAACACGTGCGTCAATTTGGATTCATTAGGAGTAAAAATAGATGAAATTCAATTCAGGCTTTAATAATTTAAACATGGGTTAATGCAATCTAATCTATCTTTATGAAACAAGCAATTAGAAAAAAATGTTAGTATGTGTATGATGATGATAATAATAGTGTTGTGGTCTTCAAGATAAAACAAACGTAATTTTACTAAATTACTTTATTTAACAAAAACTAGTGTTGGATGTTAGCTTTAAAAGATTTCAATTACAATCAAGTTGTTCTCAATGTGGATTAAGGCGTACTGACCCTTGGTTCTTAAGATCTAGACACTTTTTGGGGCTTTTGCTAAGTCCGCACTTTTAGCTACACCATGGGAACGGATGTGGACGCAGCACTATTCAACACGCACAGACTCTTTTGAAGAAAAATATGATAGTGACAAAGTAACAATCTTATAACACTTACATAATATAATATCTTATACTTGGGTGGTCTACAACACCCCTCTTCTTAATTGAAAAAGATTGAACAACCACAAGTTGTGAAATCTTTTAAAACAATTTATTGTAACATATCAAATCAAACATGATCTAAAATCTAAAACAATTTTAAGATTAACATACCTACATAAAAATAAAGAACTAAAACTAAAATCCTTATTCATTTTACAATTGATTTTCTACCTCTAATAGGCCTACTTAACTCTATAGGTTTTGTCATGCTAGTCTCTAGAGTCGTCATCGGATGAGCATCACTTAACTGGTTATCAATAAAAGAAGTTTCACTCTGTTGTATTTTAGATTCAAAATTATTTTTTACAGTTACACAAATTCCTCTTAAACAATTTCCGCAATTATTACCTCTATTACAACGCATTTTACAACAATAGCAATAACAACACAAACAGCTTAAGGTTAACGTTAATATTAATACAGTGTAAAACAAAAAACCATAATTTTCTGAAAGAGAAGAAGGTGACCAATTAAACTTATTTAAATTACTTTCAAGTTCTTCTAGTTTACTACTAGCTAAATTTAAATCGTGTAAATGTACATTAGTCTGTCTAAAATTTGGGTTTAAATTTAAACTTGAAATATTTAAAGACTTTTTCTTTGAGTTTTCATCACAACAATCATCTATTAAACTAACAGCAGGTAAAAATTGATTTGCAAAAATGGAACTAGAAAATGACCTTTCTGGAATTAACATTGCATTCTGACTATAAGCTATACAATTTTCTGAAATAGATAAAGTTCCTACTCCATGTAAAATTTCATCATATAAATTATTATCACACTTAAATGTAACCTTCTCAGCATTGGTCAAAACAAAAATCCATGAATTTGATGATTTTAATTGATGCCAAACGTTTAATTTTAAATTAACAATTCTCTTGTCACAATCTTCAGGTATTGTTTTAACTGAATGAAATAAATTTACTTCACAAATATTATTTGTATGCGTTATAAATATAGGTTGAACTTGCTTACACAAAAATTGTAACTTTAAATATTCTATACAATTTTTAAAATTATCATTATTCATAAGAAAATATTTCTGTCTCAAATCATTTATAGCCAAGTAAGATTTTGAAGGTTGAATAAAAACGAATTTATTTTCAGTAACATGTACAGGTAAAGGTATCATTTCGTATATA
This sequence comes from Stenus bimaculatus, assembly GCA_963971135.1. Classification (NCBI taxonomy): domain Eukaryota; kingdom Metazoa; phylum Arthropoda; class Insecta; order Coleoptera; family Staphylinidae; genus Stenus; species Stenus bimaculatus. The sequence continues at coordinate 3,260,980 of OZ020183.1, forward strand.
CTATACTCTTGATTGTTTGTTAATGGTACGTTAATAATGTAAATTAAATTTCCCTCTTTAAAATAAACATCAATATCAATTATCTTTAAAAATATATGAGCATTTTCCAAAATTGGCATAATAGGAAGGTTTAAAGTAGTATTTTTTAAAATATTTTGAAGTTCTAAAACTAATTTTTCTGGCGTTAAGATAAATGGATGAAGTTGTCCCCTCTTAGCATTTAATACCGATTCGATTATATTCTGCGTTTCGATTTGATATTGAAAACAAAGCATAGTAAACAATGAAAAATGTTCGTTAATATTTAGTTTGATCTCTAATAAATTTACGTCATCCGTTACATTTACCAAATATCGGCTTAACTTTTTGAGGTTATTCGCTAATATTCCCTCATTTATGTTTAAACTCCCTATAGTGTCGTTAAAATTTGAAATAGTAGTTTTTATTACATGACTTTGATCTTTAATTGTTTCAATTAATTTTTGTTCATTATTTGTAAATTGATTAATTTTCTTACTATAAAATTCTGCATCGTCTTCATCTAGATTTCCGAATAAAAACTTAGTTACTTTTCCTACAGCATTTATTAATCCTCTTTTAACCCGTAAGTGATTATCGTTTCCCAATAGATTATCGACCATATGTCGTTCTTTTTCTAATTTATTTATCAACGCCTTTGTTACTCTTATAAAATTTTCGCAATCTTCCTTAACTCTATTAATACCTACTTGTAAACATAATTTTACCGTTTGCGAGTAATGAATCTGGAGTTGTTTAAATTTTGCGGTGTGTTCAAACATATCGATGTATGTAATTAAAGTCCATTTATCGCTAAACAATTTCAAATTTCCCAATTTTTCATAGTATATCCCGGCGGATTTCTCCAAATTTTGAACCGTATGACCATCAATTTTATCAGATATTATTATTCTTCCAAGGAGTGTTAAAATTAACCTAAAAAAACAAAGTGCATTAATCGTGAAATAATTTTAGTCGATTTTTGTGAACAACCACTTCTTTTCGATTTTGTAAAATAGTATAGTTTACATCTGAATTAACATCAATAATTTCGAAAGGACCGATAAATCTAGAATAGAGTTTTTTACTTCTATTCGCTCTAGTAGCATTATCCAATAATAAAACCTTATCTCCTATATTAAACTTGAATTCAGTTGTACCTTTATCATAATTTTCCTTACTAGTGTGCTTGCGTTTTATTAAATTTTCTCTAGCCTCTTGTCTACTAACTTGCATTTTTAACTTTAAATCTGTTAGAAAGTCGTCATATGTATAAGAAAATTTAGGCTGACTAACAATTGCTGAAGGAAGTTCAGCTTGTCTTCCATATATTAACTCATAAGGTGTAAAATTTGTAGTTGTATGTGGAGTGGTATTATAAGTAAATTTCGCGTAAGGTATCCAATCACACCAATCGGTCTTGCTTTTGTTAACAAAACTTCTTAAATATTCCGCAAGAGTTCTATGACTTCGCTCTACCATATTAGATTGCGGATGATAAGCGCTACAGTTTATTTGTTTTATTTTCAAAAGTTTACAACATTGTTTAAAGACGTCTGACATAAAATTCGACCCTTGGTCAGTTACAATTGATTTCATAATACCATGTCTACAAATTACTTCTGTAACTAATTTATTTGCAACAGTTATTGCTTCCATATTTTGAATTGGAATTGCTTCTAAAAATTTCGTAAGTGCGTCTTGACAAGTTAGAATATACCGATTTCCATTTTCGGATATTGGTAAAGGACCTACTATATCCATATAGCATTTTTCGAACGCTTGTTCCGGAGTATCCGTAATTTGCAAAGGGGCTTTTAAGGGTTTATTTGTACCTTTATTTGTTTGGCATAGTCGACAACTTTTAACATATTTTTTTATATCGTTTTTTAAACCGTTCCAATTGTATTTTAATTTTATCCTTTTTAACATGCGATTTATGCCCGGATGTCCTCCCGTTGGAAGTTCGTGATATTCCTTTAGAATTTCGAGTTTTTGTTCTTCAGTTATTTCTTTACTATCTTCATTATCATAAACATAAATTAGAACGTCGGAATTTTGAAAAATAAACCTTAACATTATACGAACCTTTTCGTATTTTAATTTGTCCAATCCACAACAGATTTTGGGCATTGCTAATTTTTTTATATTATTTTTTACACAGAATGTCTTGAGTGATAACAGTGTTTTATATAAATCCTCATAAGTTGGTTTATCATAGAAATTTTGTTTGACTAACAAATAAAATATAAATCTTTGTTGTTCAGGAACATAGTTTATTGAATGTAATTTCTGTTCTTGTAATTTTAATCTATCAACATGATCAAAATGTTCTCTAAAAGTAAGTGCAATGCCTTTTCCCATTTTTAGGTCTACACTAACTGCCTGAACTAAGGAAAAATCAGATGGCGCTAAAAATAAGTCACCAGGTTTATCAACTACGTTATTATTTATTATTATTTTACTAGATACATGCTGTAGATATTCACCAAATGTTTTATCTTTTAAGGAATTTATTGTGCAAATGCGCGAAAGTGCATCGGCGTTAACGTTTAACTTTCCGGGTTTGTAAATGGGCTCAAAGTCATATTCCATTAATTTTAATCTAAAGCGCGTAAGTCTTGAACTAGGATCGGTAATGTTATTCAACCAAACTAAAGCTTTATGATCAGTCACTACAAAAAACTTTCGACCAAATAAATATGGCCTAAAATGATTACAACACCAAACTATTGCCAGTAATTCCTTTTCTGTAGTACTATAATTAATTTCTGCAGTATTTAATGTACGTGAAGCGTAAGCAATAGGTAAGTCTTCACCTATTTTTCCTTGACTGAGTATACCACCGATCGCGTATCCTGATGCGTCTACAGTTAAAACGAAGGGTTTTTCAAAATCAGGATATTGCAACAAAGGGGGGTTAATCAATTTAATTTTTAATTCGTCAAAGGCAATTTGACACCTATCCGTCCACACAAAACTCTTATCTTTCTTTAATAATTCCGTTAGAGGTCTAGCAATTTTCGAAAAATTCTCAATAAATCTTCTATAGTATGAAGCTAATCCTAGAAATGACTTTACTTGTTTTTGGGTTTTCGGCATGGGGAAATCTCGCACGGCAGAGATTTTGGTATCGTCCGGTTGCATACCTTTATTCGTAATTTTATGACCTAGATATACTACTTCTTGACGTAAAAATTCACATTTTGTCGGATTTAATTTTAGATTATACTTCCGCAGTCGATCAAAGACTTCCTGAAGCTTAATTTTATGACTTTTCAGATTAGAACTATATATGCAAATATCATCAAGGTACACAAAAGCTTTAATTCCTTGTAAACCTAACATTACGGTATTCATTAATTGTTGAAATGTACTAGGAGCTGTTTTTAATCCGAAAGGTAGGCGTACATATTCTAGGTGTTTATAACCGGTGCTGAAAGCAGTTATATGCCTATCATCTGGATGTAACTCAATTTGATGATATCCACTCGAGAGATCTAAAGTGCTAAAATATTTTGAATGACCTAACTGGTCAAGAATGTCTATAATATTTGGCAGAGGAAAAGAAAAACCTATTGTATTTTCGTTAACTTTTCTATAGTCTACAACTATCCGAAATTTACGTTCTCCGTTCGCGTCTGGCTTTTTTGGTACAACGAGTAGTGGTGAATTATACGGACTTTTACTTTCTTGTATTATTCCATCTTTTAACATTTGTTCTGTTTGTTTTTGAATTTCCTCTCGTTGGGAAATAGGTAGTCTATACGGCTTGATATTCACAGGTGGTAAATCTGATTGTAATGGAATTCTATGTTGCACAGCGTTTGTACAAGTAAGTTTTTCATTTGGCAAATGAAAAATGTCCGAGTATTCAAAAATCAGATCCTTTATGATTTTACTTTCCTCTAAATTTAGATGTTCTAATCGCGTTAATTCAAGTATATCTTCTGACCTATCACTAGTTTCCTTAAGATTAAACACATTTGTACATATATTATTCTCATTTAAATCTACAATTTCCAAAGAAACTTCTGGAATTTCTAACCTAAAATTTTCTTCTAAAGTATTTACTATACTAACTAAACAGGTATTATCTTCGCGTCTAATATTTGTTAAACAATTTCCTAAGAATATTCCTTTACTTATTTCTTTTGCTTCACAAATAAAACTTTGATTTTGACGAGATACATTCGGTTTACATTTTACTCTAACTATTTGCTCACATCTTTGTGGCAATTCAATATATAGCAAGTCACTTTTATTTTTATCTGCATTTCTCAATTCCTTACCATTTTCAACAAAATTCAAATCGTTATTAAAGTCATCTCGCTTTAATTCATTATATCTATTGACACAAAATTTATTTGTATCCTGATTCATACAACTAACTTCATTTTCATTTAAATTCTCTTCAATTTCACTATTAACTTCAAAATTTCCTTCACAATAGAAATTTATCTCTTCATTATTTACGTAAACCTTACAATCTCTATAATCTATTAGACATTTAAAATTTTCAAAGAATTCATTTCCAATTATTCCTTCAGAATTTATTGGGAAATTATCACTAACTACATGAAAAACTATATCTACATTTTTGTAAATTAAATTTACTGTACCCAAAGTACTCAAAACTGTGTCTGATATCCCTTTAATTTTGATGCTTTTTTGTGAATTTACTAAAATAGGGTTTTCGATTTTGGAAAATTTTACTATGTTGATAGCCGATCCAGTATCCATCAAAAATATCGCCATATTATTTTTTAAACCTTTTAACTTTAATTTTAAATACTTTAATTTACTTTTAGATGCCTCAAAATGAAATACATTTTCTATATTATTTTGATTTATTATTTCTAAATTCAAATTTGATGTTGCTTTTTCAAAAGGTCTCGTTACTGATTCGTACGGGTGAAATTTGGACGGGAATTGTTTCGTGCGTCCGACTGTTGTGCGTAGTTGTTCGCTTGCGTTGACGTGCTTGGTCCGTAAGTTTGGGGAGCCGCCGGCGCTGGACCATTTTGCGACGGTCTCATTCCGTTTCCCTGATTGAAATTTTTATTTCGTGCCCTACAATCTGCAATTTTGTGCCCTATCTTACCGCAGAAGAAACATTTGAATTCCGATTTCGAGACATGAAAATTTCGTTCGACTTTTATATTTTGAGGATGGAACTCTTGCTTGCCCATTTTGCTAAAACAATTTGCCGCTTTATGTCCTAATTTATGGCAATTGTGGCATTTCAATCCTTGAGGATTCATTTTAAAATTTGAATAATCTCTATGGCTATTATTACTGAACACCGAATTTTTTAAGTGTTTATTTGAATAAAGTTCTTGTTCTTCGGCCCTAGCTAATTCAATGGCAATTTCTAAATTGTTTGGATTTCTAGCTTTTAACTGAAATTTTATTGGATCTATAAGTCCTTGAATAAATACGTTTAATGCTTGATTTCTTAAAATATTTGAAATTTCATTGGCTATTTCGCCTTCTTTGCCAATTGTGGAGGCATCTACTAGATTGCTTAAAATTCGCTCAATTTTATTGGAATAAGTTGCTATATCTTCATTTTTATTTTGTCTACAAGAGGTCAACTCCATTTGCCAATAACTTATTGAACCGCTTTCAGAGAAAGTGTCTTCTAAAAATGCTTTAAGAGCATGCCAATTTTCGAACTCTCTATACTTTGTTAAATTGCGAGCTTTTCCAATTAATTTAGTTTTAATAACATTATAAAGCACTTGTCTACATTGAGGTGCTACCGAATTTAACGCCATTTCACAAACATCTATAAAATCATGTACCTTATCGCCCTGTTTAGAACCATCAAATTCGCGTAACAATCTAACTCCTGTATCTAAACTTACGAAAACTGGGGCAGGTTGCTCGTTATCCTGACCGTCAACCATTTTTTATATATATTATATATTTTTTATAATTGATTGATTTAATCTCAATAAATGTGATTAATTTTGAAAATTTACTTTTATTTGGCTATTTATGAAAATTGAAACAAAACTATTTACTTACATAAAACGAAACATTTTATTCCCACGTAGTTGGTTGTATCCCTCTCAGGTATTTTTTCAATTCAGTATCCTTCTAGTGGGGTTGTTGATCCTCCAACTTGTCCAGGTAAGTGTTGAATGTTGATCCAGTATCCTCCAAGTGATATTGAGCGACCCAATTTCTTCCAATATTTTCCAAATGATGTTGAATTTTAGGGATTTTCAGCAGTTTTGTGGTGAGCAGCCAATTTCCACTATCGTTATTTTTTTTCAGATACCCAATTACGTCTTACTTAATAAAAGTTATTTAACTAACCAAACTTTCAGTCGTCGCAGTACTGAATTTTCACGACTTTTGATTGATAATTGTTGCACTAATTTTCTTGAATTAACAACAGTATTTAATTAGTTATACAATGCGTCAGCGGAGGTACGCACATCAATAACTAAAAATTCGGACGTGGTAAACGTGTTACACGGCAAGGGGTGCACTTGGTTTAAACTTAGTCCGCGGGTTACGAAATAATAATCCCGAACGCTGCCACCAAAATATCTTGTTGTGGTCTTCAAGATAAAACAAACGTAATTTTACTAAATTACTTTATTTAACAAAAACTAGTGTTGGATGTTAGCTTTAAAAGATTTCAATTACAATCAAGTTGTTCTCAATGTGGATTAAGGCGTACTGACCCTTGGTTCTTAAGATCTAGACACTTTTTGGGGCTTTTGCTAAGTCCGCACTTTTAGCTACACCATGGGAACGGATGTGGACGCAGCACTATTCAACACGCACAGACTCTTTTGAAGAAAAATATGATAGTGACAAAGTAACAATCTTATAACACTTACATAATATAATATCTTATACTTGGGTGGTCTACAACAATAGAAACATATGGCTTAAGCCCCAAGCTGTCTGCTTTAATAATGTTAATAATTCCCAACGATAATGTTTGAATAAACAAGCCATTACATATTACTTTTTACAAAAACGACGATAATAAAAATAATTTATTGCTAAAACTTGCGTTTATTTATACATAACATTTCATTAATATCAATTACGCCATATTTAAATTTTTATATTTACCTTAACTTTTTCGAACTTCTGTGATTTTAATGAAAGTCTTGTGATTCAAATTAAAGTTGAAACTTAATTTGAGTGTTTAATTAATTTGAAAGTTGTAGAGAGTCCTTAAAACGTGCAACAAAGGCTAAGGGAAAGCGTCCTTTCGTACTTCTCAGACTTCAGACGGGAAAACTCGCTTTCCAGACACGAGCTTGCAAATTTCCAACCGTCTGAGTCTGAAATGGAATAAAAGGTGCGTTGCTCCAGGAACAGGATGAATAACCTACAATGCAAAGGGAAAATTTAAAAAAATATTTTAAAGTGCCTCGTTTTGTTGCAGGAATAATTTATGCAAACGTAATATAGATTTTATTTGTTTATTAAACTTTAGTTTATCTGAGAATAAATCTTGGCATAAAAAGGCGGCTATAAAAGCTGATAAATCAGTGCTGAGAAATGCGAAATTGTTTTTCTTGATATAAAACCGCGTGGGTTTTAAGAACTGTACTGATTATAAACTTCATTCAAAGCCAGTAAACTTTTTTAGTTAAAGAACACCCGCTGTGCAATTTAAAACGTATGACTAATTATTTACAACAACGCATTTCTATAAATAATATTATGGTTTACAAGAATTCATAAATAAACGATAGAAAGTTGATTTACCTAAATTTTTAATCGTAAAATCAATCTATGTAAGGTTATTTGTAGACAGATCAATGATCCAAAATACGCATTAGAAAGGATGTTTTTAATAAAAAATATAAATACCAACGAACAAAATATTTAAAAACAAATTAAATTTGCATGACTATTCAACTCACAAGAGATTATTTTTTGTGACAAGTAAAACGTCAAAAATATCAGCGATTATTTTATGACAAATTTCAATAAGTTTGAAGTTGAGTGTCAAATTTTGCACAAAAATGTGAAAAATAATGCACTCTTGTTCAAATTATAAGTCGAATATTTTTCATACATTACCACTCATGTCATTTGGGGTTAAAGATATAATGACAGTGAAAAATATTCGACTTAAATTTGACCACTCGTGGTATTACATATGACAATTAAGTTCTAAGTTCTAACCTTAAAAGCAGTTCATTTTGATTACTTTTATGGTTCTTAAGTTATGGGCTAAAATATATCAACAGTGCCAAAAAGTAGCGGAAAACTCCACTTTCAGAAAAATTTGGCACGTGTATAGTTATTTATTAAAGAATAACAAATCCAAAATACGCTTTAGAAAACTTTATTAATACCGTAATAGCCCACGTGTAGGATTTTCTACAATGTAAAAATAAAAGATGAAATACCAACATCTCAAGTTTTTGAAAAATAAATTCTTTTGGATAACGAATAACTCAATTTACAGTAGCATAATTTTAACGCGCTAAAATTTATTTGAAAACTCTTTGTATACAGGGTGTCCCATTTGACGATGGTAAATGTCATTCTGAACAAAAATTTTTCTATGAACTATTATGTTTTTTCGACTTCTTAAGAAGTTACAGCAATTTTAAAATTTCAAAAATTTAATGATTTTAATGGGACACCCTGTATAAATTTAATTTAATTTAATTTTTTATTGTTTAATTCAAGTATGCTTTGGATTTTGTATACAGGGTGGTGATTATTTCGATGCTCACCATTGGTATTTTTTAAAGTGGAGGAGATACGAGGTCGCTTAAATTACAGAAAAGTTGCTCATTTTTATAGCCATAAAAAATCTGAAAAAAAAATTAGAATATTTAAACTCGTTGTAAAGTTATGGCAAAAAAACAAAAAATGTTTAATTTATATTTGCCAAATCATTACTGCTACATCAATGAAATTTGGTACCTTTAAATTGTTGACTTTTCTGAGTTAAATAACGTCAAAAAATAATTTTTTGGCCTTCTAGATTCGAAGCCGCGATATTCAACTTTTTTGTTTTTTTATGGCCGCCATGTTGAATTTTTACATCTTCAGATAATAAATAATAATATATTTTCAGATTGCTAATTAACTTTAATATGTTCCTTTAGAAAATGTGTTAAATTTAAGAATTTGTATAAAAAACAAATGAAAGCAATGTTTTATGGACAGTTTCCATGGTTAGCATAAAAATATCTCCTCAAAATTGCTCTAATAGTAAAGAAAATAATAATAGTAAACAAATGACCTGCAATAAGAGCATTTTATGTAAATAACAGGTGTCTTTATAATATTAAACAAATAAAATGATTAAAGTATTTGCTTTTTTATTATTAGAATTTTGATCAAATTTAAAGTTTTATTTGAGGCGATATTTTTATGGTAACCATGGAAACTGTCCATAAAACATTGATTTCATTTGTTTTTTATACAAATTTTCAAGTACATTTTCCAAGGGAACACATTAATGTTAATTAACAATCTGAAAATGTATTATTATTTATTATCTGATGAGGTAAAAATCCAATATGGCGGCCATAAGAAATAAAAAAGTTGAATATCGCGGCTTCGAATTCAAAAAATAATTTTTTGACGTCATTTAACTCAGAATAGTCAACAATTTAAAGGTACCAAATTTCATTGATGTAGCAGTAATGATTTGGAAAATATAAATTATTTTTTAGATTTTTGGCCATAATTTTGCAGTGAGATTAAATATCTTAAATTTTCTTTCAGATTTTTAATGGCCATAAAAATGCGCAACTTTTCGTTCATTTAACCGACCTCGTATCTCTTCCACTTTAAAAGATACCAATGGTGAGCATCGAAATAATCACCACCCTGTATACAGGGTGTCCCATTTGAAGTTGGACTGTATGGGTATCTTTGTTATTATTGGAGATAGAAAGTCGGTTAAATAGACAAAGTAGCACATATTTGTATGTTCAATAATAATTCGTTGACAAAACAGTTGAATTTTGAATCGTTTCGGCGCCATCTTGAAAAAATCAAAAAGTGCCATTTTCAAAATATGTCTGTAACTTTTTTATTATAGCTCATACCAAAAAACTTTGTTAACAACATAAAGGCAGTTTTTTATCTAAAATTCAATAAGCTAATCAGATTTTTTTTTAAGTCACTGGATTCCCCGGAATAGTCCAAACTTTGTTTTTTCTTATGGCGGCCATATTAGAATTACACATATTTGGAATCACTGTGTTTTTCTGAGAATTTTCATATACCACATGTCACATTTAATAAATATTTTACCACCTTAATTTTAGATAAATAAACTGCCTCTATGTTGTTAACAAAGTTTTTTGGCATGGCCTATAATAACGAAGTTACAGACATATTTTGAAAATGGCACTTTTTGGTTTTTTCAAGATAGCGCTGAAACGATACTAAATTCAACTGTTTTGTCAACGAATTATTATTGAACATACAAAAATGCACTACTTTGTCCATTTAACCGACATTCTATCTCCAATAATAACAAAGATACCCATACAGTCCAACGTGAAATGGGACACCCTGTATAATTTCATCTTCAAAAAAGTTCATATTGATTTACAGAAAACAGCTCTTTTTCAATCGATACATATTTTTTGTGTATCAGTGAAGTGTAGAAAAATATGCAGTCGGTTTGTTATTTTGTAAAAGAATACAAAAGAATTTTGCATTAGCTAATTTGCTGGTTATTTCATTTTAAAATGTTCAACTAATCTGTTATGTTTCCTAAACGTTTCTATATATCATGAAACGTTTCAGAAGCATCGCGGTTACGTTTCTGAAACGTGAAAATGTCAGTTTTATAAATTACATAAAAAACAAAATCAAATAGTAATAAAGCACTTAGTCACGTTTCACTTGGATAAAGGCTAAAACGGCATTAAACGACAACTGACGCCAAGCCAAGGGATAAAATGGTGATTTGATATAGTTGTTCTATTGCTCGTGCACATTAATTGTTACAGAACAGCTACGTAAATAAAACATAGATTGGTAACATCGCATGAAACGTTTCAAAAACGTACAGGATCATTATCCACGAGCTAGGTAATAGTTCAGGATTTATATGATTAAACAACATCAGGAACGTGGAGGTCTCCACGATATTACGAAGGTCTTTACTCTGGAAATTTGTTTAATATGGCATTCGCTTTGAGTTTCTTCTTCTTTATTCCTAATTTCATCTTCTGTTATGTTATTGACTACGTTTAGCTCGAGCAGCTCAAGCCAGCTTGAATTCGGGCTTGATTTGACCTTTTACATGTACTTCAAATGGTAGAGGTCAAGCCAACCCGAATTCAAGCTGGGTTTTGTTGCTTGAGATAAACGTAGTCATTGTCAAACTTCCAGTTTCTTACTTTTTCACTTTTTTTAGTCCAGTGAAGGTTATTACTTATTAGTAACACACTTGTTAACATTTTTTGAAAGTTAATAATTTTTATTTAAAGTACCTATAAAGAAAGTAGAAAAAAAAATTAAAAAAATTGAAGTCTGTACGATGTTTCGTTCAAAAGTTATATTACCTTATTAAATTTTTTTTAAATTTAATTCTTTTTTGAGATACACTACTTAACATTTTTGATTTTTTTGAGTTTTTGGAGATAAAATTTTTTTTTGTGGGTGTAGAAGACAGGTGAACCCCTACATTTCATTTATTTTTTTATTATCTTTCATTTGCAGGGTCGATTTTAAAAAAAATTCGAAAAAAAATTTTTGTGATATTTTTAAGGCTTGAAATTTTTAAAGGAAATCGGTTTTTATTTTTTTTTTTCGAAAATTATAAAAGTTACCGGTTTCAAATTTTTACCAAAAGTAAATACCGTGGATAGACGTGTTTTAAAAAATATTTGGTTAAAATCGGTTTAATAGTTTTTTTGGAAAAAATTCGCAAAGTTTTGGCAAAATTTTGGTACAAATACGGTCCTGGACGGCGCAATTTTAAACCGAAAACTAAAACTTTCACGGAATTTGGTGGAAGAGGTGACTGTGCGAATTTTAAGCTACTAAACGTCCCTGTGGTGCTAATAGTTTCGAAAATATTAATTATTTTGTGAAAAGTGAAAAATTTCGGACCGAAATTTTGGCTCCAAACGGAGATTTTGCTTATTTTAGCTACATTTTCGGTGATAACTCGAAAACGGAAAGAGATAGCGAAGTGATTCTTTTTTTGTCGTAAAATGGACCTAAAGAGCTTTTAGGGAACGTGCATACAGTAGGGTTGAAATGTAATTTGAAGGGTGAATTTGACTCATAAATACGATTTTTAAAAACGCGATATAAAAAAAAATTTTTTTTCGTTATTTTTTCGAAATTTAAAATACTCCATGCGTGGGAGCTTTCTGTTCAAAGAGTAGATTCTAAAGTGTTTTTAAAATTGAAAATCCGTTAAAAAGTGCCCCGGCGGGAGCCACGCACCCCTAAAATCAAAATTTCGAGTTTATTCGTACGTTATTTTCCAACCCTACCAAATATTAAAACTCTGAGTAGCCTATACACTGTAAAAAATATCCCTTTTTAAAGTTGCGAAAGAAAATTGCAAAAATTTTAAAAACTGCAGAAGCCAGATGGGCCCAGGTTGTACTGTAATTTACCCGATTTTTTTAACCTTTTACGTTTGTTTTTTTTTCCAAGGTCCAGGGTGAAAATTTTAAGGTGCCAATTTTTTCTCACATATATTAATACCAAATAAGTAAAATAAAAAATATTCGAGTATTACAGGTTGTTCCGTTGAAAAGTTACGAATTTTCAAAGTCCGCGTCAAAATACTGCGAAAAACAAAGCATCACTTTGGGGGCACCAAAACGACATATAGAGTAAACGCATCAAAAAAACTCCCGTTTTAAGGTAAAACGTGGAATTTAGATGAGGAATAAAGCAACCACGATTTTTTTCCTCCTGTTAATCGAAGCCAAAAAGTTTTGGTACTTTTCAGACCTTATTCTAACGTACAGCTGTGCAGTGGTAATTTTAAATTGTGTAGTGGGAATCCTAAATTTGTGCAGTTAATATGCGATTCCACTATTCAAAATAACCAAAAAAAAAAAATCAAAATTCGAAGGCAATAGATTTATCGGCAATTTCTATCAAAGTGTTTCAGTACAGCCTTTCTGTTTTTGATTGAAAAAGTCACTGAATAATATAAATTTAATAAAATTTGTATTCCACACTTTTTCCAATTGATTTCAGAAAGCGTCAATTGAAAACATGAGAATGATAGGTGCATATGAATTATTTTAGGCAATATTGGGTTTTCATCATATAATTTCTCACTTGCATCGTTTAAAACTAAAACTATCTGTTTATTATATTGCTCAATACATGGCAAAAGCACATTCAAAAAATGAAATTGAAATTTTCCTTGAGTTTAAAAAGTTCCTCAGAACTGAATGTACTTAGTTTTCACTCTGTTTTCCTAATTAATTGATATCATAATTTGGCAAAAATATCTTAGATATTTCCTTAAGTTTAAATAAATTACAAAATTACATTTTTATAATTAAAATCCCCAAAATTTTAAGATATCTAAAAGATCTGATGTTAAAAAATTAGTTTGAAAAACTACCTAACATATTGAAGAAATTTTAATAATCGGTCAATTTACCCAATTTTATTAGAATAAGCGGTATATAATTTCTTTAAACGATATCTTTGAACTGTAGACCAGAAAACATTTTTTGCTTCTACTAAAAAAAAAATTATTTTTGGTTCATAGCCACTTATCATTTTGATTGTCTCAATTGGATTTCAGATAAATCAATTTGATTTTAGACACTTGTATTTTAGAATCATAAAATGTATTTCAGAAAGGATCAACTTTCAGAAAGTATCAATTTTATTTCAGAAAAATTAATTTAACTTCAGATAGAGCCAAATGTAAAAAAAATGAAGAAGCCAAGAGTTTTTGGCAAGGATTTTGAACGTAAACCACAACAGACATATATACTATTCATCGAAAATGTACTTTGGCATTTTAAAAATTCACCAGTAACAATATTACGCTTAGGTCCATATTCCCCAGTGTTAATCCCAATTGAAATAATCTATTCTGCGATTAAAACAGTATTGTTAAAAGACTCTTCTCCTGTTATGGCTCCTGGTATCATGGAGAAATATGGTGATATACTTAGAATCAATTATTGGTGAAGGCAAAAATACAATTACTGGTGGTGATTGTGCTCGTGCAGCACAACACACTACAATAGATGAATCGATGCAGCTACTTTGGCAATGGAAGACAATTGATGTTGGTGGCTAAATCAAAATTTCTGCAAAAAATTTTACTTTGAGTGAAACCATTGATTTTTTCTGAAATAGAGTAATTGATGATTCTGAAATACAATTGATACTTTTTGAAATTAAATTGTTTTTTTCTGAAATAGAATTATTGATGCTTACTGAAATACAATTCACGTTTCTGAATTACAATTGATGATTTCAGAAATTGAATTGATCTGTTCCAAAATACAACTGAAAAAGTTGTAGTTTCTTATAGCTTATAACCATTTTAACAAATGAGGAATGCGGGGCTTGCTGAAAATGACCTTAAAATCACTAAAAAAATCTATTTGGGCCTTCGCCTTTATATTTGTGCAGTTGGAAAAAATTCTTAGAATAAGGTCTGGTACTTTTCCGTCCAAAAAAACTGTAGAATTGTACAGTTTGCGTCTCGGGGCCGTGACGTCACACCTTTGCGCCGGGAGGCTTAAAAATCGGTCACGGTAATCTCCAGGATGTTAGAATAAAAGGGGTCAAATTTCGTCGCTTCTCTTTAGAATCCGACGGAATTGCGATTTTTCAAAGTTAACGCCGCTGAAAAGCCGAAGAAAAGCGAAGAAAATCAACCATTTTTGGGAATTTTTTTCAAAGTGTCGGAGAAGTCCAAAAAAATTATAATTCGAACTACACTTACAATCGACATCCCTCTTTACATAGGAACCGGAATTCTTAAAATCGGACGAAAAATCGGCCGCTCCTCGCAAAACCGATTCTATTGCAGTTTTTTAAATTAACTTCGGTTAAGATAGGGAAATTGTGAGATAGAGAGAGAAGTATAGCAACCATGTGTTATTTTTTTTTTTTGCATAGTAACCATTAACAAAATTAAATAAAATTTACATGATCCCCTTCCTTATAAATAACTCTTTGGGTTCCAGGATATTTTTTTAAATATATGCCCCTGAAAGAGAGTAGAAGTGGAACTAGTACATTTTTTTCACACATTTCATCGTATTTCCACTTCAACGCTTTCCCAGAATTTTATTTAGAAGAAAAATTAGGTAAAACTTAAAGTACTACTTATAATTATAAGGGTCAGATACTTTTTATTTATTATTTTTTATGTTTCCCTCTCTTTTTCACAATTCCCCAGTCTTTAAATTTGCCAGAGTGTTTAGATACCCGATGGTCATAAGTTACTTAAAGCTGTTGTAGCTAATTAAAAGCCAATTTATAATGATCCTGTTCATAATTGTGAAATATGAAGTGTTTTATAAACTTCTCCACTTTCCATGGGATTTGCGTAGAAAGAAATAAATTAGCATTTAAACGTTCGAGGCTGCAAAAAGTAAGTAATTATCTCGTTTTAAAATTGGAGATGCTAGGAAGATTAAAGTTGGTAGCTTATACATAAACATGACTAAGGCATGTTTTAGTGAGTTAAGTAACATAATGAAGTACACACCGTACGGTTTTGTGAGCACGTATCGAAAGTCTCAACTTAATATAAACACAAGAGGGTTATTTAAATAAATTAATATTAATTAAAGCATACTAATGAGCCACTCGTAACTTAACCGACGCAAAAAATAAGCCAAAATAAAAAAAAAATGAAAGTTCTTGTAGTTTTCACTAAGTACAATTTTAGCAATGAATGAAGTTATTATTAGTCATTTTTGCTTGAGAAAATATGCGATTTTAATCATTTTGTTTAATGAAGGAAGTAATAATTTTCAATTAAATTATTTCCAATCATACATTCTTCTCAATAAAAGTATTAACTAAGGATGTGATTCATGTATAAACCATTTTTTTTTCAATTATCTCAATTAATCGTTATGAAACTAAAAACGATAATTTCTTTCTTATTGTTGATTTAATTAAAATCATGAATTTTGCACAAAAATTGTAAACTCAATCAAAATAATTTTTAAGGTGAATTTTTTTAAACTGTTTCAAATTGGAAACTAAAAAAAATAATTAAATACCGAACTTAAGTAAGAATTGCACTTTTATATGCAATTTTTATTTTTCATTTATCTAGATTTATACGAGCATAGTTTTGCAAAAATTAAAATATAAATATAGAAGTTTTTCTTGAAAATTACTTAAATGTAATTGTAGATACATAAATAACAAAAATTACAAATGAAAGTAAAATTCTTAATTTAGTTTGGTATTTTCTTATTTTTTGACTTTCCAATTCAAACACTTTTAAAAAAATCATGAAAGGTAAAAACGACGTACTTATCTTTCATGAATTTTTTAAAGTGTTTCGAATTGGAAAGTCAAAAAAATAAAGAAATACCAAACTAAAGTAAGAATTTTACATTCATTTGCAATTTTTGTTATTTATGTATCTACAACTATATTTGTGTTATTTTGCAAGAAAAACTTCTATATTTATATTTTTATTTTTGCAAAACTACGCTTATATAAATCTAGATACATGAAAAACAAAAATTGTATATAAAAGTACAAGTCTTACTTAAGTTCGGTATTTTAATATTTTTTTTTGTTTCCAATTCGAAACACTTTAAAAAATTCGGGAAAGACAAAAACATCGGTTTTTCAATAAATGACTCCCTATCACCTTAAGGTAAAAGGCGATATTTAAGTAAATTACTTGGACATAAATGTTTTAATGAAATATGAAAAAGCTCAAAGCTTTTAGAAGTCAAATTATGATAATAAGCACGAGAGAAGGTCAAAATAATATTAACATAGTTGTTCACATTATAAATAGAATATTGACTTTTGAATAAACAATAAAATACGAAAACAATGTCCTCATTTCTCATGCAACACTCAGGATATTAACAATCCTCTGATATTACACACTAATTTCGTCATACTGAAACATCACGAGTAAATCAGGTATAATTTAAATTTATTAACAATTTCGAGCGAAATTTTATATGATTAAGTAGGTACTTAATTATACCCACTCGCTTTAACAAACAGGTGAAACCTCTCAAGAGGAGTATAGAATAGTTTTCCCGGCGTTTGTGAGAAACCTTTTGTTTTCAACGTTGGATCTTCGGCATTAATTAAAGAGCGAATTGCTCAACTAAATCAACTGGATAATACGGACGTTAAAAAGGTGGAATTCAGATTTTCCTAACGGGACCAACGTCTTATTAAATTCCAGGAAGATAATCTCTGGAAATGAAAACTTAAAGCGATCGTTACTTTTCCACGTTTTAAAAATAACGCGACTGGTGAGGTTTGCTACTCTTTTATTGTTTCACTATTTTTAGGTCGCTATAAACTTGGGCATTAAAATGCCACTAATATCTCTCAGTGGGTTTAGTTTTTTTTGTGACAAAGGTTACATCACAAATACAAAAATTGCAAATTCATCTATTATCATCGAATAACTGCAAGAAACTGTAAAATTTATTATCTTATTGATGAAAATAACAAAATTATCACCTATAGAGGTTTAAAACGGCCTATTAACGCCCTTGGTGCATAAATAAGTAAAGTGGAAATTATGGTAAACTACACATTAAGTCGAATATGTTCCATTATTACTTTGTTAAAACTATAATTATTACTTCCTGCTTACTAATTTTCTGATTGAGGTTTCATTTTGTTACAGCAGGTGGATAATAATGAAGAAGTCGAGGTCGACATAGATGAACTATTAGATATGGACAGTGATGATGATCGGCGAAGACATTTACAGGTAATGGTGTAAAACCACAAAAAGTTTAATCCAAATATTTCTTCTTTTTTGTATCCCCAAATAGTGCATCTGCAGTTAAATGAGCAAAATTCCAATAATGACGTCTTCTTTAGATAAAACAATGTTAGTGTGTATTGGGTTGCCTAAAATTCCTTTTATTCCTTGTCAGTGCAAAGTAGTAATTTCTACTCCTAGACAGTACAAAGTGACCATAGAATCAACGAACATAAAAAGTGACATTTTAAAGCCTGCTAAACTTCACAGAAAACTGTACTTTAATGACATATGAAGAAAAACATATACCGGGTGGAAATGAAACTTGGGCCACCCCTGGCATTTCTTTATTTATGGAAATAAAAAATTAAAATTTTAGTATATTATATAAACTAAGAAAACAAATCTTATGGATCGAATAAATTTTTAATTTTACTTCCGGTTTAACCGGAAATGGCAGCCACTTTCTTATTTTAAATATAACCCCCTGATTTTTTCTACGTAAAATCAAACATTGGTTAATTTTAAGTATGTTTATGACAAAAAAATATTTTTTTTCAAAACTTTAAAAAAAAAATTTGAATTTTTTTTTGGTAAAAAATTTGAGTAAAACGTACAAAAACTATTTTTAAACATACATATGGGATATCACAGTAACCGGAAAAAACCCGCTATTTAATTAGGGGTGGCCCTTATATCATCCCATTTAAAAAAGTAAAGATATTTCCAAAAAACGCTTCTTGAAAATTAAAAAAAAATAATATCTCAAGAACGGTGAAATAAATTTTATAAATTACAATTTATTTTACGTATTTGTATTATTTAAAACTAGTTTTTGTAGGTTTTACTCAAATTTTTTACCAAAAAAAAATTCAACATTTTTTCTTAAAGTTTTGAAAAAAAAATTTTTTTTGTCATAAACATACTTAGAACTAACCAATGTTTGATTTTACGTAGAAAAAATCAGGGGGTTACATTTAAAATAAGAAAGTGGGTGCCATTTCGTGATAAACCGGAAGTAATATGAAAGATTTATTCGATCCATAAAATTTGTTTTCTTAGATCATATAAGATACTAAAATTCTAATTTTTTATTTTTATAAATAAAGAAATGCCAGGGGTGGCCCTAGTTTCATTTCCACCCGGTATAGTGGCAAAAGCTAAAGTTTCAGCTTTTCCATGCATTCAATTTGGTTAAAAAATAGCGTCATTTTTCAAGTATTTCGAGAAATTTTGACTTGAAATTGACTTTTTTTTTAAACTAAAACATAGTCCAATATAAATCAAAATAAGTAACAAAATATTTAAGTTCCAGTTCAAACTTAAATTTAAGTAATTTTTTTTCCATTTTTTTAAACAGTATGATTTTTTACAACTTTCCAGGCAAAAAAATGTGTTTTTCTATAAAAAAAATCGAAATTCTTGCATAATTTTGTGCATAAAACCTTTTAATTTTCTCAATTGATAAACAAAAAAATAAATTTCGATTGTAATTTTTCAATATTTGTAATTTTTGAAATTTTGTACGCTCTTAAGTGATTTTAGACCCGGCTTATTGTTAGATTTTTTTTGTCGGACACTAAAACAGGGGGGGATATAGAAAAAAATTTGGGGGGGGGGGTATTTTTTCCAGAAGATTGGTCCCAAGGCAAAATTTTTGAAAAATTTTCAAGGTCAATATTTTTTATAGTGAGTTAAAAATATGTACTTAATTTTAAATTGTTTCTGTTAGTTCTGAAATCAAAATTAAACTTAAACATAAAAAAATCCCAAAAAATAAAACATTTACTCAATAAAATTCAAATTCAAAACAATAAATGTACCTAATAACTAAGCAGAAGAATCTATTGTTTTGCAACGCAATCAATAACTGGTATTTGCAAAATTGCAAAAAAATATTGATAATAAATATTTTACTATTGATGTTGAAAAAAAAACGAGGATGATTCTTATCCCAACTGTTAGCATAGGTGATTTCAATAAAACAAGGAATGTGCTACTAGTTTCACCTTTATTAGGGCATCATCAGGCACTTCTAATTAATACTAGGTGAACAAAGAGTTTTAACATTAAAATTGGTGTTGTAAAATTCTTTGAAGAAGATGAAGATATCTATGTTACGATTATTGGTAAAATTTGATAAAATAACGTTGTTTGTTAGGTTAATATCACATATTATCACAAGTTTAGCTTCATCTTACGCCATTTTGGTAAAAGTCTTGGTAAAAATACTATTTTTTTTTATTTTGGTTAAAAATTAAAAATATTTTTTTTACCAAGACTTTTTACCAAAATGGCGTAAGATGAAGCTAAACTTGTGATAATTTAATCTGTGATAATTTTAATAATACTGTGATAATATGTGATATTAACCTAATAAAACCTTATTTTATCAAATTTTACCAATAATCGTAAATATTTATGTTCTTCATCTTCTTAAAAGAATTTTACAACACCAATTTTAATGTTAAAACTCTTTTTATTATAAAATTTAATTAGTGTATTTAAAGGTTTTTTTTAAGAGTTTATTATTTAAAAATTTTCCAAGTTTTATCTTTTAATAATTTTCTTAAGAACTACAAAAGTTATCAATACCAACATTTTATACCAGAAACATGCAGCACCTAGATGTACGTATTTTAAAAAATATCTGGTGAAAATCGGTTGATTAGTTTTCCCATAATAAAATCGCAATGTATTTGCTAAATTTAGGCTCTAATCCGGAGTTTGAGAGTTCATCAAAAATTTTATAAAAATATTCGAAAAAAACAATTGATTCCTTATATTTTTGGCATTTTTTGTAGGGCGTATAGTTTTCGAGGAATTAACTTTTCTCTCAAAAATTTAAAATTTTTGGACTCGATACTGAATTTTACACATTTTTGTTCAGAACTCAAAAACCAAAAATTGTAAGAAAATTTTATTTTTTTGGCCAAAATTCGCGACGCCTTTTTGATCTATGATTTATCCAAGTATTCAATACACTATTGATGGAAAATCCTGGAATCGCTACTGATCAGAAATAAAAAAAAAAATTACAAATTACAAAAACTACAATCGTGGCTTATTAAATTACAGTTCGAGTAAAATTGGTTAAAAAAATTTCTATTTTTTCATGAATCTTAAGACAAAATCCAAAGCATACTTGTTTTTAATAAAAGTATTGATTTTAAAAGAAATATACAGGAATTAAAAAAATCACTAAAATTTTTAACCTTTTAAAACACACCAACAATTTGTATTTTTTTAAATAAATTTTCAAAAATGTTCCTATGAGGAAAAACTTACTTAAATAAGCCTATTTTATAGGAAATTGTCTAAATTTTATAATGGGACTAATTTTGTAAGTCTAGCTTCAGTGGAAATGTCATTTTTTGGCGTTCAAAGTGCATACAAAGTTTTCATCAAAAAATAAAAGCGTTAAAAAAACTTTAAATGGGATTTCAAAAAAGGTCCCATTGTGAATTTTATGTTTTAAATGGTCCATTTTATAAAAAATTAAACAAGTTTTATAATAAAACTTATTTTATAATCATATCTTAACTATAAATACCCTTTTTAAGTCATTAAAGTACGATTAAAAATTTCCCCAAAAAATAACTTTAACTTCAATTGCTTATTTTAAATTTATTTTTCGGCCCATGATTGATTTTAGACTTTCGTATTATAGATTATACCCTAAACTTTAATTTAAACTCAAAAATTTTGGAATAATTTTATCGTAACTTGCAGTTTTTTTAATCAAGTTTTTAGAATTTTTTTATACCACAAAAAATTAGTATTTTTACAATCAATTTTCAAAAAAGTTCCTATGAGAAAAATATTGAAATAAAGTCTATTTTAAAGGAAATTTTCTAAATTTTTGAATGAAATTAATTTTGAAAATTTAACTTCAGTGGAAATGTCATTTTTGTCGTTAATACTCTAGATCCTCCACTGAACAAATTTGACAGTTTGGTGTGGTGAAAATCGAAAATTTTGGATAACTTTTTTAATAATCGTCGGATTTTAATCATTCTATTTTTATTTTGGAACTAAATGTTTTTATTATCTCGTGATTTAATTTTAAAAAAATAATTTTTTACTTAATGTTTTTATTGTAAAAACTTTGTGTTGAAAAACACTTCTTTCTCGAATATTTTCGTCCACAAAAATCGTGTAATATCACAGCAGGCTTAAATTGATCTTTTCTGCTAGTAGCAGTTTCCATAATCAGTGCACTCCAGTATTACATCTTTAGTCCGAAGTTTGACACTGCAGAAAAAAGCAATAACACTTAATTTTATTATCAAACATGGTTTTAATGAGTTTATTTTGTAACAAAGCACATTTTATGATTACGAAACCCTAATCATCTTGTAAATTAAGGCAATTAACTTCATGATTAATGCAAACCACACAAAATTAAGGCTTTCATTTTCGATTGTTTAATCTAATAAATCCATACACAATCATCAAAAAATTGTTTATTTAATCATTAATGCCAAGGACAAACCAATAAGTAACAAATAAGTAATCAGTAAAGCACAAATGTCACGTTCCTAGAAAGTAAAAAACAATAAAAAAAACTTGTTTAGTCAACACAGGAAATACTTATCTGCATTGATTAGTCAACAAATTTCTTATCAATTTTTGTTTCAGACTCTTTTAATGGGAGCGAAGAAATCTCAAAGTGATGTGAAAGTAAGTTTTTAATTAAAAAGCTCACTAAAATTTAATAACTTGTATATTTTTCAGAAATTTATAAATGATCTACTAGATAAAGCGAAGACTCTTTAAAAACCTAAGTGAAGTGCCAAAGAGAGGGAATAAATTTAAATTAATGAACTGCGGCTAGAAGAAGCCATTATAAATTTGTGCACAGTTTTTCCGCCAAAAATGATTTAAAGCGCTCGCCCTGAAAATAAGGGCTCATTGTATTAGAAATTAATAACAAATAGGCCTAGTAATCGATAAATGTGGCCAGAGATTTTTGTAATTTTTTACATTTAATTTAAGCGCGCTAAATCAAGTAATACTTTTAGCTAGCCCGCTAGTCCTTTCATTACATGTAGATGAACCATATCCGACTGCCTCATGCAACAAATACATGTCAATCGATTGTTGTGAAAATTGTTATTTATATTATTAGGTCCATTTTTTAGCGATTTTATACTTAAACCAGTTATTCATACGTATAACGCCAAGAGGCTTCGCTGTTATTGCCTTCATTAAATTTACAAAAGCTGATTGTTTTAAATTGTAGGATTTCCACGCTCAGATTAATGTGATTTAACGCGAGAGCTTCCCAGTATACTCTCCTCTCTCCTTAAATGTTCAGGACAAGTCTTTTCGCCAGAAAGTATTTTAACAGTGTTCGCACCACTTTAAGTAGGATGTTCATCATCGTTCATAAGATCATCACCATGATCTCAATCTCAACTTTGACATGTACATTTTAGATTTAAATAGTTTTAGGTTTTAGTAATGTATGTGTAACTTTTATCAGAATAAAAATATCAGATTTATTCCTCAACTTATTTTTATTTCCCAAAAATACACCACTTTTTAAAAGAAATTCAAATTTTGTGGCGCCCCCTAAACAAGTGTTGGAACTAGTGCAACCTTGGTTGCATAACGCATAATCATAAATAAAAAGACACAAGTATTTTGTTTGTTTTATATATTTTCTAAAACAAAAACTAATTGATTTAGCAACCTAAAAAATGCATTAATATTTCACTGATGTAATTAAGTAACGTAAACAATTTTACAATCCACATTTAGTACACACGTGGTGGTTGTACTAATTAAATTTAATTACAACACAAGGTAAATTACGATGGCGATGTTTTTTTGATCTATCGTTGCATGGGTGGCATCGATAACCCTCCACTTCCGGACATCGCTGTGTTTGGCCCCAACAGTAACTAAAAAAAATACGAAATCACATACCTACATAACATTTTTAAGCGTAAATAAAATACCTGTTTCTGTTGGTTACGCTGCATTTCCTCAAGCTGCGCTCGCTCCACTTCAAAGATGACTGGAGCAAATAATATAATGGAGGTACTAAAAATTATCCACAACGCATTTCGAGACAAATTATAAAACGTTTTGACACCCGTAGTTGTGTTTGTAGTAATCGAACTCGTAACGTTCCTAACTGGATCAGGGAACATCTCGGTTAACCCCCACAATCGCTCAGATAAAGTTTCATCAGGCTACAATTTAAACAACAATAAATAACCAAAATTCCTCTTTTTATAATTTTAGGTTAGGTCAAAAAAGCATGTTTAAAATAAAAACTAATAACGCTATAACGTTTAAATTAAGTTCTTAAATGATTTATGAACATATTTTACCTCATCATTTAAATCATCTTCGATTTCTTGCACTTTTTTCTCAGGGGTTGTTTCTTTTGCACTAGTGTCTTGCGATTCCATCCCGCTATCGAATTCTTCACCTGGGGCCATAAGAAATGTTACTTATATGACTAGATAATTATAAATGAGAAATATTTATCACTGTTTACTATTTATTACTTATTATTTATCTTCCTCTAAAGAAACCAGCGAAGAAAATGTCAAAAACACAACGAGGAAGGACCCGACATCATCGCGCATGCGCTTATACACGAATTTTACGCACGCGCAGCTTAATATAATTTAAATAAAATGTTATAATTATTATAATTTTAATGATACAAATAATCTTACCACGTTTATTAAATTGAATACTTATTTTATTCTCCCTTCAGTAATGCGTAACTGTCTATAATTTTGTTTAATGTCATTTTAAAATTGTAGCCAACGTAAAAACAAAAAAAAAATAACTATTATCCACCACCATAATAAATGTAGCTTTTATTTATTATTATTAAACGCATTTTTTTATTTAATAAGCTATTAATAATTTATTATTTAATAATTTATTGATTGATGCCAAAACGGTGTTGCCAAATTTAAGAGCAAATTGAAAGCAGCTGATGGCGCATTGTTAACCTTGAATTTTGACAGTTGCGGCAAAAATCACCCAAAATTTAACCCAGTTATTTTTTATTCAATTTCCGAAAATAAATCTCACTCCGTGCTACTTCCTAAATTAAAACCGTAATAAAAATGATAAGTTCGCGCGTTGGGCTGTTGTGCAAGTCACAACGCGCTTTTCTAGCTGTAAATAAAGTAAGCAACAACTCCATAAGGCTAAAAACCAAGAAAAGATCTGGAGCAATTCTGCCGGAACCCCCAAGAACGCCCTTTGGATTTTTTGGCATAGTTTGTACTGTTATTCCTGGATTACTAATTGGAGCTACAATTAGCAAGTACATCGCTAGCTTCCTCGAAGAGAATGATCTTTTCGTCCCATCAGATGATGACGACGATGATGATTAAGATGATTCAAAATTCTTGGCTATAAATTTATTAGGTAGATCTTTTTTAATTTTATGTAAATAACCCAGTGTTTTTATTATATTAATTTAATTTATTTCATGATTGTTCGATTGTTGATTATAATATAAGCTGCAGGTATAAATTAATTCTTGTTAAATATTTGTGTGGAAATAAATAAAGCATTTATTTTCTCGTTTATTTAATTTCATTTTTTACAAAACTTTTATAGGCAACCAAATATACGAAGGTGAAAAATGGGTTGATGAGGCAACCAAATATACACTACGCGTTTCACGAGTATAATCCTAGATGTCGCTATACTTATTGTTTTTAATTATTTAAATAAATTGAGCAACACTAGCATTTATTGTAAATTAAAATATTTATAATACGAGTAATTTAATTATTCGTAATTTACTGCTTGCGACAATGAGTTTCTTTAATTCATTAGTAACTGTTAAATTTAGTTTTAACTGTTTTATAATAAGCGTTTTGTTGCTTAACTAATAAATATTTTTATGTTGCATAATAGATGCATTTAAAATGCATTCGCGTGCTTCTTCGTGATTCGCGTAAAGAATTTCTAGTAGAAACATTAAAGGATTACGTCTAAACCGCATTTCTTGGAAATGACGAGTCCGGCAAGTCGTAAAATTTAGCAGTTTTAAATCAATGACTGTGTTATTCTTGTGGATATAACATTTTTATCAGCCGTAGGCTTTGAAGCGCAGCTGTGGCCCCTCCATGCTGGGGAAAATATGAATCTGTGTGGAGTTGGGACGGGACATGTTAAATCGATCGAGTGTCTCTTCATGGCGAGTGAATGCGACGTTCATGCTAGGCGTAATAAGTGGGTTTAGTGAATTGCAGGAATAAAGTGATTGCAGTGAAAATAGCGACGTTATTCTTGAAAATGTAAGGTGAAAGTCGTAAGTGTTTTTCTGAAATTTAAAGTGGTTCTGAAATTCACCGCTAGGCTGGTTGTTGCGCGCATGCGTTAATTCTGAGGCCTGTGATTGGTTAATTGAACATTAAGATTGTGGCGGACTGACGAGTGTTTTGAAAATGCACTAATTTGCATTATCAATGTAAATAAATGTTGCAATTATTAACGGTTATGTTAAAATTGTAGGGAGGTTTACAGCGACGGGTTGAGAGAGAGAATTTTGTAGTTGCGACGCGTACGTTCAGGCGTTTCGGGCGTGTAGTGAAGTTGGCTGGTGTGTAATGGCCGTTGTTCAGTGCCCACAGCGTAAGGCAGCGTTCGAGCCACTCTAGCGCTGTTACTCGTCTGCTTGTGAGATTATCGACGTGTCAGAAACGTTTGGTGCATAGTTCGCAGCAAAAACTCCTACTTTCATCAATGCGAACAATAAGATCAGTTTTTTATAAACAGTTTTATTGAGTGATGGTATCAAGTTCACCACATAAGAAAGATGTTGCAGCTAACACTTCGCTGAACAAAAGTAAGACCTAATAAAAGCCTCTCCCGACCAAAACGATAATAACTAATATTTTAGGAGCAATAACTTTGGTATCGGGACCTCAACCGCTTATTAAACACAAGTTTTATCTGGACATTAAGAATCACATAACCTCCAGCAAGTTAGAAACTAAAATCAAACAATTAGGAGGGGTAAGTAATGTTTTTTGTTTATTTAAAGGCTGAAACAAAAGGGGGCAACTTGTTACGCAAACCCAACCTAACGGACGCGCCTGGCCTACTCTGCATTTTAATTTAAAGCGTCTACAGAAACTAGTTTCGGGCACAAAATCGAAACGTTTGCATGTGTGCGTTTTAAATTGAATTGCGCAATTGTTTCAGTTTTTTTTTCGAGCGTTGTCACGATATTCGGATCGTGTTCCAGCGGCTATCAGCATTTTATCGCGTCGTTCCGCATTCAGGACGCAAAATGGAGAGAGGCTGCCTCCGTGCCTCCAGAAGCAACCGTTGCATTCTGAATAGGTAAATGCCCGGCCCGGTTTACACAAATGCCGCCTCCCCTCGGAGTCCACGGACACCGTGACCGTAATGCACACCGCGACGTTGCCGTACCGGAAGCCGGTCGTTGTCATCGCTACTCGTTATTTTTATTTCCAGAATAGTAATTAAAATTTATTAATTAAAACAGAATTCTTCGCAAAAATTATTAATTAGTTTTGTTACAATTTAAAAATTACCACATTTCCAAATCATTCTAAATATAGATAATTTACCGATATTTTCTAGGTTAGAACAGCTGTCACTATTTTTGTTTTGATCACAATTTTCGCGCCAAAATCCACATTTTTTAAATTAAAATGAAATTTATTTAAAAATTAAAACATATTAATTTTTATTTAAACGTTATATATTTAAATTAAATTAATTGTTTATATTTCGATTGTTTTTACTAATTTTCTTGCAGCGCCATCTATTAGTTTTATTGTCAACTATATATAGTTACTGTACATTTGGTTGCATAAGCTAGAGGCGATAGTTAAAATTATGCAATCTTTGTAAATTAATATTTATTATAACATGGCGCATAAAATTTATACGTTTACAATCATTTTTTGTAGCTATAAATTATTAGTTAATTGATCTCTCTATGCGTTACAACGCCATTGCTTTTATTGGCAACTTTTTCTAATGTATATTTGGTTGCATAATACGTACAACTTTTTTAATATACCGGGTGTACACGAAACTATATAGACCCACCTCATTTCTTTATTTATTAAAGTGAAAAATTGAAATTTGAATACAGTCAAACTTCCCTAACTCAAATCTTCAAGGGACTTAAATAAAAATTCGAGTTATACAATTATAGAGTTAAAAATTGTATACAATTGTAAATCCCCCCCCTGCTAACTTTTGAACGGTTAAGTTTTTGATTCTGAAAATTTGTCTACCTAGGAATCTAATTGCGAACTTTCTAATAAAGGTATTTTTGATTTTGTCGAACTTCCGGTTATACCGGAAGTGGATGGCAACTTCCTTATTTTAAATGGAACACCCAGTATATTTTTGCATTTTCGTGTTCTCTATAAAAATACCATTAAATTGACCTAGCTTAGTGTGGTCTACGATTAATACTTTTGGAATTACGCCCATTTGAAAATCGTATTTTTATGCAACTTCATTTACACCGGAAGTTGGAGCCAACTGCCCCAACTTCCTTATTTTAAATGATTTTCTTATGCAATTAAGTTAATAACATTAAATTTAAACAAAATTATGTTTAACCCTAAGTTCGTTAATTTTCCACTTCCGGTGTAAATGAAGTTGCATAAAAATGCGATTTTTCGAATGGGCGTAATTCCGAAAGTATTAATCGTAGACTATATGCTAGGTCAATTTAATGGTATTTTTATGGAGAACACGAAAATGCAAAAATGTACTAGGTGTTCCATTTAAAATAAGAAAGTTGCCACCCACTTCCGGTATAACCGGAAGTTCTACAAAATCAAAAATACCTTTGTTAGAAAGTTTGCGATTTGAGTCCTCCGTAGACATATTTTCAGAATCAAAAACATAACCGTTCAAAAGTTAGCAGGGATTTACTTTATGTTTGCACTGTATAGTATTCTAAATATAATCAAATTAGACGCAACATTCTTACACAAAACATTAATTTTTGAAAAAATCTGTAATTTTTGATTGTGTTAGATTAAAAAAATCATTATCTACAAAGTTTTCCAAAGTTTGTAAAGCGCGATACACATTATTCGTTGTTCTGTCTTTAGAATATACATATTCGCTGCACTTCTTAAGAATATTCCTCGTTCTTTTATTGGAAGGTGGATGTGGAATTTGAACTGTTGTAGTTGTCTCATCGGATGAAGCATCTTCATCTTCTTTTTGTTGTCTGATTTTGTCTAAAATGTCAGCATCTGTTGCCACAATCCCACAATTACATCATTATCTATACCCAAACATTCACTCTCAACTTTTTTCGTGTACAACTGAAACAATGTTTTCATTTTTTTTTGCATATACCATAAAATATTTGAAATATTAGCACAAACGTGAAAATTTTGACAGTTAAAAATGTTGAAGGTTGAAACCCATTGAAACCCCCTTAAGAGCATTCACATGTAAATTTGGTTGCCTAAAAATTAAAGAACAACTTTTCATTTTTTAAATTTAATTTTAATTGAAAGAAATGAAAAGTTCTTTTAATTTTTAGGCAACCAAATTTACACGTGAATGCTCTTAAAACCATTCTTGGATAACACAGGTAAATACATAGCTTGTTAGTGGGACCACCCTCTAAATAAATAAAGGATTCTTTTTTTCTGATTACAATGATTTTACATTTTATCAAATTTTTGACTTTATGACTTATAAAATATTGTTGGTTTATAACGATTATATTTTTTGTTTTAGAATTTGGAATTATTTTTGGTAAAAGAAGTAACACATATAGTTACTGATAGAGAGGGATGGTCGTCTTGTAATAAGGGGGGCGGGACAAACCCGGACACCCCCCGGACTCCTTTAAACCAGTCATTAGTTCACAATGAACATGGTACGCCAGGAACAACCCCCAAAAGGGGAAGACCAGTAAGTTCTTTAGTTTTTAATAAAATAATTATAATATTAATAAAATTATTTTTGCAGAAAACTAGAGTTGATGCTATGCTTGAAAAAGCTCGACGTACATCCACTGTCATTATTAAAGATCCTTTGGTTCAAGGAAAATCTTGGGGAATCACAATTTGGCCTGTAGAAAAAGTAAGAAGTAATAACATTCTAAAAATTCAATTATAATCATTATTTTTATTCTAGGCGAATTGTTGGTTAGATAAAGTGCAATTAAAAACAGAAACAAAGAAATCTGCAAAGCCAAAAATAAGAGAGTTGCAAACACCGTATATAAAATTCGAAGCTTTTGATAGAAAACACAGAGCAGTATTTTCAGAAATTCGCAGCTTATCGATTTTAAATATCAAAGGTGATGCGGGTAGTTCAGGGCTCACTTATGAACGTGTTGATCGGAATATGACACGTAAGCCCCGGCCCAGTCAACCACCACGTATAGAAGCTGTTGAACCGTTGGGTTATTGTGAAGTTTGCCGTGTCCAATACATAGGTTTAGATGATCATTTAAAAAGCAAAGAGCATATCGCATTTGGTCAAGATAATTCCAATTTTATAGAGTTGGATGATCTTATCAACGATGGTACAAATTTAAAAGCACTAATTGACACTATGAAGTCAGAAGATAGAAAATTAAACGGTATGAATGGTCGACATCGCTCACCAGTCATGGCGAAAATCGTTCGAAGAAGAGCCAACTCAATTTGTAAAATTGATAAAGCTCTACTTAATTCAGTGGAGAAAGAATTGAAAGCAAAACGGAAAAGTCGCACGAAAACCTCTTCCTCAAAATACACGGATGATAGTGCTGACGAAGGTTCCCCTGTGATAAATCCAGATGATAGTTTACCAATTCGAGAATTACGATCAAGCTACAGAAAAGCGCTCAAAAAAATTGCTGAACAAGAATCAAACACTTGGAGTTCAGGCCGACCCAAGCGATCATGCATTAATAAACAAAAACGAATATCAGTAGATAATAATGTAGTTTCCGAAAATAAAGGCTATTATAAAATAGAAAAACCTAAATCATCATCTCCAGTTAAAGAACAAGAAGAACCAATTAAAAAGAAATCCAACAACAGTAACAGTGAGGATAAACAAGGAAAACCATTAGTTTTTAAATTTAAAAAAATGCGATGGTCGGAATTAAAACGATTAAATAATGAGGCTGTTAATTTTTTGTTCCCTAAAAAAGAAGAATCGAGTAGTGAAGAAGATATCGACGCAGATGCTCCTAATACAACTGTTAGCACACAAAATGATGAAAGCAGCATGGTTATTTCTAGTGATAACGAGAAACATGATGACGAACATTCAATGGACAGTATTTCTTCAGAATCTTCCCAGGTTAAAAAGAAACGAAGGACGCAAGCAGAAAAATTTATATGGGATAACATGAAGTATTATAAATTTGAAACACCTGACTCCAGGTAAGGAAATTTTTTTCTTATACAGGGTGTCCTACAAATCACATCACTTTTGAACTAATGAAAGATTTGTTTTGAAAATTTGGAGTTTATTTTGAGATTCCAGGATTTTCGATTTTATACGAAATAAATTTTTAATGAAATTTTTTTTTATTTTGTGTCTATAAGAAAACTATAAAAGCACTAAAAACAGTTTGTTTGTATAATTCTTTGTATATTTTAGTTTTATCTTTTTGTATATTTCATTTTTAACGGTATCTTTTTGAAGTTGCTAGCACTAAAGTTTGTTGATTTCAAAATGGCAGTTATTTGGTGATTTGATAAACTACCAGAAAATTTACTAAAACTACAATAT
The DNA here is from genome assembly GCA_963971135.1 of Stenus bimaculatus. Classification (NCBI taxonomy): domain Eukaryota; kingdom Metazoa; phylum Arthropoda; class Insecta; order Coleoptera; family Staphylinidae; genus Stenus; species Stenus bimaculatus. The sequence goes on from OZ020183.1 coordinate 3,292,649, forward strand.
TTTATTTTAAATGGGTTAAAAGATGCAAAGTAAAAAAGAATAATGTCTGTGGACGGTAATGTGTTAATATACTATAATTTGGCAGATTGCGGTATCATGGTTCGTTATTACCTGAAGTAATTAAACCAAGTAAAAATAATGGTGAGATTTGTACCAATATTACTATGGATGTAACACCGGAAATAAAGCCTGATGCTGAAGAATCTGGAAAAAAATGTTTCAATTTAAATAATATAAAATTTGCATTTGAAATCATTCCTAAAAGTGAGCCTTGGTATCAAACGTTTTCGAGGCAGGATAATGGGGAAGAGTATTACACATGCTACAGTGATTCAGGTAAAGTGAGATTTTTGTTAAAGAATTTATGTTAATGTTGATATTATTTTAGTATTCTAATGTATATGATTTTTTAAGGTTGTTGGAAGCCGAGATTACTGCTACCTTATGAAATGGGCCCTCTTCCTCCCTTAAACCCACAAACCTGTATAAGTCAGTACAAACAACTCAAAAAACAAATAGTTGATGACTTTAAATCGAGTTCGTGTTCGGGGAGTTGCAGCACACCTGATGGAAGTTCCAATGACGCTAGTGCAGCAGAAACGAGTAAATCTGTGGACGATTTGAATGCTTCTGAAGAGAGCATGGATGAGACAAAACCTGTAACTAAAGTGCCAAAAAAGCGAGGGCGAAAACCGAAAGGAAGTCGTCCGCCACTTCCGCCAGGAAAAAACCCGCGAAAATCACCTCGCCAACATGCTTCCACTCTAGCAATCCTGGGTAATTTAATGCATCGTAAAAGAAGCCGTGGGCGCCCACCATTAGAACCCATCCCTGAAGCAGAATCTTCATTCAAAGAAACCACCAACACTAAAAAAGTGCAACATGAAAATGAAGCTCTAGCGAAATCAATCGATGACATGCTCAATAATGCGGTGAAAGAAGTTATCGAATCTGAACCTTTAGATATTCCAGTGGACGATGATATTAATTTACGGTTACGAGTTAGTGTCGTGGATATTTTAGAAGACTATGAAAGTTTTATTCAATCAGACGATAAATCAAATATGGTTGAGTGTACAAAACGTGGAGCATCACCTGGTAAAAAAACAGCAAGAAAAAGAAAGAAAAACCGCACCGGTTGGCCTAACAAAAATAACCGAAAATCAGTTAAAAAAGAACCGAATAGTACAGAAGTGAAATTAAATGGTGACGATAAAATAGTGGACGAAGTAAATGATAGTGTAGCGAATTCTGTAAATATTGAAGACCAAAGTAATGACAATTGTGTAAATAAAACTCATAGTGAAATTATCGAAATTGATGACAGGGTAAAAGTAAGTGATGTTCGTAATTCAGACTGTGTGGTGGATTTAGATCGATGGGAAAATGCTGAAAAAATTTTAGCAGCAAAAATGAATGACGTTAATAATGACTTATTGTTTCAGCCATATGTTCGTGTACAAAAACTAGATGATAATGGTATTAAAAATGCCAATAAGCGACTTAGGGAAAGTTCATCTCCGCATAGAACTACTAAAAAGTCTAGGAGAATGCCCGGCTCACCTAAATCACCGCGAGTGCTGCGAAAACCTAGAGGACGGTGGTATCGTGAAAGATAAACTAATTTAATAATTTATTAAATTTTATGTTAAATGTCTCAAATTATTTATAAACCATAAGAAAATTACATTATTAATTTTCATGATCAAGCTATTAAATAGTTTAATTCAATTTATGGTTTTATAAATAATTTGAAATTGTAAAATCATATTTTTGTATTCGAGACTTGATGAATAGTAATTTAATAAATATTACTGACTGATTTTTTTAATTCAATCGCTGATTGTTTCATTCAATTGTATTGACTTTTATATTAAATACCAAACTTGTATTAAAATCAAAATGTTTTCATTGCATAGTATTTTAGGGAGTTTATGTTCATTTTTTTATAAATATATATATTAGTTATTTTTATATGTATGTATATATTATAATGTTTGAAGAAGATATTATTTTATTGTTTCTTCCCTTATTTTCAACAGAAATAATAAAATAATACTATTTTTCTAATGTATTAATGCCTTTTTTATTGTGACCTTGAAACCAAAACTTTTGAATATACAAAAAATATAGCTTTTCATTTAAAGTGGTAAGTAATTTCTTCGTATTTTAACATTTTATAATTCGTGTTGTTTTAGAAATGCCTACGCCATTTGGCGGCAAAATTTTGAACTACGCAGAAACTAGATAACTCGCATGAATATTGGCTTAAAAAGCTAAGCGATCTCCCTCTTGCAGCCGAATTCGAAACTAAGAGATGACGTCAGAAGTAGGTTAGTTTGCACTGACGTCATATTTGGCGAAAAAGAATCGCCAATAGGTTTAAAATGAGTATGTTCCAGAAACGTACTAAATTTTATTATGTTATGGGAGACGAAATTCTGAAAATTGTGGTTTTGACCCACCTTAACCTATATCTTAAGGGGGCGGGTATACAATCCCTTTTGTATTTTTGACCTGAAATCGGACGTTTAACACAAAATCTCAAAATGGGTTTGTTTTTCCGTACTACATATTTTAAAAATTTCCACAAATCCCCACAATCCTTAAATGAACAGGGAGACACCCCGTATAAATTTTATTTGAAGCGAAGCATACTTTAAAAAAGTTTCATAATAAATGAGTTGATACTTCTTTAGAGCTCTGTACAATCTATAACTAAATACAATAGAAACTCATACGATCTAAAAATATAAATAAACAAATAAAAATTTAAAAAAAAATGCCTGGTATAAATTGTATTTTTTCGGGAAACTTCGCGTATTGTCGAAACTAGGGCAAATTTTAAACAGTGTTGCCAAATTTTTTAGCCTTTGGCAATAAATGTTTATTGTTTGTAAAAATTTATGGTCCTAGTAAATATTTGAATCAATATCCAAGAACTTAAACTTTTCATATAAGTGATAAATGAATTTCTTATTTTGTAAGTATTTCATTAGATGTTTTTGGCTTTTGTTTATTTTTTAGAGTGTTAATTGAGTTGCCTATATTAAGTTGTTTTGTAATAACTTTAAAAATCGATTATTACATATTTAATCTTGCAACAATATAATAATAGTATAGTTTTAAATTAAATTGCACTAATTTTTAGTATTTTAGTCGGATTTTTTTAAAACTATATAAAATTGTAGTAACAAATAAGTTTGTTTTAATAATTTTGAAGAATTAAAATTAAATCTATAATTTTTATATGTAATTATTTGAGTATATATTTAATTTGTCCCTAGTAATTTTTGTTGTCAAGCTGGCAACGTTGAGCATTATGGAAAATGGCGGCGAGCAAAGAGAAGCAACGATTTGCAGTCGTTGGGTCGACAGAACGGAAGGTGGACGCGCAAAAGTGCATGTTGAAAAAAATAGCGTTTCCTAAGGTATTAAAGCATCTAAAAGGTAGCAGTTGAATGCAGAAAGTTACGTCGTCGACATTGAAGGTAAGAAAATAGCAATTTACCACAATTTTGAGTAAAATTTTCGATCAATTAAAGTAATAAGATCCTACAACTTGTGTTCATCGCTTGTTTGGGAATGTACAGCGCATGCGCACCAACCGCTCATCTTTTTTACGATAAACTTCGCGGGAGAGCATTTCAAATTAATTACAATCATTTATTAAGCTTTAAAGCCCCATAAAGTAAAGCTACTTTTATAAACAATTAAGTTTTTAATCCTAAATTAGCGTTTATTAATTTACCCCATTTTTTAATAAAAAACCTCACTGGGGGAGGTATTTGCTTTGTTTAAAATAGAATAGATTTTTTTACTAAAATGGCTGATTTATGAACTGTGATCTATTAAAAAAACACTAATATTTAAAAAAAAAATTTCAAGATAATAATTATATGTTTTTTTTGTTGCACCCTGTAGAAAAAAAAATTAAAATAATTTTCCTTCAAACGTCATTAAAGTACAGTCTTCTGTAACGTTTGACAGGCTTTAAAATGTTACTTTTTATGATAGTTGATTCTATGGTCACTTTGTACTGCCTAGGAGTAGAAATTAAATTTCTACTCCGCTTATCCCGCAACCCAATATACATGTAGTATTGAAATTAAACAATGTTAATTATAATTAACAATAAATTTTAATTTAAAAAAAAAGTAGAAATGAATTTTAGACAACCCAATATACACCAACATTGTAACAAAAAAATTAAACAATAAATAATTAGGTGTTATTTTCAGTTTAATTAATCGCCAAGTATGTCTTCAACAATAGTTGAACAGACTCTTGGTAAGTCACAGCCGAAAGCTCATAGAAGAACGTCGAATTTTATCCAAAATGCACAAAAGAAACACACCAAAGGTGGTCGAAAGCGGTCGAAAAGCTTCTCAGGCGGTTGTCTTGGTAAAATCAAAAGTTTTAAACCGGTACTTCCTACGAAATTCCTCCTCGGAGGTAACATAAACGACCCCCTAAATCTAAACAGCTTGCAAGATGAAGACATAAATCGTGCCATGAATGCAGTAACTCCAAAATCATCACCAATCCCAACTCCTCCAAGGCGGCGAGGACAAATTGAAGTAATAATACCACCAAACATAAATGATCCCTTAAACCTGATAGATTGTGCGGATGATGCTGAGTACGAGCAACAATTATGTTCCCCGATTAAAAAAGGCCGCAAAAAGAAATGGAAGAAAAAAAGAACAATGTCAGGGACGGTTTTCTCTGAAGCTGAAATGAACACAGAAGCTAAAGTACCTGAAGTTACCAAGGATTCGGCTAAAATACCTGAAGTAGCTGAAACTTGCACAAAACCAAAAGATCTCACTCTAGAAATATCACCAAAAAAAGATAAGAAGAAACGGAAGAGTGAAGAACACAAAGATAATGTTAAGAAATTAAAGTATTCGATGGATAAAATTGTTAGTCCGGTTATTCGACAACCAGGAGCGTGGTTGAAAAGAACGAACAATAGAAATATGTCGTGGCAACAAAAACATCGGAATCAAATTAAAGATTTTATTCTAGTCATGCCAAAATTTAAAGACAAATATAAGCAGTATCAATATGGAAATTATAACAGGTTTGCTTTTTTAAAGGATGTGGCTATTTGCACATACAGTATGTACGAATAAATGGCTATTTGCACATACAGTATTTATGAAGAAATGACTATTTGACATACAGTATGCATGAATATATGAGCATTCAAATTACCACATGCAATACGTCGAAATATTAATTTTACTAATATTTTATTAACGGTATCTAATAACTTATGTATATTTTAATGATCTAAATTTTGATCTGAATATAATTTTTTTTATTAATATGACTTTAAATACGTAGGTATAATAACTAAATAGTACTCATAAAAAAATTTATTCACTATTTTTACAATAATATAAAATGAAAACATACATACAGAGGGGTGCACAAAAAACGGCCAATGATGTAGCTTCGTTATTTCTTGTCCAATTTTAATAAGTGATGTGTCAAATTAAATGGTTAGAAGAATACTACTATCAGATAATAAAAGATTAAATTTATTTTTGAAAACATCAGAGGAGGAGGAGGCAACTTTTCTTTTTCAAATGGCAACATATTTTTTCGATTAAAAAAAATCACTAACAAATATAATAATCTAAACCAACTATACCAATAATTTTTTTTTAAATTTTGTTTTTTATTTTTTTTTTAAATTTATTTATTATTAATTTTTTTGAAGTTAATTCAATTGTTTTTTTTTTTGTTTTTGAGTTTTCAGTTTTTGATTTTTTTTAAGTTTTGTTTTTTAATTTATTATTTTAATTAATTTATTTAAGTTGCCTTCTCCTCCTCTGATGTTTTCAAAAATAAAATTAATCTTTTATTATCTGATAGTAGTATTTCAAACCATTTAATTTGACGTATCACTTATTAAAATCGGATAAGAAATAATGAAGCTACATCATTGGCCGTTTTTTGTGCACCCCTCTATATGTACATATGTTTGGGGTCTACCCCAAATGGTCGAATCCCTAAAGGCCAAAAGGGACAAAAGACCGACATGGACAAAGGAGAAAAGGCCAAAAGATTAAATGCTGAATTGTACAAAAGACCGACTAGGACAAAAGGCCGAATGAGAAAAGGCTGAACATGGAGAAAATGACGAAAGAAAAAAGGCTGAAGAAGAAAATAGCGAAATGGACAACAGGCCGAATGACAAAAGGTAGACATGGAAAAAAGGTTTTCATTTTATATTATTGTAAAAATAGTGAATACATTTTTTTATGAGTACTGTTTAGTTATTATACCTACGTATTTAAAGTATGACATATTAATAAAAAAAAATATATTCAGATCAAAATTTAGAACATTAAAATATACCTAAGTTATTAGATACCTTTAATAAAATATTAGTAAAATTAATATTTCGACATATTGCATGTGGTAATTTGAATACTCATATATTCATGCATACTCTCATATATTCATAAATACAGTATGTGCAAATAGCCAATTTTTCGTACATAATGTATGTGCAAATAGTCACATCCTTTTTTAAATCCATGATTATGTTATTATTTAATACTAATGATTTTTTAGGTATTACGGGTATAGAAATCCGCAAAATGATATTGATGCAAGACTAAAATGTTTTTCGCAAAATCATGAATTGTTTGAAGGAAAAGATATTTTAGATATTGGTTGTAATATAGGTCACATAACGCTTTCGATAGCTCGTGATTTTGGAGCCCGAAGCATTGTTGGTATTGACATTGATAAAAATTTAATAAACATAGCGAGAAAAAATATAAAACACTATGTAAGCAGTTTAACATCTCCCAGAGATGAAGGGGATAATAAACAGGTGTTAAAAACAAAAAGTAGTGAGTTTTTCCCCATTTCTATGCCTATATTATATGGGCCTATTGATATTCCAGGCTTTGGGGATAAGAAAGGACAAAGGTTTCCTGATAACGTCACATTCGTACAAGTAAGTTTAAAAAAACATAAAAAAGACTAAATTAATATTATGAATTTTTAGGGAAACTACGTGCTTGAAGATGATTCACTTTTAAATATCGAACAACCACAGTTTGACGTTATTTTATGTCTCAGTATTACAAAGTGGATTCATTTAAATTGGGGCGATTCGGGAATTAAAAGGGCTTTTAGAAGAATGTACGCACAATTACGACCTGGAGGGAAATTAATTCTTGAACCACAAAATTGGGCGAGTTATAAATCGAAAAAGAAATTAACGGTAAGATTTTATTTTAATACTTTTAATTGATTTTATCTATTTTTTATTTTAGGAAACAATTTATAAAAATTTTAATAGTATAGAATTTTTTCCTGAAAAGTTTACTCAATATTTACTTTCACCAGAAATAGGTTTTGCTAAAAGTGAGATCATGGGTTTTCCTTTAAATCAATCGAGGGGTTTTCAAAGACCGATTCAATTATTTACTAAAAGTACTATGTTTCCCAGTGAGAGAGTGGAATGCTCATCAGGTGGTAATTACAGCGGATGCAGGGTATATGCATCAATACCTACACCAGATTTGAACGATTCTCGAAATGCTTCGCCGGAAAGTGAAAATGACTGTAAAGTTTGTGATAAAAGTGAAACCTGCGATTGTAAAATCGTTGGCAATACTGGATTGACGGAAGTACCAATGGAGAATGGTGAAAATACTTAAGTATTTCTTGAAAAGTTTTTTTGTATATAAATTGTACATAAACGATTTAGAGTTGTATTTAAAATGTATATACTTCAGACAGAAATTGGCGCTTTTACTTTTTAAATGTTTAGTACTTGTTAACTAAAAATAATAAAGATCTTAAATAGTAAAGTTGAAGTGAACTTTTATTCAGTAATTAAATTAACATTGTGTATTCTAACAAAATTATTTTACAACGTTTATTCAGTAATTAAATTAACATCGTATATTCTAACAAAATTATTTTATTTATCTAGTAAATCCATCAGAAACTTTAGTTGCTTTTTATTGGAACTAATCTGGTATTCAATGTCATCTTCCGAATTGAAGACTAATTCAATGGCCGGATTAATTTCGAGATTAAAATCATCATATTTTTGCACCTGCTTTTCTAACATCATCTTCGTTTTATTAACACTTCGACGCAATTCTTCATTTTTGCGTTTTTGTTCCTCGCATTGTTTTTCAATATTGTCAGGAGTCTAAAATAGAAATTTTTTAAACTTTGAAATCTTAAAAATTTATACAGATGTACTTACATATTCCGTAGAAATATTATCATAATTTTTGATTATTTCTTCCACCTTTAATCGGGTAGACTTTCTACAAGTAAAAGTTATTAAAAATTAATATTATCATTGACAATTTACTTACATGAGGTCTAGGTTTTTCTTTTCCCACATCTCAATTGCCTCATATAACTTTTTCTGTGCTTCTTTATTAACATCATATTCCTTTCGAGTTTCGTTAATCTGTTGCATCGTGTGCTTATTATCAGCATTAACGTAATCACGACAAGCACTTGCATACATAATTTTAAATTTTTGTGTAACAAGATTGTCAAGAGCTTTTTCCATCTCTTCCGTAGATGAGGTTCCCTTACTATCAGCATTTGAAGTCTGCAATGTGAACATTCGTATAATTTTATTATTAATTGTAATCAAATTAATCTCCGATTATTTCGTATGAATAATAATAAATATGATACTCACTTTCAATTTCATTTCCTTAAGGAGTTGGTGAAAGAAGCTATTCATATTGTCTTCCATTTTAAAAGTGTATTATTTAAAAAATAATTCACTTATTTAAAAAATTCTGTTTGATATATTGCAACTTAACTCGAATTGTCTTAAAACTTACCACTGTTTTAAGCAACTTAACTCGAATTGTCTTAAAACTTACCACTGTTTTAAGCAACTTAAACAAATTTGCTTTCTCAAACGAAATTCAATTGTTTTTACTAAATAACTGAAGCCTTCTTGGATCAACAATTATTTAATTTTTTATTTAATATTTAATTATTTATCTTTGCTACAACAAAAATATAACGTATAAATAAATAATATGTAGTAATAATCTTACGTTTTATCGACTTATAATGGTGAAAACTTTCAAAAGAAACATCCACAGAAAATTGTTTTTTGAAATGGCGGCCATCTTGGCAAAATTTTAGCGTAGGAGCTTTCCATTGGGTACTCCTGAGTACTCTTTAATACATGAAATAAGCAATTTTAGACAAATTAATACCTCTTATACAAATTATAACAGCTATTTTATATGTAAATATTATTTAACACGCAAATTTTATATTTGTGCATTATAAACAAGTTAGGTCACTCCGAGCTACTCGGAACACTACCCGGAACGCAATTTAGGCAACCAAATTATCACCGAAGTAAAATATACACGAACAAGTGTCGACGCAAACGGCACCGTTGCTTATCTATTTTTAGAACTAAACACGCAGGCAACATCTCACTTTACGACTTCTCCACACATTTTCTACTTGGCAGTCGGTAGGTTGAGTCGCGTTTTGTTAAACCCGGGTCAAATCACTACAAGTTTATTTTTCTGTTACAGGAAGACAAACCCAAGTTAAGCTGGAGAAACTCTAATAAACGAGATTTTTCTGGACGGATTTTCTGTTTTACAGTACAGTAAGTAAAAATTTCTCGTTTATTATTCGCGTGTGGCATGTAAAATATGGAAATGTGGGGTCACTGGGAGTTGACACGTCGACGAGCTTTTACCAGACGGGACGTGAAAATCAAAAAAAAGCTATGTTAAACGCGTAATGGGGATGAAATCTGGAATCGATTGCAGCATTTAGTTGTTTATTTCGCAATTTTACACGTTGGATTAATCCATATGTTCACCTCGTTGCTTGTGCCATTTGACTTGTCAACATTTCACATGCCACATACACAGGATAGGACTTAATAAATTTTCATTTCATATTTTTAACTATTTTTAAGCTTATTTGATTATTCCTACAGCCACAACACGTTTATATACTACAAACATTTAATTATTTATTTACTTTACAATAATAAATTGTCTTATTTATTATCTTTACGAGATACCTCGCTTATCACATTCGTGGTCAACTTAATTTATCAATTACATTTTTAACTTTTAAATTCTATCTAAAATATTGTACAATTTTTATAAATAATTGATAAATATAATATGTGGCTTTTTACCATTTTATATTCAATAATATTATATTAGATGCAAAAACGAGATAATAAAACACTTTTGCTACGAATAAAACCCTATATTTCTTTTTTAAACGATCAAAATAAGTTCAAAATAAATTGACATATGTCAATCGTAAGTTTGCTGTCACTCAAAATATTGACAGTTGTACTTATTGTTCGTAAGTAGTTGTTAAAATATTTTATCGCCTAGACTAAAAATTGCGGTAGGAAATATTTTACACACATTTAAAACGTCTTAGTTGTAAGTAAGAAAAATAATAATGAGTCATTGAAGAAAAATTTTCAAATAATTTAAGTATAGGGTTTTGATGTTTAATTTTTTTGGTAGTGTTACTGTAACGACTTGGCGCGACACAGGACATCCCAAAATGCAGCAAGAAGTGATTGAAGACGGTTCCGTATACGAACCCTCAGTTCGTAGTTACGATGATCTTTTTCCAGCCCTACCAGAATCCATGCCTATGACCACCAACCGTGTACAACAAAACATCAACAAAATGAGGGTTGGCTCAAGCATTATTACTCAAGTTTTCAGGTAAATTTTAATAAACATGTTTTTTATTTATTTTTTGATAATTCATAACTAAAATGCGTTGAATTGAATTTTATCTAATCTAACTTTAAAATGCAGATACTATGTTTGCAATTAAACTTCGCATAGATTATTGTAATAAGGCCAAATACTTATCAAATTTATGATAACACGAACTACTGTTTGTATTTTATTCTTTAAAATGCAGAACTGTTTATTTAAATGAGATGTTTTTAGTATTTTTGAATTTATTCAATTGAAATATGCAATATACAGGGTGTATTGTAAAAAAAGAAAAGCGGGTCATGTATTTGTTATTTATTAACTAATTGTCCAACATGATGACTTATTTAATTGAATTTTTATGTTTATTGAAAAAATAGACATAATTATTTTGAAACACCCTGTATACTTATTAAATACACATCGTCCAATTTTTGCATTTTAAATCACTTTACAGAGTACCATTTGAAGAGCGTAAACTAGACAACAGCGATCGCTTTGGTGAGGGTGAATCAATGCACTCGTGTGGTACAATCATGAAAGAAACCGGTGCTCACATTGAAATTTCAACAGCAAAAGACCAATCATTAACCTTCCTCTTAAGTGGAAAACAAAATGAAGTTTTAGAGGCTCGCCGTAAAATCTTATCACATTTCCAAACACAAGCGAGTAAACAAATCAACATCCCCAAGGAGCACCATCGTTGGATTTTGGGGAAAAAAGGAGATAAATTAAAAGAGTTGGAAAAAATAACAGCAACTAAAATATCTGTACCACCCATGAACGATCCATCTGAAACCATCTCAATCCTCGGCCCAAAAGAAGGAATAGAAAAGGCCGAGCATGAGATAAGAATCACTTCAGATGAACAATCGAAGAAAGCTTTTGAAAGAATCCATGTGCCTAAAATGTATCATCCCTTCATTGTAGGACCTTTAAATGAAAATTTGAATAACATGATTCAAGAAACCGGTGCTAGAATTAACGTACCTCCACCTTCCGTGATGAACGATGAAATTGTCATCGCTGGTGATAAGGAAGGAGTACAAGCGGCAAAACAAAAAGTTGAAGCTATCTACAACAAAATGAAAAAATGTTGCACTTCTGTACAAGTAGAAGTTCCTAAAAGCCAACATAAATATGTAATTGGACCACGAGGAAGTACCATCGCAGAAATTTTAAGAGAAACCGGTGTGAGTGTGGAAATGCCTCCTAGTGACTCATCAACAGGAACAATTACTTTAAGAGGACCTCAAGATAAACTAGGCCCAGCTTTAGGAAAAGTTTATGAAAAAGCTAATTCAGTTCTAGCCAGCGATGTTACAGCCCCATCCTGGATTCACAAGTACATCATTGGCCGCAAAGGTGCTAATATCAAAGAAATCACACAATTTCTTCCAAAAGTTCATGTTGAATTCGTCGAAAATAAGATTAAAATCGAAGGCCCACCTGAAGAAGTCGAGAAAGCTCATGAAAAAATTGAAAAAATCGCAAACGATTTAATAAAGACCTTAATTTTCGTTGAACTCACTGTTGATCCTAAATTCTACAAGCATATCATTGGAAAAGCAGGTGTTAACGTTAATCGTATCAAAGAAGAAACCGGTGTTTTCATTAACATCGAGGAAAATGGATTGATTCGCATTGAAGGGAATAAATCTGGAGTACAAAAAGCACAACAGGAATTAGATGATCTTGTTAAGAAATTGGAGAATGAAAAAGAAAAAGATGTTATTATCGAACAGAGACATTACAGAAATATCATTGGTAATAAAGGGGAGAAAATCAAGGAAATAAAAGACAAATTTAATCAAGTACAAATCACCTTCCCAGGTCAAAGTAAGTTTTTTTTTTCATCAAATTTAAATATAGACTGCTACAGAACAAATACGACTCTTTCACGTACCGTGAAAATCCATCCCCGCAAGGCGATTGCAGAATTTTTTCAAATCTGCTCTGCGCCGAATATTCCGTTTTGCCTCGGTATTCGGCTGATTCGACGACAATTTGCAATAATTCGGCCTCCAGACGATGCCGAACGTTGGCCAAATGTATGTACGTTGGACGCGTCGTGTGAGGCGCAAACGTTACGTTCGGCAAACTCGACGAATTTTAGCCCAGACTTGGACAAGTTTACGAAGGCAAACATTCGTGTAGGTTTGCCGCATCGTCTGGAGGCTGCTTTATACCGAACGAAGCAGTCAAAGCTTAAGCGGCCTCCAGACGATGCGTCGTACGTAGGCCAACGTTGACCGAATGTATGTTTGGCGTATCGTGTGGAAGCTCGACGTATCACGAATGTTTGGACTCGTTTTGGCGTTTGTGAAGGTTCACCTTGGTGGCGGTAAATCTACCACACAACAAAGGACTAGACGAATGTTGGCCTAAATGCGCGAATTCATTCGAAATTCCCTTTAGACGATGTGCCTAAACTAGTAATGATTTGTTCGGCAAACTGACGAACGGCAATATTCATCGACGTTTGCCGCATAGTCTGGAGGCCGCTTTACTCTTAACGCGATTTCGAATGGATTCTTTGGTTGGTTAGTGGTTAACCAAAAATTTGACAAGTTTTTTGGTTCTTTCTTCCTCAATCGAACCGATAGAAAGAGTTGCCCTATTCGTGCTCCAGACCACGGTTCATATTTCGGTTACCCAAACTTAAATTGGCTAGAACTAGAACCAAACGATCTACGATGTCATTCGAATGCGGTTGGTCCAAATATGACAGACCAATCTAAGAACCAAAGCCATTCAAAATCGAAATTTTAATTTAGATTTTTTTAAGTGACTTTTTGTTTTCTAATAGCTACGGATGAATATACGTCGTTTTACGCCGAGGTTCCGTTCCGAGAGATACCGGCGTAAAATGAACACACATTTTTCGTGCTTTTTTCGCAGAATGTTTAGGTTCTGAATCACTATTGTCGCCCATAATGAAACTACAAATTCTTTTAATCTTATAATAAAATTAAAAATGTAATCATATATTTTTATTTTTCTTAAAAACTAAACGAAAAATAACTCGGAAAATTCCACGCGGACACCAACCGGTGTAAATCGAACCGGCGCAAAACGACGTTTACCTGCAATCCCCGATTCATAATGCAGGCTCCACGGTTCGTGAAAGGTCCTATATTAAAGTTCGAATGTTCAAGTCTTATTTTCTCTCTCTTCAACTAAAATTAACCCTTAAAATGGTGTATTTCCTATAAGTTACTGTGGATTTTATTATTCAATTTTTTTAGATGATAAACGCGATGTGGTAAAAATCCGTGGTCCTAAAAACGACGTGGATCAATGCTACAAGTACCTACAGAAAATCGTGAAAGAATTAAACGAATCATCGTTCCAAATTGAAGTCCCAATTTATAAACAATGCCATAAATTCATCATTGGTAAAGGAGGCGGTAACATTAAGAAAATTCGTGAAGAAACTCAAACCAGAATTGACTTACCAGCTGAAGGTGACACCAATGATATGATTACAATCACTGGGAAGAAAGAGAATGTTGAAACAGCTCGTGAAATGATAAGAAAAATTCAAGACGAGTTAGAGAATGTGGTCAGTGAGGAAATCACAATCGATCCTAAGTTTTATAATTCGCTAATTGGGGCTAGAGGAAAGCTTATACATTCCATTATGGATGATTGTGGTAATGTGACCATTAAATTTCCCAGTCCGGAGAGTAAAAGTGATAAGGTCACCATTCGGGGACCTAAGGATGATGTCGAACGTGCCAAACAACAATTGCTTGATTTAGCTAATGAAAGACAGCTTTCTAGTTTTACAGCTGAAGTAAGTTAATACCTACAAATATAGTATTTTCTTTATATCAAATTTTTAGGTTCGTGCCAAAGCTCAACATCACAAATTTATAATTGGTAAAAATGGTGCCAATATCAAGAAACTACGTGATTTGACCGGTGCTAGGGTTGTTTTCCCTTCAAATCAAGATGAAGATAAAGAACTCATTACCATTATTGGTAAAAAAGAGGCAGTATTGCAAGCTAAAACCCAACTTGAAGCTACAATTAAAGAAATTGTATGTTTCACAAATTATTAACTGAACAAATATTTTATTTCTTATAATTTTAGGATAATATCACTGAAAGTGAAATGGTGGTTGATCCTAAACACCACAAACACTTCGTAGCCAGACGTGGTGATATCCTTCGCAGAATTGAAGATGAATGTGGAGGTGTTAAAATATCTTTCCCAAGATCTGGTGTTAACAGCGATAAAGTTATCATTAAAGGTGCTAAAGATTGTATTGAAGCCGCTAAATTAAGAATAGCGGAACAAATCGCCGATCTTGACTCCATGGTCACCATTGAGTGCATTATTCCCCAACAACAACATAGAACAGTCATGGGACCTAGAGGACGTAAAGTTCAAGCCATCACTTCAGATTTTGATGTGCAAATTAAATTCCCTGATAAATTCAACTCAGGTAACCACAATAATTTAGTTAAAATTTAGTAATTCAATTAATTATTTTTATAGAAGAATACGAGGAGCAAGTTAATGGTGATATCAATGGTGAAATAGTTCGTCCATGCGATGTAATTAAAATCACTGGAAAAGAAGACAATTGCCTTAAAGCAAAGCAAGCGCTTGAAGATTTGCGCCCAGTAACAATCGATATGGAAGTTCCTTACGATTTACACCGTTCTATTATTGGAAAAAGTGGTAGGGATGTTAAAGAACTTATGGATAGATATGATGTACACATTGTACTTTCTGATCCTGATAAAAAAGAAAATATAATTCGCGTAACCGGAACTAAAATCAATGCTGAAGATGCTCGGCACGGTATTTTGGAGAGAGTAAAGGACATTGAAGCTGATCGTAAAGATAGGGAGCTTAAATCTTTCGCCTTGAAAATGGAGGTTAATCCTGAATTCCATAACAAGATCATTGGAAAGAAAGGTGCTGTCATCAATGTTATCAGAAGTGATCATGATGTTCAAATCAATTTCCCAAGAAAAGGTTGTGAATACCAATTTTTACAACTCCAATATTTTATTATTATATATTTTTAGGTGATCCTGATGAACATATTATAACTATTACTGGCTATGAAGAGAACACCCATAAAGCTAAAGAAGACATTTTGAAGATTGTTAATGATTTAACCAATCTTTATAAAGAAGAAGTTAATCTAGATTCACGTGTACATTCTCGTCTTATTGGAGCCCGTGGCCGCAATATACGCAAAGTTATGGATGACTTCAAAGTTGACATCAAATTTCCCAGAAGTGACGATCCTGATCCAAATTTGGTTACCATTACTGGCTCTGAAGAAAACGTCATTGAAGCCAAAGACCATTTGCTCAATTTGGAAGAAGAATATGTAATTTTTTTTTATTTATTTTTTATCTAGTGATAAGGAAAAGGGACTATTCAATAATAGGTCTTTCAATTGCGTCTTCTAGTATAACTAATTGCTTTTAGTATTGTTATGCTGCGTTCACACCAAGCGAAAGCGTTCGCTTGTTTCAAATTTTTCAAACCACTCTAACACTGAAAAAAATTTCCAAAGTCCTTCGATTTTTCTTACTTTTTTTTCCGATTTTCGCCGGCGTCAACTTTAAACAATCGCAGCCCCGTCGGATGTTAAAGGATATTGACGAAATTGTGCTCCTTTTATTCTCACAACCTGTGGATAGAGCGTGGTCATTTTTAAGTCTCCAGGCGCAATCGTATGGCGTCCCGGCGTCGAGACGCGAAGTGTACAAATTGCTTAAATTGTATCCCTTATATAAATATAGGTGAAAAAAATATAGCGGGTTTTTGATTTAATACCCGTTATTACGGCCATCAAAGCCCCTTTTTTGATATATCCATTTTTTATATTGAATTGCTGCTTTTAAATTTGCATTTCGATTTTTTTGCTTTTTCGACGCGGACTTTAAAAATTCGTAACTTTTGATAGGGGTTGGATATTATGGTGCGATATTTTTTATTTTGCTTAGTACATTAATATTTATAATCAACAAAATCGACACCTCTAAATTTTCTCACTTTGCTTCAGAAAAAACTCGAACGTAAAATGTGCAAAAAATCGCACAAACGCGGTCGGACAGTTATACCACTGGCGCCCAAAATTTTTAAAAAATTTCAAATTTTACTTCATTTCCCTTAATTGTTTTTATACTCGAAGGGGTTGGGAAAATAAAGCAGAATTTTTCAATTTAAGGGTGGACGGCTCCACCCCCATAATTTCAGAAGCAGGTACCCCATAACTCGGGACTCTTTAGATCCTAAATGTACATGATTTGAGCTACAAATAAGTCGAGTTTCATAAACTCCGCAATTTTTCCCTTATTCAGGCAGTTTTTGTGCTAATTTTACTGTACTAGTTCGACAATTTTGTATTCTGGGTTTTATTTCGGACTTTTGTTCCGATGCGAGAGGAATGAATACTTAATTGCTGTTAATGAATTTCAGATGCAAGATGTGACTGAGCAAGAAATGATGGATACATACCGTTCACCACCAAGTAACCACGCTGAAAATCAATCTTCAAGAGGCAACAATCCGACTGGTTTTGTTGTGGCTGGAGGTCCGTGGGAGCAGCAGGCTCCTAATACAGAGAGTGTGACAGAATTTCCATCTTTTGGTAAGCCCTCGAATGGTCCAGCACAAGTACAACCAGTGGCTGGTGCCTGGGGCAACCGTCGTTATTAACTAATCAACATATAGAATTAAAGCACCAGTACCAACAAATCATGCATGATTCGGCTCAATAAGAATTTAGACGAGAAGTAAACAAACCTAAAACACTGCCAATTAAAATGTTGGTTGACTGGTGCCCTTGTAATATTTAGACAGACCTCTTCCTCACTATTTGCTGCATTAATGATAGGCCTGGCTACGACAACGGACTCTGACATGGATTTGAATTCACACAAGACGTACTTTGAGAATGAAATTTTTGACATATTTTTTGATCTTTGCATTTTGTAAGGTCAATATTCAATTTAATATATAAAAGGCCTATAATCGCTGGCTCTAATTAAAAAAACCATAGAGATGTTATAATGATATTTGCAAATTTTATTTAACGTGGTTTATTTATGTACATTGTGTTTGTTTTAAATGTATATTAATAGTTTATTTGTGGTCTTTATAAGTTGTTTATTGTTATGCGTCATATTGCATAGTATAAGTAATAATGCTCCGTTCTTTTTATTTGGTTTGTAAATTTAGCACTGACACAATGTAAATTTGCTCATACCGTGTTGCGTTTGTTTTTTATGTAAGAATAAATTATTTTATCCTGAACATAATTGAGCGATTGTGATAGTTTTTTAATGCTTGGTTCATAATGGTGTCATAATAACTTCTCTCCTAAATTGATTGTCTCAAGGTGGTGCAATTGTGCCTTCCTCTTTTTTTTATAAATGACCGCACTGAACTCTAGTAAAATAATTTGTAGATGCATTTATATTGTGCGGAAATGCACTACTTCTTTTCTATTCTCTAAATAATTTTCCAAAGGTGGCAAACTAATTTTAGACTGATTGTTATTACTCGATAACTTGGTATGTTTATATTGGGGTACTTTATTTATATATTTATGTACATAAAATATTTAAGAGTCCTTGCGGTCCCTTTTGTTAGCCCAGGACTACCCGAGGGAGAGAAATATATGATATAAAAGATTACAAGACTTTTTTTTTGTTACTTTTGTTTATTAACCTAGTTTAAATAAAATATCTTAACAAACAACCTATATACATAATATTCAATAAATATATCACATTGCATCGAAGTGGAATCTGTGCGATTCTGACAAACGCTCCTTTTTATCATCTTGCCTTTCCTTCCAATGTAAAGCTCCTATTATTATCGTTATAAATCCGCAAACCCCAGTCAATGCTGCAACTGACATCAAAATCAACTTACTCGGTGTTACAAATAATTGTGCCTTCCAACTACGTGGCTCATCCGTAGGCCAAGGTATCACCACAATTTGTGAATTTGGTATTATCTGCGTCCAAAGACGCGAATGATTTGAAAGCCCAACTGTCACATTTTCCACAAAATTCGGCGCTCGACCCAAACCAAAAATATTGTACGGTAAGTTTAGACTGAAGTGTGCAGATTGAGGTAATTGACATGACATTGCATGCCTTTTATTACCTTCTTGCGTTGTAGTACTATACGAAATAGTCGGACCTGGTAAATTTGTACCTAGAAGCAATAAAAAAAATTATACAAAAATGATTTACTCCGTGTCCTATTTGGTGGATACTTTAATCCCAAAATAAAATCTACAGATCAAAATATATTTCCAACTTAACGAAACATCTTACAAATAAGTATAAACTAAGATTTCAGGAAATATCATACTATTCTATCAATTTTAAAGTGGGTTTAAGGGGCAAGTCATAAAATGTGGAAATAAAAGCAAGCGAATCAATTTGAAAACTGGCAAGTTTTCCAAATACAAAAGCCTGTTTGCATGGATTAAAAAATCCAAAATCTTACCATAAGTTCTTCTCTTCTTCCCAACTCTCCCCATAATCATTGGATTATTCTTATTATTATTAAGTCCAGTTAAAACCATAACTTTAATAAAATTAGCATCATAATCCAAGCTATTTTTAAAGGCAGCTGCTTTATAATCGGACCCATTTTTCTGCACGAAAATAACATCCAAAATACCATCCTGATAAAAATCGAAGAAGACCCCCATGATTGTTCCACCTTTGAAAGGATTTAAAGCATTCCAACGTACAACGTAAGTTCTAGTAAAATTCCCACACCCACTTTCACACTCGATATTCTCAAGCATGAACGTTTGTGGCTCCCCATTTGGTGATTGAGATAATGTTGCAAGTAAATCCGGGTAACCATCCATATTAAAATCACCACTACGCATAGTTATTATATTAGTGTATCGTGTGCCTTTATAAGCAAACCTCCACATATTATTATTCGTATCTTTAAAATTAATTTCTAAATTGTGCCATTTGTTATCACAGTACACTAAAAGTGTACTATTTTTACAATCGCTATCATAACAAACTGGGGTAACTAAATCCATACGACCACGCAATTCAACATCTATGAATAGCGATTGCCCAATTTTAATAGCATCTTGTGGATGCGGAATTTCATGACTAAAAATGAATTCTTTATTCGGGTATTCATGTCCTAACCACACCTCAAAACTTTTTTCTGTTGTTAAAAATAAATCAGCTGTATCATCGTTATTTAAATCTACAAAAAAATTATGATAAACTTTCTTTGCAATTATTTATTTTTACCTAGAAATGCGTGTGCATGTGGTTCAATTAATTCGGCTCGAGCTTCTGCTGATTTCATTGCAATTTCAATTGGTGGAGCTCGCGTACTATCAAAAACCCAATACTTTCTCTGACGCTCTGAATTTAAACCAAACAAATCAATAATCATATCTTGATTATAATCAATCGCTAACGGTTGCCCTATTAACTTAATCAACGGTTTACTCTCATCACTACAATTCAAATGATTTGCACCACCCCAATTCAAATGTACAAAAGTGTGCCTATCATCCTTCGTCGTAACAAGCACATCCATAAAAGCATCCCCATCGAAATCCCCTGGTACAACGCTAGTGACTTCCGCGTTATATTTACATTTTAATGGGGAATGACTCGAGGTTCTTAATAACGGTTCCTCTTCAGACGAGAAGAATATTTCAACAGTCCTATAATTATCCCTAAGCACGAAAATATCAGTTAACTCATCTGAATTAAAATCACCGAAAGCAGCTGGCATTCCATCGACCAATGATCCAAAAACACTCGCTGTGATATCACTGCACTTTATTGAACTTACTAGTAGTAAGAATTTTAATATTTGCATTAAATACATTGTTACAATTAAAATTTTTTGATTATTTTTAACAAGTTTTTAAGATTATTAAGACATATTTGAAATTGGGTTTATTATGACTTTTCGTGTTTGACAGAATAATGATGGCCGCTTGATTGACGTTTGTTTGACAAATTTCACGGAAACGCACGAGTGCATTTTATTAACAAGAGGTGCTTTCGTTTTGTTTTATTTACTTGTTCCGCATAAAAAATATGTTTTTAATTTAATTTTACAACTTAGAATTATTTATTTAGTGTATTTAAGTTTATTATAAAATTTTTAAGTTTTGAACGCAACTTAACCAAGTTCGCGTGTGGTCGACAGATTTTACGGAAATTCACGAGTATTAAATTTGAATTTAAAAATGTAGTTGCTTTCGTTTTGTTTTATTTATTTGTTTAATTTTCAAAAATTACTTTACTTAAATAAAAATTATATAATAGGAAATGAATGATTTATTTTCAATAAAAGTGACAGATGTGGAGTTCATAAATTATTGCCGAAAAGTTTGTTGTACTTATTTTTTTTTGATTCTAAATATTTATAGATCTAATAAAAATTGCATTATCTTTTGATCTTTGATGCATTTATGACTGTTATATGTTATTACATGTTTTTATGAAATATAAAAATTTATTATACAATATGATGCAGTATATTATAGTTATTATTTGTAATAACAATAATTTTTGGGTAGTTTATAAAGGCTAGATTAAAATGTTATTGTTTTTTTCCTCGGTGGAGTTAACGCATCAATAAATAAAAGTATAAATTTATACCTAAATAAATTAATTGTATATAATGAGTTGATTTAAGATAGTCGACATCCTGTTTGAAAAAGTCTGTCACGCAAAAAGTTCACATAGAAAATGGCTTGGGGCTCCAGGCGCAATCGCCGATGCGTATCGTTACCAGGATGCTACAAGTGTCCGTCGTAAACTCATTCTGTTGCGGACGTCGCGACGCTAAACCTTCATATCCTAGTAGTAAATCCCTCGTAAGAAAATTGGAAGCTTATCTCGAAAGCTGCAACGCGCAAAGACGATAAGTCGAAAGTAAATTTTCATAAAATCAGACAGTAACGGTCTTGTAAAGTGAATAAAAGTGCGATTATTTTTTATTTTAACATTTATTAAGTGGATTAATTTATTCGTTTAAATTGCCCATTTACTCAACAAGTTAAAAACTTCCGAGTTTACTTTTTCGCTTTTAACAGGAAAATTGCCTAAGTGGCACTTAAAGGTTGGTCAATTTTTATTATTTCGCTTAGTGTTGTGTAATCAGCTTTTTCCGAATTTCCAAAAAAGTCTTATCAAAATTATTTATAAATGACGAAAACCATGGAATAATTATATATGCAAAAATAAGTAATCAACACAATTATGGTACGATTAGATTCTAAGAAAAATTGAAACATATTTTTTTAGTACTTAGTTTTATGTACGAATAAATTACATAAAATTGTCTAGTATCATGATTCATTAATTGGTTTTAATGGCATTCTACAAATTCATGAAAAAAAAAGGAAAATTTCTATTATTTTTAGTACATATACTCAATAAGCACCAAGGTCAAATATTGGAGAAATTTTTTGCCACCTAGTCCAGTCAAATTAGGCTCAAAGGTATTGGCGTATTTCGGCTGTCTCCGAAAAAACCCACTCAACAAAAATTGCGACTTTATTAAAAGCGATCCTAAAAATTATTTTTTCATATTTTTTTTTCAAAATTTAAAAAACCCTAAGCTTGGTCGATTTTGGTTCAATTGAGGTTATAAAATAAAATCCTGTAGACATACATAAAACAAAATTATATTACAAGCAAGTAAGAACATTATCTCGAAGAAAAGCAAAAAATATCTTAAACTCACTCCAGTAGAGAGGCAAATGAAACAGCATCCGAAGACTTAAATTTAAAGCTTTGCCTAAGAATGAAAGAGGTAAGTCTTTAAGGAGAAGCTATCAACTAGGCAATTAGTGATCTCCAGGAGGAGAAAACACTAGCTAGGTATGACTCGTTATTAAAGAAAATGAAAAAACAGTGGGAAAGCATCCAGGAAATCAATGAAGAAATGAAACGATTATTCGAGAAGACAGTTGAAGAGTTAGAAACCAAAACTTCAAGTGTGAAAACGTCATCAGCCAAACCTAACATCTCACTCCCAAAAACAAATTCCAATATTCGAGGAAGATTACGAAGGATGGTGCAACTTCCACGACATTTTTCAAAGGGTAATTGTAGAAAATAATTCAATTACAAAAGTTGAGAAGTTACAGTACCTAAAAACAAATATCAAAGTAGAACCAAGCCGATTGATATAATATCTTTAAATCCTAGAAGATAATTTTGAAAGAGCGCCCTACTAAAAAGGAGGTACCATAACATAAGTCTTTCCAAGTTGGTAGATGTAGTTTTCGATCTACCATGCAATAATTCAATAAAAGTCTGCCAAGAAAATTAAGCAATTCCTCGAAGTTACAGTAGAATATCTGGAGGTTTTAAAAAATCTCTGCATCGACTCTACAATTTGGGGATCATTGGTGGCCAGAATCGTCATACTGAGATGGCACTCAGAAACAAACAAAATCTAGGAACAATCACTGAAAAACACGCACCAGGTTCAGGACCTCGAAGATCTAAAACAATTCCTAGAAGGAAGAACTTCGGAATACTGTAAACAAGCTCACCTACTCAGAACAAAATCTCTGCAGAAACTACATAAGTCACAATAAAACAAATAAATGCAATAGTACCTTGAATTGCTGTACCTGCGACAAACTTCACCAAACACTGGAATTGGAAGCCTTTCCATAAAACAGCAAATAAAAGGATCACAGAAACCCACAACAAGTGTCACGACGCATCTAAAAGCGCGTGGAAACTCCGTATTTCTTGCAACATTATTGATATTGACCTGTAGAGAAGGGTTAGTTACTACATGTTTTAATAGACCCTCATCGCTAATTAGCGAAAAAGTGGCACAGATATTGGGAGGTCCAAGGGAATAATACACCCAAAAATATCTGGTATAGGAGATACCACTCCAAAAACGTCCAAATGGAAGATGCAAGCAACAATAAAAGCGAGATTCCCAAGCCATTTCAGCATCAATCGTAGGGAAACTCACACAATCTCCTATTAACCGATCCTACCTTCAATTTACCTGGTCCAATCCACACGATTCTCACAGCACAAGCATAATTCTGCGTGAAGGCATTCGTAAAATGGATGAGAGCATTTTGGCGTAAAATACGGAATTAGCATGGATTCATCAGGAAAATCATCCAAAACCAATCGAACATTCTTCAAGTCATCAGCATGGTGTCCTGCATCGAGGAACGCAAGCAGTTAACAAAATTCTGGGAAACAGAAGACGTCGAATCGCCACTCAATGGAGATGATAAGATGTGGGAGAAATCCTTCTCAAATACAACAAGAAGAGATGAGGATGGATCATATGTAATAAGAATATCATTTAAAAGAATCGTTCAAGATTGGGGAAATTCTGGACTCGAGCCATATCAAAATTTCTGCAATTAGAAAAGAGGTTATCTAAGGATGAAAACATAAAGAAGCTATACCACGAGTTCATGGATGAATATGTGAAACTGGGTAATATGAAATAAGAAGCGCATGCGAAGAACTCAAAGGAAGCACAGAATTGCACCATTATAAGGTCAATAACTGTTCTTATGACCATGTAAATCTTCAAATCCGAGAATAGAAGGAATTTTGAAATCTTCAAGATGCCCTTGATATCATTGATTTACAATAAAAAAGGATAGGGCCTAGATGAGAACCCTGAGGAAAACCGTTAGAAACTGGCATTAAACTAAATAACATAGACATTTCTAAACCAAAATTGGGGGAAACGCTTTGGAAAAAAAAAACTCAGTACTGAGTAACTGAGTTTCCTAGTGGTATTCCTCAGGGTTCTCATCTAGGCCCTATACTTTTTTTGTTGTTTGTTGTCAGTACTGAGTTACTGAGTTTGGTTTTTCATGCCGTTACCCCCAATCATTCATTAAATAGTACAGAGTTTAGCCTGACGATAATGATTTCAAAATGAGAGATAAAACATTCGAGTGGTGGTGTATCTTGGAATACCAACAGTGTACAAAGTCTCAATAGCCTCATGCATACTGGTCCACGACTTCAACAAGATCTCACTGACATACTTTTACTGTGGAGAAAGCACGAAAACTCAAGATGATCAGAAATATCATCGAATTTTATAGGGAAACAACGAGAAAAGGTCAATAGAAGAATTCGAACTCACCACGGTCAATTATGGCACAGCCTGAACCCCTACCTTGCTATTCGTACACTTCAACAGTTGGCCAAAGGTGAAGAACAAAACTAGCCAGGAATATCATCTACAGTACCTGGAGCACAATCTATTGAAGAAGTCACGAAGCTGCAAACACAATTAATCGAAATACTTATCAGCGGAGGGTTCACATTATGGAAGTGGTCTAGTAATAATGATCAACTGATAAAAAATCTACCAGATCACCAATCATGGAAATCTCAACAAAGGATTTCCAAAAATCACTTGGAGTAATCTGGTCGCCTTTTGCATCGCTACCAACCATAAATAAGTTTACTATATACGCTACATTTTATCAGAAGTTGCAAAACTATTTACTGGGATGGTTAGCCCCAGTAGTAATAAAAGCAAAACTGTGGCTGATGACCATGAAATGAGATCAAGTCGTTCCTGAAAATATCCCAAAGAAGTGGCTTACATTCCAAGAAATCACTTGAAGAAATAGTCATTTCAAGATGGTTCAATTATTTTCCTGCATACACACAAATTCAACTACTTGGATTCTGTGATACCTCACAAAGGGCTTCTATAATAATAAGTGAAACGGCGACATAATAATAACACTTCTGACAGCCAAATCAAAGGTAGCACCAACGAAATCAAAAAAACACTATCACGATTGGAGTTATTTGCAGCAGTTCTTCTTACCAAACTAATGAAGAGAGTAACCACAACATTGGAAATTGATGATCAGAAAATTTTCGTTTGGTCAGACTCCATGATAGCGCTCTCTTGGATTAAGTGTGAGGAAAACAGATGGAAAACCTTCGTAGCTAATCGAGTGTCAACCATAAATAACTTAATACCAAGCCACAAACTATTTATGACATCATGTAAAGACCCCTAAAAAACCTAACTAGAGAAATTTGTAGGAAATTTTATGTATTCTTATTTTGAATTACAAGTGTCTCACTTTTATCCAGCAAATTTTTTAGATAGGAAATGTCATTGTGAACAAAAAATTTTCTATAAACTAATTTTTTTTCGACTTTCCTTAAAAACTTACAGCAATTTAAAAATTTCAACATTTTAACGATTTCTTGTAACACTCTCTATAATTTTTCTTTCTTATTATCATGTTTTATTTAAAAGATTTATGGTTTGGATTTTGTCTTTCCCAACTTGCCCTTTTGAACATTATTGGCTGTTTTTAAAATAAGTGGACTCATTTATTATTATTTCTGACAAGAAACTTAATCTATCTGATTGGCTTACAGATAATGTCAAAATCCAAAGCATACTTGATTTAAATTTAAAAAATTGAAATAAAATTAAATTTATACAGGGTGTCCCAAAAAATCATTAATATTTTAAAATTGCTGTAACTTCTTAAGGAGTCGAAAAAAAATATTAGTTTGTAGGAATTTTTTTGTTTCAGAATGACATTTACTATCTAACAAAAATTTTGCTGGAAAAAAGTGAGACACCCTGTATATGTAATGTTGATAGTTTTCGAGTTATAAGTAGAAATCCGCCAAAAAATGAGATTTTTCTACATTTTTTGCATATTTTTGTGTTATGAAATTTTGTTAGCAAACTCCAGATTCGTATTCAACACCCATACAAATATACATGATGCAAGATATTAAAACTACCCCACAAATTTCCTGGTAAAAAAACTTGACTGGATTAACCTCTATTTTAAAATCCAGCTAAAAACAAAAATATAGAATGATTATCTTATATCCTCTTAAGAGGATAGTCGCCAAAGCGTATTATTTTGAAATTTGCGGTTTTGATCATAGCTTTATTTCCAATGAAGCTTTTTTAAAATTTCCTTTTTTGGTACATAGAAAAGTCTTGTGGCTACCAATTTCTTCTTTATTTCTTTTTGTAAGTCAAACCAAATAGTCGTACGGTAGCAGCAAAACGGGCTCTTTACAAAAATCGTTCGCCTAGCGGCATTTTGAAAAAAAAATTTTCCAACACTAGCAATTAGTTAAAGTATAAAGGAAGAGTGTATAGTTTAGCTTTTTGTTGTAAGTATATTTTAAAACTTTAAGACAGCGCTCCAAAATTTTTTACAATTTTACTTAATTTTTGGAGCGCTATAAAAAGTTTAAAAATATACTTACAAAAGAAAAAACTAAACTATACACTCTTCGTTTATAGTCCGGTCAATTTTGCCCTAAAAATAGTAGTAGAGGTGCAAAAATTAGCGTAGAGCTAAAAATTGGTATGAATGTTCGGAACACCATTATAAATGAATTTTGAAAAGTCCCCATCGGTCCCCGTACCTGGAAAAAATTTATTCAAGCTTAAAGGTCTTAAAAATGGGTTTTTCGCGTTTTTCAGCAAAACGGTAAGTTTTATCATAAAATTATGTTAGACAAAAATTGTAGATCATATAATTATCTATACAAACTGACTTAATACTTTTTCTCCTAAGAGCCACCGTTTCTGAGATATAACGATTATAAAAGTTGAAAAAGTTGTAATCTTCATAATATGCATAATTATGCCACGTATACACATCACTAAAGCTGTAATACTAGTAAAAATATTTTTCTATCGGTCTATGTAAGCCATAAATCGTTCTAATCGGCCAACTGGTTCGGTCAAAATTAATTATTTTCCGATTAATCAAAAATTTCATAGCAATTTCTTCGTCCAAAAGTGAAATTTTCAAACTTTCAACGGTTATTCGGTCATAACTTCTAAACGAATAAAGATATCAAAAGGAATCTTTTTTTGCGTGCAAGCCTACGCAAAAACCTTTTAAGTTAAGCCACCATTCGTTAAAATCGATGAAGGGGCAGGGGGTAAAAAAATTGTAAAAATTGCATTTTTTTACAAAGTTTTTTGCCCGATTAAAATTTTGAGTTTTTTTTTCGAAATTGAAAAAAGTCAACGCGTCGCGTAGTAGTACTTGAAAATTTCATTCCAACGCAAATTTTAGTTATACGATAGAATGTGTCGTTACCTTACAGCGATTATTTTGGTCGCTGGGGGTTGAAAAAACACAATTTTGACTTTAATAGGTAGGTGTGAGGTGAAATTAAAAGATAGAGATTTCAAGACTTCAAACCGACCTCGTTCAATCAATCTTCTTGCAGGTCACGTGTAGCGATTTTTCATTTTTTGTCCCGTTTTAGTCCCATTTCCTCTACCAATTTTCTCTACGCGCCGTTTTTTATCGATATTTTTCTACACTTTTGGAAAAAAAAATCCCGACGCCGTTGGGCGCGCCGATTAAAACCGATTATTTTTCTGGGTATTAACGGTACTTTTAGCCACAATATAAGCCGCGTTTCTTTAAAATCGGTTCAGTTGTTTGGTAGGTACGACTTTTTGAACTTCGTTAAAAAATGTCCAAAATTGTACCCCGATTTTCAAACGTCAGAATATGAGATACAAACAAAAATTTCGAAAAAGTGCTCCGCTATGGGTACGTTATTCTGTTTCCTCTTTACGAAAATGCCATTCGTGATTTTTTCCCTCCGGCTAAAGTCAAAAGCTAAGCAAAATTACCTTTTTGTTTTTTTCGCTAAAAAACGCGACATTTTGACGTTTTCAAAGAAAAATTCGCTCTCGCCACAGGATTAACCTAGGAAGATCGAAAATTTTGGATATAGTAAATGAGGATGTGGGAAAAAAGGGGCCCGATTTGGTCGTTTCGATTTCGAACCCGGCGGAGCTACGATTTTTCAAATTTGGTGCGGAGGACGCTCGAAAAAATACCGCGAAAAAATTGACATTTTCGGGAGCGCTTTTTAAAGCTTTAACGTCGCTTTAAAAAAATCCATTCTGATAGGATTATAAAACAAACATTCCCCTTTAAGTCGAGACCGGGTTTTTGAAATTTGATTAAAAAATGTACCCGTTATCGTGAATATTAGACGATTTTGAATCTGACGAATAATGTGCATATTATGAAGATTACAACTTTTATAATCGTTATATCTCAGAAACGGTGATACTAAGGAAAAAAAGTATTGAAACATTTTTGATAGATAATTATATGATCTACAATTTTTGTCTGACCTAATTTTATGATAAAACTTACCGTTTTGCTGAAAAACGCGAAAACCCCATTTTTAAGACTTATTCATGGTCAATTTTTCCAGGTACGAGATCGAACTCAATTTTAAAAAAGCTCAACTGAAAAAAAATTATGACCAAAACCGCAAATATCAAGTGAATTTCAAAATCATCGCCTTAAATCAAAAAGGTCCCTGCATGACAAAATAGGTTATTCAAATGATTTGTAGAATTTTTCAAATTACATTATCTAAATTAGTAAGAATCCCTGCAACATAACTAAAATTAATTACAAGTCGTGTAATTTGCATATTTGAGTAACACACCCTTTTTTGCAAATAAAATAAAGCACGCGAGGGTTAGATAAAAATGCTTTTAAATTCGCAAAAACTCGAGTTAGTGGTAAATGTGATTGTATAAGACTGGAAAATTGGGAAGTTGAAACAAACGGTATAATTTTACTTTGCGGTGTAAAAAATAGTCATCAGGGTTGATTTGTGAAGAATAGGGAAATAATTAAAATTACACGTTGCATTCGCTATGTTCGCCAGCATAAATAACATTTGATCATAACGACACGCCTTTTATTTATAAAATAGGAGCTAATTGCTTTTTGATTAAATTAAGAGATTTCTCAAATGCAGCCCAATTAAAATAATGTCGACTCTAATTACTGCATCAAATTTTATTGATCTCTTGTAGAAACACGAATTTAATTAGTATATAACGCGCAAAATTTCATGAAATTATTGGCTTGAGAGTTGGGAGTTATTTTAAAATTAATCCAGGAATTCCACTAAGCTATAATCGAAACTACTTTAAAGTTTTCAAATTTTATTCAAATTGTTTGGAAAATACTCGACGCTTTTCTTTTATCATTCAAGGCTGTTTTATTGGCAGTGTGAAAATTTTAGCTACGCTATTAATACACGTTACTTATTTTTTCAAAATTTGTAATTTATTGAGTGATAATATTATGTTGTTATTTTGTAATTTTTAGAATGGCTTCCATGCGGCGGAGGTTGCTACGTATTAAATTCATCTTGTAATAAAAGCAACGCAAAAAATGGAATTTATAGCAAATACTACAAGTTACTATGATGATGATGTTCATGATTATCAACGCGAGGAGCTTAATTTATTCTACGCCATTTCTGAGATTTTGGTCGCTGTTGTTGCTGTGATAGGAAATGCTATGGTGATTCTGGTGTTCCGCAAGGAACGTAGATTGAGGCGCCGCACCAATTACTACATCGTGTCTTTGGCAGCTGCAGATTTTCTAGTGGGACTCCTGGGGATACCATTCGCGATTTTATCCTCCATAGGACTTCCAACGAACTTATACGCCTGCCTATTCACGGTGTCTCTTCTCGTCGTACTTTGCACCATTTCCATTTTCTGCCTCGTCGCCGTCTCCGTAGACAGGTACTGGGCCATCCTCCACCCCATGGGATACTCCAGGAACGTGAGGACGAAAACAGCTCTAGGTAAAAATACTTTTACTTGTAGTTTTTAATTAAAAGTAAATTGTTGCGCACATCAGGTTCTTAACTAATGACCACCAACACGCTACGTGTGGATAATACTACAATTCCTGATAATACACATTCTCACCAATGTATTGATCTCTTGGTTAATTCATCGCCAGTTAATTAAACTTTGTTTTATGAAACAAAATACGCGGTAATGGCATCGTCAAATCATCAAGTCCCGCCATTCTTGACTCCAGCTTTGAGCTTAACTAAAAATTAATGACCTGAAATTAAAAGCTTACGATTTTGTAGTCAAATTGTCTTCAAGAATATCGCTTTTCTAATCTACAAGGCAAATACATTCATTACATCAAAACGGTAAAGTTTTAGTAATTTCAAATAAACTAAAAATCATTAAACTTTCTATTACAATTACTACATTTTTCCTGCAGAATTTTTCATTTATGAGTTAAATAAATGGCGCGTGAAATTTTAAACTTCGATTTTATGTCGTAAGTAGACATTTTCCAGTTTTTTAAGTTATTTATGAATCGAAGCTTCCGGATGGTTAGCAACGCTCAGCTTATTTTTCTATTTACATTGGGTGCACGTAAACACTTATTTGTTTTTCGATGCGTTTGCACGTGCAGGAATTGAAAGTGGTTACTGGAAAAAATTGATTGAATGCAGCGAAACTAATGTTTTCAAATTTTCGAATGAATCCAAACAAACGCTATTCGAGTAGAAAATTATTGTTTACCTCATTTTCATACACTCGCATTTTGATTTGATTTTTTGATTAAAACTTATATTTGTAGTTTGAATTTTTGAAAAAACACTTCATCAATAAACACCCCATAAAAGAGAGGAAGCGGGACAAAGGGCTAAAAAAAACTAGACAGACATGGAAAAAAATGATGTGGAGAAAATGTCATCCATATCGTTCTTTTGTCGTTTCTTTCTTTCGGCCTTTTGTCCAATTGAGTCATTTCTCAGTCGACATTATTTCTTTATTCAACTTTTCGTTCAATTTATCTTTTGTCTGTTCAGTCTGTCATTTAACGTTTAGCCTTTTTTCAACGTCGGTATTTTGTGGTGTCGGCCTTTTGGGGTAGACCAAATAACAAAATACTTTAAACGAACTAAAATAAAATAAAACTCAGAGCAAAAATGTAAAGCTCCATTTTATAGTGAAAAACTATCTCCGGTGCTGTTCTGAATCCATGATATGAGTTACGTTTAGAAAAAATTATATCGCAGTATATCAAATTTGAAGTTGGTGGAACTTTCTGTTCGAGTGGTTGAAAGTTTTTTATGATCAACCCTCAAGAGGAAACTACCCCTTAAAATCAGATGTTCAAAAAACTAAGGTCCTACATCGTTTTAAAACAATTCAAATGTCTTAATATGAAATTTAAAGTTGGTGAAACTCTGCGATCGAGCGGTGGAACGTTTTTTATGATCAACCCTCAAGAAGAAACTACCCCTTAAAATCAGATTTTCGAAAAACCTAGGTCCTACGTCTTTTTCAATGTAATTCAAATGTCTAAATATGAAATTTGAAGTTGGTGGAATTTTCCGTTCAAGAGATGGAAAGTTTTTTATGATCAACCTTCGAGAGGAAACTACCCATTAAAATCAGATTTTCAAAAAACCTACTTTCTTTGCAATTCAATTCAAGTGTCTAAATTTGAAGTTGGTGGAACTTTCCGTTCGAACGGTTGAAAGTTTTTATGATCAACTCTCAAGAGGAAACTACCCCTTAAAATCAGACTTGCAAATAAATATTCAATAGCTTCGGTAAAGTAGCACAGCAAAAACAGTCAGAGTATTAAAAATAACATGTATTATTTTAAATGGCATTTTCAATTAAATAACTAATATAAATAAAATACTTGGCTTACCTTTTTTTGCTTCTTTTTCTTTATACAGAAAGATATAATTCAGTAAAATTGTTCACAGCACTTGCACTCGCTTCGAAGGTAAAACAAGTTTATCATTAAACCCAATGCGCACACGTGTAAGCATCTCCCTTTTTTTATTTCTTAGATATTACCTTTTAATACCTAAATATAACTTAATATTACCCAAATAATACCTAATATCAGCAATAATACCCAAATAATACCTAATATTACCCAAATAATACAAAATACCCAATAATACCTAATATTACCTTAATATTACCTTTAATACCCAAAAAGTGTACACCTAATACCTAGAGTGAAAAGCCCCTCGGGTAGACCAAATAACAAAATACTTTATGAAATAATTTTTCACTAAAAATGTGGTCTACTTTTATTTGCTACAGCTACAGCAGCTTTTTGTCGTTCGGCTCATTTTCTTTCGGTCTTTTGGTTATTTGCGCTTTTTCTAGTTCAACCTTCTTTCTTTCGGTCTTTTGTCGAATTTGATTTTTTTATCGTTCAGACTGTTTTCTTTAGGTACTTTGTCTGCTTCTGTATATTGCTCAATTCGTTCGGCCTTTTGTCCCTTTCGGCCATTGGAGTTCAGCTTCGTTCGGCCTTTTATCCCTTTCGGCCATTGGAGTTCAGCCTTTTATCATGTCGGTATTTTGTGGTGTCGGTCTTTTGGGGTAGACCAAATAACAAAATACTTCATGAAATAATTTTTCACTAAAAATGTGGTATATTTTCATTTGCTACAGCTACAGCAGATTTTTGTCGTTCGGCTCATTTTCTTTCGGCCTTTTGGTTATTTACGCTTTTTCTAGTTCAACCTTCTTTCTTTCGGTCTTTTGTCCAATTTGGTTTTTTTATCGTTCAGACTGTTTTCTTTAGGTACTTTGTCTGCTTCTGTATATTGCTCAATTCTTTCGGCCTTTTGTCCCTTTCGGCCATTGGAGTTCAGCTTTGTTCGGCCTTTTATCCCTTTCAGCCATTGGAGGTCAGCCTTTTATCAACGTCGGTATTTTGTGGTGTCGGTCTTTTGGGGTAGACCAGATAACAAAATACTTCATGAAATAATTTTTCACTAAAAATGTGGTCTATTTTCATTTGCTACAGCTACAGCAGATTTTTGTCGTTCAGCTCATTTTCTTTCGGCCTTTTGATTATTTGCGATTTTTCTAGTTCAACCTTCTTTCTTTCGGTCTTTTGTCCAATTTGGTTTTGTTATCATTCAGCCTGTTTTCTTTACGTACTTTGTGTGCTTCTGTATATTGCTCAATTCGTTCGGCCTTTTGTCCCTTTCGGCCATTGGAGTTCAGCTTCGTTCGGCCTTTTATCCCTTTCGGCCATTGGACTTCAGCCTTTTATCAACGTCGGTATTTTGTGGTGTCGGTCTTTTGGGGTAGACCAAATAACAAAATACTTCATGAAATATTTCTTCACTAAAAATGTGGTCTATTTTCATTTGCTACAACTACAGAAGATTTTTGTCGTTCGGCTCATTTTCTTTCGGCCTTTTGATTATTTGCGCTTTTTCTAGTTCAACCTTCTTTTTTTCGGTCTTTTGTCCAATTTGGTTTTATTATCATTCAGCCTGTTTTCTTTATGTACTTTGCCTGCTTCTGTATATTGCTCAATTCGTTCGGTCTTTTGTCCTTTTCGGTTATTATTAGGTATTCAACCTTTGGAGTAGACCCGATAACAAAAGATTTTATGAAATTTTCACTAAAAATGTGGTCTATTGGGTTGTTCGGAAAGTCATTTCCTTTTTTTTTGTGAAAATGAAAGACGATTTTCTTATAGTGCATAAATATTTTATTCGTCCATTTTGGTCCTGTTGTCATCTTTCTGGCAGTAGCATGATTAAACTTCTGATCTTTACTGGAAAAAAATTGATCCAAGTGATTTTTCACGTCCTCTCATTTGAAGTAAAGGTTTGGTCTTCTAAGAACCGAAACAAGTAATAACCCGAAGGTGCCAGATCTGGAGAATATGGTAGGTGTGGTAGTACATCCCATCCAAGCTGTAAAAACTTTTGGCGAGTTACCAAACTTATATGAGGAACAAATTTCTTTCTGGAAGAATATGTGGAACCCATATATCGAGTTTTTCAATTAAACCAAGGAGTTTCACGTGATCATGAATGATTGAATTCGATAAATTCAAATTGTCAGGGATCTCATAAATTGTTATTAGGCGGTTTGCATCAATCAATGTCTTTATTTTATCTTCATCAGGCCTTACAGAACGTAGTGCATCTTCAACATCAAAATTTCCGGAACGAAATTTTGCAAACCAGTTTTTGCACTAGCGTTCTGTCAGTACATCTTCTCCATACACATCCAATCATTTTTTTCTTGCTTGAACAGCATTTTTACCTTTTCTTTGGTTAAAAAGTAAAATATGCCGAAAATGCCGCTTTCAACTCTCCACATTTGATAGGACACCAAACAAAAACTATTGTGCAGAATCAAACAATTTTTTTCACAAAAAAGTCTTGCTATATCAGCTGAAAAATATATAATGTCAATGCGGCTAAAGTGTGAAGCTGGGCCTGGAAAAATACAAGTAACTCCTCTGTTGGGAAAAAACGAAATGGCTTTCCGAACAACCTAATACTTTTATTCGCAGCTACAACAACTTTTTGCCATTCGGTTCATATTCTTTCGATCTTTTGACTATTTGCACTCTTTTTAATAGAACCTTTTTTCTTTCGGCCTTTTATCCAATTTGGTTTATTATGGTTCAGCCATTTTCTTTGGGCACTTTATCTGTAGAAGCCTAATTTGTTCGACCTTTTGCTAACGTTCGTCTTTTGTCGTTGTCGGCCTTTTGTTCCTTAGATATTCGGTATTTTGGGGTAGACCCGACAACAAAATATTTTATAAAATATTTATTTCAAAAAATGTGGTCAACATTATTTGCAGATACAGTAACTTTCTTTCGTTCGGCTCATATTCATTCGTTCTTTTGTCTATTTGCGGCCTTTCTCGTTCAACATTTCTTCTTTACCGTTTGGCCTTTTGTACAAGTCGGTCTTTTTTCGGTGTCGGCCTTTTGTCCCTTTCCACCTTTTGGGACAGACCACAAAATACTTTATAAAATAATTTTTCACTAAAAATGTAGTCTACTTTCATTCGCACCTACAACAGCTTTTTGTCATTCGGCTCTTTTGTCTATTTGCGCTCTTTCTGGTTCAATCTTCTTTCTTTCGGCTTTTTGTCCAATTTGGCTTTTTATCGTTTACCCATTTTTCTTTAGTAAAATAAAAATCCAAATGGACGAGAGGGTGCTTTATTATCACGTATAGATACCAAAGAGCAGGTCTACATGTTTTGGCACTCAGGTCCTGAAGATGGCACATGAGTGCCGAAACATGCAGACCTGCTCTTTGGTATCTATGCGTGATAATAAAGCACCCTCTCATCCAGTTGGATTTTTATTTTACTGTTATAATCACGTACATAGCTTCCCTCGTTTTAATACATTTTTCTTTAGATCATTTGTCTGCTCCTGTCTTTTGTCCAATTCGATCATTTTTATCGTTCGGTCTTTTGTAAACTTCGATATTTGGTGGCCTTTCGTCTCTTTCGACCATTTTGGGGTAAACCTGATATTAAAATAAAATATAATTTTTCTAAAAATGTGGTCAACTTTATTTTCAGAAACATCAGATTTTTTCGTTCGGCTCATTTTCTTTCCATCTTTTGTCTATTTGCCCTCTTTCTCGTTCAACATTTCTTCTTTCAGTGTTTTGTCTTTTCTCCAATTTGGCATTTCATCGTTCAGCTTTTTTTCTTTACGTCATTTGTCTGCTCCTGTCTTTTGTCCAATTCGGTTATTTATTGTTTGGCGTTTTGTACAAGTCGGCCTTTTTTCGGTGTCGGCCTTTTGTCCCTTTCGCCCATTAGTTATTCGACCTTTTGGGGCAAATCCCCGAAAACAAAATATTTTATGAAATAATTTTAAGCCATTTTTCTTTAAGTTTTTCGTCTGCTTCTACCTTTTGATCGATTGTTTTTCTCTTTAGGCCTTTTGTCCCTTTTTTACCATTACGTTGTGAGGTAGACCCGATACTAAAATATTTTATGAAATAACTTTTAGAGGCAGTTTCAGCAGCTTTTTTTCATTCAACTCACTTTTGTCGAATTCAGCTTTTATCTTTAGGTATTTTGTTAGCTTCTGGCTTTGTCCAGTTTGGTCATTTATCATTCGGCCTTTTGTCAACGTCGGTCTTTATGAGCGTCAGCATTTTGCCCTTTTCGCCGGCCAATAGGTTTCGTTATAAAATAAAACCACTAAAAATTTGATCAATTTCTGGTAGAAAATCGGTTTTGGAAGTCCCAAAATACTTTTTCTCAAATAAAAAATTACCTGGTTTTACTTATGTCATTTGAACTTCAAAAATTCATCATTAAATCATCTTATTAAAAAAATAATCAAAATTTCCAGTGGTTAAAATGCGTGAAATTGTGCACTTACAAATAGGAGGTTGCGGAAATAATATAGGCTATAAGGTATAACTATAAAATCGCACGTGAAAATTAGTAATTTCCATCTACATTTAGTTTTGGGAAGTTATTTGTGATGAACATGGGATTGATCCTCGTGGAGTCTTCTGTGGAAACACCGATCTTCAACTTCAACGAATAAATGTGTATTTCAATGAAGCTAGGGCTTGTAAATTCGTGCCTCGAGCAATCCTCGTGGATTTGGAGTCATCAACTATGGATAATGTGCGTTCAGCGCCTTACGGGCGATTATTTAATCCTGAGTGTTGTATTTTTGGAAGAAGCAGTGCTGGGAATAATTGGGCGAAAGGTCATTATACAGAAGGAGCAGAATTGTTGGATTTGATTCTTGATACTACTCGAAGGGAAGCGGAAGGTTGCGATTGTATGCAAGGTTTTCAGATTTTGCATTCTATCGGTGGTGGTACAGGTGGTGGATTGGGGTCTTTAATTTTATCTAAATTAAGGGAGGAATATCCTGATAGGATTATTAAAACGTATTCGGTTATTCCAAGTCCTAAAGTGAGCGATACTGTTGTTGAACCGTATAACGCGACGTTGTCTTCGAATTATTTAACTGAATATACTGATGAGACTTTTATGCTCGATAATGAAGCTTTGTATGATATTTGTAGTCGTACTTTAAGGATTGGTGCGCCTTCACTTGCTGATATGAATCACATTGTTAGTTATGCTATATCAGGGATTACTACTTGTATGAGGTTTCCTGGACAGCACAATAGTGATTTGAGGAAAATTCATGTTAATATGGTGCCGTTTCCTCGGTTGCATTTTTTTATACCAGCTTTTGCGCCGTTGGTATCACGTGCTACAGCTCAGTATAGAGGAGTATCAGTACCTGAATTGGTAGCTCAGATACTCAGTGGTAAAAACTTGATGTGTGCTTGTGATCCACGACGAGGAAGATACATGACTGTAGGTACAATTTTTCGAGGAAGAATGTCAACGCGTGAGGTTGAGCAACAGATGAGTAATATTCAAAACAAGAATAGCCAATATTTCGTTGAGTGGATTCCTAATAATGTTAAAAGCGCGATTTGTGATATCCCTCCACGTGGGTTGAAGATGAGCGCTACGTTTTTCGGGAATAGTACTTGTATTCACGAGGTTTTTAAGAGGGTTGGATTACAGTTTTCCGCAATGTTTAGAAGGAAAGCTTTTTTGCATTGGTATACAGGAGAAGGCATGGATGAATTTGAATTCGCTGAAGCTGAGCATAATATGAATGATCTTATTTCTGATTATCAGCAGCATCAGGAAGCTTATAAAGGGGATGAGGATGATGATTTTGTGGATGATGATGATGATGAAGAATAATTCGGTCCTTTTGAATAACGAGGCATTGATTGATCTAAAATTAGAATGTAATAAAGGGGATAAGTTTTAAGCAGGAAAAGTATTGAGTTGACTTCATTATTACAAAAGTTTCGTGTGGTAAATTCTCCTCACGTAAAAATGCTTTTAGTCACCAAAAATGAGCTTTTAATACGAAAAATAGTTAATTTAACCTACAATTTTACAATGCTATAAAGTGGGAAGTGGAAAACAATACCAACAGGAGTCATTAATTATTTTGGACGATCCCGATAGTGAAGTTTTAATCAGGAAATTGGCCTTTTATTTGCACGTATCTTGCATTCCTTTTATACTTTTTGCATGAGCAAATACTTACACTTTTGAAGGTCTGAGTTTTAACCCAATTGCCTAAAGCTTTCAACCCTCAATTGTAGATAATCTAAAAACTTGAAAGGTTAAATTATACATTTTCGTGGAAATCTTCTCGCTTCAAATTATAAATCAGGCACAATTGCGCAATAAAAGCTTTCACCAAAATAAAAGACAATATAAGCTTGAAAAATTGTAAAGAAACGTGCTGCATATATAAAAACCTTTATGTGATTTTTGTTTGAGGGAAAATTAAATACGGTTTTAATTAGTTTAAAATTAATGTAAAGAAAAACAGAACTTGGTGTTGGTACAAAGGAAACCACTTTGCATGAAATTAATTTTCTAGAGTTTACACAAGATATCCCTATTTTTTAGCCCTTGAAGATGTGATAAAATACACGAGGTAATTTGAGGATGATTAACGGTCGTGAAATATACGTCGCTAACAAGTTTCACCTTTAAACGAACCACTAAAGTTTTCAACAGAACACCCTAAGATCCATGAATAAAAAATTCAATAACTCCTGGATTAATTAAATTTATTACTTAAGATCGTGTCTTTCTGTCATAAACACTAATTAATTCCACTACACGACCTAAAAACCTATTTTTGTTAACTAAGTATTATCTAAGTGTAATAATTTAAAAAAATTATACGTCGTGTCCATGCATTAATTTACTTTGATTTTCGCTTCATTTCAACTTGCAACTCAAAGGAATAATTGTGAGTTATTCAATTGACGAAAAATTTTATATTGAATTTCAGAAGAGTACATTTGTACCCCTTAATAAAATTAATGTTTTCAATAAAAATATTGATATTTTGAACTTTTAAAATAATTGTAGGTAACACCCCAAAAATGAGTATTTTTTAAAATAAATTTTCAAAAAAGTTTCTATGAGGAAAAAATTACTTAAATAGGTATATTTTATAGGAAATTGTCTAAATTTTATAATGGGACTAATTTTGTAAGTCTAGCTTCAGTGGAAATGTTATTTTTTGACGTTCAAAGTGCATACAAAGTTTTTAGCAAAAACGCCAATTTAAAGTGGGATTTCAAAAAAGATCCCATTGCAAATTTTATTTTTTAAATGGTCCATTTTATAAAAAAATAACCAAATTTTATAATAAAACTTATTTTATAATTATATTTTGACTATAAATAGCCTTTTTAGGTCATTAAAGTACGATTAAAAATTTTTCCAAAAAATAACTTTTACTTCAATTGGTAATATTAAACTTTTTTTTTGGCCCATGATTGATTTTAGACTTTCTTATTACAGACTATACCCCAATCCTTAATTTAAACTCAAAAACTTTGTTAAAATTTTATCGAAACTGGCAGTTTTTAAGTTTTCAGTCAAGTATTTAGAATTTTTTTAATGTTTTCTTTAAAAATATTGATGTTAAAGTAATATACAGGAAAATCAAAAATTTTGAACTTTTAAAATAGTTGCAGATATCCCACCAAAAATGAGTATTTATTAAAATAAATTTTCAAAAAAGTTTCTATGAGGAAAAAAATACTTAAATAGGTATATTTTGTGGGAAATTGTCTAAATTTTATAATAGGACTAATTTTGTAAGTCTAGCTTCAGTGGAAATGTCATTTTTTTTGACGTTCAAATTGCATACAAAGTTTTTAGCAAAAACGCCAGTTTAAATAAAAGTTTAAATGGGATTTCAAAAAAGATCCCATTGCAAATTTTATTTTTTAAATGGTCAATTTTATAAAAAAATAACCAAATTTTATATTATAGCTTATTTTATAATCATATCTTGACTATAAATAGCCTTTTTAGGTCATTAAAGTACGATTATAAATTTCCCCAAAAAAGTAACTTTAACTTCAATTGGTTATATTAAATTTATTTTTTGGCCCATGATTGATTTTAGACTTTCGTATTACAGATTATATCCCAATCCTTAATTTAAACTCAAAAACTTTGTTAAAATTTTATCGAAACTGGCAGTTTTTAAGTTTTCAATCAAGTATTTAGAATTTTTTTAATGTTTTCAATAGAAATATTGATATTAAAATAATATACAGGAAAATCAAAAATTTTGAACTTTTAAAATAGTTGTAGGTAACCCACCAAAAATGAGTATTTTTAAAAATAAATTTTCAAAAAAGTTTCTATGAGGAAAAAATTACTTAAATAGGTATATTTTATAAGAAATCGTCTAAATTTTATAATGGGAGTAATTTTGTAATTTCAGTGGAAATGTCATTTTTGGAGGTTAAAATTGCAATAATGTTTTTATCAAAATATCATTTTAAATAATTTAACTTAATTTATCACTCATGATCCATTAAAAAACCTTATAGTCTGGTCAATTTAATCCTCTAAAAATAGTAGTAAAGGTACACAAATTAGCGTTGAGCTAAAAATTGGTATGAATGTTCAGAACACCATTATAAATGAATGCTGAAAAGGCCCCATCGATCCTGTACCTGGAAAAAATTTTATTCAAGATCAAAGGTCTTAAAAGTGCGTTTTTCGCGTTTTTAAGCAAAACGTTAGGTTTTATCATAAAATTAGGTCATACAAAAATTGTAGATCATTTAATTGTCTATAAAAAATGACTTAATACTTTTTCTCCTAAGAGCCAGAGATATAACGATTATAAAAGTTGAAAAAGTTGTAATCTTCATAATATGCATAAATACGCCACGTGTACACATCACTGAAGCTGTAATACAAGTAAAAATATTTTTCTATCAGTCAATGTAAGCCATAAATCGTTCTAATCGGCCAACTGGTTCGGTCAAAATTAATTATTTTCCGATTAATCAAAAATTTCATAGCAATTTCTTCGTCCAAAAGTGAAATTTCCAAATTTTCAACGGTTATTTGGTCATAACCTCTAAACGAATAAAGATATCAAAACGAATCTTTTTTTGTGTGAAAGCCTACGCAAAAACCTTTAAGATAAGCCGTTCGTTAAAATCGATGAGGGGGCACGGGGGTAAAAAAATTGTCAAAATCGCATTTTTTAGAAAGTTTTTTGCGCGATTAAATTTTTTAATCTTTTTTCGAAATTAAAAAAAGGTCAACGCGTGGCGTAGTAGTACTTGAAAATCTTATTCCAACGCATATTTTAGTTAGACGATAGGATGTGTCGTTACCTTACAGCGATTATTTTGGTCAATGGGGGTTGAAAAAACACAATTTTGATTTTAATAGGTCGGTGTGAGGTGAAATGAAAAGATAGAGATTTCAAAACTTCAAACCGACCTCGATCGATCGATCAATCCTCTTTCAGGTCACGTGTAGCAATTTTTCATTTTTTGTGTCCCGTTTTGGCCCCATTTCCTCTACCAATTTTCTCTACGCGCCGTTTTTTATCGATATTTCTCTACGCTTTTGGAAAAAAAAAATCCCGACGCCGTTGGACGCGCCGGATAAAACCTATTATTTTTCTGGGTATTAATGGTACTTTTAGTCACAATATAAGCCGCGTTTAGTTAAAATCGGTCCAATCGTTTGGTAGGTACGATTTTTTAAATTTCGTTAAAAAATGTCCAAAATTGTACCCCGATTTTCAAATGTCAGAATATGAGATACAAACAAAAATTTAGAAAAAGTGCTCCGTTATGGGTACGTAAGTCTGTTTCCTTTACTAAAATCCCATTCGCGATTTTTTCCCTCCGGTTACAGTCAAAAGCTAAGCAATATTACCTTTTTGTTTTTTTCGCTAAAAAACGCGACATTTTGACGTTTTCAAAGAAAAATTCACCCTCGCCACAGGATTAATCTAGGAGGGTCGGAAATTTTGGATATAGTAAATGAGGATGTGGGAAAAAAAGGGAGCCCGATTTGGTCGTTTCGATTCCGAACCCGGTGGAGCTACTACAATTTTTCAAAATCGGCGCGGGGGACGCTCGAAAAAAACTGCGAAAAAATTGACTTATTCGTGAGCGCTTTTGAAAGCTTTCCCGTCGCTTAAAAAAAATCCATTCTGATAGGATTATAAAACAAACATTCCTCTTTAATTCGAGACCGGGTTTTTGAAATTTGGTTAAAAAATGTACCTGTTATCGTGAATATTAGGCGATTATGAATCTGACGAATAATGTGCATATTATGAAGATTACAACTTTTATAATCGTTATATCTCAGAAACGGTGGCTCTTAGGAAAAAAAGTATTAAGACATTTTTTATAGATAATTATATGATATACAATTTTTGTCTGACCTAATTTTATGTTAAAACTTACCGTTTTGCTGAAAAACGCGAAAAACCCATTTTTAAGACCTTTGACCTGGCATAATTTTTTTTCCAGCATTCATTTATAATGGTGTTCCGAATATTCATACCAACTTTTACCTCTACGCTAATTTGTGCACCCTTGATTGTCTAAATTGACCGAACTATTATTTGCTACCCATTTTAATAAATAAGTTTTATAGAAAAAATTATAAAAAAAAAACATTATTTTTAAATTTTTATTTATCGTTAATTTATATAAAAATAAAATAAGAATTTTTTTGAATTAAATTTACTATTTAAAACAAGTGCTGAAAAAAGTGGGATATCCTGTATAATCTAGAATTTTAAATTTTACTTTGATTGACTTTTCCTTAAAATTTTCTTTTGAATTTTTTGTAAAAACGTTTATATTTTTAATTATAATACCGTGTAATATACGAAACCAATAATTTTATTACATCGTTTTTTTCTTACGTACATATTTGCACCGAAAGTAAGGTCACACTTTAATTTCACTGGATATTCTTTATGTTTACATAAAATGATATAATTTTATTGAGGCTTTTACGACCTTCTTGAGATGATAAATGAAAAGTAGAGCGCCTAATATTTTTATCAAGTATTTAATTTGATCTCTTGACCTTCTTGAATTTAATAATTAAGTAAGTAGGAAGACGGAGTTTAACTTGACTAGTCCTCCCTATCCTATTATATTTAATAAATTTTATTTTTAACGTATACCCAATTTCCAAGGAATAAAAGAGGGCGAATTTCAACTCGAGTCATTCCAACCCTAATTTGAAATCTTAAAAAATCGAAGATTTTTGTTATTATTTAATATAAACTTTTATTTTCATGAAAATACTTTTCGAACATCTGCTACGAAATTATTTGGCAACTGTTTGGACAATTTAATCTAAGAAAAAAAACCAGGGATTAAAAGGAGGGGTGAATCCTCGTTCCTTCCTTTTTAAATCCTCTCACATTTTTCTCCGGTAAAATAGAAATGATGGAATGTTGATGTAAATTTTACTGCACATGAAGAGCTTTCAACGAGATTAACATTTATGAATTTGCATGTTTGTGAACTTTTTTAAACTTGAAAATTGTCACGAAAAATATTTTACACAGTATTTTTTATAAAATTAAACTTGACATGGTTTCAGAGCTTTTCTATTTGAAGTGTTTTTAGTTTGTTAAATTTTCCGAGGATTTCCTTGTGGTGCGTTGGACGTAGTAGACATTTTGATTGTGTGTTTTGCGGAAATGTGTCGGAAGTAAACACATTCAAGGATACTATACTTCCCCATTGACTATTGAAATTGTACCCTAACTTACAAAACTACACAATCATCACAACACTTTTATGCAGTTTAAATTAAAATTAGGCCAAGGTATTGTTTAATATTTAATAGTTTACAGTACTGGACTACTTTTCCATGGTGCAAAATTGAAACATTCAATATACTCCTAAATTCTTTAGCTAATAATAATGTTTTTTAATTGTTCCAGTAATTATAAGCATTTGTTGGTTTGCTGGAACAGTAATTGGTTTCCTACCGTTGATGGGTTGGCATAAAGGCCCTGCAGAAAATAAGAGATGTTTCTTTTTGGGTGTAATGGACTACAACTATTTGGTTTTCCTATATTTTGGAACTATAATCACCCCAGCACTTCTGTTAGCGATTTTCTACGCTCACATTTATCATGTAGTATTAAGACAGGTATTTGTTTTTAATAATAATAGCAAAAATTATTATAACACTTATTTTTAGTTACGCCAAATTGTTACAATAAGCCCTGGAAGTGGAACTGGAATATCTGGTCGTTCCACTGGAGGAACAATGTTGCGAATGCTTGGTGCAGCTCAAAAACGTGAAGTAAAAGCGACACAAAATCTCTCAATCATCGTATTATTTTTTATGATTTGTTGGATTCCTTTATACACCATAAATTGCACTTTAGCGTTCTGTAAAGATTGTAAAGTTAACTCAAAATTCGTCTTATTCTGTATCATTTTATCTCACCTAAATTCGG
The DNA here is from genome assembly GCA_963971135.1 of Stenus bimaculatus. Lineage (NCBI taxonomy): Eukaryota > Metazoa > Arthropoda > Insecta > Coleoptera > Staphylinidae > Stenus > Stenus bimaculatus. Next base: position 3,337,419 of record OZ020183.1, read on the forward strand.
CTGGTAATCCTTTATTATACGCCTACCACCTTCGTGATTTTAGAGCTGCTCTAAAAAGCTTCATTGGTGGAATTTTTGGTTTCGAAACTAATTCACCACAGGCAAATGCAATTAATTGCATAACCCACCCCAGCAATTTTTCAAGATACCGCATACAAAGTCTACGCACGACCAATAACTCCATATCAAGAAATAGACTAATGTCTGAATCGCAACTCGGGTTAAACTCAAAAACTCTACCAACCGCCTCGACTTTAATCAGCAACTCAGTTGCTTTAGTCGCAGCTACAGCAGAAGCCAACCGCGACATTTGGAGAATCAGCGAATTATCCGAACCTGAAAGCAAACCCAATCACCCTGGTATCGAATACCACAACACTGGATCATACCTTGATGAAGGTGATGACGACGTATTTCTTGAAAACACAGTGCAAATCACGGAATTAACTTGCGAAGAAAAAATCATCCCATCAGTGAAAATCCAAAAAACCCAATTATCAACATCATCACCGCAACTAACAAGAAATTTATTTATAGATAAACCAACTAAACGTAGTTCTAGTTCTGATAAACCTGATCTCAGCAAAAACCCCGAGATTTCCGGTGATTTTATTCACAGTCCTGGGAAAAATTTTAAACTTAGTCCATTTAAAACGGTTGGGGATTTATTAAAACCAAAGTTACGTAGCTCTAGCTTAAATGATGAACCTGATGGACCCAGGCATAGGAACGGGTATGTTCCGGAAAATCACTCTTCGGGGATTTAATTTAAACCAATTTTAATTTTGTAATGAATCTAGTCATGATTAATTAATAACCTGTTTTTGCTCATTGAGAACGCAATTTGTAAATTTTTAAGCTTTATGCTGACTTGTTTAGTTTTTATCATCATCCATTCATAAATAATTGAATCCCTGATGTTAAATTATTAGAGATTAAATGTTAAAAACCATAGACGTTTGTTTATACTAAACAACTCAGCATGTTATTATTTTTGCAATGATATTTTTGCTATAAATGTACAAAATATAATAAAGAAAATATATATATTTGTTTATTTAAATCGATTTTTTTTTCTCTGCACTCACTGCTGGAATTTGTAAGGTGGTTACGTCCTCGAATTTAAAATTTTCAAATTTTCATATTCAAAAAAATCCTAAAGTGTCGAAAAAATAGGTCCAAATTCGATTCTGGAGAATTTAATTTTCAACTTTAAAAATTGTTTTGGTTAAATATGACATAACAGCAAACAAACTATTCTTCCTAGCGCAAAAAATTTTAGTTCTCCGTCTCAAAAAATCGCAAAAAAAATGTATAGATTTTTCAGTTTTAAAGCAAACCCTTCTCCATCATTTTTTCGAGGCCATATAAATGGCTGTAACTTCTAAACTACCGGTCGTAGTGCAAAATTTTTTAGTTCTTCGTAATCAGCAGACTGAAATCTATGAATATAGCATATCATGTACATTTCGGATCTAAAGATTCCCGAGTTGTGGGGTACCTGCTTCTGGAGTTATGGAGGTGGAAAATGGTTTTATCCAAATATCTCGGTTTCTATCAACCCTACGATAAAATTATTTATAATCAATCTTATAGAGCCTAAAATTTCCTGCAACTTTTTTTCGAAACTTTTTTTTGTAGGGTGAACTTATTTTTAGTTAAAGTAGCGCGAATGTCATATACATACTACTGATGAAAGAAAATAGTGTTTCGAAACGAAGAAGGTATTTTCTTTTTCGTAGAGAGTTGAAATTTTGTATGTGCACGGAGGAGAAAATTTTAAGAAAAAAGTTTAAATGTCCCTTTTTGATCGGACGGCCCCGAAAAACGTTATTCCGCCCCGAACGAAAAATCGAATTCATCCCCTCAGTGTCCGAAATTCACCCCGAATCGCATCAAATTTTAGTATTTTATGGAAGATCCGATTCTGAAGACTGTGGTTTTGACCCGGCTGGACCTATCTATTAAGGGAGCGGAGATATTTTTACCCCGAATTCGCACGTTTTCTGCGCGGAGCCACTAAAAGGGTAGTATTTTTCGTCAGATTTTAAAAATTCTGGTTGCATCATGAAGAAGGATGTGGATTCTAAGCGAGGTTCTAATTACAAATTTTTCAAAGCACTCTAACACTCTGAAAAAAAATTCCAAAGTCCAATTTTTCTTTTTCTTTTTTTACGGTTTTCGCCGATGTCAACTTTAAAAAATCGTAACCCCGTCCGGTTTTAAAGGGAAGTGACGAAATTTGGCTACTTTTATTCTCACATTCTGGGGATAGACCGTGGCCATTTTTAAGTCTCCAGGTGCAACCGTGTGGCGCCCCGGCTCCGAGACGCGAACTGTACAAATTTAGCGTTTTTTCGAGCAGCAAAAGTACTCAAACTGTACCCCTTATATTTGAAGATCGGCAGGTGCAAAAAAAATGCGGATTTTTGGTTTAAAAAGTAGATACCCGTTATTATGGCCTTCTGAGCCCATTTTTTGATATCTTAATTTTTTATATTGAATTGAGGACTTTAAATTTGCATTTCGTTTTTTTTGCTTTTTCACGCGGACTTTAAAAATTCGTAACATTTAATAGGGGTTGGATATTATGGAGCGATATTTTTTATTTTGCTTATTACATTAATATTTATAATCAAAAAAATCGACACCTCTAAATTTTCTCCCTTTGCTTCAGGAAAAAATCGAACGTAAAATGTTCAAAAAATCGCATAAACGCATTCGGACAATTGTACCACTGGCGCCCACAATTTTTAAAAAATTTCAAATTTTACTTCATTTCCTTTAAAAAGAATAACCTTTACAGCTAATAGGCTATTTTTGTTTTTATACTCGAAGGGGTTGGGAAAATAAAGCAGAATTTTTGAATTTAAGGGTGGACGGCTCCTGTCCGTCCATTTTTTAACGGATTTTCATTTTTAAAAACTCTTCTGAATCTACTCTGAGAACCAAAACCGCTCACACATAGGGTTTTTTTAATTTCGAAAAAATAATTTTTTTTATGTCCCATTTAAAAACGTCGCAATTTTTGAAGCTTTTCGGTGTATTCATCCCCTCAAATTTCACAGTCATGTAATACACCTTCTCTGAAAGCTTTCATGGTCCGCTTTACGACAAAAAAAGAATCAATTCGCTATTTCTTTTGGTTATCGAGTTATGACTGAAAATGTAGCAAAATTAAGCAAAATCTCTATGTATGGGACATTCGCGCTACTTTAACTAAAAATAAGTTTACCCTACAAAAAAAAGTTTCGAACAAAATTTGTAGGAAATTTTATGCTCTATAAGATTGATATAAGTAATTTTATCGTAGGATTGATAGAAACCGAGATATTTGGAAAAAAACCATTTTCATCCCTATTTCCATTTCATTTTTCAATTTTTTAGAAATTTTCAAAACGCTAATATTGGTTGAATCGTTATCAGCGAACCTAAATCTATAAGACTCAAAAAATCACCAAAAAAAAATTTAAAATTTTTTCAGTTTTAAAGCAAACCCTTCTCGATCATTTTTTGGGGCCCATATAAACTACTGGTCATAATGTAAAAATTTTTAGTTCTCCGTAATCAGCAGACTGAAATCTATAAATAAAGCCTATTTGTTGTATGAAATTCGAAAACAATTAGAAATAATTATGAATTTTTCGAATTTTCCATTTTTTTAGTAATTTTCAAAACCCTCTATTTTAAAAAGTACGCGTTGGATCGGGCTAATATTGGTTGAATCGTTATCAACGAACCCAAATCTATAAGGTTCAAAAAATAGCGAAAAAAAAATTTTTTTTTAAAGAAAACCCTTCTCTATCATTTTTAGGGGGCCGTAATTTCCAAACTACTGGTCATAGTGCAAAAATTTTTAGTTCTCTGTAATCAGCAAACTGAAATCTATAAATATAACCTATCAGTTATATAAAATTCGAAAAACTTGAAAATTTTTCAAAAATTCAATTTTTTTAGAAATTTTCATAACGCTCAATTTTTACCAAATATTCTTTAAAATTTGCTCAAACCCTTCATTTACCTAATGAATATTTTTTGGAACACATTGTGTATAAAAAAATACATGTTTTATTAATCAAAATATATTTAAAACTTATACAAAAAAAAAACAAAAATTACACCTTATACTATGACATAATAATATAAAATATTCCTGATTTACAAATTAAGACCTAAATGGTGTTGTAGTAGAAATTCGTGAATGAGAGGCACCTAAAGTCGTAGTATTTTGAGTTTGCGAACCACTTGGTCGATTTACCTATAAAATAAAAAAAAAATTACATATCATCAACAAAATTTGTAACTTAACTACTTTATACAGGGTGTTCCGGAATAACTGCGACAATTTTTTAGGGGTGATAGAGGAAGTGAAACTAAGCATTTTTGACTTATAAAGTAATGCTTTCTTAAAAAATTATACCACTTCAAAAATTAAAATAAAATAGTTTTTTGTAAATAAAATAAATAATACAAGAGCTATTAATTTGAAATTTTGGCGATAGTTTTTTCACATAAGGATACACATTTACGACTAATAAAAGTTTTAAAAATATTTTCAGGGGCGTTACATTTGGGGGGGTCATCAACTTTTTTTGATCATATCTTTTGTTTCTTTAAGTTTTTGATAATTTTGAAAGAACTAAAACAATCCTTGATCAATGTTCTACAGAAAAGGTACTCCTATTGTATGTCGCTCCGGTGCTTCATTTCGGAGTAAAAGTAGATTTTATAATTTTAAGCAGCCTTTAATATTTTCTAATTAGTGTTTGATAGTTAGTCGTATCATTGCAATATTAAAAATGCATAGATTTTCAAATGCGGTATTACCAGACATGCATCTTGCATATGGAGCAGCCCACATATTTAGAACATGATATTTTAGGTAACTTAGCCACTTTGAAGTTGCTTTTTAAATTCATATTTTTAGCTAAAATTATAAAATCTACTTTTACTCCGAAATGAAGCACTGTAGCGACATTCAAAAAGAGTACCTTTTTTGTAGAACATTGATCAAGGATTATTTTAGTACTTTTAAAATTATCAAAAACATAAAGAAACAAAAGATATGATCAAAAAAAGTTGATGACCCCCCCCACATGCAACGCCACTGAAAATATTTTTTAAACTTTTATTGGCCGAAAATGTGTATCCTTATGAGAAAAAACTATCGCCAAAATTTCAAATTAATATCTCTTGTAATATTTATTTTATTTACAAAAAACTATTTTTTTTTAAATTTTTGAAGTGGTATAACTTTTTAAGGAAGCATTTCTGGGCAATACTTTATAAGTCAAAAATGCTAAGTTTCACTTCCTCTATCACCCCTAAAAAATTGTCACAGTTATTCTGGGACACCCTGTAGATAAAAAATGTTCGCACCAACCTTTTTCATGCGGTACAATTGATCTAAAGCGTAGGGCAACATTGGCCTAATGGAATTAATTTCAAGCAGCGTTAAATGATCAACAGCAGCATAGATACCTCCGCTTTTAATGAGTACATCAATTGATGATCGTAGTTTCGACATACGAATATCCCAAAGATCTTTAACTATTGTACGAATCTCATCAGCGTTTGCTATATCTTCAGCAGCAGCTGCTAAAAGCAACTTCGTTTCAACCATATAATGTTCGCTTGGCATTTTAGTAAAAGTTCTACGAAACAAACAAAAACCATCATGGAGTTTTAATAATTTTAATTTATTTACCGTGACTCTTTCTCGGTTTCTTTGATGTTATTTAAATTCTCAAGATCCATCCAATCAGGGGCTAATAATTTACACATTTGTTGCTGTTTTAGGTTAATAGCCATCCATAAGGGCACTTTAAGTGGAAGACCGGCTCGAAAAGGCCCTACATCGCCTGATATTAAATGCATTGTGGTACTACTGAAAGTTGGAACAATGCTCACTAATACTTTTTCAGATAAAAATTCCATCTCTTCAGGATCCATTATAATATTATCTAACAAAAATAAGGATAAATTAATTCCTAAATAAAATAAAAAGTAAGGTTATATTCACGTAGGTTATGTTAAAATTTCGCGCGAAAATGACAGCGAAATGTAGGCAACTTCATGTACTAACCACAGAACAATTTTTTCGCTTTCCATTTGAAATTGTTCCGAATGGTTCTGGAGTGTTTAATTTTTTTGATAAAGCGCATTTTTAAAAAAATTTATATAATTTTTTATCATTTACTAAATCTTGTCGCATGAATTCGTGTAATTTCGCTAATTTGTACTATTTTTAAATATCCGTAATTATTCTTGGCTAACGACCAAAACGTTCAAGATACACGTTGATATTTTTTTGTTCTGAAATCTCAATTTATAGCGCGTAAACACAATACATTCATTCAAAAAACAAAACAAATGCCACTATTATTTTTAAAATAAACATGACTACGATGTTTTGGTTTATTTTTAGTGCCTTCTTTGTTTTAAAAGTGGAGTGCATGCATACACAATTAACTGTAGGTAAGTAAGGTAGAAATATATGAGTAATTAAAAGTTATTTTTGAAATTAAAAATAACTTCTGTTATGTAAATAAAATTTGTCATATACTTACCCAGAAATTATTTAAGATAATAAATTGTATTATGGAGGTTTGATTTAAATAAGTAATAATTTTATTTTTGTTTAAAATAATGGACGGAAATCAAGAAGAAAGTTGCGATGAATACTTGGTTGCCTATATAAAAATTATAAAATTTTATGTGTAAATATTTTAGGCGCTTTATTTAATGAAGATAATACAGAAGCAGAAATGGCTTTTAAATATGGGATAGCAAGGCACAATATGTATAATAATGAAATTAAGTTTAAAACTAATATTCAAAAAATTAGTACAACCGACACATTTGCTACAAGTAAAGTTGGTAAGTTTATAAAAACAGTGTAGACTTGGTTATGCAACCAAACAAGCTTTAATGTAAGTAAGTTTGGTTGCGTATGACTGAAATTATATTTTGAATTTAAAATACTTACGTTTTTTTCAGTTTGTAATATGACTTCCAGTGATAGTGGTTTAGTTGCAATTTTCGGCCCAACTTCTCCTATAACGTGTGCAATGTCACAATCAGTCTGCACAAATTTGGAAATTCCTCATATTCAGTTCTCATGGAATCCAAATATTCCATTTATTCAACAAACGATTATAAATTTTTACCCTGATCATGATCTTTTATCTCTTGCAATGTCGACGGTGGTTAGACACATGTATTGGAGGACTTATGCGATTATTTACGAAACTAACGAAGGCCTCACTCGTCTGCAAGAAATTTTAAAATTAACGGGAATTAATAGTGAACCAATTATAATAAGGCAATTGGGGATAGGAACTGATCACAGGTGATATAATAAAAAAATGTTTTGAACTTTTAAATATTTCATGTTTTTAGGCCTCTTTTAAAGGAGGTAAAGAATACGAGTTCAAGTCAAATTATTTTGGATTGTGAATCTGATCATATTTTGGATATATTAAGGCAGGCCAAAGAAGTGAATTTATTAGATAATCTTCATAATTACCTCCTTACAAATTTGGTGCGTACAAAAAATATTTCCAAAAATTCCTGTACATTTTAAAATTTTAGGATGCACATACTTTAGATTTTCGTCATTTAGATACAAACGCGAATATTACAGTGATGAGAATTGTTGATCCTGAAAGTACCTTGTTGCACCATGCGATTCAAGATTGGGAAATTGGGGAAAGTAATAATAATAGATTTATAAGTATTTCTAAGTATAAAGTGAAAACTGAAACGGCTTTAATGTACGATGCGGTGAATTTTTTTACAAAAATATTATCTGAACTTCATGTTACTGAAAAAATAACCCCACAACCAATGCATTGTAATGAAACTTTAAAATGGCATGGGGGTTTTCGCCTTAGTACCTTTATGAAAATCGTAAGTTTTGTTGTTTCTTTTTAGAAATTATGATATACGTATTGTATAACAATAAATTTTGGGCTTGTTGTTTTAAGAGACATATGTTGGAAGCGATAACAGGGCCCGTCAAGTTTAACGAAAACGGTAGACGAATTGATTTCACCCTTCACGTGGCTGAAATAATAAACGGAAGGCCTGAACGTACCGCCACTTGGAGTCCCTTAAATCCGCACGTGCTCAATTTTACCCGCAGCCCCAACGAACAAATGCAGCAAATTGTTGAAAATTTACAAAAGACCACCGTTATTGTTTCCTCCAGGTACAAAACTAATAAAAATAGAGCAAATTCAACTGATTAAATTTTAGACTGGGACCACCTTATTTAAGGGAGGTTATACCTAGAGAAGGCGAAATTTTGGAAGGGAATGATCGTTATGAAGGTTACTCTAAGGATTTGATTTATGCTATATCACGTGAATTGAATTTTACTTTTCGTATTGAATTAGCTGCTGATGGGAAATATGGGAATTACGAAGAAAAAACCAAATCCTGGAATGGGCTTATTAAAGACTTGCTTGATAGGGTAAGACTTTTCAAAACCACACCACCAATTTTTAGCCTTATTATTTTTTAGAAAGCACATTTAGCGATTTGTGATCTCACAATGACACACCAAAGAAGAGAAGTGGTTGATTTTAGCCTACCCTTCATGTCTTTAGGTAAATACAAGGATGTAGCGTTTCAAATTAAAAATTTAATAAATTCGGGTTGAATTATAAAGGAATAATAAAAAATTATAAAAAAAAATTCAAGGCTCTACGACTTCTGGTTCAAAAGTTATGAATTTTTATATAAAATATGGATAAATGAGTAAATATGTATTTTGAAAAATTAATTATTTTTTAAGGTACAGTGAATTCAAATAAGATTGAAACCATTGACATTGCAAGGTAGGAAACCATCGCGAATATTTTAACTGCACTAATTTTAGTTTTGAAAAGCACTGTTTTTTTATAAAATTTGCAACACACTGAGAAATTATAAATAATACCCAAAAAAAATTGCTGAGTGACGCTTTGGTTAAATTGACAGATGAGATTTAAATTTGTATCAAAATTAACAGGTACACCAACTTAACAAGTCTAAAATCACTACACAGAGTATGTTTGGTTGCATAGTTGCGGTTTCAGTCTTTTTTGAATTCACTGTACCGTGCGGACATAAAGTAAATCCCCCCCTGCTAACTTTTCAACGGTTATGTTTTTGATTCTGAATATTTGTCTACCTAGGAATCTAATTGCGAACTTTCTAAAAAAGGTATTTTTGATTTTGTGGAACTTCCGGTTATACCGGAAGTGGATGGCAACTTTCTTATTTTAAATGGAACACCCAGTATATTTTAGCATTTTCGTGTTCTCCATAAAAATACCATTAAATTGACTTAGCGTAGTGTGCTCTACTGTTAATACTTACCGAATTACGCCCATTTGAAAATCACATTTTTATGCAACTTCATTTACACCGGAAGTTGGAGCCAACTGCCTCAACTTCCTTATTTTAAATGATTTTCTTTTGCAATTAAGTTAATAACATTTAATTTAAACAAAATTATGTTTAACCTTAAGTTCGCTAATTTTCCACTTCCGGTGTAAATGAAGTTGCATAAAAATGCGATTTTTATAGTGGGCGTAATTCCGAAAGTATTAATCGTAGACCACACTATGCTAGGTCAATTTAATGGTATTTTTTTGGAGAACCCGAAAATGCAAAAATATACTGGGTGTTCCATTTAAAATAAGAAAATTGACATCCACTTCCGGTATAACCGGAAGTTCCACAAAACCAAAAATGCCTTTATTAGAAAGTTCGCAATTAACTACTTTCGTAGACAAATTTTCAGAATCGAAAACATAACCGTTCAAAAGTTGGCAGGGGGGGATTTATTTTATGTCCGCACTGTATATTACCTAAACAAATTTTTGGGGTCTAAAATTTTTTTAGGGGGTATGGAGGACAAGTGAGTCATCCATTTTCTAATATCTTTCTTTTGCGGGGTCGATTTCATAAGAAAACGAAAAAAAAATATTTAAGGTATTTTTTAAAGGTTTGTAATTTTACATGGAAATCGGTTTTTATAGTTTTTCTTAAAAAGTATAAAAGGTAGCGATTTTAAATTTTCACCAAAGGTAAACACCGTTGATTCACGCATTTTGAAACATATTTAGTGAAAATCGGTTAAATAGTTTTTTTTTGGAAAAAATTCGCAAGTTTTGGCAAAATTCTGGTACAAATACGGCCCTGGACTGCTCAATTTACAACCGAAAATTATAATTTCTACGGAATTTAGTGGTGGAGGTGACGGTGCGAATTTTAAGCTATTAAAAGTCACGGTGGTAAAGTTTTGAAGATATTAATTATTTTGTGAAAAGTAAAAAATTTCTGGTGGAAATTTTGCCTCCAAATGGAGATTTTGTATAATTTTTTTACATTTTCAGTCATAACTCGATAGTGAAAAAAGATAGCGAAGTGATTCTTTTTTTGTCGTAAAGGGGACCTTGACAACTTTCAAAAAAGGTGCATTATATGGGGGTAGAATAGAATTTGAGGGGTTGATTAGACCAAAAAGCGTCAAAAATTGCGACTTTTTTTAAATGGGATCTTAAAAAAATTATTATTTCGTTATTTTTTCAAAATTCGAAAAATCATATGCGTGGGCGGTTTTGGTTCGAGGAGCACATGCGATTGAGCTTTTAAAATTGAAAATCGGTTAAAAAATAGCTAGACAGGAGCTACTAACACCTAAAATTAAAGTTTTGAGCCAATTTGCGCATAACTTTCCAACTCCTTCGAATTTAAAAACAAAAGATAGCCGATCAAGTGCAGAAATTATTCTTGTTAAGGGAATTGATGTAAAATATAAAAGAAAATAATAACTGTGGGCGCAGTGGTACAAAAGTCCGACCGCGATTTTTGAACATTTCACGTTCGATTTTTTTCTGAAGCTCGGGGTGAAAATTTAAGACTGCCGATTTGTTTCACTTATAAATATTAATTTAATGAGGAAAATAAAAAATATTCGACCGACATAAGCGGCATATTTTATTGTAGATAAATTAGATTTCTGCTGAGGTGCAGTAAAACCCTTAAAATCTAACATTGATTTTATGGACATCTGTTCGAATTTTTTTTGTATGGCGGTTTTTCTGTAGTTAATATTTTGTAAAAAAAAAGTTGCGGAATAAATAACACGCTTAATCCTCATATTTAGCCAGTACAACTCCTCCAGCTTCTGAGAGATGTGATCTAAATTCTTGATGCCAAAGATCGAAAGAACAATTTTGAACTGTTTGAAAGTGATAGAAATTGTGCTCATACAAGCAGAAGTAATGATAATAGTCATGTTCTTTTAAACCGATCCGTGCAACTAAATTATCAGTTGTTCACTTTAATTTACAGTTTGTGTCTGTTCCTTAATTTGATCACTTCAGGATCACTTTGAGCGAAGAACGAATTGAATGAATTTCTTCTCCCCGATTCCCCTAAGTTATCTTGTGGTAGAGAGCATCATAACCTAAAAGAATATCAATTGTAATGATATAAATCGAACTGAAGGATAATTCCTTTGATCTACATCATCGATTGCAAACTTTGTTTATCAATTGTAATTTTTTAATTGAATTTACTATTGAGCTGTTCTTTTTACATGATTCAGTTCACGTTTGATCACTTTTCTAAGTAAACTTGAACTGAAAGAAAATGGAAACAAAAATCTATAGAAACACAACTAATAGAATCACAATAATTAACCACTGAAAGATGGGATTCCTTTTTTGTTACAAATTCTGGATTTGGGAAAATGGTCTTTAAACCAAAGTGAAACCTTTGCAAACACATATAAGTTCATGAGTTGTATACTCAAGGTTTCAGATTTTTTTACTTCTTTTTTGTTCAGCAGTCCAGATTGTTTTTATGACCAAAAAGAATGAATGAGCTCAGTTTTATTTGGATTACTGATGAGTTGGTAAGTTTCAGCAAAATTTTTTAGGTTATCCAGATTCAAATTTATTTGTTGAACAGCAATATTTAAGTAGTTCTCTTCAAAGGCAAGGAAGATTTTAGTATCACCTGCATAAGAATAATACTCGTCAAATTGAATGGAAGATTTGAGGTGACTTTTGTATACACCTTTTCCAGTTGTATTTCAGAAAAGATCATTTATATTTCAGAAATCATCAAATGAAGTTCAGAAACGTAAATTGTATTTCAGAAAGGATCCATTGTGTTTCAGGAAAACCAATATAATTTCAAAAAGTAGTAAATTGTTTTTCAGAATCATCAATTGTATTTCAGAAAGTATCACTTGAAAATTAGAATTCGTGAATTTAATTTCAGAAAGTATGATTTGTATTTCAGAAGAAATCGATTGGAATAGGTGTAGGTAGCTGTATGAATGGTCCAAGAATTGACCTTCGGGAACCACACATTTCAGAAATAGAGTATTTGATTTATTTTTACTCTTTGATACCAATTCGTTAGGTAGGACAAGAAGAAATCAACGGATTTTGACTCCAATCTAATTGAATTTAATGTAGTTAGAATTAGTAGGGGATGAGTTAGTATTTCGGACAATATACTCAACGCAGTTTCACAGATATACCCTTTTCGGAAACCAGATTGATTACAAGGTAGATATTATGAAAATCTAATAAGAGATCATCGAGCTGCTATTTTTTCAACTACTTTAGAGAAAACTGGAATAAGGCCTACAGGTTTCAGGTCTTTGTTAAAGGAAGAATTGAGAGTTTTAGCTAGAGGAATTACTAAAAATTCCTTCCAACTCTCCTGAAATATTCCTTCCAATAAACAGGAGCTAACTATGTGTACCAAGTATTTTAGGATACGAGGGCAACACATTTTGAGCAGTTGAATTGAAATTTCGTCAATGCCCGTAGATTTGGTTTTTATTGAGGAGATTATTTTTTTCAGGATCTGTTGAAGATCGAATTTTCAAAAAATCGTGCAAACCGAGGTGGGATGTTTGAATTACTGGCGAGAGCAACTCCAGTCGGGCCAAAGATTATCAATACCAAAAATTCTATCTCCGACCCATTTCGGTAAAATCCACCCCTAAAACCGACTTTTTACTTACTCATTGCACCTTCCCAAATTCCAAGGTCTTTTGGATGACAAAAAGAATATTACCTTCATATCTTTATTCCATTTTCGAGTTATGACAGAAAAAGTAGATAAAATGATGCCAGACTCTTCAGATTTCTACCAAAATTTTACCAAAAATGTGATTTTTTTTCAGAAAATCTAATAAGCCGATTGTAATCAAATATTTTTTTAAAAATTGCCTTTTCAATGTATTTACTTTCAATCCAAATTTCAGTTGTGCAACTTATAGTTCTTGAGAAATAAAATAAAAACCGATTTTGGAAAATATTTTCGAACCTTAAAATATCCCAAACATTTTTTAAATAACAGTACAACACGCTATGCTATTAACAGTTTTTATTTTTTATAGGCGTAAGCATTCTTTATAGCAAAGCCAAAAAAGCTGAAGCGAATAAATTTGCTTTCCTAGACCCTTTCGGGTTAGAAGTTTGGGTTTACACCGCAACTCTTTATCTCACCGTATCAGTTTTACTCTACTTCATTGCAAGGTAATTTTAAAGAAAAATTGGGATAGTAGTAAATTTTTGGTTTTTAAAGGATGGCGCCTGGTGATTGGGAAAATCCACACCCTTGCGATCAAAATCCTGAAGAATTAGAAAACATCTGGGATTTAAAGAATTGTCTTTGGGTACATCTAGGATCTATAATGACGCAAGGATCAGATATACTTCCTAAGTAATTTTGACCAACAACTTATTACCAATAATTCTAACGTTTTATTTAGAGGTATTTCAACCCGCATGGTGGTATCAATGTGGTGGTTCTTTTCATTAATCATGACCAGCTCCTACACCGCGAATTTAGCAGCTTTTTTGACAATGGATAGAATGGCTCCCTCCATAGATAGCGCTGACGCTTTGGCCAAACAAACTAAAATTAAATACGGCACTGTAACAGGTGGATCAACTCAAATCTTCTTTAAAGAATCGAATTACTCGACCTATGCTAGGATGTGGGTACAAATGCAATCAACACGCCCATCAGTTTTTGAAAAAAACAATGCTGATGGTGTTAAACGCGTTTTAACAACGAAAAACCAATTGTATGCTTTTCTTATGGAGAGCAGCTCCCTAGAATATGAAGTTGAGAAAAATTGTAACTTGAGGCAAGTTGGAACCAGACTTGATTCAAAAGGTTACGGAATCGCCATGCCCATGAGTAAAAAAAATAAATCAAAAATTTACAAGTTATAATCGTTAAATTTTAGATTCGCCTTATCGTAGCGCTATAAATAAAGCAGTTCTAGATCTGCAAGAAAATGGAAAGCTTAATGAGTTGAAGAAGAAGTGGTGGAAAGAAAAAGTTGATATTGAAGTTCCTTGTGAAGTAGAAGCCGTCTCCAATGCAGGTGAACTAGCTTTAGCTAGTGTTGGAGGTGTTTTCATCGTTTTAGGGATGGGAATTGGTGTAGCTTTGAGTTTATCAGTACTTGATTTCTTATGGAATGTTCGTAAAGTAGCCATTAGTGAACATGTAAGTACTCATTTTTGAATTGGTATTAGTTATTTGTACCAAATTTTTAGATAAGCTACTGCGAAGCGCTTTTAATCGAGTTCAAATTTGCTATAAAAGTTTGGATCACTCAAAAGCAAGTTAAACCTGATTTATCTGAATCAACTTCTTCAAACTCCAGGGATAATTCTGAAACACGCAGTATGGCTAAAGTACTTAAAAGTGCAGGATCTTTTCTGCAGTTGGATGTTTTTGATAAAACTAGTGTTAAAAAGGAGTAAATAAATGAAAATGTCGATTTTGTAGTTCTTCAGTTTAGTGTGCGTTGAGTTATTTATTTCGAGTTTTTGTGCCCTCACAAACAGCTAAGTAAGGACCTGTAGTTTTAAGAGTTAATTTTTAAAAAATTGGTGTTTATTTTATTGATTTTAAAAATAAATTACACGTATCTGAGAAAATTAATGTGAATTGTTTCTTAATTCGTGCAACATTTGTGGGTAATAAATTAAACATCACAGCTCATTTAATTGGCGTCTTTGATTTTCCTCACGTGTGTCTGCAATCGTGCCAAACATTGTCTTAAATAATTAATTTAAGCCCAAGTGCTAGTGTATTTATGATTACCCGTGCTGAGCGCGTCTAATTTTAATCACGCCCCAAATGTTTTTGTTTCCACAAAGTGATGCTTCTAGGATCTAGCCCAACATTGTCTTTCCATTTTGGCAGCCCAGCGAAAGAGTATTATTAGCAACAAATTTAATATCCTAATAATTTTATTAACACTCTCACTCACTCAACCCGGAAATTATGTTTAATAGAGTGGTTTAATTGAAATTTTCGAAAATGATAAAAAATTTTACCTGTTTTACGTTTTTAATAGTGTGGTACTTCATTGAAGTAAAAACCCAGGATGTTTTCACAATCGGTAAGTCGTTTTCCATTTTACACATTTTTCTTCATTAGTTACACGTTGCACTAATTTTGTAAGAACTGAATTTTTTCATTGTACTTTAATCTTCTCTAGGAGGGAGATTTAAGAGAGAGGGAAAGGAGGGCGTATCTTTAGTGGCTAGCTAAAAATTATTTTTAATTTCACGATTTTGTGTACAAGCACTACTTTTTTTAGCATTTTTGAAAAAAAAATATCATTCAAACCAAAATTGCTTTTATCCATAAATCATGATTTTATAAAATTAGCATTATTTTTGAAAATAATTTGAAACGATGGTAGAGTAGAAGTAGAAGAGTATTTAATTCATTAAATTTAAATGAAGATACATTCAAATTTGATGATGTAATTAATGCCTTTGATGCTGGATATTGTTGTCCCAGAAGGGTTATGCAAAATTTTTAAGTAATAAACGTTACAAACTATGGTCAAAAAGAAAGACGAATGTTTGATCAATGAACTAGGCTAAAGACTTAATAAGACCACGTTAGTGAGGATAGGAGGATGTGATTTTCTGAAACTCAGGTTAAATAAATATTGGAATCTAGTTTTAAAGCAAGGAAGTAAGTCATACTGAAAAGTTGAAAACTTTTGATTCTCCAAAAACGCCTTGACAAAAAAAGAGGACTCTTTAAAACGCCAATAAGAACAGTTAGGATAAATTTTCTGGCAAGAAATAATCTCCTCAGTTCCAAGGGAGGTTCCACGCATTTCACATGAAGAGGTTCAGTTGATTTCATAGCACCTGTAATCCGATGTAAAATTGCCAGTTGAGATTTTGCACAGGAAGAGAAAAAGTTGAATCATAATCTAACCTAACCTAATGAATGTAAGAAACTAAAAAAAACTTTAGGATCAGATCCACACCATGTCCTGGCAAAAGATCTGTGTAAGTCTCGAGAAAACCCAAACCTTCCGGAAAAAGAAATTCCACAACCAATCACCCAGTTCCATTAAAGATTGATTAATTCTGTTAAAAATATGTTGAAGGTCATGGTGAGTAAAAAAGGGCAAACATCAGATGGATGGTACGATCAAGAGAATAAGTGTAAATATTATAAAGTAGAGGACTCGAAATGAAACCTTGATTAAGACTCAGAAAAGACATCCAGGAACCAAGACTCAAATTATGCCTAAGGAATAAAATTTTTCTCTAATCAAATGCCAAATACACCTTACTAATTTCCCAGGAAAGGGAATTTTAGACAAAATTTCCACTAGTTTCCCTGGAATAACATAATTATAAGCAGCAGTAATGCCAAGAAAGACAGCAGATGCATGAGGTTTCTTAAAAAACACTTTCTGAATATTAGTGACAAGACCAGCAATGTTTCCATACAACCCAGACATTTCCTGAAGCAAAATTGTGTTCGACCTACCACACAGGTTGGAGTGGTAGGTCGAACTTAATAAGCAATTCAAAAGGTTCCCTAAGACATGAACTTTAGCCAATAGACCTATATACTAGTATGAACATTTGGATCTTTGCCAGGCTTTACCTGTTTGAGAATCATTAAGAGCATTCTTTCCTTAACATTGTAAAGGCTACTACTAGACTAATTCTACAGCCCTTATAAATTATTATTTTAAAATAATTCTTTTAGAATTTAAAAATGCCATAATTAATCTAAAAAACTGCGCAAAGCTTTTTTTAAAAAAAATTACACATTTTTTATAGTTCTTGTTTAAAAATGGCGTTTTTATGCAATTTTTATTGGAATATTGTACCGGAACTTTTTGAGATATTGAAAATCGGGTTGCGCCGTTTTGTAGAACATACATTTATCTACATTTCAGTATTTTTCTAGATTAATTGAATAAATAATAAGATTGCTGCATGTAGTCCAGTATTTGTCGTTTTGCACATAAAATTTTGTTTATTGGATTTTATTCAGTTTGTGGGAGGCGGAAAGGGGCGGCAAGATTTGAATTGTCTTTAAAATTATTATAGGGTACTAGTTTTAAAAGGATATAACTTATTTGGGGAAGACGATTTTGAACACGCTGTTTAGGAAAAAATGTTCTTATAGGAAGAAATAACGAAATCTTTGGATAACAAGTTTGCCATTGGAATGAGCACCAGCACAATTTTTATTGGGAAGATCTTTAAGAGACAAAACCCCCTGTACTACAGATTATCTTCAGTCTTCAACAAGATATGCAAAACACATTATGCGGATAATAGTCTAAACCACTAAAGAAATTGAATAATGGAGATAATGTTTGGTTACAAGAAGGCAAAATTTGGACTCAAGGAAAAATTGTTGAAAACACAAGATCCTCATTCTTATTTGGTTAAGAAAGAAAATGGAAATATTGTAGAAAAAATCAAGTATTTCTAAAGGACAGAAATAACCTTTGTGATTTTGAAGATATTATGTTGAAAATATATATTGACAATAATGATGACAATATAGAAAACATTATTAAACAACCTAAAAATTATCTTCAAGAACATTTCAAAGATTATCTGGACAGATGTTGGTTCAATGATTATATTATCAATTTTGACTCATCCGGAGAAGAAGACAGTGAAGAGGTGTAAGATCATAGAGAGTTATTTTATAATTTTCCTGAAAAAAATAATTTAATAAAATTGCTGTATCCACAATATTTTTGCAAAAAAATCTTTTTAGGAGGACTTTTTCATGAAGATAATTACCAATCAGAAATGGCGTTTCAGTACTCCATAGCTCGCCATAATATGTACAACACAAACATCAAATTCAATACAAAAATTCAAAGAATTGATAAAAGTGATAGCTTCAGTGTAAGCAAATTGGGTAAAATCCTTTTATTATTTTTAAAACTCTTTGATGAAAACCGATTTCTAGCTTGTGAAATGATTTCTTCTAATGATGGAGTTGTTGCAATTTTTGGGCCTGAAGCACCAATTGTAGGTGGTATGGTTCAATCAGTTTGTGCCAACACAGAAATCCCGCACTTACAAACGAATTATAAACAGGAAACGATTTATACATCACAAACAGTTCTAAACTTTTATCCGGAACCTGAATTGTTGTCTTTAGGATTATCGACTTTAATAAGACACATGGGTTGGAAGAGTTATATTATTTTGTACGAGAATGATGCTGGTTTAGTAAGATTACAAGAGGTGTTGAAAATTACAACTCTTGATTCACCACCAGTAGTTTTAAGGCAGCTTAACCCAAACGGCGATAATAGGTAAGTTATTTCAAAATTTCGGGAAAAATTGTAAACATGTATATTTTAGACCTTTATTTAAAGAAATTAAAATATCACAAGAATCTAATATAATTCTTGATTGTGAAACTGAGAATATTATTGACATCCTCCTTCAAGCAAAAGAAGTGGAGATGTTGCTTTTTTTCCACAACTACGTTCTCACCTCTTTGGTAAATTTTCCAAAAATTATTCCTCAAAAATAATTGCAATTTTTAGGATGCGCACACCTTAGATTACAGCATTTTAGATACAAGCGCTAATATTACAACAGTACGACTGGTAAATCCAGATAATACTCAACTTCATAATGCAGTACGAGATTGGGAGATGGGGGAGAACAATAATAACCGACCAATTGAATTATCACCAAAAGAAATTACAGTAATGTAAGTTAAATTTATTGACAAGCTTTTAATATTTTTATTTTGTAGACTGAAGCAGCTTTAATGCACGATGCTGTGAATTTCTTCACAACAGCTTTTCAGGAATTAGCCACCACTCAACCTATTGAACCAGAACCCGTCACCTGCGAAGACAATAAAAAATGGGAACCTGGATTTAGAATTACCACATACATGAAAGTAAGACCAATGTTGAATTTAATAACTGGTGATATTAAATTTAATGAATGGGGTAAACGCGTTGAGTTTACTATGGAGATTGTTGAGATAATATCAGGAAATTTAGAAAAAACTGCATTTTGGACACCTAGTCATCCTTATATATTAAATTTTACACGAAGCGCTAGTGAGCAGATGCAACAAGTTGTTCAAAATTTACAAAAAACTACTGTGATAGTCTCTTCAAGGTGATAATTCTGATGATAAAAATCATAACATCATTACTTGAATTGTAGATTGGGACCTCCATATTTACGTCTTCGAAAACCTCATTACGAAGGTGAAGTTTTAGAAGGCAATGCCAGATACGAAGGTTACTCCATGGATTTAATTGATGCAATAGCCAAATTTTTAAATTTTACCTACAAATTTGAGCTTGCTGCTGATGGAAAATATGGAAATTACGATAAGTCAACTAAAGCATGGAATGGGTTAATTAAAGATTTATTGGATAGGGTACCATATTTTTATTTATACTAAAAAATATTAATTTAGAATTTTAGAAAGCACATTTGGCTATTTGTGATTTAACCATAAATCACCAAAGAAGAGAAGTGGTGGATTTCAGCCTCCCATTCATGACTTTAGGTGAATAAATTAAATTTATTAAAATCATCTTCATGATTATTTTTAGGAGTTAGTATCTTGTACAGTAAGTCAAAACCAGCGGATCGTAATATTTTTGCTTTCATGGAACCTTTAGATAACAATGTTTGGATTTATATCGTTTCAGCTTACATATCAGTGACTTTAATTATGTACTTAATAGCAAGGTTTGTAAATATTGAAATAAATAAATTAATTTGATTTTATAAAAATTTTTAGAATGGCTCCAGGTGATTGGGAAAATCCGCATCCTTGCGATAGCAGTCCTGAAGAACTTGAGAATATTTGGACCCTAAAAAATTGCTTGTGGTTAATTTTAGGGTCAACCATGTCGCAAGGTTGCGATATACTACCCAAGTATGACTTCCAATAAATCATTGATTATTATTAATTTTTCATGTTTAGAGGTTTATCATCACGTATGGCTGCTTCTATGTGGTGGTTTTTCATCCTAATCATCTCCTCGTCATATACAGCTAATTTAGCCGCATTTTTAACGATGGATAAAATGGCGCCCAGTATAGATAGTGCAGAAGCTTTGGCTAAACAAACGAAGATTAAGTACGGTACCGTTGAAGGAGGTTCAACTCAAAACTTCTTTAGGGATTCAAATTACTCAACGTTTGCAAGAATGTGGACCCAAATGTCGCAGAGTAGACCCAGCGTTTTTGAGAAAAATAATGATGATGGTGTTAAAAGGGTTTTAACTACAAAAAATCAATTATACGCTTTTCTCATGGAAAGTAGCTCGCTTGAGTATGAGGTGGAACGAAATTGTGATTTAAAGCAAGTTGGTGGAAGGTTGGATTCGAAAGGTTATGGAATTGCTATGCCATTTAGTAAGGAGTTTTATTAACTTTTTGAATCAATAATTTTGTAAAATTTTTAGATTCGCCTTATAGAAGCGCTATAAATAAAGCCGTGCTTAAATTGCAGGAGGATGGGATTTTAGCGATTTTAAAGAAGAAGTGGTGGCAGGATATGAATGATGGACCACAATGCACGGTAATTATAAATACAGCTGCATGAACTTCAAATATTTTTAAATTCGAATTTTTCATTAAAAACTTAAAATTTCAAAATAGCACTACTGTTTGAAAATTAAGCAAAAGTTCGAGTTCCAGTTCGAAAATGGGTCCCAAAAATAGGTCTAACTCTGAAGCTTTTATTGTTTATATCTGAAGTGCGTTCGAAAATTAGGAAATATTATAAATTTTCAAGTGTTAAAATAAAATAGGTTTAGATTTAAAAGCAAAACATAGACTTAGAAGCCAGAAAATAAGAAAATAAGAGTTTTCCTGTTCAATTTTTTGCAACTTTGAATGTATTAGCTCCATTTTTGGTTGAGGAGGATAGTTATGAAGTAATATAATGGAAAACATCTATTATGGTATTAAATTATGTGGAAAGAATTACACTTAAAAATCGGAAAACCTATTACGCATGCGGGGTAACTTTTTCCCCGGCTATTAGTCCGGTCATTTTAGACATGCAAGGGTGCACAAATTAGCGTAGAGCTAAAAATTGGTATGAATGTTCGGAACACCATTATAAATGAATGCTAAAAAGTCCCCATCGATCCCGTACCTGGAAAAAAATTTATTCAAGGTCAAAGGTCTTAAAAATGGGTTTTTCGCGTTTTTCAGCAAAACGGTAAGTTTCATCATAAAATTAGCTTAAACAAAAATTGTAAATCATATAATTATCTATAAAAAATGTCTTAATACTTTTTTTCCTAAGAGCCACCGTTTCTGAGATAAAACGATTATAAAAGTTGTAATCTTCATAATACACATTATTCGTCAGATTCATAATCGTCTAATATTCACGATAACAGACACAATTTTTAACCAAATTTCAAAAACCCGGTCTCGAATTAAAGGGAAATGTTTGTATTATAATCCTATTGGAATGGACTTTTTTTTAAGCGACGGGAAAGCTTTCAAAAGCGCTCCCGAAAATGTCAATTTTTTCGCGGTTTTTTTAGAGCGTCCTTCGCGCCGATTTTGAAAAATCGTTGCTCCGCCGGGTTCGGAATCGAAACGACCAAATCGGGCACCCTTTTTTACCAAATCCTCATTTACAATATCCAAAATTTTCGACCCTCCTGTGGCGAGGGCGACGTTTTCTTTGAAAACGTCAAAATGTCGCGTTTTTTAGCGAAAAAAATCAAAAATGTAACTTTTGACTGTAGCGGAAGGAAAAAAATCGCGAATGGCTTTTTCGTAAAGAGGAAACCGACTTAAGTACCCATAGCGGAGCACCTTTTCGAAATTTTTGTTTGTTTCTCATATTCTGGCGTTTGAAAATCGGGGTACAATTTTGGATATTTTTTAACGAAATTTAAAAAATCGTACCTACCAAACGACTAAACCGATTTTAATGAAACGTGGCTTATATTGTGGCTAAAAGTACCGTTAATACCCAGAAAAATTATAGGTTTTATTCGGCACGTCCAGCGGCGTGGGGATTTTTTTTTCCTAAAGCGTAGAAAAATATCGATAAAAATCGGTGCGTAGAGAAAATTGTTAGAGGAAATGGGGCTAAGACGGGACATAAAATGAAAAATCGCTACACGTGACCTGAAAGGGGATTGATCCAACGAGATTGGTTTGAAGTTTTGAAATCTCCATCTTTTCATTTCACCTCACACCGACCTATTAAAGTTAAAATTGTGTTTTTTCAACCCCCAGCGACCAAAATAATCGCTGTAAGGTAACGACATATCCTATCGTCTAACTAAAATATGCGTTGGAATGAGATTTTCAAGTACTACTACGCGACGTGTTTGATTTTTTCAATTTCGAAAAAAACTCAAAATTTTAATCGCGCAAAAAACTTTGTGATTTTTACAATTTTTTTTACCTTCCTGTTCCGTCATCGATTTTAACGAATAATAGCTTATTTTAAAGGTTTTTGTGTAGGCTTTTACACAAAAAAAGATTCGTTTTAATATCTTTATTCGTTTAGAAGTTATAACCGATTAACCGTTGATAATTTGAAAAATTCACTTTTGGACGAAGAAATTGCTATCAATTTTTGATTAATCAGAAAATAATTAATTTTGACCGAACCAGTTGGGCGATTAGAACGATTTATGGCTTACATTGACCGATAGTAAAATATTTTTACTTGTATTACAGCTTCAGTGATGTGTATACGTGGCGTACTTATGCATATTATGAAGATTACAACTTTTTCAACTTTTATAATCGTTATATCTCAGAAACGGTGACTCTTAGGAGAAAAAGTATTAAGACATTTTTTATAGATAATTATATGATCTACAATTTTTGTTTGACCTAATTTTATGATAAAACTTATCGTTTTGCTGAAAAACGCGAAAAACCCATTTTTAAGACCTTTGATCTTGAATAAAATTTTTTCCACGTATGGGAACTTTTCAGCTTTCATTTATAATGATGTTCCGAACATTCGTACCAATTTTTAGCTCGATTATGATTTGCTCGACCAAACTTAAAATTTGGTTCTACATTTGGCACCTGTCTAAACGATTTCGAATGATTTTGGTTGTATTAGTGTTTGGTTCATAAATAGGCTTGTCATATTTCGACCAACCACGATCGAATGAGAAATTACTAACGCCATATGAAGTTTTGAACTGAAAAATGAACCGTTGGTTCTTTGGTTATTGCTCGATTTAATTCTATTTCATTAGCTGCAGTGTTTTCTTGATTATCGATAAGATCCAAAGATGTTACGTCGCAGTTTATGAATTGCAGTTTATGAACCGAAATCGCTTTTTGAAATCGGCTCGTAAACTGTGACGTAATACCATGGGTTCTTATCGAGCCATTATTCACTTGAAATTTGGTTCAAAAGTTGGCACCTGTGTAAATTGATTTATCATATTTGACCAACCCATGACCTACCACGTTCGAATGAGAAATGACATACGATTTTATCATAAGTTCTACTGCAAATTGTTAGGCAAGTACATAGATTTTTTCCGATGAATCCTGAAGAGCCAAGGAACTTTGTGTCAACATTATGATCGTGTGATTTTAAGATATCCCCAATATGGTTTCAGTTATTGTAACCTTCTTTTGATTGACTAGAAACTAGAAGAAGAAGCAAAATTAAATACCTTGCAACAAAAGTAGAAGAGCATCTTTTTTAGTTTTTAGATGAAAACGTTGCATTTGTTTTATAAGAAAGAAAATTATAGTTTTAAATTTTAATTAAAAATATCCTCTATGAGTAGGTTAGTTCGCAGAGTCCGAAGTAAAGAATTTTTCATAACATGTGGTCTTATCATCAATTCTGGAAGTTTCAGGATTTCTTCGAATATCAGGGACATCTGTACAACCATGGCTTCATTTTGATTATTTATAGAAAAGTAACAATCTGTGCCTACATTGTTGAGTTTTGGAGTGATACCTATTCCGAAATCTGTGATGACGAATCTTGGTTGTAGAATCTAAGGTCCTCGTCTGTTTTTGAAGCTCCGATTCTTTCTCAAGTTTTTGCTTTTTGTACTAATGATGCCCCGATAGTCGACATTCTTTGAAGGAAGGCAATCGAATTATGTTTACAAACATCTAAAAAGGAGTTGCAGGCAATTGATCTGTAAACTTTGCAGAATAGAGTTTCTTTGAGATCAGGGCGATGTTCAAATTTAACAACGCTGTTGCGGTTAGCAATTTTGTTCAGAATAACACCATTAATTTAAACAAACTCTCTGCAAAATTTGCCCCCTCTCCAAATTCTACAATGTGGGCGATCTATGAACCAAAACCATTCGAAGTAGCTTCAAGGGTCTCCGAAAACGTTTGTTAAGTAAGACGTAAATGGACGGAGTTAACCGGAATTAACAAAATAATTATTCCAGAAACAATAGGGCAAACCTAATAATAAAGTCATTTATTTTCCAAAGCAGGAATTTTCTTAGATTCGACCTTCCTCAAATTCGGACTTCGTAATTTTCGAATGTTGTAATTTTGGAACTTCCTTAACCTCAAGTTCAAACTTCATCGCGTTCAAACTTTAGTCGGTTTGAACCTAATTATAGCACATCACTAATTCTACAAATTAAAATAATCAAAAATTAATATTTTAGAATAGTGACGAAGGTGGTTCTTCACCTGATTTAAAACTAGCTAATGTTGGTGGCGTATTTTTGGTGCTAGGTGTAGGTGTTTCAATAGCATTATTATTTTCAATAGTCGACTTCTTGTGGAACGCCCATACAGTTTCAGTGGAGCAAAAGGTAAATATACGCTAACTCTCAATAGTTACTAAAAAAATTTTTTTAGATAATTTATAAGGAAGCTCTAATGCACGAATTAAAATTCGCTGTGAAATTTTGGATCACGGAAAAGCGTACTACACCAGTTCAATCTGAAAGTGTTTCCCAAAGTCTTGAAGATATTAACCTGACATCGCATAAAACCTCTTTAGGGTATAATTCTTTGAATGGTTATGTTGATGGAAAAAAGTCGAAATTTTAGGAATTTACTAAAAGTGTTTATAATTTTATAATATTTAACAATAAATTCGACCCAAATTTGTCGTAAATTTATTTCTTTTCTTTACCTCAACTGAAAAATAACCCATGTCAGGAAGTAAATATGCGTACGTGGATAATTAATAATAATTTCCAAACGACATTCTATAAATATGAGTCAATATTTTTAAAATGGCATTAAACTCGTGCTGGGGTATCAAATTCTCGTATCTATAAACCTTAGCCGGTGATATCTTTTACATGAAAAGGGGCTTCCAGTGAATGCACGCTGTTGTCCTTAATTAATACGAGTTTACGTTTATTTACTCAGTGCAAAGACAATACGTGTCGCGAGCAAATGTTTAGAAACCTCCAAAAATTGAGATAAAAAAAATTGAGAAAATGAGCTCCAGTTCAATGACATCAAGCGATTCATCCGTGAATATGGATTTGAAAGTGATTAAAAAGGTTGGTGATGAAATTATTTATCGTGGTATTAATTAATTTAATTTTAAGGATGATTCACGTAGTCCTAGTGTTAGCAGGAGTTATGAAAAGTGGTCACCGATGGAGGATGGAGCAACGTTGGTATGGAGGGATTTGAGCGTCTACGCTGGTAATAAAGGAAAACAGCCAGAATTCAAGACAATTATATCCTCAGGTAAGAATGGGGAATCGAGCCGGGAAAGACGGATTTAAATTGTTCCGTTTTAATTGCAGTCACGGGAGCCATCAAGCCCGGAAGTCTCGTCGCCCTTATGGGATCCAGGTGAGCTTAGAATTTATTACTGCTGCTTTTCGGATGAATTTCATTCTTGCGGTTTTCCAGTGGAGCAGGCAAGAGCACCCTCATGGCAGCACTAGCGCACAGAACAGCAGGTAACTCTAAATAGAATTATCTTCGCCTTATTTAATAACCCAATTAATCTTATGAATACAGTCATTTTAATTTCTTAGGTGACATGGCTGTCGATGGAGAAATATTGGTAAATGGCCGACCAATTGGTGATTACATGAAACACTTGAGTGGCTTCATGCACCAGGAAGACCTCTTCGTCGGCTCCTTAACAGTTTGGGAACACATGAATTTCATGGCTCGCATGAAACTCGACAGGAGAACCACCAAAATTGAACGACACGATAAAATTTTAGACATTTTGAAAGAAGTGGGATTATCACATAGGCTACACACTAGAATAGGCTACGGTGGAGGAAAAAAGGTTCTATCTGGAGGAGAGAAGAAAAGATTAGCTTTCGCCACAGAGGTAAGCAACTATTATATCAAAATATTAGGTGAACTGGAATGGACTACATTATTGATTGTTGAATTTTTCGAAAACGATTACCACTTTTGGAAATTGAATTAAGTACTAATAGGTTTAGTTACACTACTTTTGTGTTATATTGCATTACTTTAACATATCTGCAAAAAATATTTTGGAGAAACTGTTCCAGTTTTGAATTTATTTTTTAATGCTGATTCCAAAAATGATAACATTTTTTTTCAAAAAAGCCTCTATAACCTATGAATTAGTATCTCTGTCCTTCTAGACTTTTTTTGCGGTTTTCCTTCTATGAACTTCCCGAGGAACATTCCTTTTCGGCATCCAGCAATAGTCCGCCATCATAAGTCCCATCTTCCTTGATTGCACCTTTCCTATTCTTTAATATCTTGGTAAAAATCCTTCGCCTCGGTATTCAGTGGCAGGTTCAAGGTTTTCCAGAAATTAAATTGGCTATTAGCAAAATTTTTCGACGATAACCATTTTAAGTTTTTCAGAAAGTAATTAATGTGAAAATTTAAGTGGTGAATTTTAATGCTCATTTTACATCCGAAAAATTCGAACTTTACCAACTTACATATGTTCCATAATATTTTGTAGTCTGGCTCCTTTTTGTTTTCTAGAAATCTGGTTACTACACGTTTATCTAGGCTTATGATTCATTTTGTTTTATTTTCGTCTCATCATTCGTGAGTTCTCTAATAGCAAAAATTCCTTCCTACAACTTACCTTGAGATAATCCAGAAAATCTGTCGCAAAGATATATGAAACATTCTACAGGGTCTTCAAAAAAGTATGTGACTGTGGTCACTTTTGGTTTATTGGTGTCACGTTCATACGAATCACTCCATTATCGTTACTAGTACCATAAGTTTGAGGCATTACTTCTAAATTTTCAAATGAGGGGAAGGAACAGGTTCATGAGGAACTGGGCAAATAGCTGACAAAATATTAAGATTAAAACCATCTACATTACAGGAACAAAAGTAGCAGTCATCACTATGATTCTTAGGTTTTGTCCAAATCATCGGTGCACCAAATTAAAAAGAAGGCTTTTTCCACGTGACAGTCTCAGTTCTTCCGAAAAAACCAAACAAACTTTGTGAGTGGCCCAAAAATATTTCAACATAATCTGAAATGTTTCTTTGTTATGGTATAATTACCACAAATATAGCAAAACAAATCGAGTGAATTAACGCAGGCTCTATAAGTCATGTTACAACTTTTTTTTATTATTTTTTACAATAATCTATAAAAACCATTTACATTCCAGAAAATGTTTCCAATTATCATTGTAACTAAATTTCGAAATAGTAAAATTTTATCACCACCTTTATTTAAGATTTCCTTGAAATCAACAAAAACGCAAAACATTCCACGTCACCCTGTATACTTATATATACCAATTTTTTTAATTCCAGTTATTGACTGATCCACAAATTTTATTTTGCGATGAACCCACGACTGGGCTTGATTCATTTTCGGCCCAAAAATTAGTGAATTCCTTGAACCTTCTAGCTGCTAAAGGAAAAACAGTTATTTGTACAATTCATCAACCTTCATCACAAATATTTTCCATGTTTAGCCAAATCATACTTTTAGCTGAAGGTCACATTGCGTACATGGGATCAACTGTAAGAGCAATCGAATTTTTTGATACGTAAGTCTAAAAATTAAACATACGCAATTTTTTGCATAATATTTTTTTAGTTTAGGTTATAAATGTCCTAATAATTACAATCCTGCGGATTTTCTTGTTCGTACTTTAGCGTTAACACCAGGTTTTTTGGAAACTAGTAAACAAACCGTGAAAAAAATTTGCAATAACTTCGTTGTAAGTGAATATGCTAACGAAATTGATGTTTTGGTACGTTACGAATTTCACATGGGAAGCGCAATTGAGGTAATGCAAAAATTTTGAAATTTTTCTTTAATTTAATAAATTAATTAAATATTTTAGCATACAAACTACTTCCTTAGAAAAGATTTGTAAGTTATATTTTTGACCAAAATTTACTAGAGCTAAAGTTGCCGTTTTTTAGTAAAGAAATATTTTGGTGGACAAAATTTTTGTTGCTGTTCCAAAGGTTTTTCTTGGATATTTTGAGAAATCCATCAATACAGATTCTAAGAATTATTCAGAAAATGGTAACACGTGTATATTTATATGTGTACATAGAAAATTGCTGACGTGCTAAATCCTCATTTTTGAGAAATCAAATACAAGTTTCTAAAAATTTTAGATTTACAAGAAATGAGGATTTGAAGATATTAACAAATTTAAAAAAAAAACGACTTAAAATTTTAGTATTTGAGGTATTTTTGAAATATTTAAAGATTTTTCTGTGTAGGCAATTGCTCTAATGGCTGGGTTATGTTATTTTGGTGAAGTAACTCTAACCCAAAATGGTATCCAGTCAATCCAAGGAGTTCTAGCGATTACAGTTTGTGAAAATACATTTCCAGCAATGTATTCAGTTTTGGCAGAATTTCCTCATTCAATTCCTCTATTCCTACGAGAATACAAATCTGGAATGTACAGTTCTATGAATTTTTATGCCGCCAAAGTTGCAGCAATGGTAGGTGGAATTTATTTTAAAAAATTAAAAATAAATAGTATAGGTATTTTGAGTTCCTTTGAAAATGAATACAAATATAAAAAATAAAAAAAGTCGCCCCCGGGTGGGCTCGAACCACCAACCTTTCGGTTAACAGCCGAACGCGCTAACCAATTGCGCCACGGAGGCTTGTGAAGAAATTAAAAAATTGCATGTATTAGAAGTGAATGCGTAAAATAGGCAACCAAATATACTTTTGTGTGTGGCCTAAGTTTAAAAAAATAA
Organism: Stenus bimaculatus; assembly: GCA_963971135.1. NCBI lineage: Eukaryota > Metazoa > Arthropoda > Insecta > Coleoptera > Staphylinidae > Stenus > Stenus bimaculatus. The sequence continues at coordinate 3,366,917 of OZ020183.1, forward strand.
TTTTAATTGTTAAAAATAGTCGCTTTAAAAAGGTTTAATTTTAATAACAACGTTTTAAGCAAATAATTTTTTTTTCGCGTAATAAATCTGAAGTTCTGACTTAAAATTACGTTTTATAATAATATAGTTCTGATCTAATTATTCGTAAAAAAATATATAAAAATATTAAAAAAAAAATAATAATAATCATTAATTTTTTTGGTAAATATCTTGAATTTTTAACGAAAATTTAAGAAAAATAACAGTAAATTTAGGAAAAGTTGTGCTAAAAATTAAGTTTAAAGGAGAATTTTTGTATTTTATTTGTAAAAAACATTTTTGGGTGTAAAATAATGTCACAAAAACAATTTTTAAGGCCATCTTGTAGCTGTAAAACATCTTAACAACCTCTAAAACTTGTAGCTACTTCTTTTTTAATTAAAAAAACCGGGAAGTTATCACCATAAAAGCAGCAAAAAATAGCTTAAAATTGAATTAAATTATAATCAAAAATTTTATTGCAAAACTAAGGAGAGAAAATAGCTTTAATAAAATTTTAACACAAAGCAAAACCCTTTTTTACATTGTATGTAATTATATTAATTTAAGAATAAATCCTCATTCAAAATTTTTACGAACTTCCAGGCCAAATAAAATTAAACACGAGTCCTTTTGTTTGTCTCATTTTAATCAAATAAAACGCCCCCTTGTGCATAATTGAAAAATTGCTCACGCATTAAGAAACGCGGGATGAAAAAGCAAGATAAAAAGAACAATAAAAATAAATAAAAAAGCATTTATTATTAGCGTAATTAAGGTATAAAAGCCTTAATTATTTAATTGTGAAAATTAATTAAATCGCGAAAATTCGCTTTTTTTAATCAATTGCGGCCGGATTTTTTAATAACGATTATTAATTTGGTTTGGTCGTGCGTGAGGGGGCGGCTGTTGTTAAGCTCTCTAATTGTAGCCATGCACGCCATACTAATGATTTTATTACAAATTCATCTCGTTTCTGACCTTATTTATTATTTAAAAGTGAAACAATCGCTATTAATGAGAACGCACGTTTTATTCACCAAGTAAAAGCGAATGCTCAAACTTACTCTTGACAGAAATGACTAGAATTTTAATCACCCTTCATTATTTTTACATAATTTTATTCCAAATAACTTAAGTTGGATTGAATTTGAGACTACTCAAGTCGGATTGAATTTTAGACTACTCAAGTCGGATTGAATTTGAGACTACTCAAGTCGGATTGAATTTGAGACTACTCAAGTCGGATTGAATTTGGGACTACTCAAGTCGGATTGAATTTGAGACTACTCAAGTCGGATTAAATTTGAGACAACTCAAGTCGCTTAACTCAAGAATTCAAGCCAACTTGCCTATGTCGCGAAATTTCTGAGAAAAAACGGTGGCTTGGACTCGTCTAGCGGCTTCAATTCAATAGTCCAAGCCTTTAAAATTGGTGGCTGCTCTAGTAAATATCCAGGGTGTACAAAAAGTTCGGCAACATTTAATTTTGAAATGAAGCATTTTTTAGAAAAATGTTTTAAGTAAAACTTGTACAATTAATAGTGACACTTTCTAGAAATATTGACATGACCTTGAACAGCAAGTTGAAGGTTAGGCGATAATCACTTACCCCTTTTTAAATAGCAGCCACCCATTTTTATTGCATATTATTATAGCTTGATTGATGTTTATGGAACATATTCTTTCATTTTTCTGAAGTAAATAGTTTAAAAGTTAAAAGGGCTTGAATTTTCAATACTTAAATCCTGTAATATTGCGGATCTTCTCGATCGCGATTGAATAAAAACTTGTAACGATATAACGCGATTGTCTTGACCAAAAGTTTCTAGAAAACTATTGGAAGAAGGAACATAATGCAACATACCATATTTTACTAAAATGGATTTTTAGAAATTTTATTTGTCTTTAGTTTGTAACTGATCTAAACGCCTTTTTTACGTGACCGAATTATTCTCGATTCAATATGAATGTTCAAAGTTACTCTACAAAAAAATATTAGATTTATAATTTTTAATCACACTTAATTATTTTTAAAAGATTTTGTTTTCCAAACAACTCAAGCGTGATTGAATTTAAGACTATTCAAGTTATATTTGTGCTCCAGGAATCCAAACCTTACTTTTGTATTATTTAATGACTACGTTTATCTCGCTAAACTTAAGCTGGCTTGAAATCAAGCCAGGCATACTCAAGTCATGTAAACAATGCATTTGCTTTGCCTAACGTCTTATGACTTTCTGGAGCACATTTCAAGCCAAATTTTATCTAGTTACAAGGTAAAGAAAAACATAAATATTTTGGAAACAGATAAAAACTTAATAAAATTGGTTGGTAGTCATGTTTGTTTTCTATTATTTATAACCTTAAATAATATTATAAATTATTTATGATAATAGTTTAGAGTGGCTTTTACAATTGCATTAAAATGGACGAATTTATATATTTTGAAAATTTTTATCCAATTATTGGAAGCGGATTAGTTTTATTAAGAAAACAAAAGGTAATTGCAAAAAACGAATGCTGAAAAGGTCGTGTGATAAAATATATTGGCTCTAATTCAAGCCAGCTAGAGTTACGCGAGTTGAACGTAGTCAATGGTCAATAAATTCAAGCCAGCTTGAGTTAATCGAGATAAACGTAGTCATTGACTAAGCTCGAGCAGGTCAAGTCAGTTTGAATTCGGCTTGGCTTGACCTCTACCATTTGAAGTACATGTAGAAGGTCAAATCAAGCCCGAATTCGAGTCAATGTCTACATTCAACTCACGTAACTCAAGTTAACTTGAATTCGAAACAACTTGCCTAAGCCGCGTAAATTCCGGGATAAAACGACAACTTGATCGGTTTAGCGGCTTCAATTTAATAATTCAAGTTCCAAACCAATAAAAATTAAAATTGGTGGCCCATCCAGCATAAGTTAAGATCGGTTTAACTCAGTCCACACTTTTTAACAAATAAACATGTCCGATTGGTTTCTTTTTCAGTATTGACCAGACCAATATTATAAAATTGTGGGTTTGAACTTTACGATCGTGATTGAACAAAAACTTGTAACGACATAAACGTGATTGACTTGACCAAAAGATTCTACAAAATTATTAGAAGTGGGAGCAGAATGCAATAGACCATAGACTAATAAATATTAAAAATGCAAGATCAATTTTTGGAAATTTTATTTCACTTTAATGTAACTAAACTGTGAACGAGCAATTTTCAATTCAATGCGAATTAGGGTTTATACAAAAACCGACTTTTAGAAAAATCGGTTTTCGATTTCCAGTTTTCCAAAATAACCGATTTTAACCGGTTTTCGAATTTTTATAAAAAATACAATCGGGGGAAAATATTTTATTTAAGATTTATACAGGGTGAGTTTTTAGTGCAAAATCGGAATCTTTTATTTTAAGACATGGAAAAAAAAATTAAATTACAAAATTACATGGTTTATGGATGCGCATAACCAGAAATTATTTTTTCTACACTGGTTGGCTATTCCACCTTTTTAATTAAATGGAACACCCTATATGTATATTTTTTGATATTTGCCTTAAAATTAAGTTAAAGAATACAACGATATCTTTTTTGAAAATTTGAGTGAGCCCTTAATTGAATCACATTTTGACATTTTTCTAGAAATTTTTATTGGCCTTATTAGGAACATTTAAAAAACAATTTTTTCTTCTAAACGTCATTAAAGTACAGTCATCTGTGACGTTTGACAGTCTTTAAAATGTCACTTTTTATGCTTGTTGATTCTATGGTTACTTTGTACTGCCTAGGAGTAGAAATTACTACTTTGCACTGACAAGAAATAAAAGGGCGGAGTAGAAATTAATTTTAGGCAACCTAATATACACCAACATTGTATTATGTGTTGTACGTAAATTAGATGTAAGATTTAAAAATTAGTTATCATATTACTATTTTAAAAATTTCGATGTTTGAAGAAAAAATTGCAGGTTATTTGGAGAACTTTTACTCCTTATAAAACAATTTACTATTTATGTAATTTTTTTGTAAAATTGATTTTGATGTATTTTTAGTACTATTATTTTCGAATTTTATTATAAATAGTTTATGGAGCCGTGAAATATGAAAACTCGATTTTTTTAAATGCAACACCCTGTATTTTTTTACAAAATATTTGAGTGTTTTTGAACTTTTATACAAATCATTTTGTAAAAATCTTTTGTAAAAATATGTTGAAATTTGAAAGAAAATGCCCGATAAAATTAAGTTCGCGTTCAAATTTTGAAAAAACAAAAAATATCGTTGTATTTTCTAAGTTAGTATCAATCATAATATCAAAAAATATACAGGGTGTTCCTTTAAAAAAAGGTAGAAAAGATTGCGCACCGACAACGAAACACCCTGTATAGACAAAAATAATTTCTTAAAATAGGAGTAATTGTTAAAAAAATAATTTTTATCGTGGACTCGAACCGGTACCAAACCGAAAACCAGCATCAATTCAATAGGTCCAACCTATAAAGTAAATATACAGGATGTCCCACATTTTTCAGTAATTTTTTTTTTAGATTTTTAGTACATTGATGTCATTCTGAACAAAAAATTTTGTATGAACTTATTTTGTTTTAAATTTTTAAAACAGCTATCAGCAACTTTAAAATTTCAAAATTTATATGATTTTTGTGAAACCCGTGTATAAATTCTACTTTATTATGATTTTCTTAGATTATAAACCAATTGTTCATTTTAGCTCAGGAAATTTTTCTTTTGGTTTAAAAACTAGCTACAGTATTAAAAAAAACAATTGAGAAAAGAAAAATTCAAAGCATAATTGGTGAAAATAAAAAAATGATAATAAAATGCAATTATACCGGTTGTCTTACAAAAATCATTAAAATTTTAAAATCCTAAAATTGCTATAACTTTTTAAGGAGCGACAATCATAAGACATTTTTTGTTTAGATTAAAATTTACACAAATTTTTGTTGAAAAAAAAAGCTGTACACCCTGTATGAAAATGGAAGATAAAATTCACTTGAAAAAATTGATTTTAATATCCAGTACTTCAATTATAAGTTAAAATTTTTATGGGTTTTGTGGATGTGTAAAGGTCAAAAATTATGTGTAATGTGGTTATCGCCAAAAGTGTTTAAAAGTAAAAACTGTAATTTTGTGAACATTTTCATGTGCAATTGAAATTTAACTAATTTGAACACTTAGTGTTTTGCCCTGAAGATGAAACAATAAAGTTTCGAAACGTTTTCTTAAAACAATGGATCAAATTTAATTCTTGACCTTTACACATCCACAAAACCCATAAAAATTTTAACTCCACATTGAATTGAATTCATTTTCAGGATTGAATTGAAAATCAAATCATAAAATTGGGACCTCCACGTACAACCGGTTTCAACGCAATTTTAAAACCGAAACGTTAATTTGCTTATATTGAAACGTGTGAACAAAACTTAATCAACTCTAATCAGTCAATTAAACTTGATTCGTGAGAACGCGCTTGTAGGGTGCCCACATAGTTGAGAGTCAAGGATAGCGGAACGTAAACAAGGCGTTTATCTTAAATAATTTATTTGGAATGGACTAGATTTTTTCAATTCAAGATTAATTGATGTTTGCATCCATTTTCAGTAGTATACAGGGTGTCCCATTTTAATTAATCCAGCTGAATATCTTGAAAACGAACCGATTTCCTCAAAAATGTTTCAGACAAAAATTGTAGCGGCTCGAGGGGGACATTTAATAGTGCCATGGGTTTTTAATTGTTATGGGGTTTTATGGGGGTTTTATGGAAAAACTTTTTTTTCAAATAGGAACCCCCTTTTTTATTGTAGATTCGTAATATATGGAAAATAATAAGAAAGTTTTGAATGAAACTTTTTTTTCTAAAATTTCAATTTTTCGCTATATTCACCAAAATGAACACAAATTTTGGGATTTTCGATACAGTTTTACTAGAAAACTAAAGCTTTATAAGAAAAATCGTAAGAGACAAAAAGTGCTTATATTAAGGCAAGGATTAATAAAAAATATTATTTTATTTTATTAAAAAAAAAAATAAATTAAAAAAAAAAGTTTATTTTATTTTTATTATTTTTTAAGAAAAATATTAATTTTTTTTTTACTTATAAAATTTAAAATAAAGTCAAAGGTTGGAAACAATAGGTGTCAAAACGGTTTTTCAATTTTATTTGCAATTTAATATGTTAAAAAATATTTTTCAATTAAGGAAGAAGGCTTCTAAAAATAAAGTAATTTCATTTTCTGCCTACTTTGTGTTTCGCACATAATTGTTATATTGTGACAGATTAGTTTTTTGTGGAAGCTCATTGTTATTGAAGCCACTGTGATTATTTAAAATCAGTCTCTCATAAAATGGCTGATTATTCACCTAGAGAAATCGTGAATATTATAAAAGTTTTGGGCGAATGCCATGATAACTATCGGCACGAAGTATGTCTTTATGCTGAGAGGTTTCCACAATTGCGTCATCCAAATCATACAAATATTAGGAGGCTCGTGAAAAGAGCGGAAAACGGTTCTCTTAGAAGAAAACGTAGTAAAACTGGTCCTAAGATGCTCCCCTCATTGATAGCATTAGCTTCCGTAAATGAAGATCCACATACATCTACAAGAAAAATTCAGCGTCTTTATGGACTTCCTAAATCTTCTGCCAACAGAATTTTAAAACACCATAAATCACACCCATATCATGTTCATTTAACCCAACAAATTAAAGAAGATGACTACATCCGCCGACTTAATTTTTGCATATGGGCTACGAATCAAGTTAGAAGAGATCCCCTTTTTTTTAATCGCGTACTTTTTACTGATGAAGCAAAATTTGACAACATGGGTGGAGTAAATCTTCATAATGCTCATTATTATTCTGAAAATAATCCACATTGGCAAAGAGATCATAGATTACAGTGGCGTTGGTCTATAAACGTTTGGGCTGGAATAGTGGATGAGTATCTTGTGGGACCATATTTTTATGAAGAAAATCTTAACCAACATGTTTATTTGAATATAATTCAAAACGAAATGCCTACCCTTTTAGAAGATGTACCTCTAGATTTAAGACAGCGAATGTGGTTTCAACAGGACGAAGTTAGACCCCACACTGCCAGAATTGTTAAAACATTTTTACATAACCAATTCCCTAATATGTGGATTGGAATTGGTAGTGAAGTACACGAATGGCCAGCAAGATCTCCGGATCTTACGAAAATGGATTATTTTTTATGGGGTTACATACATAAGGTTTATGAACGACCAACTACAACTAGAGAGGATATTATGATACGAATTACGGACGCTTTTCGAAGTATCACTCCTGAAATGTTGAGAAATGTATCATTGGCTTTTCGCACACGAGTAAACATGTGTATTGAACAAAATGGAGGAATATTCGAACATCTTATTTAGACCAGCTCTCGTAATTTAAGAACAGATCCAAATATCTTTAAGTGTATTAATTAATTACCTTTGGCTTTATTTTAAATTTTATAAGTAAAAAAAAATAATATTTTTCTTAAAAAATAATAAAAATAAAATAATAATAATTTTTTTAAATTTATTTTTTTTAATAAAGTAAACTAATATTTTTTATTAATCCTTGCCTAAATTTAATCACTTTTTGACTCCTGCGAGTTTTTTTATAGACCATTAGTTTTTTAGTAAAACTGTATCGAAAATCCCAAAATTTGTGTTCATTTTGGTGAATATAGCGAAAAATTGAAATTTTAGAAAAAAAGTTTCAATCAAAACTTTCTTATTATTTTCCATAGATTACGAATCTACAATAAAAAATGGGGGTTCCCGTTTGAAAAAAGATGTTTTCCCATAAAACCATATAAGAATTAAAAACCCTTGGCACTATTAAATGTCCCCCTCGAGTCGCTACAGTTTTTGTCTGAAACATTTTTAAGGAAATCGCTTCGTTTTCAAGATATTCAGCTGGATTAATTAAAATGGAACACCCTGTATATGATCTGTTCTAGTATGTTCCTTCTTCTAGTAATACATGAAAAGTAAATCCTGAAAATAAACCCACTTTGACGTGTTTATTTTCAAAAAAAAATGTTTCAATCCTGTTTCAATCCAATCCGGATTTAATCTCGGGAGATAAGCATACTAGCCTGTAATAAGCGATGAAAATTGTAAGGTTTTCTAAATATTTTCATCGCAGTTGCAGATTAAAGGATACTAGGTTTATCTTGTGGCTTGAGGAGACTGAATTCGAGCCGGTTCAAAATATATTTAATATAATGCATCTTCGATCATTAAATTTAAGTAAACAATTTTGATAATGCCATAAAGTTTTTAGTGATCGTGGATACAATAAGTGGATTAGTTGATATTTCATGTTTTTTTGTAGATAATTCATTAATTTGTTTATAAATTTTTTGTTGTAGCTGCCAGGACTTATAGTGGAGCCAATTTTATTCATGGTGGTAATTTATTGGTTGGCTGGTTTGAAAAACAGCCTTTACAGCTTCGCCATGTCGGCATTAAGTGCGACGCTTGTAATGAATGTTGCTTGTTCTTGTGGTGAGAAATGAAACAAAACACTATCGCATAAAACAGTTTCGCTAATTTCAGGCGTTTTCTTTTCTAATGCTTTCAAGTCCGTGCCAAACGCAATGCTATGGTTAATACCTTTTGATTATATCCTCATGATCAATTCAGGATTTTTCATCAATCTCAGGTAAGTATAATAAAAATTTTGTAAATCATAATATTTTTATACTTTTCAGTTCTTTGGGTTACTACATAACTTGGATTAAATACTTTTCATGGCTTATGTATGGGATGGAATCAATGTCGGTGGTTCAATGGGAAGGTGTTCATAACATAAGTAAGGTTTTTCTAAAAATGGTTTTTCTTAAATTCTTTTGTTATGAATTAAAGTCAATTAATATTCTCCTTCAACTCTTCTCCAGTATAAATAAAATTATTTTTGCAGCTTGCGAAAATTCCAACCAGGACCTGCCTTGCATTCATGAAGGCACTCAAGTCTTGGAGCGCTACAGCTTCAATGAAAATCATCTCTCTGGTGATCTAACAGCAATGTTCGCAATGTGCTTAATTTTCTACGCCTTGGGCTTTCTCTGCTTGAAACGCAAAATCAATAAAAAATAATTATTACTAAACGTGCTCGCCTTCCTAATTGCCAGCCAACTCGCCTCAAGCTAATTAATATTAAATGTTCAAAAATAAAGAAATTAAATAAATTTTTTTTTCCATATCAAAATTTTACCTTGAGGCGACCCTTTGTTTTGTTCAAATAAATTAGCTTTAGAATTTTCAATTAAATTTTGTTTAAAAAATGTGTTATCTATTTTTTTGTGAAATCTAACGTCTTGTGCAAGGCTGAAATTATTATTTAGAGTTGGGGTATTTAGTCGAAGGCCAATGAATAATTTAGCCATTCTCTCATGGCCGGAGTTTCAACCCGGAATCCCTGGAGTTTAGTCTACATTGATCCGGATCGCGTTGCTTGCCAGAGTTAGACAACAGAGCGGCCTCTCGTTCTCTGTTCTTGGTGTCTCGTCTCGACCAACGGTTGCCATCACGTTTTGTTCCACAGAATTACAGAACTTCCAACTTTGTATTCGGTGGCAATATTCACGCGACGATCGAAAAGTCGCTTGTGAGCCGACGATTGTATCTTTTGGGAAATGTCGGGCTTCGAGCTCAAATAAACGAGGATCACTTAAGAGTTCCCTCAATGACCCACAATTTCTGCTTCAAACTTTCAGATCTTCTTTAAATGTCTGTTTGAGCGAATTAGATGTTTCCCCCATTTCCAAATTAAGTCCTAATAAAGATTAATTGGCTTTTAATTGCCAACTTTCTATTATTTTCACTTACTAATATAAATAATCATTCATGGAATCACTTTTATATTTATAAATATCTTAATCAACTTGTCAACAAATAATGAACTCTCCAAGCAATTTATTATACTAAATTTATGAATGAAAATCACTCTTAAAAACATTGCCACGAAACTATTTAATCGTCTTATGTCGTAAATATGTTGAACTATCACTTATACATAATTAGGTTTACGTGTCGGTAATATAAAACAACATTAACATAATTATTATAAAAAAATCACCTTAATCCGACTAAAAGAGCGCATTTTTCGTAATATAAAATACTTTTGATCATTAGCCTAGTCGTTCCTGCATATTTTAAGCCATCAAACGTCCAGTTCAAAAATTAATCATTTTGCGAAAAACCAAAAATTCACAACAATTTTTTTAATACTTTTAGTGGTGTCAGTAAATAAATAAGAGGCGTGAATTTTATTTATATTTTATTTTTCAAAAATAGGTAACCTAAATAGGAGTATTTTAAATCATGTTTCGTTAAAATGGGTCAATCAGTTTTTTCTAAAAAAAAAATTAAAAATGTTGAGTACAAATCCGGAACCATGGGGTACATGGATGCATATGCCCTCCTTGCAGGACCACATTGTTTTACACAAAATAGTAAATTATGCTTATGTTAAATAAATATACAGAATGTTCGTGAAAGATCAAAGCTCAGGATTCACATTTTATCTTTTTTTACTTTAAGAGCAATTTCCTAAATGGAAAATATAGTGGTTTAGTTCTGCAGTCATAAAAGCTAGTACGAACAACATTTTTGTATAATTTTTTTAATTTACTTTAATTCCTGCCAGAAGGAAAAAAAAATGGAGAATGTACAAAAAAAAATATAATGATCTAAAAGTACCTTAATTTTGGACCCCTCTAATTATTTTTGTGCTAGATTGCAGAAGGTAACTCTCTGCCAAGATGTAGCCTAATCAATTTAGATTATAAATCTGAAAAAAAATTGAAAATCTAACGAGGGAAACTTGAGTTATCACTGTAGAACTAATGGTCATGATTTTTCACAATTTTTCCTCCCAAACTCGCGCGCCCTCTAGGGATTCGCATTAATTATCAGTTATTTAGTCATAATTTGCAAAGAAGCTCCAGAAAAGTGCGATGGCTAAACACAGTGTTTTCCATTTAGTAACAATAGTAATACAGAAATCCTTACTAAACTGTTAAACAACAATCAAATGAAAACAATATTGTTTTTTTCAGTAATTTCTTGAAAAAATCTCAATTAAGGGCATGTTTTCTGTCTTCTGAAACCAAAATATTAGCACTACAAATTTTGGCTCTTCTTTTACTAAAGAGCAAAAAATTACTTATTGAAAAATCACCCAAAAAATGATTAAAACAGTATATTTGAGTTTATTTTGGTATATGAAGGTTGATACTTGTATTTTTGGTTATAAATATTTTCCACCCAAGTTTACTTAAAATTTAAAATCGTGTCGCTATCATTTTTTGAAAATGTTATCTCTGTTGGGTAAACCAAACAATTTTTAGGGCACAACATCAGAGTATACTTCGTAAAAGTTGCGTGCTTCTGGCTGTTTTAGAAAATTCATTAAAACAAAATATTTTTGTGCCACTTTGATGAAAATGCTTAAAATATAAAGTTGAAGTATCCTGTTTTGTTTTGAGATAAGTTTTTATTGAGATTTGAAAACAGGCTATCTTTTTATAAAAATACAGCAAAAATACTAGGGCTTATACAAAAACCGACTTTTCGAAAAACCGGTTTTCGAGTTCCATTTTTACAAAAAACGGTCTTAACCGGTTTTCGAATTCTTCAAGCAGAAATTGTGAAAATATTGTTATAATATTATAATACAATTCTAAAAGATTGTGATAAGGTTGTGCACAATATTGTGGAATCAGCAAATGTTGATCGGCGATAATATTGTGTTGATATTGTGGTGGGACATAACCATAAGTTGTGATACGTGCTTGTCACAATATTCTTACACGTAAAAAAAAGAGATAAGCATGTACAATGTCACCATACATACCACCGTATCTACCTACTTATACAAGGTTGTATTAAATATTAGTATGATATTATTTCCTTAATTTTATCTAAATTAGTTCATCTTCGTATTCTTAAAATACAGGGTGGCCCAGATTTTACTTCCCAAGAAATATCTCGGTTATTTGAAGAGATAAAAATATAAATCAAAAAGTGCTTTGAATGGCAGCACTTATACCTCATAATTTCATTCTAAAAAAATATTTTTATTTACCACTCTTAAGGCGCCATCATCATTTTTTTTTCTTTAATGGGACACCCTATTTTTTATAATTGATATTGAATCTACAATTTATTCTAGAAACAGTGATATGCTACACTTAGTATTTTAAGTACATTTTGTGAATAAAAAAAATTAAAATATTTATCGAAGTAGTATGCAAAATTATTTATTTAGTTTTTTTAAGAAACATTTTTAAATCTAAACTAACTTAACTTACCCTAATTTAATTGAACCTAACTGTAAATTAAAAATTTTGTTAAAAAAAACTAAATAAATAATTTTCCATAATACATACTTCGATCAATATTTAAATTTTTTATTCACAAAATGTACTTAAAATACTAAGTGTAGCATATCACTGATGCTAGAATAAATTGTAGATGCAATATCAATTATAAAAAATAATGTGTCCCATTAAAGAAAAAAAAATAATGATGGCATCTTAAGAGTGGTAAATACCAATATTTTTTTTAGAATGAAATTATGAAGTATGAGTGTTGCCATTCAAAGCACTTTTTGATTTATACTTTTATCTCTTCAAATAACTGAGATATTTCCTGGGAAGTAAAATCTGGGCCACACTGTATAGTAATATTTTTTATTGAAATTATCTACCTACTTAAAAGAATCTAATAAAACTAATGACATAATTGAAAATTTAATCGATCAGATGACCAAGTGAATATACACTTTAAATTATCGATGTATTTGACAATACGTTGGATAAATTTTTTACGCCCTTAATACTTAATTTCTTGAATTTGGGATTTTTCCCGGATAGGGCAAATGAAACACCTTCTATGTTTAGCTAACGTTTCGTTTTATATCTGTAAACTTCCTCAGAGTACAGGTTGGTTCTTACATAATACATGAATATTGCAGCACAGCGGAATTATTAAGAACTATATTATTAATGGCTTCATTAAAACGTCTTTGCGAGGAGCAATTTTTAAAAATTATAATACAACCACGCTTTTTTCCAAATCACAATTTTCAACTTAAAGTTGGTAATTAACAACAGTTTACAGTTTAATGTTATACTTTATAATATTACTTTAATAGAAGTGTAAGAACTAATTCTACAAGTCACGATGACACTTTCATCATCTTTAACAATAACCACAAAATTATTATTTATATTCATGTATTATGTAAGAACCAACCTGTACTGTGTAGCTCTGAAGAAGTTTACAGATAGTAAACGAAACGTTAGCTAAATATAGAAGGTGTTTTATTTGCCCTATCCGGGAAAAATCCCAAATTCAAGGTATTTGACAATATTAAAAAGTGTCGATGGTGAATTTTTACTACAAAATTGTGCACATTATACAGGGTGTCCCGAAAATTAGCGGTCAAACTTTAGGAGGCGATTCAACAACTAATTTTAAGAAAAAACTTCCTATAAACATGTGTCCGATTTCGCTTCCTAAGGGAGCTACAGCCCTTTAACTATTGTGACTAAAACTAGGTTTTTTGTCATTTTTTTGAAAACGGTTGGTAATAAAGATTTGAAATTTGGTGTGAAGACTAATACGTTTAAGATATAATTTCTCAAATTTTTTCAGATTTTTTGAAAGCTTTTAAAAAATTTCAAAAAATTTCAGACCTTTCAAAAAAACTGAAAAAAATTGAGAAATTATGTATTAAACGTATTGGTCTTCACACCAAATTTCAAATCTTTATTATTAACCGTTTTCAAATAAATGACAAGAAACCTAGTTTTAGTCACAATAGTTAAAGGGCTGTAGCTCCCTTAGGAAGCGAAATCGGACACATGTCTATAGGAAGTTTTTTTTTTAAATTAGTTGTAGAATCGCCTCCTAAAGTTTGGCCGCTTAATTTCGGGACACCGGGTGGAAATAAAACTAGGGTCACCCCTGGCATTTCTTTATTTATGAAAATAAAAAATTAGAATTTTAGTATCTTATATGATCTAAGAAAACAAATTTTATGGATCGAATAAATCTTTCATTTTACTTCCGGTTTATCAGGAAATGGCACCCACTTTCTTATTTTAAATGTAACCCCCTGATTTTTTCTACGTAAAATCAAACATTGGTCAGTTTTAAGTATGTTTATGACAAAAAAAAATTTTTTTTCAAAACTTTAAGAAAAAATGTTGAATTTTTTTTTGGTAAAAAATTTGAGTAAAACCTACAAAAACTATTTTTAAATAATACAAATACGTAAAATAAATTGTAATTTATAAAATTTATTTCACCGTTCTTGAGATATTATTTTTTTTAATTTTCAAGAAGCTTTTTTTTTGGAAATATCTTTACTTTTTTAAACGGGATGATATAAGGGGCACCCCCTAAATAAATAGAGGGTTTTTTTTCCGGTTACTGTGATATCCCATATGTATGTTTAAAAATAGTTTTTGTAGGTTTTACTCAAATTTTTTACCAAAAAAAATTCAAATTTTTTTCTTAAAGTTTTGAAAAAAAATATTTTTTTGTCATAAACACTTAAAATTAGCCAATGTTTGATTTTACGTAGAAAAAATCAGGGGGTTATATTTAAAATTAGAAAGTGGATGTCATTTCCTGATAAACCGGAAGTAAAATTAAAAATTTATTCGATCCATAAGACTTGTTTTCTTAGATTATATAATATACTAAAATTTTAATTTTTTATTTCCATAAATAAAGAAATGCCAGGGGTGGCCCTATTTTCATTTCCACCCGGTATTGTATTATATTATGTTCAGATTGTTTTCTCAACATTGGGTACACATTAAAAGTATGTATTTCATACAATATATGAACACAATATTTAGACTACAATCATTTCAGAATATTTAAGCACAATACTAGAACAATATTTTCACAACAATCTTCAAAATTTACATTCTTCTTTAGGTGCCTTCTCCATTACTGAAGGTTGGCAACAATCGTTTTGAATTCTTTTCGATTTTGCGCTAGTCTGAACAGAGTATGAGAGTCTAGTCCTGTCCAGTCTCTAATGTTTTTCAGCCATGAGTGTTTTCTGCGACCTCTATCTTGCCCTCCATAATGCGTTTCAGCAGATTGTATTTGCAGTTTCTAAGAATGTGTCCAAGGTATGCTGTCTTACGTTTTTTAACAATTGCCAGTAGTAGTCTCTTCCTATACGTCTGAGGACCTCAGCATTTGTGATATGCTCCACCCAGGATATTTTAAGCATCCTCCGGAATGTCCACATCTCGAAAGCTTCAAGTCTATTCATAGTATTGACCTTCAATGTTTACAATATTTACATGTTACTACAATATTACCACGTTGCAACTACAATTTTCATTTCTACTGGGAAATTTTTGTAACTCAAAACATTTCGAAAATTTACTTTTCATTGGAACATTTGACATAAATATTAAAAAAAATGTATTCGGGTGTTACGGTTGCGCGATCGGGTCGCGCGATCTCCAGGCGATCCAAGTTTCGTGCTATCGCGGTGCGACTGACGGAAAGGGCGCATGCTCCGGCGCATGCGATCACGATCTTTCCACTACAACGGGCGATTATTGCACTATCATAACCGTCGGAGATTTATGTTAAAAAAATTGTGATAAGTGGATGAAAGTAGGTACGTAGATTAAAATTAAAATACATTATTATTTTTAAGTTGACTTGTTGGAAAAAATTTAAAATAAAGTAATTAGGAAGTTTAAAAGTTTTTGAAATTAAAAATTAATAATGATGAAGTTGTTGCTAATGTATTAAATTATATAATGGATATTTTATAAGAAAAGTAGAATTTTCATTCAACACTGGGGAGTTCTGTTGTAGAAAATTACAAAATATAATGTTTTATAAAAAGAAAAACAAAAATGATCGATGGATAATTTATGAAGTTATGAAACGAGTTTTAGATACACCGAACTTAATTGTGTAAGCGAGTGTTGTTTATTTATTGATGAGCGTTTTTGCTGGAGCGTATTTTTTGAAAAAAAGTTTAAAATATTGTGGAAAGAAAAAGCGCAAAGCGCTCGTTGTATAACATTGAGGAAGAAGTAAAACAAGGCTTGCACAGGTGATACATCGATATCCTCGCGATGTCCTCGGTCCTAGTAACCCGCATTTTCCCCGTTTTCCCTTTTCCCGAAATCGTGGAAAGCGGAAAGAGCGGGACACGGAGCGTCCCGGGCGAAAGCGCGCGCACTTTCCACACGCGCGCTCCTGCGCATTCACCAGCTTCGACTGTCATGGAGCCCGTTTGACAGCGCCGTGTGTTGCTCGGGCAAAAATCGCGATTTTCGTACGATTCGGAAACAACGAGAGCGTATAAAACGCGTCCCAGTTATGATACAGTGGCGTTTCTCTGAAAACGCGACTGGTTTCAGTTAAAACAAGCGCCCCCGGCCGAGCTTTGCGCCCCCAAACATTCACCTGTTCACGCTGAAGAGCGAAGGTAAGTTCACAATCTCCCAAAATAAACAAAATAATCACCACACGCCCATGTTTCATGAAATTCGTCGTAAAACGTAAAACACACTCATACAAGCTTAAAATAATCGACCTTCGGACGGAAATGGGAAAATTATTGCGTGCATCGATCGCAACGTGCGTTTATTACATACTCATTTCAAATCACGCGACCCCTCCCACCTTTCAATAAATCTTATCAACAAAATTTAAAACGCGCTTGCTCTTATCTTTTTTCCAGTGTAGGTCGTGGTTTGTCAAGGCATGTGTGAGACACTGGAGGAATGTGAGCGCGACAGCTGCTACGATCAATCGATTCATCACCGCTTTTTGTTCTCTGTTGTTAACTCTGTTTGCATGCCAACTTCCGTTTTGTTTCCCGCAATTCTGCGCTTTTTCCTGTTTTACCGAGTTACCAGCGCGCTTAAAATAATATTTAGTTATGACACTGACCCAGAAACGCAAATCAATGTCGTCCTCTCAAGCCTATTTGTTTGCAAAACACTTTTAAATCATTCATTACTTAACAGGATTTCGCAATTTCAACAAACTCAAATGAGCAACTCGCTCTAATTAATACTAAAATAATTAAAGCGCGCTTCTAAATGGTTAAGAGTTTAAATTCTTGAATAAACTTTCGAGCTAAAATAAACAACGGTTATAATAAGATTTTATTTTCATCAAATTATTTTTAACTCCTCTATAGTTACTTCTTTTTATTCTAAAAAAGGTTAACTAAGTGCAATGACCTTCTTAAATAACGAAAGCGGATTTTACTAACGCTCAGCTTTGACACATCGTTACTTCAGATAACGTTATCATTACTTTCAGTCGCAACGAGACACCTTCAACTAAAATATTGCTAACGTCATTTATTACACTTAAACTATTTTACTTAAAACAAGAAAAATAACGTTCTAATCATTATCAATTATAAAATTAGTTAAAAGTAGTGCAAGTATTATGATATATCGCATACGGTCATTGGTTGGTGAAGCTCAATTCGCGTTTCTTCGATTTAAAGGAAGGGGTATCCGGATTATGACAAAGCACGATCGTATTTTAATCCACCTACAAACCATCACAGGTTTGTAACAACAACCTCTACACGACACACAGCCCAACTTGGTCGGGTAGAAATTGGTGGGTTGGATGCAAAGTTGATTCGATTCGACAAAGTTGTACCAATTGCCTCACTACTTCTTGCAATGTTTTCTCGTCTTTTTAGTGATACTAGCATGGGTATCCCATAATTTTAAAACTGGATAGTGGGACGATTATTGCAATTTAAATTTTCCATTGAGGATGTTTTCCATTAAACGCATATTCAACCAACGAAAATTATAATACATGTAAATCTAAATATCCCTGATTTTTTGCTAAAAAATTATTAAGCGAAAATAAACGATTTTTTAAAAAATTTAAGTTTAATTCATCGGAAAGTACTCATGGTTTATTTGTTTTACCTAAGCTATAAGGAAGAATTGCTGTTTTGGTATCGTTGAATTATTTAATGATTTAATCCAATTACATCCTTTAAAATACAAGATGTATCATCAGCATGACTTATTTAATCTGATTTGAAAGGTATTTGCTGTAGTTTATGAATAATTCTTGTTCAAAAATTAATTGGGATTGGGACTAAATGAAAGTAAAGGTAAAGTTTACGTTCGAAGAAGAAATTGAGGGAAAAATACCTTTCCTGGATATTCTAGTAATCAGAAATAACGAAGGTAATATCAAAACAGATCTATATAGGAAACCATTGAGCTCAAATAGACTTTTAAATTTTCATTCTGGTCATAAAATGAATCACAAAATTGCTATTGTTAAGAGTATTAAAATTAAAATTAATAGGATATGCCACCAAGATTTTATTCAAGACAATTTGAAAATAGCTGAAAACATTTTAAAAGAAAATGGGTACCCAAAATACAAAATACATTATAAAGAAATATTTGCTTGATAACTGCAAGGTTGAGATTAATGGTACGACGAAAAAAGATGTTATACCGGGTGGAAATGAAAACCGGGTCACCTCGATAACTTTTTTATTTATAAATAAAAAAAATTGAAATTTGGCTATGTTCTATGGTTCAAAAAAACAAATTTTATGTGCATTTTTTATTTTCGAAATCACTTCCGGTTTCACCGGAAACACCACGAACTTTGTTTTTTTAAATGTAACATCCCATATTTTTATTCATGGCTTAAAATACTTTTAAAAAAAAAGTATTTTTGAGATATTAGTTTTTATTTTTTTTGTAAAAAAAATTTTTTTCAAAAAAAAAAAAAGGTTTTCGAAGTCGGTGAAAAGTAGCAAAACTAATTCTAAATAATTCAAATACCTAAATAAAATTGTAATTTGAATAAAAATTTAAGTATTAATTTTTAAACTTAGTTAATGAAGATTTTATCAAATATCTCACTTTTTTTAAATGCAATGATGCCGGGTCATTCGACTTTTTAAAAAGAGGATTTTATAACGATTATTTATTTTATGTATTTGAATTATTTAGAATTAGTTTTGGTAATTTTCACCGACTTCAAAAACCTTTTTTTTTTTTGAAAAAAATTTTTTTTTCGCAAAAAATAAAAACTAATATCTCAAAAATACTTCTTTTTTAAAAGTATTTTAGGCCATGAATAAAAATATGGGATGTTACATTTAAAAAAACAAAGTTCATGGTGTTTCCGGTGAAACCGGAAGTGATTTCGAAAATTTAAAATGCACATAAAATTTGTTTTTTTGAACCATAGAACATAGCCAAATTTCAAATTTTTCTATTCATAAATAAAAAAGTTATAGAGGTGACCCGGTTTTCAATTCCACCCGGTATACTTCAAGATTCCTATGATTAAAGATGTTAGTTATAGATTGAGTAACATTTTCAAAATACAAAAATTGTAACTTATAATAGTTTTGTTATTATAAATATATATTTTTGGGGTCACTGATTTCGAATTTGACATTTTTTTCTAAAAAAACAAAATGGCGGATCCGAAATAGCCGACATTTTTTATTAACACATGGTTTATAGTGCTCAAAATTAGTATGTCGGCCATTTTTGATCCACCATTTTGTTTTTTAGAAAAAATGTCATATTCGAAATTAATGACCTCAAAAATATGTCTTTGCCAATTTTTATAAAAATTGAAAAAAGTTTTGTCCACGTTTTCGGGCTTTTTTTCCACTGTGCGCCGCGATACACAAAAAGTTAAATTAAAAAAAAAGGCGCAATTATGCGCAGCTAATTTTTTTGCAGTGTTATAAGGGAAGGTTTATAGAACACGAAAAACCATATTTTGGAATGGGATGTACTGGGACTTTTAACTTTTTGCTTCTTGAACTTACATTTTCTGAAGCAGAAATGAAAAAAATGCATATTTTGCATGCTATATTTCGTTAATAATGAATAAATTTTAACAAAATTCAAGAAAGCAGCTAAAATATACTTACTTTCAGAAACACAATACATTTTTCAAAATCAATTTTGTACAACTACAAAACCCACAGTGGATCTTTGAAGGGCGCGAGATTGGGCGCGCGCGTTATCCCTAAAAGCGCTTTTTCAATAATTAATTTCAAAGGTGGAAATGGTCACAGGACCTTCTAAAAGGTCACGTTACATGCCAAATATATCTAACTAAGTATCTAGGAAAAAAAAGTTGGAAAATAGTAACTTCATTTTTGGGGTTTTGGCCAGGATTTCGGGCTTTTTTCCCATTGTGCGACGTAAAACAGACATTCTTCAACTTTGTTGACAGTCTTTTAAGTAACTTTTTAATCCAAGCCATTTTAAAATCTGTGATACCGCATCTTTCCAGCTTTTCCAAAAGGATCGAGTGATTTATGGTCTATAAAACGTCAAAATAGACACCAACGGTTTTATCATGACTCTCAATGGACCTCTCTATATGCCTGAACAATTATATCTTATATCATGAATAGATAGGCCTCGCCTAAGCCTAAATCCACATTGGGCTTCATTAATGTTGTTACTTTGGTCAAGAAACATTTTCTTTCAAAAAGTGCCTTTTCAATCTTTGAGAAAACCGATTGTATAGAGATTGGCCTGTAATTAGATATCTGGTATAGTTGCCTTTTTTAAATACTGTTTTGAAAAACTTCATAGGCTACGTTTATCTCACGTAACTCGATCTGGATTGAATTGAATAGCGATTGACTCAATCCGCATTTTTTTCCGATATAAACATATCAAATTGGATTCATCAATGACTACGTTTATCTCGTATAACTCGATCCGGATTGAATTGAAAAGCGATTGACTCAGTCTCCATTTTTTGCGATATAAACACGTAGGATTGGATTCAATTTCAGGATTCAGTTTAATAATCCAAATCAAGGGATTGGACTTTGTAATCGCGATTGAATAAAAATTTGTAACGACATAAACGCGATTGACTTTAAAAAAGTTAGTAGTAAATTATGTTATCGAAATTGGCCCACCTAACTGCTGTCACCTGTTACTTAGTTGCATACCATAACCTTTAATCATGCACCTTGACATAACCTAGAAGTCTTGAGTGTTTGAGAAGTTATTTTATTAAATTCAATACTCCTAATTAAACATAATGAGTGATATTGAGATTGAAAAAGGAAACGTCGTATGTTTGGAGGAATATCTTTCTCCTTAGTTGGTAATAAGGATTAATCATCGATTGAAAAATCCATCTCAGGACAAATGAACTCTGTCGAGATAGACGCGTTGTTTTGCGTTGTTTACGTGATTGACTGAATCATGTCATAATCCTATTTTCAATTCAATCCGGATCGAGTTACACGAGATAAACGTAGTCAATCAAATAGTCGAGATGAACATAGTCATAGACTACGTTAATGTCATGAAACTCGATCCGGATTGGATTGATTAGTGGTTTACCTATCCGCATTTTTTCCGAAACATACCCGTCGGATTAGATTCAGATTTAGTTTATTTGGAAAAAATGCGTACCGAGCCAATTGCTATTCAATTCAATCCAATCCAATCCGGATCAAGTTACGCGAGATAAATGCAATCATAGATATAAAATTAATAAAGTATGATATCAACATAAATGTTCCTAGAAATAAAAAAATACAAAGAAAATATTACTCCTACATTAGTTCTAATACGACTCAAAACAATAAACAATACCTTGGTGTTTATCAGTTTTCTTTGTGGTCAATTGATATATTTATAAATACAAAAGACGAAAAGTGAGATTTTTACTAGTT
Source organism: Stenus bimaculatus (assembly GCA_963971135.1). NCBI lineage: Eukaryota > Metazoa > Arthropoda > Insecta > Coleoptera > Staphylinidae > Stenus > Stenus bimaculatus. The sequence continues at coordinate 3,388,709 of OZ020183.1, forward strand.
TTCATGATAAGCGGGATATTTCTTTACATATTCCGGGATACAACAGGACAGCATTTCCATAAACGGGACTATCCCACCTAATTCTGGACTGATGGGATTCCTATATTACCCGTCAGTACTGTTTAAATACTTATGAAAGTCGATTGATTTTGTAAATTAAAGCCATGTGATTATATTTTTCTTTCAATTATTTTTTTATCCAATTATTAGTGCAAAAGGTGGATAGAAATAATGATCAGTTATTCAATTTGGTCTGTCCAACCGACCACCCGTCCAAATTGGATCACTCTGAGGTCTTTTTAGTTTTTTTTTGAAAAAAATTAAAAATTACATCTTTTTTAATTTTTTCAAGGTTAGTCATTTTTATCAATTTGGTCCGTCCAACAGACCACCTGACCAAATTGATTTGAATTTCACGCTACCACAGAGCATTTATGATTTATTTTAATTTTTATTGTTTTTTTTATTAAAGATTGATTAAAGACAAAATGTATAATTTCTTCAGGTTTAGTAATTTTTATTAATTTTGTCCGTCCAACCCAGTATCCGACCAATTTGAGTCGTGTGTAGGTTCTTTAAGATTTTTTACTTTCTGCACGATTCGAATTTTGTGCTATGATTTTTTTATTTCTTATTGTTTTTTTTGAAAAAATTAAAGATATCATGTTTACTTTTTTCAGGGGTAGTAATTTTGATCAATTTGGTCTGTCCAACCGACTACCCGACCAAATTGGATCGAGTGTAGGTCTTTTAAGATATTTACTTCCTGCCCGATTCAAATTTTGAGGTATATGAAGTGTTTATGATTTATTTTACTTCTTATTTTATTTTTTTTTAAAACAATTAAAGATAAAATTTTTACCTTTTTTAGGGCCAGTAATTTTTAACAAAAATATTTGATTTTAAAATGTCCAGAACTCAAATAAAAAAAATCATCAGTTTAAACATTTATTGAAATATGGACATTGGGTACATTTTTAAAAATAGTCCAAAATTTTAGTACTTAAGCAATTGAAATCGGAACCAATTTAGTGAATTCAGATATTAAAACAAATCCATTCTTATCTTCAAAAGGGATCAAAATTAGGTACTAAATATTTCAATTCGATAAAATAGCAATTGGAGTATACAGGGTGTCCTTTAATAACTGTGCCAATTTGTGTGACGTGATAGAGGGAGTAAAATGAAGCGTTTTTGAAAGTTTTCAAAAAAATAGTACTTCGTTTTTGCATATAAAATAAATATTACAAGAGTTTTTTTCATATGAAGATACATGTTTGTGTTCATTAAAAGTTTTAAAAATATATTCAGTGGACGTTACATTTTTTTGATATTTGGTATCTTTTTGATAATTCTAAAACTATTGAAGTAATCGTGTTATTTTTTTTGAAAAATTTCAAAATGGTATAACTTTTTATGGAATAATTTCCGAGTTCTACTTTATATTTCAAAAAACCCTAGTTTCACTTCCTCCAACACCCCAAAAATGGCACAATTATTCAGGGATATCTTTTATAATGTATGTATGAAATTCCTAACATTAAGATTTATAAAGGTTCAGTATTTTAGATCACATTTTGGTTGTAATTAAAGAAAATTTTAAAGGATTCTAAAGTTTCTTCTTCAATGATTAAACTATCAAGTTTTAAAATCGGTCAAAATTAATTTCGAAATATTTTTATTTTGTAAAATGTTTACAAGCTACTAAATTTTAAATTAAAAAAAAAGGCATGGAGAGCAAATTTCCCATTTTGTACATTTTTCCTTGAATTAAAAAAATTATAGGTGGTGTATTTTTAAAGCCCCTTTATTTAAATTGAAATGTACTTGTAAATCTGTCACCCAACATGAACCAGTTTTGCCTGAAAAATCAAATTTTTTGAATCTGTTTAATTTTAAACTAAACAAAGTCATATCAGACGAATTAAACGAACCCAAAAAGGCTTCAGGAATTTAATTTTTGATATTTTGAGAAGATATTTCCACACATTTCCAAAGTAACCTTCAGAAGAAGTCGGAAAAAGCACGAAACGCAGCGTCCATCACTCTGCAAACTTGTGTAATTGCTGCTTGCTACACCTGGCCACTATAAAGGTAGATCTAAGGAATTATCCTTTTTTTTTGATTTTTACCAAAAATAGAATTTTTGATATAAAAACTAGCCTACGATAATTTTTAGCGTTTCCAATCTCTAAAAATGATTTGTATGTTTTTTCCTCTGTTTGAAGTTGCCTAAGGTTACATTTCGTTCGACCAGTAAAAATGGATTATTTTAATGTTTCAAACAAAAAAAAAAACGCCGAAGGGAAGGTTTTCAGGAAAAAATATTTTGTTAAATTTTATCGCTGCAGGTTTAAACCGAATTTTAAACTTTGAGTTCTTTACAATAAAAATTGACGATTTTCGGAATTTATAAAAATTTATATTCCTCATCATTTGAACATTAAGGGCCGATCTCACCGACACGACTTATGCCCCTAAGTAGTACTTAAATTTTGAATTGACAGAATTTGCATTGTGTTCCTGTCAATTTAGACATTAAAGTAGTACTTAGATTTTAAGTTGTGTCGGTGACATCGGCCATAAGTATTTTTTAAAAATTCGTTTTAAAAATAGTTTAGAATCAAATTTATATTAGTTATGAGGAATATTTTGGTTTTAAAATGGTTGTTATTTTTATTAGCAAGTAAAAAGTTGTTAAACTTATGATTAAAGTATAATTGGTTTAATTACTTTAATGAAGTAATTTATTTATACGAGATTCGTGACCTCGAATAATTTCGGGTTAATACTTTAATTGGAGCCGACAATGTGTGCTCATTATGCCATCTTATTAATTAATTTAATAGGAGGCTAATAGTAATTGTAATTATGGGAGTTGGTAAACTGCAAACTGTATGCACCAGGGGCCATAATGTGAGCTGTGAGGCAATTACAAAAGTTTAAATTGCGTCGATTATGTTGATATTTTTAAACAATGTTAGGTATTTCGATAGTCAATCAGAATTTTTATTGTAATTACACGAGTTTAAGATGGAAGTGGTTGTAAATTTTAATAAAGTACGTCGGATTTTTTGTACAATTTCCAATTATGTTCATCAATCACTGTAGGAAACGACGATTCCGACGGGACTTCCATTCAAGCCCCGGGTTTCATAACGTTAATGCCTCGTTATTGGAACGGGCACAATTGAACAACTAACGCTGATCATTATTAAACTCCACTAATGAGCTTTGGACAATATTTGCATATTATGCGCGCAGGAATCCCACTCTGATTTGTGCGGTTTTAACGAACACAATCGCCGTTTTATTTGAACATCACTAAAATAGATTATTACCAATTAACAGCGAAATTGAAAGATCTATTGCCTTACACCTAATTGTATAATTTAGTAGTAGTAGTAACTGAATTACTCCACAAATTGTTGTTTCAAGTGCGTAGGTTTTCATGTTTCGGGCGAATAAAGATATTTTTAAAATAAATTTTCTAAAAATACGTGGAGAACGCAAGATATCAATAAAATTCAAATTCGGTTCCTAATCACGCGGATTGGAATCAATAAGGCGTGTATAAATAAAAAGCTCGTCGCGTGATAAAAAAAACAGAGGCTCCAATTTTTCACGCTATCATCCTCTTAAGATCGCACACTATTCCTGATCGAAATGCCAATATGGGAAAAAAGGGCTCCACACGCGAAGCTCATATGATAATCAAAACCGTACCGGATGAGTTTTCACGTAATTTCATTTTCATAAAAAAGCTTTTAGGATAATGTGATTTTAAAACGCGTTGCTGAGCTGCTGAACACTGAAAGGCAACCTAAATACCTTACTTTTATTAATAGTAAGTAATAAGGGAAAATTGATGATAATTTCTGTTGAAAGAAAATATTAATTTTAGAGCAGGAAATGCGTGCCTCGTAAATACATGAAATTATTTTTTCTTTAGATAAGATAATCTTTTAAACCGTTTGGTTTATAATTACCACAAGTGAATGGTTGTATTTTAGAAGTTTAGGAGGAAATCCTGTTAAATCTCCTGCAGGCAAGTAATGGTGGATTGTCCACACCGCCAGGAGGTAATAATGTACACATTGCGAAAGGGATGAGCGCCTCTTAAAGTGAATAAATGTGAAGGGAAAGTTCCCTTTGGGGAGGAAAAAGATGGCACTAGGCCATAATCCACGAGTTGCAAGCCGTTTCAAAATAAAACGCGCCTCTGGGAAAAACAGGTCGTTTTATTCGCAAATACCAGAAGTAACGAGTTTTGTAGGCTTAAATCACAACTTACCAACTTTAACCACAAGAGAGTGAATCTAAAATTTCTCCTTGCTAAATTAATAAAAGAAAAGTAGATTTATTGTTGTGAATGGTTTCTGAATAAAATTCGTAACGAGTGTTCACGCTCGAGAGACATTTGATAAAAGGTCGTAATAATCCCCGGCAATTTTTCCAAGCGGCTTTTTTAATCGCCCTCAGATTCGGCCCGTTAATCCCCGCCGACGCGCCCATTTAATCCACAAATTGCCTAATCCGTCTGTCTGCGGAAGGGGCGTGATGTGTGAACTAGTTCCTAGTTTGGTGGAAAAATAGCCTCCACCATAATTCTGGATGCGTCATGTTTTCCCCGTGAAGGATGTCAGCCGCCACCGGTCACAGCAACCCATTTATCACCCAGCTTTTAGTCAACCTTCGCGAGCCACGCCGCCGCCGATCCACAAAGCACCCTCCATTAATCAGGCCCTGACTGCGCGACTCACTTACACCATCCTCGATTGGGAAATAAATGCGAACGCGACGGACCAAAGAACAAGCACAAAGCCCTTTTGAATTCCAACGGAGACCGCACGAAAAGCCTCCGATAAAACCCTACCTTTTAACGAGCCATAAGCGCGCAGATTACGCTCTCACACAAAAAACGGCTTATGATGATCTATGGACCAGCTTTAACGCCGCTTTTCTCACCCTAAAATCTCTTCACTACACTCCTACACACTACACATTTGTTATGAATACCCTTATTGCAAACTACAACTCTTGAGTTCGATCCCAACTATCAAATCTTTCATCAAGTCATAAAATCTTAAAAAAAAACCACAGGGACGTTAAAAATCTGAAGAAAGGAGTCGATCTATGAGATACAAATAACGCTTTGGTAGTCGAAACGAGTGATGCAACTTTCTTTTCATGGACAACAGGTATAGGCATATATGGACCCGGTTATAGGGTTTCCATGACCTTGGGAACGTTCCCAACCATTACGCAGGCAGAAATTCTGGCTGTGGAATTATGTGCCCAGGAGTGCTTACGACGGAGACTCAAAGGACCATAAATAAACATATTAACCGACAGCCAGGCAACGATTCGGACTTTAAAAACCCACACTTTTGAGTCCAAATTGGCCTGGGAATGTCGACAATCTCTGAAGCAACTAGCAATAGGAAAAAAGCTTGTCCTAATGTGGTTGCCAGGGCACCAGGGAATAGAAGGCAACGAAATTGCTGATCTCAAACCTTACACCGAGAGTCCAGAACCGTTCTGTAGGCTGAAAAAGGACACATGTATGGGAGGAGATCACACGGTGAGAAATGATTCTAGACAGACGAAGAAATTCATTGAGTACTCGCCCAAGAAAGCCACAAAGCTTCTCGACCTAAGTAGGAATGAACTGAGGCTCATCACAGGCCTTTTAACTGTACACTGCCTATTGAGGTACCATCTCAACAAAATGGGCAAGTCAGAAGATGAAACTTCGGAGCACATCATTTGCGAATGCGACGCATTAGCTCGCATTAGATTTGATCACTTTGGCTGGACAACTCTAATTCCAGACGAAGTCAAGGCTATGCCTCCTAAGGATCTAATCAGCTTTATTAAGCATTTAGATATCCCAAGACTCCACTAGAGTACGGGTTGAACAAACGATTAAAATGGTCGTAGTTCGGTAAGGCTCATTTGCAGCCAATCGCTCTCATATACAGGATGTCCCTAAATTAAGCGGCCAAACTTTAGGAGGCGATTCTGCAACTAATTTTAAGAAAAAAACTTCCTATAAACATGTGTCCGATTTCGCTTTCTAAGGGAGCTACAGCTCTTTAAATATTGTGACTAAAACTAGGTTTTTTGTCATTTATTTGAAAACGGTTTCTAATAAAGATTTGAAATTTGGTGTGAAGACTAATACGTTTAAGATATAGTTTCTCAATTTTTTTCAGATTTTTTGAAAGTTTTCAAAAAATTTTAAAAAATTTCCGAGCTTTCATAAAATCTGAAAAAAATTGAGAAATTATATCTTAAACGTATTAGTTTTCACATCAAATTTCAAATCTTTATTACCAACCGTTTTCAAAAAAATGACAAATAACCTAGTTTTAGTCACAATAGTTAAAGGGTTGTAGCTTAGGAAGCGAAATCGGACACATGTTTATAGGAAGTTTTTTTCTTAAAATTAGTTGTAGAATCGCCTCCCAAAATTTGGCCGCTTAATTTCTGGACACCCTGTATAATCTAATGTAATCTAATCTTCATCGACATTCATTTCGTGGACACAATCTTTTCTATGACAAGGACAATTTATCAACGCTGCCTTTTATTCGATAAACCATTTCATAGACAATACAATTTCTTCCACAATAGGTTTTCACCGACACCACGCACAGTGGTCCGAAATACGAAAAAGCTGGTCAAAATAAAAAAAAACAAAAGTCAGCATTTTGTGTTAAGTACAATGAAACCCTCTTCAGCAAGTTAAATTGAAAGGGCACAAGCTTATCTTCTATAGGAATCCTGGTACTGGGGATCAAATGTAGCCCTGTTTACCGGTGTGGCATTACTATGCTGTTTTCAACTTATGTTATTTACTGGATGGTCCTGGATGCAAGTATATGAGTATCATAGTAAATACGCACATGTCTTTGTGTATAACTATCGAAAATTTAGTTGGAACTATCGAACATAAATCATAGTGTTTTTTCAATAAAGGAAAAAGTTGAGATTCCTCGAAATCCCGAAATTCTGTAACGTGTGCAACATGTAATGTCTTTTCGCTTGAGGAACAAGTTACCTTTTTTGCCATGAACCTTGTAAATCTATGAATATCAATTAGTATACAGGGTGAATTTTAAGTTGGTACTTTTTTTTGGACTGGATGTAAAACTCATTGAAATACCTCGTTTGGCAAAATATTTGGTAGACATATAAAAGTCTTCACATAAAAATGTACACTATTGTTGCACGTTTTAACTAAAATGTTCAAAATTAACAAAATTGTTTTGTTTTTTTTCACTTCATGTTTTGTACTATTTTTTTTTCTTTTTTTTTCTTTTATACCCAGCAAAACGTGAAAAACTACTTATTTTATTGAGTTTAACACCACGTCAAAAGAAAAGTATCAACTTAAAAATCACCCTCTATATTTATATGAAATAAATACAGGGTGTCCCATTTTAATTAATCCAGCTGAATATCTTGGAAACTAAGCGATTTCATTAAAAATGTTTCAGACAAAAATTGTAGCGGCTCGAGGGGGACATATAATTGAGCCATGGGTTTTTAATTTTTATTTGATTTTATGGGGGTTTTATGGGAATTTTTTTTTCAAATGGCAACCTATAAATTTTATTATTGATTCACAATCCATGAAAAATAATAAGCAACATTTTTTTTTAAATGGGAACCCATAATTTTTATTGTAAATTCGTAATCTTTAAACAATAACAAGCAACTTTTGGTTGAAAATATTTTTTAGGAAATTTCAATTTTTCATGATATCGCCAAAATTAATCATTTTGAGATTTCGATTCAGGTTTTCTAGAAAACTAATTTTTTTTAAGAAAAATCCCCAAAGGCAAAAAGTGTTTAAATTAATGTAAAGATTTAGAAAAACCAGTAAAAAGTTATTAAAATTTATTTCATTTTTTTTTTCAATTTTTTCAATTTTTTACGAAAATGTAAAATAATTTTTTTAATATTAAAATTAAAGATAAGGTCAAAGATCATCATAAAGATCACTTTTTGCGTCTTGCGATTTTTCTTTAAAAGCTTTAGTTTTCTAGTAAAACTGAACCGAAAATCTCAAAATTGATGATTATTTTGGTGAATATCACGAAAAATTGAAATTTTCTAAAAAAATTGTTCAACCAAAAGTTGCTTGTTATTGTTTAAAGATTACGAATTTACAATAAAAATTATGGGTTCCCATTAAAAAAAATGTTTTTCCATAAAAACACCGTAAAATCCCATACAAATTAAAAACCCATGGTACTGTTAAATGTCCTCCTCGAAACGCTATAATTTTTGTCTTAAACATTTTAAAGGAAATCGCTTAGTTTCCAAGATATACAGCTGGATTTATTAAAATGGGACACCTTGTATAAATTCCTAAATTCTAACTTTTGTAGGAATCAAATGACTTTTGCAATTTATTTCCGACAAATTGGATCCGCCATGCTGTTTCATTTTTTTCATAACATTATTCAGCAACCTTAAAAATCCTTGCATACTAACTTTTTACAAACTAAATGACTTTTTTGCAATTAATATCAACCATATTGCATTCGCCTCTTTGCGTTTTCAAATTTATTTCCACATTATTATTCGGCAACCTCGAAAACCCCTAAATAATAATTTTGGTACGAATCAAATGACTTCTTACAACTTATGTCCACCATATTGGATCCACCATTTTACATTTTCTATTTTTTGTCTAGAAACCTAGAAATCCCCTAAATACTAACTTGGTACGAATCAGACAACGCCTTATATTTTGGCAAGCTTTTTGGGATTTTGGACCAGTGTACGACGTCTTTCATTACCAAATACGTGCTTGATCAAGGTTACTTTTTCATCGAAAAAAACCATTGAGGTTACCGAATCTTTTTACTTGTTATTGATGTATGGATGAAATAGATGGAAAGCTCGGAGCCAAAAAAGCTCTGAAATGACAAAGGCTAGTTTTTTATATTTGATTGTAGTGGTGGATATAAACATACTATGGTCAGTGAAGTCGTTATTAGGACAGGTGTTGTAGCTGTATTGTCAAAGATTTCGTGAGTACCGAGGTACTATAGTAGAACCGGCCACCAAACAAGAATTCCAACCTAACTGATATTAAATGAAGTCAGCGATGATGAATGTTCCTACCCATTGTTGAGGGTTGTAGTAGAGACTAGTACCACTAAGTGGAGGAATAACTACTAATACAACTCTCTAGCATGGGTAGAAAAATTCGGGGTCGCTGATTTCATTCAATATCAGTTAGGTTGGAGTTCCTGTTTGCTGGGGGGTCCTAATATATGATGCTAATTGTCCAAATAAAATTTTTTCAAAAATGATGAACGATAGTTTCTGGTTTGTTATAATGAAACTACCTTTAGCCAAAAAATCGTTTGTTGATTAAGTTCCTTGGTGCCACTCTTCCTCATTCACGTTTTGTATTTGTTGAAAGAAGACAAAATCCATCACCACAGCAACATATTCAACAAAACGATTCCTTCGTTATAATAAAACAATTGTATAGCTTACCTATAGACTGTACCATAGATAAACTGTACGGAATGGTCTACTCCGAAGGAAAACCTACATACTTTCATTTTCAAATACAAATACGTTCTAATCCAAACTAAATACAAATGACCACAATAGTTAGGTTATTGTAAATGAATGTATGAAGGTTTTCCTTCAGCAAATTTCGGAGTAGGCCATTCGTCGTTCTCCGCTTTTACGTTCTGCTGTTTTCTGTTATGCTATTTTCTGGTTTCTGCATTATGCTGTTTTCCGTTTAGGCTATTTTCCGTTATGCTAAAGTACGTTATGCTACTTTCCGGTTTCTGTGTTATGCTGTTTTCCGTTTCGGGGATTTTACGTTATGCTGCTTTCCGTTATGCTAAAGTACGTAATACTACTTTCCGGTTTCTGGATTATGCTATTTTCCGGTTATGCCACTTTCTATTATGCTATAGTATATTTGGGCCCCGACTGACCAACCCCGTTCTAACGTACAGCTGAGTGACTACCATAATTCTTCAATTTATGATACATTAAAACCGAATCTTTGATAGTGCACCTATGACAGCTGTCCTAATAACGACTCGACTGACCATAGTATGTTTAAATGCTCCACTACTATAATAAAATATAAAAACCTAGCCTTTGTAATTCCGGAGACTTGATTTGGCTCCGGGCTTTTTGCACTAAAACTTTAGTCGATGCAAAGTTTATCTATAAATGACATTTTTGATGAACAGAAGTAGTTGCGGTGAAAATGTTTTATCAAAGAAAGGGTAGTGATTATAAAACGTCTTTGTCGAAGAAAAGGTCTATCGATGAAATGGTAGTGTCAATTGTCAATAAAAAGGCAATGTCGATGAACGTCTGTGTCGATGCAGGGTCGCAGTGAGATAATATGATGCTGGGCCACAATTTAAAAGAAAAATTAATTTTCACGATTTTTAAAATATTTTTGTTCAACAATAAATATTTTTTACCAGCTTCAGTTTACTAAAATATCTATCGCTAGAAACTAAGGACTAAGGTCACCTTTACAGGAACTGTATATTTGTGTAACTTTCCATCGAATAATAAAGGAAGAGGCATTATACAGGGTGTTTCTAAGCATGTATCCAAAACTATGGGAAAATCGATTTCTTGATAAGATAAAAAAAATTTTCAGCTCTATCTGCCACGTTGAAGTTTACTCATATTTTTTAATTTTTTTTAACAAAATAATAGATACACTTATTAACCGACAACTCATGTGCATATTTAAACGATTACATTTTTTGATGTAACTACTAAATTCTAAAAGATACCAAATACATTAAAGAGTGATTTCCTAAAAGGCGAATTATATTATTTTTCGGCCACCACCGAAACTAGCCAACATACTGTTTAGTAATTTTTAGGGGATTTTAATGTTTCTATTATTTTTACTAAAAAACCTCTCAGCAGCCATCTTTGGGTATTACTTAAATAATAAAAAAGAAAAACTGATATTAAAATTGACCCGGTATCTCCATTAAGACTTATTATTTCTGTCAATAAATTTTATGTGAAACGCCCATTTTATTTGTATTTTTCTACAATTATTTACAAATTACTATATCGTCAAAATAATAGTGCCTTTTCATGGACAAGGACGTTTCATCTACATACTTTTTCATCGACCCAGAAGCTTCATAGCATAACATTTTCATTAATGTCCGTTTCGTCGACAAGGATGTTTTATAAATAAAATATTATCTTTGATGTACCTTTTCAACTTTTATTGACAAAATCGTTTTTATCTACACGAATATTTCATCGACAACGACGTGCTTTATGAATACCTATGTTATATGGTATTTTTTACATTTATTTACATTATGACGCCTCAATACTAAATACGTTTCTTCGATGTAAACAAACCGTTCTTTTCTTTATATTTTTTTTGCAAATAAATTCCAAAAAACTCAACATACTTGAAAAGCTATTAATGTGAGTAATATGATATGATAAAAAATTGCTTCTATTTGTTTGTACAAATCATTAAAAGTTGAAAAATAAAACAAAAATAAAGTTTTCAATTTTTTGTGATTTTTATAAAAAAATAGAAATTTTTTTTATCATATCATATTACTCACATTAATAACTTTGTAAGTACGTTCAGTTTTTTGGAATTTATTTGCAAAAAAAATATTAAGAAAAAAACGGTTTGTTTACATCGGAAAAACGCATTTGGTATTGAGGCATCTTATACTCCGATTAATAGGACCTTCGGTATGTAATGTTGATGAAACGTTCTTGTCGATGAAGGGACTGTTGTGGGACAAACTAGTTTATCCTAGAATAATACCGAAAATTCCAAAGTTGAATCCAAGCAGTTTGGATCAGGATAATCATTCTCCCGTTGCTCCTAACGCGTTGTGCATAAACTACTGTGGTCTAGGAAAACGTAGTTTGTTCTGAAATCAAGTTTGGTCGATAACATGTCAATTAAATGGAATACAACTGTTTTAAATAAATAATATTTGTGATAAAAATAATGGTGGTGTAATAAAGGAAGGAAAACTAAAACGTGTTTAAAATTTGAGAAAGTACTTTGAGGTTTTGATTAATTTTGGAAAGTGTTGTAACAAGTCTAACGTTTTGAAGTTGAAAGTCAGCACCTGATGATCCGTCCGCAATTTCGACACTAATGGCTTCTTTATTGAATATTTCATGGGAGGCATTTGCGTTTCGATGCTCATAAATATTTCAGGAGCATCCTGGCAAGATGCCTCCTTGCCGCCCCCATTATTCCAAAGATCGCTTCCATCTCATCTTTTGCGTGCTCGACGAAAAATAACAAGAACGGCTTCAAGGATGCAAGTAGTACAAAAGTGATTAATAAAGTGATTTGATTTGTTTTAAAATTCTGAACGTGTAATGGAGAATGGAGGCGCTGGAACGTTCATCGATAATTAAATTATAGACGATGGCATTATCTATGTAAAATAGGGAATGGGATTTGTAACAAATATGTATATATGCACGGGGCAAATTTTACATACTAAACGAGCTAAAAATCACTAATGACACGATTTGAAAGCAAACACGCGCTTCTCTCTGTTTACGCGCATAACTGTACTTCCATCGACAGCTCCCATTATTTCAGTTATCTACGAGCACGTTAATAATTTATCACATGCAAAATGCATAATGTTTGTGACCGTGCGATAAATATTCGACCCGAAACGCTTAATCCAATACCAATTTTTTCCATTTTATCCATAACATCATTAAAAATCATACAGTCGAATGCAAAACACAACTTGACAGATACAGTCTTCTGTAATTATGTTTTCGCATGTTTGGTGTGATAATCACTATTTTCGAATATGTTCAATTTTGAAGGTGCCAGGTTCGAATCCTGGCCAAGGAAAATTTTGCATTGGTTCATTCCACAAAGCTATTGGCCTTTATATTAATAGAACTTTAGGGTCATTGGTAGGTTTCTTCCTTGCTGGACTGATTTCAATCTCTTTTATAATTTCCGATGAGGGCTATTTTGTAGAGTCCCAAAAAAATTCCATAGAGTGAACAGAAATGCCAATTTCAAAACGTGTATAATATTCATTGCAAGTCAAGGAATAGAAAAGAACACTAGAAATGCATAAAATATCTTGAATAAAGTTCAAAAAAGATTTAGTATCTGTTCCTGGTTTAAGATTGTATACATGAAACCATTTACGGGATACAGAGTTAACCGAAGATATAACTGCCACTACTGAACCTTCTTTTACGGCCTTTTGCGGTATTCTACCAATTGCTGCTAATGCTGTCAGTTTTTGAGATTACTTAGGGAGACATTAAAGAATACCAAGTCACAGTGATTACATGCAATAGTTAACCACACAAGTGGGAATTTTCTTAAGTAATTGCTTAGACTTAGAGTATGCCTGATGTTAAATGTTTTATGTCCTCCTATGGTTTTGGAAGGAACATAAAAATCAATTTGGCACAAAATATTAGATCTGGTAAATCTATGGGTCTCACGACTGGAGATGTTTATTTTGGTTCCTAATTTAGTTATCGAGTATTTTTTTTAATTAAGTTTGAAAGAGACCTAATGGAGAAATTTATTTTGAATTGACACCAACTTTTAGATGTGGATATTATACTAATAAGGAGACCATACTGGAGAAAGATTTTCCAGAATACTTCTACAGAAAGAAAAGAATAGTATTTTGAATTGTTCAATCTGCTGCATTTCTTTTTATGAAACCCAACAATTTAAGTGCTTTCTTTGAAATACATTTGTAGTGTTCAGTAAATGCCAGATACACAGATGTAGGCAGTTATTCAAACACCAATTACAGAGAGATATTCTTGTTATACAAAAAGTCAAGAAAGTTTTCAATAGTAAATAAATCTGTAGATCGCCAGTAAACAATAGTAATTTGAAGAATACAAAATAGGAGGCTATGCCGTAGTCCGGTCAATTTGGCCCTAAAAATAGTAGTAAAGGTGCAAAAATTAGCGCAGAGCTAAAAATTGGTATGAATGTTCGGAACACCGTTATAAATGAATTCTGAAAAGTTCCCATCGATCCCGTACCTGGAAAAAAAATTATTCAAGCTCAAAGGTATTAAAAATAGGTTTTTCGCGTTTTTCAGCAAAACGGTAAGTTTTATCATAAAATTAGGTTCGACAAAAATTGTAGACCATACAATTATCTATAAAAAATAACTTTATATTTTTTCTCCTAAGAGCCACCGTTTCTGAGATATAACGATTATAAAAGTTGAAAAAGTTGTAATTTTCATAATATGCATAAGTACGCCACATATACACATCACTGAAGCTGTAATACAAGTAAAAATATTTTTCTATCGGTCAATGTAAGCCATAAATCCTTCTAATCGGCCAACTGGTTCGGTCAAAATTAATTATTTTCCGATTAATCAAAAATTTCATAGCCAATTTCTTCGTCCAAAAGTGAATTTTTTAAACTTTCAACGGTTATTCGGTCATAACTTCTAAACGAATGAAGATATCAAAAGGAATCTTTTTTTGTGTGAAAGTCTACACGAAAGCCTTTAAGATAAGCCATCATTCGTTAAAATCTATGAAAGGGTAGGGGGGTAAAAAAATTGTCAAAATCGCATTTTTTATAAAGTTTTTTGCGCGATTAAAATTTTGACTTTTTTTCGAAATTGAAAAAAGTCAACGCGTCGCGTAGTAGTACTTGAAAATCTCATTCCAACGCATATTTTATTTAGACGATAGGATGTGTTGTTTCAGCGATTATTTTGGTCGCTGGGGGTTGAAAAAACAAACTTTTGGCTTTAATAGGTTGGTGAGAGGTGAAATGATAAGATAGAGATTTCGAAACTTCAAACCGACGTCGTTCGATCAATCCTCTTGCAGGTCACGTGTAGCGATTTTTCATTTTTTGTCCCTTTTTGGCCCCATTTCCTCTACCAATTTTCTCTACGCGCCGTTTTTTATCGTTATTTTTCTACGCTTTTGGAAAAAAAAATCCCGACGCCGCTGGACGCGTCGGATATAACCGATTTTTCTGGGAATTAACGGTACTTTTATCCACAACATAAGCCGCGTTTCGTTAAAATCGGTCTAGTCGTTTAGTAGGTACGATTTTTTAAATTTCGTTAAAAAATGTCCAAAAATGTACCCCGATTTTCAAACGTCAGAATATGAGTTACAAACAAAAATTTCGAAAAAGTGCTCCGCTATGGGTACGTAAGTCTGTTTCCTCTTTTCGAAAATGCCATTCGCAATTTTTGCCTCCAGCTACAGTCAAAAGCTAAGCAATATTCCCTTTTTGTTTTTTCGCTAAGAAACGCGACTTTTTACATTTTCAAAGAAAAATTCGCCCTCGCCACAGGATTAACTTAGGAGGGTCGGAAATTTTGGATATTGTAAATGAGGATGTTGGTAAAAAAGGCGGCGGCCCAATTTAGCCTCGAAAAAAACCGCGAAAAAATTGACTTTTCCGGGAGCGCCTTTGAAAGCTTTCCCGTCGCTTAAAAAATTCCTTCCGATAGGATTATAAAACAAACATTTCCCTTTAATTCGAGCCCAAGTTTTTGAAATTTGGTTAAAAAATGTACCCGTTATCGTGAATATTAGACGATTATGAATCTGACAAATATTGTGCATATTATAAAGATTACAACTTTTATAATCGTTATATCTCAGAAACGGTGGCTCTTAGGAAAAAAAGTATTATAACATTTTTTATGGATAATTATATGATCTACAATTTTTGTCTGAACTAATTTTATGATAAAACTTACCGTTTTGTTGAAAAACGCGAAAACCCCATTCTTAAGACCTATTTTTGAAATTTTACAGAAAATTTTTTCAAATATAAGTACGATTCTTTGTGACGAATTAATTACGAATGTTGCCATGACCTTCACTAACAGGTTGAAGGTCAGGCGATAATCATTTAAATAGGAACCGCACATTTCTATTGCGAATTATTAAAGCTTGCTTTCAGAGGTTTATAGAGCATATTTTTTTATTTTACTTAAATAAATAATTTGGAAATTTGAAAATTTGAAAATAAGCATTTTGTAGATTTTTCGGTAAATAAACACCATTTTTGTTTATTTCAATTTCCAGTAAGATAATTGACCAATCCATAGATCTAATATAGTGAACATTTGGTTTAGATAAAATGATATAAATGTAAGTAGGTAATTGATTTTCTTTCAAGAAGTCGGGATTTAAATATTATAGAAATTTGTGGGTATTAATGACTAATCGAATAAAAAGGTTAAATAAGGAGGAGTTAATAGAATTGTTAGTATTTCTTGTCGATTTTAAAATGATTTTATGAAATAGTTAAACAAAGGTAGGTTTGTGTTCATTAAAATTATCAGCACTTAATCAATGTGACAATACAAATAGACGAATAATAATCATCCACGTGTATGAAACATTCAATTTAATAAATAAATAATCACGTCAAAATCGAAATTGACCCTCGTAAAGAGAGTGGATAAATCAATAAGTTGTGATCTTTGTTTAGAGTTTTGGGGTCATTAAAACGTCCCGGGAAAATAATATATATTAATGGATTTAATGGTAATTGGGGGAAGCAAGTGAAAGCGGCTCTAAACGAAATAAAACCGAATTAGACGAGGTAATTAGAAGCATGACGTGAAAATCGATACGTAATTGGTGAGCTTTGGAATGAAAGCCGTGTCGAGGGGAAAGCTCGCGGGGAAAAGTCGACGAAAAGTTTTGGAGGAGCAAACGGCCCGGAGCGACGATAAGGGAAATTTCAGGCCGGAAAAATGCGTGAAATGGAATAATATTTAGCCCTGTGTAAGGACAGGAGAAAGGGGATGGCTTATGAAAACGGCTCGAATTGGATGGAAAGTTTTATTTTTTTTTCGTGATGAATGAGTTGACGTTTTTTATTTAAGTTTTTAAATTTATAAAGCAAGATTGAGATTAAAGTTTTATAAGTTGGGAAAATATTTATTCAAAACTTTTTTACGGAGATTATTTTCAATATTTTTGATTGTAAAATTTTGCTAATTTATTCCACGTTTAGTTGAAACTTTCTCGTGGGTGCAGTATTTTTACGAATTTAATATCCCACGTTCCAGTTTGATGAATGTAAAAAAGTTAGATGTTAAACGTCAAGAAGCGACCGACAAGTTTACCCCAAGGCGACGATTATTAGGCCCGTCAAATGTGAAAAACGCACGTAGTGTCAATTAGTACCAGGGTTTCCCCAAACCTTGGAACTTCTTTATTGCCCAGCGTCCGCAGAACAATTTCTTCTGATAAATGACTGGAACGCTCACAATTCGCCCAAACAACCCAAAAAATAATTTTATAAAAATTAAAGCAACGATAATAGAATTGTTTATGTAAGCAATTTGGGTTTATCAGTGATTAATGATTCTCGGAATGTTTTTAATACAAAACCTAATGTTTTGTAGCAAACAAAATTCTGACTACAGTAAACATTTAGGGTTGATAAAATCATCAAACCGCTAGTTGAATTTGCGCCAAATGTGGCAAGCTGATGCCCCAACACGGACGACTGGCGTCGCGATTTATAGCTGACACTACATCACAAATTTAATACTCCAAGAGAGTTCCAGAAACGACCAAAAACATTCTGCTGGGGGCCTAGATTATGTCTCGGAACCGTCAAACCGCCAATGTTTGATTCTCTAACTAAAAGAATATGCTCGAAAATCACTCTTGTAGAAAACTTTTAGTACAAGACTTTAGACGTCACAATTATAAGCTAAAATAAAGACATCATTTTCTGAAAGGTAATAGAGTAGTTTTCATATTAAATTTTCTTTTCATACTTTTTAATTCGATTTGGGGTAAATATGTTAAAATAAAATTAGGGTTGGTCAGCAATATAAAATAAAATTAACATAATTGTTATGAACACATATACAGGGTGTCCCGAAATTAAGCGGCCAAACTTTAGGAGGCGATTCTACAATTAATTTTAAGAAAAAAACTTCCTATAAACATGTGTCCGATTTTGCTTCCTAAGGGAGCTACAGCCCTTCAACTATTGTGACTATAACTAGGTTTTTTGTCATTTATTTGAAAACGGTTGGTAATACAGATTTGAAATTTGGTGTGAAGACTAATACGTTTAAGATATAATTTCTCAATTTTTTTCAGATTTTTTGAAAGCTCTGAAATTTTTTGAAATTTTTTGGAAGCTGTCAAAAATCTGAAAAAAATTGAGAAATTATATCTTAAACGTATTAGTCTTCACACCAAATTTCAAATCTGTATTAACAACCGTTTTCAAATAAATGACAAAAAACCTAGTTATAGTCACAATAGTTGAAAATCGCCATGCTGTGGGGAAAAATGCCACCCCACTGCCTCACTATTATGAAGCGTTCCAAAAATTCAACTCGCCACACCATCACCACAACACCCCAGTGTACGTCCGGCCTTACAAAGCGTTCCAAAAATGCCACTCGCCTCACCACCCAGGTGGCCTAGTGACGAGAAAAAAGAAACAAATTTTATATTTAAAAAAAAGGCCTAACTCGTCCGATTTACTACCGGCATTTCTGTATTACAAATTTTGAAACTGAGATACCAGTATAAATACCGATATTGTAACCTTAAAATTTTTTAAAGTACAGAATAACATGATTACATGATATCTTTATTTTTATCAAATTGTTCACTAAGTAATTTCGGTTTTATAGTGTTAAAATAATAAAACTCAATTTTTTATACAGGGTGTCTCACTTTTTTTTTCCAGCAAAATTTTTTTTTACATAATAAATGTCATTGTGAATAAAAAATTTCCTATAAACTAATATTTTTTTTCGACTCCTTAAGAAGTTACAGCAATTTAAAAATTTCAACATTTTAACGATATTTTGTGAAACCCTGTATAATTTTTCTTTCTTATCATCATGTTTTTATTTAAAAGATTTATGGTGTCAAAAACCAAAGCATACTTGATTTAAATTTAAAAACTTGAAATAAAATGAAATTTATACAGGGTGTCCCAAAAAATCATTAATATCTTGAAATTTTATAGTTGCTGTAAGTTTTTAAGGAATCGAAAAAAAATATTAGTTCATAGAAAATTTTTTGTTCAGAATGACATTTACTATCTAAAAAATTTTTTCTGGAAAAAAAGTGATACATCCTGTATATGAAATGAACTTTATTCAATTCTATATTGTCAATTTTATTTGATAACCTTTTTTTTCATCTTTTGGTAATTTCCTAATTTACATGAAACTTCTGGTATTTATTGGCAAAGAACTGAAGTAAGTAAAATTTTACAGCTTCATCATTTGTGAAATTTATCATTCGAAGAGTTTTGTAACGATCGAAATAAATGGTAATCTAAAGGTGCAAGGTCAGGGGTATAAGCTTGTTTCCCAAGCAAGCTCCAGTACTTTTTTCGAGTGACCAAAGGTGTGTGTAGTCAGGTGTTGACTTGGTTGAAAATTATTCCCATACGATTGACCAATTTTTGGCGTAATTTTTTAATTTCTTCATCCAAGTTCGTTAATTGTACACAGTAAATCTGAATTTATTATTATATAAAATAGACCATACCCTTATAATCCCATCAAAATGATAGCATAATTTTCTTTTGGTGGACATCAGCTTTAGATATCGATGGAAGAGGTTACTCAGATTTCATCTATGCTGATGATAATGATGATGATGAAGTTCTTTAAAGAGACCATAACGTAATGATATACTTAGTGATCAAACCAATAATTTAATAAAAGTCTATTATATCAACATTGGAAATACAAACTCTTTCTATTCGCTATCATTTTGTAAACCGCATTGTAAGTATTGTATTGACTGTGATAAATCTGTATGTCATTTTGTAGTTCTTTAGCAATTTTATTGAAAAGATTCTCAATCACATATTTTAAAGCTGCATCTGCCGATAGAAGATTTGAATCTTTTTGACATACTGCTTGTACTGTTCCACTCGTTGTAGAAAATTGGCAGAGTCATCTAGTGTTGGTATCGGTCTACACAAGCTGTCATTGGACATGTTAGATGATTCTCCTCTTTTCTAAAGGAAACTTAATTAGTAAAATGCTCGTATTCTGCCTCCTATGCAAGAGTTGAAGATGTAGCAATCAACAATTCAACTGGGATATCCCAGAGCTCCTCATTTCTTTAACCTTTTTATCAAAGACCATCCCGAGAGCAGATACTGCTATTCTGTGTACAGGATCAGCAAAGTAACATTTAAATGTTGATTTGTTAAATAGTCAGTTGGAGACTTTTAGTAAGTATTTTACTGAATGGGGCCTTCTAAAAGTAATAATCACACTATTGTTTGGAAATCTGATTTAAGATTATTTAGGTGTTGTTTTACATCATAGATTAATTTTTAAACAAAATTTAAATAATGCTAAAAATTAAATGTGGCTTTAAAATCTAAAGCAGTATTCCCCATTTTGAAATCTTTAAATTTGGATAATAGTACTGCCTCAGTATACACTACATATAAACAACTTTTTAGGCCAGTCGTCCTGTTTGGATTAAAGGTCAACGGGGATATACTAATTCTCTCCAAATTTTGCAAAACAAAATTTTTTGTTTATTGATTCAGGCTAATATGTTTACCACAAATTTCCAAATTCTTAATTAGAAAGGGGCCGTTAATTTCCTATTACATCACAAAATTAAATTCAAAATTCGGTCAAAGGTACAATCACGCGACATCGAGGTTACAAAAGAAATATTTTGACCCAAAAGCAAGCGATCTAAGACACGAGATAACACCAAATTTGAATAAAATGAATATATGAAATTTTGTGTGATCTCGTGTTTGCGAAAGCTTGTTATTGGGTCAGAATATCCCTTGTGATGTAGAACATGATTTTATTTAAAAAACATTCTTGCCCAAAAATGTCTAAAAACCGAAACATCTAACAAACTGATATCTGCTACATGTGCATTTTTAACAAGGTTTACTTTGACTTTCAATTATTTTCTCCTAATTCCGAAGTTAAAGACTGATTGTCTGAAACTTTAGTATGTTTGATAAATAAACAAACATAAAAAATCTAGTCTAATCTACCAATCAACAATTCAGTAGGATCTTTACGGAAAGGACTTATGAAAGCAGTATGTGATCCTGATGAATGCTAAAGAGCACGAAACGCGGTTTCCATCACTCTGTTGCTTGTGTAATTATTGCCTGGTGCAACTTCACCACTAATTTAAGGAAGATAAAAGGAATTTCGTTCCGATTCGTATACTCTTATTGTTAAAGATATTTTTTGCCATATTGCTCTTTGACATTTTTGTAAAATCTTATCATTTTTAAAAATTTTAACAATCTTTCATATTTTTGAAACAATGTGGCAGAGTTGGTAAGAAGGCAACCCTTTATTCTACATTGCTGTTTTGCTTAAATAAACCTAAACATTGCCTCTAAATTCCAGAATGACTGTTTCTTTCAACTTTTTTTTAGATTTGAATTTGAAGTATTTGTTCACAAAAAGCGTCGGTAGAGGACGGTTTTGCGTCGGTATGAGGTGAGAGTGGATGAGATAAATGTGTCGATAGTAACATTTGAGGTTGCTTGCCTTGTCAATATTCGCACGAACATTCGATTCGGTGGCTCGGTGAGAGATCAATGCAAGCAAGTTGGGATTAAAATGTTCAGTTTTCGGTTCTATACAACATATTGAAATCCTTACCATTAACATATCCTTAAACGCTAAAAGCATTGTTTGGTATGGAACGCGTGTAATCTATGCGACCGGAATGTTGCGATGGTATTGGTCGCGCGCGATCATCGCACTACTTAAACCGCGTTTCGCGTTACCGCGGTGCACGGAAAACATGTTCACTGATTTTTGGGAATTGGTTTTCTTTAAAGGTTGTTGTATAAAGTGGGTTGTTGTGTAGTTTTGAAGTAATTTCCATCGTTAAGTATTTTGTGCTTTAGGTTGCTCATTTAAAAAGAGGGTGGTTGAGGAAACATGGGATAAAGCTGGTAGAATGTTGTTATCATCTCCAGATAATAGATGTATATTCAGGAAACTAACTACAGCTTGAGCATACTTCTTCCTAATTATCGCCCTCATCTTGTAGGTTGTAGCGTTTTGAACGCAGCAAAGGTAAATTTCGTTAACATTCCGCACATATTAAGCAACAACGTCTGCGGTGAGGACGGCGTCAAGTACGGAGGCGGTGAGGGGCGGTAACATGTATATTCATTACCTAAGGTGGCTCTCATAATAGAGAAATCCCCTTCCCGCGAACCTCAACACGGTGTAAAAGTTTCAGATTATGAAGTTTCATCATCACTATATACTGATTACGGTTATAATATGGAAACATGAGGACGTTATTAAATAGGGTAACTTAACATAAGATGCGGCAACGAAGAATCTACGTGATTGTATCTCGAGACGTCTCACTTTCCACTTCAATTTTATTTGAGAAAATCTTTTTTGTTTTCAATTAAAGCGCTTATTTTTATAATTTTAAAATTCCAGACTTGAATCGAATTGAATCGGCCCATTAATTAAAGCGGGCTTTCAGGATAGAATGGGGTCTGTCCGAGGACCGAGGGTCAGGTCGCTGTTGTGCACGTAAATTAGGCAGAAAGGGCGGTTTGGTCTGCGTCATACGAATTACCTTGGCGTACATCCAAAAATAATTAAAAGCTCCAATAACGGATGGCTCCAGATGTCCTCCAACGATATCGCGCAATAAATTCGAATTTCGCGCGATTGATTTTGCGGCGATCTCTGACCACTCATAAATTACCCTAGAACAAATATAACACACGCGCCGCCATGTAAAACGACCCAAAACCGATGGAAAGAATCACCCCAACGTGCCAAATTATGCACTTGCCATTTCCTTACTCCCAAATTGCATCATTTCATCAGATATATTACTAATAAAGTCCTTTTATTTGGGAACTATCGAATGACAAGAGAAAAGCGAACAAACGCCTCCTGCCTCCTGCCTCCTGGAAAGTGGAAAATACATCGGACGCATTAGTTAATATTTGCTGACACGCCTTGACAGTTAGAAAATCCCCAATGCCGTCATGAATAATTCATTACGGGGTATTAAAGACGACCTGCATATTGCAAACTCGACTCTTTTTCTATACAAACCTTCTTACGATGTGAATCCCACTAAATCTAGACGTTATTCAATAAAAAGTTACTACTTCCATAATTAGATAAATGAACTATTCTAAAACTATCTCACTAAAACATTCATTTTATTAGTAGTAGAATTGGTTTTCATTCAAGAGACCTACGGATCGAACCAGAGGAAAAACTAGATTTTTCAACAGATTCACTTATCCGATAGGCATTTTTTTATTCCAACTATTTTAAAGTAAATAATACTACCAGCTTATTTTAGTTAAATCCAGTTAATGAGTGATCTTCATAGTTAAAATGTAAATCAAATTTCATCTTTAAAAACCATGAAAGTAAAAGTCTATCTTTTGTAGTTTTAGAGCTACAGTTTTTTTTAATTTCAGATCACCGATTTTTCCAAAATAGTAGTTCATTTAAAAAATCTGTCACTAGAAATTTAAGGTCAGTTTTTTTCAGTTGGTAACAAGAGTAATATATTCAAAAAAATATTGTAAGAAAACACTCTGTTTTTCGAATATTTATCAAAAATGCCAATTAATATTTTATGTCGTCTGAAACTACATTATTATACCTACAATCTACAATTATTTTGTGTTCTTAGTTCTTTACCTTCACCTAACGAAGCGCAAAAAAAAAATCATTAAAGTAGTTAATTTAAAAATGTTTTGGTAAGTGAAACAAAAGAACTAGAAACTATTTTTTTTTAATAACCAAAATACTTTTTTTAACTTATTTTTTTGTGCTTTTTTTTAATCTCCATGCACATTGATTAAAGCGTTGTATTTAGTACAAAACGGTGGCCAGAAATCCAAAACTTTGAAACTCCAAATAAAAAAATATATAGATCTTACTTTTTTGGTTCTTTGACGATAAAATTTGATTGAAATTCTTACCCGAAGATTGATCATTAGCTGACGGGTCACCATGTATGAAGATATTATAATTTAAATGAATAGTTTTGGTAATGAAATTGAATAGACCTTTATGCTGCTCCATGGACCCCATTCAACATTCCTGGTTGCGTGCTAGATCAAACCCTAAATATTTTTTTTTCATTAAGAAATTTGATAAAATTGCATGCGATCTTCTGAGTTGCAACGAGGTCGCACGCAAACACCGTGTTTATTGTGCGCTCGTTGAATGAACGAAGGTTACCGAAGAGAATCGCCGATAACCTCGCTCGTTCGTTCGCTTTTGGTATTGTGTCACACTAACCGAACGATAACGAACGAAACCACGGGATGAATGTTCGATCATGAAATTCTTGAGCCCTCTAACCTCTGAAACTCTTTTGCAACCAACTCTAGATGATATAGTATTCTGTATATTACTGAACACAATTTTCTGCAATTGTTCCAGAGTTTTCAGCTTAAACTATACTTTGCTTTATTCAACAGCGGTGTTGTAATATAGTCCATTCAAATGGTGTTTCTGAAGTTATCCAACATTTTTTCGGCAAATATACTAAATTATCAAAAAAAAACAAACACTAAAAATCGTAGTTTTTTTAGTTTTTGGCTTATAACTTGCAAAATAAGCAGTTTTCGTTAAAGGTGATTCTATATTAAATTATAGACAAGAAAATTACCCACAATTTAAGTCTTTATCATTTTTTTCTATGACATATAGGTTCCGTGCAAATGAGTAATTAAAAGCCAGTAATTTTTACCCATATTCTGGTCGAATCGTTTAAGTTTAAAGGCCTTTAAATTTAAATTTGTTATATGGGTTGTAATGGACAATTTCCATGGTTACCTTATTTGTTTCAAATTAAAGGCCTTTAATTTTTACCAGAATCTACCTATTAGTCATGAACAAAAGGAATGAGTTCCCTTCAAAATATTTCCGAAGAAATTAAGATGTTTGGCGTCATTCACTAGTTCAGAATAATATGCGGAGATGGGAGAAGCAAGGATTAAAAGAGGCATTACTGATACAAAATGTAAATGGAGTGGGTCAAACAGCTCTATCCTTTTCCTGAAGTCCCAGAAATCTTGTCTCTTAGCAATAGTGTTGTTGGAGATATCAGCATTAACTGTCACATGGACAAGGAGATTGTTCTCCTTCCAATTTATAGAATAGTCAATAGTGGTTGATGATTTTCAAAATTTTAAAGTATACGAGAAAGAAGATTTAGTACAAAAAATATGCTCAATTTATATTAGACCTTTTCCAGTTGATACTTAGAGGCATATTGAGGTGATCTGATAACCGATGAATTCCATAATTGACCTCACCAAACTAGTGTATACGCAACGGACAGAATCCAGAGTTAAATCTCTGCAGTTTCTAAGAACAAAACATTTTAGAAGGTTTCAAACAGATCTCATTAGTGTGCTGAGAAAAGTTCAATTTAGAGTCATGATGAACACTTAGGTCACGAATAGAAGAGATTTTTTAAAGAAATTTGCTCTTGATTTGGTAGTTGTTACTTACACTCTGAAAAATAAAATTAAACAACACTTATCAATATTCAGGTTAAGGGCATTAGATTGAGACCATTTAAAAAATTTATCCAGATTTGACTGTACTATTAAATCGTCATCAGCAGATCTAATTTTTCTAATTAATTCAAGATCATCAGCAAACATAAGGACTTTGGAATCTGTAATATTATCAAGGATTTCATTCACAAAAAGATTGAAGACAATGGTGCACAATGTGACCCTTAAGGTGATAGGGAGTCATTTATTGAAAAACCGATGTTTTTATCTTTCCCGAATTTTTTTAAAGTATTTCGAATTGGAAACAAAAAAAAATATTAAAATACCGAACTTAAGTAAGACTTGTACTTGTATATACAATTTTTGTTTTTCATGTATCTAGATTTATATAAGCGTAGTTTTGCAAAAATAAAAATATAAATATTGATGTTTCTCTTGCAAAATTACACAAATATAGTTATAGATACATAAATAACAAAAATTGCAAATTAATGTAAAATTCTTATTTTAGTTTGGTATTTCTTTATTTTTTTGACTTTCCAATTCGAAACACTTTAAAAAATTCATGAAAGATAAGTACGTCGTTTTTTTCAACATTTGACTCCCTATCACCTTAAGGAACACCCGAATGATTTTAGAAATATGATTCCCAATTTTAACTTTTTGTGTCCGACCGGTTAGAAAACTTTTGAACCATTGTATTACTTTGGGACACAAGTAGACATTTTTTCAAATTAAATTTTGTTTTTTCAAAATTTTCAAGTAAGCGATACATTTCGGCTTATAACTCCAAAACAAATAACGATTTCGATACGAATATTTTTGCCTATTTAAAAGGACTCAAAGGACTTTTAACTAAGCCACGGAATGTTAAAATTACTTGTAACTAAAGGGATTAAAATAATTTTATTCTCGTGTTATTTCCAAAATTGTAGTACTTTTCTGCATGGTGGCAAAAATATAACTGACCTGAACCAGAACCGAGTGTTCAATTTTATTCATTTTTTAATTATCTTTTATTGGAGAGTTCGTTTTTTCAAAATTTCGAAAATAAAATTTTTCAAAATTTTCGAGGGGTTGAATTTTTTTCTGAAATTTAGTTTTTATTTAATTTTTCAAAAAGTAATAATAGCAGAGACTTGAAATTTTAACCGACGATAAAGACCCAGAATTGGAGTATTTTAAGTAATTTTCGATAAAAATCGGGTAAACAGTTTTTGCGAAAAAAATTCCAAAGTTTTTGTAAAATTCGAGTACATATTCCGCCCTGGAGGGCGCATTTTTTATGCGATGCGAACGGATGTTTCTTTATTTGAGAAAGAAAAGAATCTTACAAATTTTAAGCCAGCAAGCGTCTCGATCGGCCAAGTAGTTCCTTCAAAATTAATTATTTTCCGATAACCGAACATTTCAGAGCAGGTTTTCTGTCAAAAAGTGACTTTTTCAAAATTCCGGCGGTTTTTGAATCGTAACTTCTGAACGAAACGAAATATCGGCACGAATCTTTCTTTAGATTGAGGTTCAAGGTAAGCCCTTTAAAATAAGCTATCGCTTGTTGAAATAGCTTCAAGCTAAGGGGTTCATAATACTTTTAATCTGGTGCGATTTCCAAAATTATTGTACTTTTCAGGATGGTGGCAAAAAAATAACGGACCTAAAGTAAAACTGAGCGGTCAATTTTATTAATTTTTTAATTATCTTTCATTTGAGAGGTCGTTTTTTTTTAAATTCGAAAATAAAAATTTTCAAAAATTTCCTAGATTTCGGGCTTGAATTTTTTTCTGAAATTTCGTTTCTATTTAATTTCTCAAAAAGTATTGATAGCACAGACTTGAAATTCTTACCGAAGATAAAGTCTAGAGTATTTTAAGTACCTTATGACAAAAATCGGTTAAATTGTCTTTGAGAAAAAAAAGTTTTTGTAAAATTCCAGTTCAAATCCGGCCTTGAAAGGCGCATTTTTCATGCGATCAGAATCAGATTATCTTTAAAGAATTCTGCAAATTTTAAGCCATCAAGCATCCCGACCTGCCAAGTAGTTCCTTCAAAATTGATTATTTTCCGATAAACCGAAAATTTCATAGCAGTGTATATGTCAAAAAATTTTCGGCGGTTTTTGAGTCGTAACTTCTGAACGAATAGAGATATCGATGCGAATTTTTTTTTAGATTAAAGCGCTCGATATGGCCTTTAATATGAGTTATTTCGCGTTAGCATTGTCGCGGTGCATGGTATAGGAGTGCAACCATTAAGATCGCATGCGACTATAACGTTGCTTCCTTCCTCCTATTGTGATGCAATCATAATAATATTTTTGTAGTTGCATTTTATGTATGAAAACCTTTATAATTATAAAATGTACAATTATATCAAATCTCATTAGTGTATTCGTGTGTATAGGTATTGAAGGGGAATTAGATATTTATTTAGTGTGGTTTGTGTATAATCGCTTGACCAGGGAGTAGGGTGGTTTTCCTGTGGGAGCAGCATCAGTTAAACATGACGTACGAGTGGTGCGATAATTGGGAAGAGATCAGCGCTCTAAGGCGGGAGATTAGCATCAGCAGGCCACGATTTGTCCCCGTAATCTCTCTCAGGTCGTGTGTACTAATTACATAGTTTCCTGTGATCGCCGGTAAATCATTTAATGTTAATGTAGGGGCTCAGGTCGAAGGATAACGCCGGTTGCTCATTATTAAACCAACCGATACACAACAATTTGTAATTGGGGTTGTTGAAACAAACAACAACATTTTTGTTTACTAGCACTAATTGAATTTGGATAATCAATAAGCGATTACTGTTTTGATGGGATAAAATATCGGAGTATATTTTTTCAAGTAATTCCAAGCGAGGCCAAATTCCGACCGCGATTTATAGCCGCCTCCGCGTCGACATTTCGCCCCGAGATCCTGACACGATGCCTTATTCTTTTAAATTTGTGCCAACATGATTTCCACATGCTAGAAAAAAAAGACAGCTCCAATAAATCCATGTTTGTTTACTTGCCTCGCTAATGGAAATCTACTGCGTTTTCCAAAATCCGAAATAATAAACAGTGGATGAACTTGCAATCATGCACTTTAACGAGCTTGTTGACGATAATAAGATTTAAACGTGATTAATCCCCCACGTTATGTTCTCCTAAATTTGAGCGGGTCATTGTTTGAACTTTATTTATCACTAGCTTTTGTTTGTTATCCCTTAGAGAGTGCTTTCTCCTCCTCTTCCTTCACTCTATTTTATTATTTATTGCTCGTTTTAGCTTAATTTTTCTTTCCAAACTTTCGACCTTTGTTTCACTACAACTCGCTATTAATGTATCCTTTTAACTGACCCCTCCAAAACACATGATCACCAGATGTTGTTAAATTACAAACCCTTATCTCAACCGCTTAATTTACTACAAACTTTCATCAAAAAGTCTTCACCAGTATCAACTAACCAATTTATTCGAGTGTAACTATTCGAATATTATATCTCAAAATCACCTCTCGGAACTTGCTGAAACTTAAATTTGTACTAAGATGAGTTTGCTATCTGAATTCGTATCAGCAGGGGGTGGTTTTGTTTCAAAAAAGTGCTTGCAATTGCGGGAAAAAAGCCGCAGGCGAGAATATTATTAAGTGTAACTTACGGTCTCGCTTACTTTATTTTAGAGTTTGCAACTTTTCAGAATAACTCGTATGTCCAATTTATTACCGGGGAGTGCCGCCCCGCGCTCGTAACTGGCGTAAAAGTGCGCAATTCCACGCCAACTTTGTTTTAATGAATATGCTTCCAAAAAAACATAATGCTTTTTTAGCTTAAGTACGTCCAGACTTTTTCTTTTATTTACCAAATGCTCCTGGCTTAATTTTTAGCATCGCATCAAGTTTTTGTTAATCCTAATTTAATCCATACAAATATGCTTCATTCGGATAATTTAAAAAATATAGCAAGATTATTTATTGTCCTGTCTTCATTATTCTTCATTAAAAAATTAAGTTTTTAAGATTTCATTTTGGCCAATTAAATAAAACTCTGAAGTTCTGAAAGTGACGAATTCTTTAAATGCATTTTTTGCATTCTCTTGGTTCTAAAGCATTTTTTCTTTAAGAATTGGAGCGGATTATGGCTCAAGAAAGATATGTCATTTGGTCCTTTTTTGATAAGCATGGTCCATTGATCCAGATGTTTAAAAATATGGCACCCGGTAGGAAGAAGGTCTAGCAAATATATCACGAAGAAGAATATGAACCTTTTTGTTTTCCAAGACCTGGTACTTGCGCTGAAGTTTTCGATCCATTTCGTCTATTTGCTTTTCTGATGTGATGGTTTCGTAAGATTTGAGAAAGCAGTGATGGATTGGACCTACTGCACACCCCTAAACAGTCACCATAATAATTTTTGATTCAATTTGGGCTTAGCAAAGTGTTTTGGGGCTTCATCGTGATTTTTGATTATCATACAGAACCCACTTTTCTCCACAACATAAAAGCGATCAAAAGAAATGACTCGTTTTGGTTGCAGAGAACATGTGCAGTCTAACAATCACTGGTATGCATGATTTTCGTTCAAATCATAGGGCACTAGTTTTTGGCTTTTCCAATATTTCGGACGAGGAAATTATCATGCAAGATACTCTCAATTCCAATGGAATCGCTTGAAGAGTTGTTCGTGGGTTGGTTTCAACTCACCTTTTTAATTGGTCTTTATCAACCTCCTTTGGTAGACCACTACACTCATCATCTTCAAAACAATGATTTCCAATTACGATACCTTTTGAACCACCATGGCACCGTGCGTTCGTTGGACATTTCTGGACCAATTGAAAAGTTTTCAAAATGCAAAATTGTCAAAAATGAACCTTGAGTCTTTAAAATGACTTTAACATCAGTTAACCAAAAGGTAGTTAAAAAATTTGTAGTTAAATCTAAAGTGTCATAAACCGAATTAAGTTACTTAACAACCTATAAAAATATCGCATACGATAAAAAACGATCGCGTGCAGATTCATTTACTGTCGCTTTTGCAGAGCTTCAACCACAGTTGTAAAGAAGAGCACATTCAGCAATAAAAATTTTACCGGTAAGTCTCCATAAGTGGTTTTGTTCAAATAACTTTTTCTTTATTTAAACTACAACAAAGTAAAGTACATCATTTAAAAGCTGCATTTAATAAGATTACGTGGAATTACTTTGCTTGTACTTCCAATTTACCTGTCAACCAAAGTAGATATAAAAGCTTGACCTAAAAATTGTATGAAAATTATAAAAAATTGTGCCCACTCAACAAAAACCATTTTCTAGGTAGATTAAGGTGGTATTAATCTTAGAAACTTACTTTTCGCTGTTATTTTTGTTAAAAATGTGTTTACGGAAAACATAATTTTATGAAGACATTGCATAAAGAAGTTATTTGTACAAAATTTAATTCTGATTACAGTTGTATGTTGTATTTTTTACTTTGATTATTCCCTGAGATTAGTAACGAAACCAGTAATAAAACTCTTTGTAGCGAATTTCATCTATCCTATAAGTTTATCCGAAGTGCCTTGCTAGGACCAACTGGATTAGCCTTATCTTTATATTGATCTAAACTGTTTGGAACTGTTGAATCCCATTCTAAGGCCTTCGAATTCACGCGACTTCCTTTAGAATGCTTCGGAGTAAGTCGTAGAGGAGCCACATACATTTTGCAGTCATCGGAAGTCGGAAAAGAATTTATTGTAAATGAACTATGTACAATCTTTAGCCCGAACAAAAAATTGTACACGGAAAACGCAGGGACAGATTTTGTGAAAAGTGCTTATAAAGAATTTTATCAGTTCTTTGTTGAAGAAAAAAGAATCAACCAAATAGTCGGAGTTTCCATTCGTAAAAAGTCACCTTATAAAACCATATTTAGGATTGAACCTAGAGTGGGTCTTTCGAGTACATCAGTGCCTTCAGATTTATTAAAAGATATCGAGGATGAAGATTACCTTCAAGAACTTTTAGTAAATGAGTTAGACGAAAACATTTTAAAAGATAATGACGATAATGAAAATTTTTCAGTTGCAATTGCTTTCACTTTTTATTTATCATAAACTAGTTTGTACTAGGAAAAGTAGTTTATTCTGAAATTGTGCAACTATAACATTGAATGGTATTTTAGATTTTGTAAGAAATGGTGAAAAAATTAAAAAAATTAAGAGTGTTATATTATAAATCGATTTATTAGAATTGAGATCATGAGAATAATAAGTTCATATGCTTAATATATGACAAAAGGAAATACACGAAATGAAATTGAAGTTTTCAGAGACTTCAAAAAACTGTATTTCAGATGCTTTCCTCTCAACCCATTGAATTTAAAAAAATATGGAAGAATTAAGAAGAGTGTGTCCTAATAGCAATGATCATTGATATCATAATATGGCAAAGTTTTTTTAAATAGCTCCTAAAGTTGATGTGGATGGTGATAATGAAAATTCTGATTATGCATAAGCAGTTTGGGGTTTAAATTTTATTAAATAAAATATACAAAATTATTGTTATTAAAAATTTAAGGATCTGATGTCTAGAAAATTAGTGAATAGAACAAGAGTGTTTCGTTTCAAATTAAAAATTTGAAAGTTAATAATTTATACTTAAAGTATAAAAAAAGTATAAAAAAAGTAAAAAAAAAGTAAAAAAAAAAATTTAAAAATTCAAGTCTCTATGATGTTTCGTTCAAAAGTTATGAATTTTTATATAAAATATGGCATTCTGGTGAATGAGTAAAGGTGTATTTTGAAAAATTAATATTTCGCTTAATAACTAAAATTAAGAAACAGATAGATTTCTAAAAATTACTGATATAAACATTTTAAATTTTTTTAAATTTAATTATTTTTTATGGTACATTGCATAAAATTTACTTTAAAAGTTTTTGGGGAGTAAAATTTTGGGGAGGGGGGTGTAGAGAGCAGTTGAACTCCTACATTTGATCCATTTTTTATTATCTTTCATTTGTTTGGTCGATTTTGAAAAAATTCAAAAAAAATTGTTTGACATGTTTTTAAGGCTTGAAATTTTTAATGGATATCGGTTTTTATTTTTTTTATCAAAAACTATAAAAGTTACTGGTTTCAAATTTTTACCAAAAGTAAATACCGGAGATAGACGCGTTTTAAAAAATATTTGGTTAAAATCGGTTAAATAGTTTTTTTGGAAAAAATTCTCAAAGTTTTGGCGAAATTTTAGTACAAATACGGTTCTGGACGGCGCAATTTTAAACCGAAAATTAAAACTTTCAGGGAATATGGTGGATGAGGTGACTGTGCGAATTTTAAGCTATTAAACGTCTCGGTGGTGCTAGTAGTTTTGAAGATATTAATTATTTTGTTAAAAGTGAAAAATTTCAGACCGAAATTTTGGCTCCAAACAGAAATTTTGCTTATTTTAGCTGCATTTTCGGTGATAACTCGAAAACGGAAAAAGATAGCGAAGTGATTCTGTTTTTGACCTAAAGTGGATCTAAAGAGCTTTTAGGAAATGTGAATAAAATAGGGTTGAAATGTAATTTGAAGGGTGAATTTGACCCGTAAATACAACTTTTAAAAATGCGATATAAAAAAAATTTTTTTTTTCGTTATTTTTTCGAAATTTAAAATACCCTATGCATGGGAGCTTTCGGTTCAATGAGTAGATTCTAAAGTGTTTTTAAAATTGAAAATCCGTTAAAAAGTGACCCGGCGGGAGCAATTTACCCCTAAAATCAAAATTTCGAGTTTATTTGTACGTAATTTCCCAACCCTACCAAATATAAAAAATCTGAGTAGTCTATACAGTGTAAAAGATATTCCTTTTTAAAGTTGCGATAGAAAATTTGAAAAATTTTGAAAACTGCCGGAGCCAGATGGACCCAGGTTGGACCGCGTTTTACCCGATTTTTTGGACATTTTACGTTCGATTTTTTTCCAAGGTCCAGGGTAAAAATTTTAAGGTGCCTATTTTTTCTCTCATAAGCAAATACAAAATAAGTAAAATAAAAAATATTCGAGTATTACAGGTTGTTCCGATAAATAGTTACGCATTTTCAAAGTCTTCGTCAAAATAGCGCGAAAAATAAAGCGTCACTTTGTGGGCACCAAAACGACAGAAAGAGTAAACGCATCCAAAAAACTCCCGTTTTAAGGTAAAACGTAGAATTTAGATGAGGAATAAAGCAACCGCGATTTTTTTCCTCCTGCCGAACTTCTAATCGAAGCCAAAAAGTTTTGATACTTTTTCCTTCCGAAAAAACGGTAGAATTGTACAGTTTACGTCTCGGGGCCGTGACGTCACATCTTTTCGGTAATGGTAATCCCCAGGATGTTAGAATAAAACGGGTCAAATTTTGTCTCTTCCCTACATAACATACATACATCATTCGAGCTGGAATAATTTTTTTCGGGATGGTCCGATCAAAAAGGGACATTTTAACTTTTTTCTTAAAGTTTTCTCTTCCTTACACCGCGTTTCTCGTTTCTTATGGTTTTAGTATTATAGAAAAATTCTAAACTTATAAAAAAGCAGTCGTTTCCTATACAGGGTGTTCCGTAATTACGTGGACAGACATAGTAGAACGGGTTTATCGCTCAAAATTAAAATGATAAGTACCTCTAGGACTTTGCCCAAAATTCCTTCTTGAAAAGTTACACCCAGTTAAAGTTCACTTTACAAAAAATAGAACGCACATAACTTTTCTTTCTATGAAATTATGTCTATAAAAATCAACATATAGGGATAATTTAAAGTTCTTCACAACTTGCTATTTTTATTTTGTCATTTTCCATATATTAACTATCACTTTTTCTAAAATTTGCGTGCTACCTCCTCATCGACAGTCCAATTCATCGACAGTGCTTTTTCATCGAGATAATCTCTAAATCGATACGACCGTTTCATCGATATGCCCAATTCATCGACAAGGACGTTTCATCGACACTACATGTTCATCGACACTACATGTTCATCGACAAACCTTTTCTTCGACAAGGACGTTTCATCGACTCATACTTTTCATCGACATTACCTTTTCATCGACCATTGACACTACTTTTTCATCGACAAATATATTCTTCGATAAGGATGTTTCATCGACGAACTTTTATTTTTATGAAAGGTACTGCAATGAAACGGTTGTCGATGAAAAGGTAATGTCACTGAAACGTCCGTCTCGATGAAACGGTTGTTGATAAAAGGTTAATGTCGATGAAACGGCTTTGTTGATAAAAGGTCCTTTTCGATGTCGACGAAATGGTTGTCGATGCTAGTGTATTGTGGATGAAACGGTATACAACTGAACTGTTTATCTCGGTGCTTTTAAATAAAGGTGTACTAATAAATAAATTTGTGATGACCGTATCTTCTCTCTTGAAATTTGAAGAACACCATCTGGGGTTGAAATATCCAAGGCAGCTAGGAATTTAGTAAACAAGGTACTAAATTAATCAAACCTTGATAGTAATTTAATAGGTTTGCAGAGAATTTGATTTTAGAGCAGAGATACATGTGTTTATATCAATGTCATGTTCTTGTAGAATTAAATATTAAAGACTCTTTGAGGTTTATGATTTACAATTTACAATTTACACCACAAGTTGTGAGTTTGCTTCTTAATAACTAAAAATATAGGGGTATATTTTAGTTTCAATAAAACAAAAAAGATGGATAATTATAATGAATAGTTGATTATTTAATGTAGTAAACGTGGTATAAATAAATTAAGGAGTTGAGGAAACCTAAAGAGGCGTAATGCCTTGAAGGTGCAAACGTTTTAATTGAATTATTCATAATAACTTCGATTAGTTATCGTGGAAGTGCTTGGTTAATAGGGTTGTGTTTACGTGTTTGGAGTGTTTGGGTTAAACGGGAGAGGCTTATTATTGATTAGAAGGTTGAATTTTGAGTGATGACCCTGATGATGGTGTTGTTCGTCCTACTCCTAGGGAGCAACTATAATGAAGGATGATTAGCATCGACATGCAGGAAACTTCCATTGATTTCGATTGTAACGAAGCAATCATCCGGGAAAAGATCCTGATTATGCGGATCCATTAAACGGAAAGCTGGACGATAGTGGAATTCCTGATTGTCGTAGTTAATTTACGAAGTAAAGAAGCTTAAAAATGTTTGCACGTGCCGATAATGGCTCATATGAGTCTGCATTAAAATTTATAACGACTCTCGAAATTTGCAGAAGCTCGACATAATATCCTGCAATGAAAATCGTTTATCATTTAATTAAATCACGTGTTATTTCGGTAATAAATAAAAGACGTTTTTTAGTTCGAAGCTAGACTCGTCTCCGAATAAAAACGTACAAATAAAAATCTGTAGACGGGACTTAAAAAGACTACGCCGCCATCCCAGTTCGCGATTCGCGATGATTCCTTCCATGGACTCGTGATTTATGTTTGAATTTTTCATTATAAGAAAGTCGGAATGATTTGCGCGCGACCGATCGATGAACCGTAACAAATTTCAATTCCAAATTGAAATATCGCCATAATTACGCAGACCTGATTTTAAGAAATAACGGATTCAATGCATATTTATAGTACCTGACTATGCAAATTCTGATTTCCTCAATTGGAAAATTTTACATCAAAACTTGTTTCTTCTCCATTATTTTATCTTAATACCTTTGGTCATAAAGGGTAACGTGTGGGGTAACCACGTAATTTCAAGGAAAATCCCATCAACCCTTGTCTAAATTCTCGGGAGCTTTCAAGTCAAAGCTTTCTAAAGACTTCAGTAAACCTTTAAAATATCACTTAATAATTGATAAATTTTGTTTTAGATCACCATGTGAATGGCGTCATCTGCTGTTTATTACCTTCAATTGGGTAAGTGTAATTTACTGCACATCAGTGCATAATATGCGCATTTTATTAACCCATGGGTATCATTTAAAATCAGATAACGCTATTTTATTGCACGATAATAACAACCTTCTTGACCCCTATAAAAGCAACAATGTGTAAACATTTAATTTATTGCAATCCAGAACTTTCATTATGAAATACCTAATTTTTATAGTTATTGCCGCTAGCTTCCAACAAATTAAGGTAATGTAAGTGTCATAAAAATGTTTATTAATATTATTTCCACATAGGTTGAAACCTACTTGTATTTCGAAAAATTTTCAAACTGTCGCCAATACAATAATTACACCAGCGAGATAAGAAACTGTCACATTCGTTTCAACGATGGTAAAATGTACGTTAATTACGAAACCCACGTTTTGAAACACTCCACCGGATCTTTGGAAGTAAAAAAGTATACAACAAAACTTGGAGTGTATAACAAATTTTATTTTAGTTTTTGTGGGAAATCGAGCGTTGTTCAACTAAAGAAAACCCCGATTCGTGCATGCTTTTTAATAAAATGCGAAACGGGCACTTCTGCAAGTTTATCGAGTCGGAAAATCAGGCGTGGTCGCCTTTTTTGTCCTGCGTCCACCCAAAAATGACCTGCCCTTTAAAGAAGGTAAATATTTATTTCCCCCCGCAAGTTTAAACCGCGGAAATTTCAGGGTGTATACGTTGGTGAAAATTGCACAATCAACGCTGCTGCATTTAAATTTTTTCCGTTACAAGGAGCTTATTGGAGATTCAAAGCAAAACTGATCGAAAGAAAAAGCATTATTCGAATGTGTGTTGATGTTTTTGGTTACATCAGACGGGCTTGATTTTAATTATAATAAAAAACTTTTCTTTGGTTTTGTAATTAAGTTCCTTTTTTTCCTCCAGGGATTTTCTTTTGTTATCTTTTTAGGCTTTAATCATGCCCGGCGCATCCGGTGAAAATTCACATTAATTATTTAACGTGAGCTGAAAAACGAGGGGCGTAAAATGATTTCGCCTGCCTCTCCAAATTAGTACCAAATTGGTGTTGAATTTATGCAGATTTTTCATTACTATCAATAAATTTTATTGTGATACCCGGCGCATTCGCCAAAAAAAAAAAGCATAAATATTTTTTTTAATCGCAATGAAGTGTTTTTTATAATATGTAAAGGAACGTTTTAATTTTTTAGAAGTAAAATCTATTTTCAAGAACAAAGGAAAATAAAGAATCAGTACAAGCTTCCGCACGCCATTGCAAACACAATTAAAATATTTTGCTTGAACATAATACCACACCTACGTATAGTTTAGATAAAAGGATAAACCTGAAAATAACAATATTACATAAATTGCACGAAAATCAATTTATAAATTTCGTGAATATTCGCGAATTCTCGTAATTGCTGTTTAATTTAATAACTTTAAATAATAAACGCGGGGTTTAATTAAACTGAATTAAATCCCAAATTGAAAACAAACAATTCGGCTTTTTAGTGTGTTGTGTAATGGTAATGCATTATACTAACATGTCCTTTCGGTTTTTGAAAGAATTGTTGGGAAATGAAATGCATTTCTAATATTGATCGATCTTTCCACCGTAGCTTTGATGTTTACACGGATTTTAATTAAAATCCAACTACTTTTTCCCGTTATTGCTTATTTATCGAGTGCTTCAATTAGCTAAATGCGCTTTAAAAACAATAATCGTAACGAGCAAAAATCCCGAGATGGATTACTCTACCCGCGATTTTAATGTATTGCTTTATTTTAAAAATAGGTGAGCATGAAAAAACATTGTGTCACTTTATCCCGACGAAAATTAGCCCTTTGAAAAACTAAAATTAATATTCGCACGGCTTTCCAAAAACGGTAAACAGAGCGCATATTTTAAGCTTCATCATCGTACAAAATATGATTAATTAACCTTTTTTTCCGGCGCGGATCGCGAACAATGTGCGCCTGTAAAAATAAAGGCCGACCGCTCGTTTTTTTAATGTTAACGAGTGCTGTTTCAGCCTCATTCTTTCGCCTCGCCGCATTGTTTTCGCTTTAAAGTCCTACTCGTGTAATTAACTGTGCTAAAAGAATGAATTTAAATAAACATTCTACGCCACTGATGAGCTTAAATTTTATTCCTGTGCTACTTTCAGAATTAATAATACGCCAAGGACTTAAACCTCGTTTTAATGCTTTAAAGGTTTTCTTCATTAAACGAGTCTATTCAGCTAAATCGATACATAATACATTAAATTTATAAAACTTGTGTTAAAAATTGATTATTTTATTTTTTTAAATTAAAAAGTGCGCCAAGGTAACGGCCGATTACTGCGCGACGCAACTAGTCGCGAGCAATCTGTCGGTTACATATTGGACCGGTCGAGATCATGTCGTCGACGAGACTGTAAGGACAGACTCTTATTTTTTCGTGTAAATGAAATGGACCGAATGATGAAAGTCGTCGGCGACATAGTTTCATCGACAACCATTTCATCGACATACCTTTTCTTCGACAAGGACGTTTTAATCGACATTCGTTTATCGATACTACCTTTTCATCGACAAATATCTCTTCGACAAGGACGCTTCATCGACACTACTCTTTCATCGACACAGACGTTTCATCGACACTACTCTTTCATCGGCACAGACGTTTCATCGACACGGTTGTCAATGAAACCGTTTTCATCGACATAAAAGTTCATAGATGAAACGGCCTTGTCGAAGAATAGATTTGTCGATGAAAAGGTAGTGTCGATAAAATGGTTGTTGATGAAAGGGAAATGTCGATGAAATGTTTCAGCAACAAATCTTTGCTTCGACAATGTCGATTCATCGTCATTACTTTATCATCGATAACCGTTTCAACAACACTAACTTTTCATCGACAAACGATTTCATCCACATAACCAATTCTTCGAAAATGTCGTTTGGTGATAAAACACGTCTTTACTATTGTCGATGATACTATAGTCGATGAAACGACATTGTAAGATGACTTTTAAAGTTTTGTAAAAAATAACTATGTAAGCTGGAATTAATTTTGCGGTTAATACAAGGGTACAAAAATTAGCGTAGAGTTAAAAATTGCTATGAATGTTCGAAACACCATTATAAATGAATGCTGAAAAGTCCCTATCGTTCCCGTATCTGAAAACAAATTTTATTTAAGGTCAAAGGTCTTAAAAATGGGTTTTTTGCGTTTTTCACCAAAATGGTAAGTTATATTATAAAATTAGATCAGACAAAATTTGTAGATTATATAATTATCTATAAAAAATGTCTAGATACTTTTTTTCCTAAGAGCCAGCGTTTCTGAGATATAACGATTTTAAAAGTTGTAATCTTCATAATATGCACATTATTCGTCAGATTCATAATCGTCTAATATTCACGATAACGGGTACATTTTTTAACAAAATTTCAAAAATCCGGTCTCAAATTAAAGGGGAATGTTTGTTTTATAATCCTATCGGAATGAATTTTTTGAAGCGACGGGAAAGCTTTCAAAAGCGCTCCCGGAAAAAGTCAATTTTTTCGCGGTTTTTTCGAGCGTCCTCCGCCGACTTTGAAAAATCGTAGCTCTGCCGGGTTCGGAATCGAAACGACCAAATCGGGCCCCCTTTTTTCCAACATCCTCATTTACTATATTCAAACTTTCCGACCCTCTTAGGTTAATGCTGTGGCGAGGGCGAATTTTTCTTTGAAAAAGTCAAAATGTCGCGTTTTTTAGCGAAAAAAACAAAAAGGTAATATTGCTTAGCTTTTGACCGTAGTCGGAGGGCAAAAATCGCATATGACATTTTCGTAAAGAGGAAACAGGCTTACGTACCCATAGCGAAGCACTTTTTCGAAATTTTTGTTTGTATCTCATATTCTGACGTTTGAAAATCGGGGTACAATTTTGGACATTTTTTAACGAAATTTAAAAAATCGTACCTACCAAACGATTGGACCGATTTTAACGAAACGCGGCTTATTTTGAGTACCGTTAATACCCAGAA
The DNA here is from genome assembly GCA_963971135.1 of Stenus bimaculatus. NCBI lineage: Eukaryota > Metazoa > Arthropoda > Insecta > Coleoptera > Staphylinidae > Stenus > Stenus bimaculatus. The sequence continues at coordinate 3,429,117 of OZ020183.1, forward strand.
AAATTATCGTTTATCCGGCGCGTCCAGCGACGTCGAGATTTTTTTTTCCAAAAGCGTAGAAAAATATCGATATAAAACGGCGCGTAGAGAAAATTGTTAGAGGAAATGGGGCCAAAACGGGACAAAAAATGAAAAATCGCTGCACGTCACCTGCAAAGGGATTGATTGAACGAGGTCGGTTTGAAGTTTTGAAATCTCTATCTTTTCATTTCACCTCACACCGACCTATTAAAGTCAAAATTGTGTTTTTTCAACCCCCAGCGACCAAAATAATCGCTGTAAGGTAACGACACATCCTATCGTCTAACTAAAATATGCGTTGGAATGAGATTTTCAAGTACTACCACGCGACACGTTGATTTTTTCAATTTCGAAAAAAAACTCAAAATTTTAATCGCTCAAAAATTTTTGTAGAAAAATTGCGATTTTGACAATTTTTTTTACCCCTCTGCCCTTTCATAGATCTTAACAAATAAAGGTTTTTGCGTAGGCTTTCACACAAAAAAAAATTCGTTTTGATATCTTTATTCGTTTAGAAGTTATGACTTAATAACCGTTGAAAATTTGAAAATTTCACTTTTGGACGAAGAAATTGCTATGAAATTTTTGATTAATCGGAAAATAATTAATTTTTACCTAACCAGTTGGCCGATTAGAACGATTTATGGCTTACATTGACCGATAGAAAAATATTTTTACTTGTATTACAGCTTCAGTGATGTGTATACGTGGCATACTTATGAATATTATGAAGATTACAACTTTTTCAACTTTTATAATCGTTATATCTCAGAAACGGTAGCTCTTAGGAGAAAAAGTATTAAGTCAGTTTTTATAGATAATTATATGATCTACAATTTTTGTCTGACCCAATTTTTTGATAAAATTTACCGTTTTGCTGAAAAACGCGAAAATCCCATTTTTAAGACCTTTGACCTTGAATGAAAGTTTTTCCAGGCACGGGATGGATGGGGACTTTTCAGAATTCATTTATATTGGTGTTCCCAACATTCATAATAATTTTTAGCTCTACGCTAATTTTTGCACCTTTACTACTATTTTTAGGGCTAAGACAACTTGATCCAAGTAGTATTGATGTGATCAATTGTTAATCACTAACTTTATTTTCAATAATGCTCCTTTTTATTCTATACAAATAATTTATAAACATCGATAAAAATCTGACTATACAAATGTTCATAGTTCAATATTTGAAGCCCCTTTGAACTGAACTTGAACAGGGTATTGCTGGTAGTTCTATTTAACATCTCGGATAGTGGTTCCAATGATGATGGCTCTTAATCTGTAACCTATGACTATTGTAGTTATGATTTGGGTGTGGTGTTTCTCTTGTGCCCATGTTATTTTTACTTGTAACTTGCCGGTCGGTTTCCTGATCTAGTTCATCTAACAGTTTGAATCCTTTTGCTAACTTTAGCCTCTCGCAAGTCGATCGAGAGGTTGGTTTCAGGAAGGCTTTAATTACAGTGCTAACTTTCTTCCGCGTTCCTGAAATTATGAGTTGGGCTGTGTGTAATCTACACGTTGATGAGATATGTCTTAAAAGCCGTCATTATCTGGACGTTTGTCTTGTAATGAGAATACTTTTGGATCTATATACCAGAGTGCAGTTGAGCCTGCATGTTCTCCAATAGTATGTTATCTCTCAGGTCATTATAATGTATGGTATTATTTCAACTAGCAAGTTGTAATATTGTCATGTTTTGTAGGAAAACTTGAACGATGTTTGTGCTCAGCTCTTGGAACATTTGGGTAGTGGTACTTCCTCAAGGAAGATGGAGGCAGTACCCTCAAGGGTACTGCCTCCATCTTGTTGTGCATCCACGACTCGAACAGCTCCTATCTGTTGATCCATATCTAACTTCTTTCTCTTCTTCAATCCTTTGGCTTTGATTTCCTTTTGTACGTCAACAACGTGGTTTATTTCAGCGAGTATTCACCCCTACTTTCGCCTTTGAGTTCTGTTTGTAAGTCAGCTTTGGTCTCAGTTACTTCATCGGGATTCACCTCAGCATGTACTTCAGACTTATGTTTAGATTTTATTTCAGCTTGGACTTCATTTTTGACTTCTGTAGGAGTTGTAGGTCTGATGTCCTCTCGTATTTTCGATTTTATTTCTTCATGTATTGGTGAAACTTAATCCACTTCTATTGTCGAACAAATTTTATCGTCAGAAAACTAAAAAAAATGGAGTCTATCATTTATAGTTTTGAAGTTACACCGATTTTTATATTTTTGGTCACCGATTTTTGCCACACATCAGTACATTGGTTTTAACAATTTAATCAAGTTGTGTAGAAATTAAAAAAAAGTATCTTTGGAAAACTAAAAGCACCCTCTTTTAATGAGTAAAAACAAAACAGAAATCAGTGGCAATATATTAATTAGAAATAAAAAAGTTTATTTTATCAATTTTCTGGCCATTTCTGAAATTAAAAACAATTTAAGGGGTGTTTTTGTCTTTTAACTTATTATCCCTATAATCATGAGAATTTTGAGTTCCTCGTTATTTTCCTTCACTTACCAAACTATTATCAAATTTGCCCTTTTTTAACTTGTAGGTACGTTTCTAAATTTTATGAAATTTTTACTATTAATTTTGGATATTTCCATAGGATTAAATTAAAATAATGTTTAATTATATTAAAAAAGTGCAACGTTAACTACTTTGACGATTTAATTAAGTAGGTAATCAATAACCAACAACTTTTATGGTTAGCTTTCCTCATTTTTAAAAGTAAACTGAAACAAACTCCTTTTATTTTAATTTAAAATTGCAATATCATCCAAAAATTAATAGAAAAATTTGATAAAATTAAAAAGTGTTATACGTGAATAGTCCCCGTGAGAAAGATGTAGACAGAAGTTGAAGAAAAAAATTTGATAATGATTGGTAAGTGAAGGAAAATTTTCATTATTATCTTGGTTATTACCATTGAAGATGAGAAAAACAACATCTTAATTGGTTTTATTTTGAATAATTATCAGAAAATTGAAAATTATTTTTATTTAATAATTTTTATTTAACATTTTGTCAAAGATTTCTGTTGTTTTGTTGTTACTAATTGAAAAATGATGGTTTTTCACTTCAATTGAGAAATTTTTATTTGGTAAATTGTTATTTCCGATATACTGATGTATCACAAAAATATAGGTGAAGTACTATTCAAAACGCTGTAACTCAAATCGGATTACATTACATTTTACGCACACTGTATACAGGATGTTCATTTAAATTAACCAAATAGTTTATGAATTATAATAGAGTTTCGATTTAATGACATTCAAAATTCAAATACACGCCAAAGAAAATTTGAGCTGTTTGTTATTTTTGGGACACCCTGTATACTACTGTGAAAATAGATAACTTCGAAACTACTGGGAGTAGCGCAAAAAATTTTAGTTCTCCGTAATCAGCAGACCGGAATCTATAAACGTAGACTATCAGTTATAAATAATTCGAAAATTTAAAAAAAAAACAAAATATCAATTTTTAGCAATTTTCAAAATGCTCTATTTTACAAAGTACGCACCGGATCGCGCTAATATCAGCGAACCTAAATGTATCAGAAATCAAGTTTTAAATATTTGTCTTAAGTTAAATGAATCACCCTGTATAAAGCATTAAAAAAAAGAAAATTAAACATACATTTCACTTTGGTATAAAAAATTTATTTGAAGAGTTATGGATGCGATTATTCAAAGGTGTATCAGCACTTTATCGAAAAAGCGATTTGACTTTTTGTTAGATTGAGCGTCGAGATTCATCTCTTCAAATCTGTTGACGTCCTGACGCCTTTCAGAAGCACAGCTTTGCATAGGATTTATTTAAAAATACCTAAACCAAACATTTCAAACAGGTGCTTTATATTAAGATCCGAATGATCGTTTTATAAAAATGATTTTAATATTTGATTTAAATATTGAGCGGTGTGGTATTTGAAAGATTAAATTTTTGAAGGAAGTTGGTCAGCAACATAATGGGGTTGTCGAAGGAGATATCGCGCATAACCGAATGTATATTTGGCGAAGGAGGCGGCGGCATGGGCGCATCTGAAGAAGGAAATTGGAAATGCATATAAATGAGGGGAGCCTTTATGCAGTGTGTATCCAATTTTCTGAACAACGACGGTCGGAGACTTGAAGCGAAGGAGCCAGGAAATCGCTTCGAACGCGACCTAATACGACTTATTGTTATTTCAAAATAAACTTTTTGTTTTCGTCACTAAACATTGAAATTTGGCCGAAAGAAATCGGGAAATTGTTTTCAACTTAAATTAAATTTTAAAGACTTTGTTTACAACGGAAGGTAACAACTTTAAGGGGACTAGGGAAATTATAAGATATTTATTTTATTTTCTTGTCGTTTATTTATTGGGTTGTAACTTTTATGATTTGATGAATTTCTTATGCTAAAGTTTTCGGGGGATGGAAAAGTTGTGGCTTAATATGTCGCCGAGGGGGTAAAAAAAGGAACAAGCGGGAAAAGGCGCTCGTCCTGATAAAACATTAAGGGCTTCTAGCGCCAAATTAATTAATTAACGGCGCAACGAAAGAACTACCTACAAACTCTTTGAATTATTTAGTCCTGATGTATGTGTTTGTGTATGCGTGTAAACAAGGACCCAAAGGGCAGACTTAAAAACACATTGTACCCTTGTAAATTATTTTAAAGGCTGAGTATAATCCACTTGAGGATTAGGACACCGGTTTTATCTATTCTCATATCACTGAATTTACTCTCTACAAATCTCTATACAACATACTTACGTTTATTAATTTTGGATTACTAAGAATTTGTTTGTGGATATTCAGGGTCAATTAATCTAGTAAGTTAGTTGTGTTGCCAAGGAGAATATGAGGAGAATTATTATCAGGTTTGCTCCAACAGCCCGAAAAACCGTACATTGGCGATCACGGTCATGCGCAATAGAAGAAACGCGTGCCGTAATTTCGGTACATGTCGCATTCATTAGTTGAAACCCAACCTTCCATTCTTATAATCACAACACGTGAACTTGCTCGATAGACTTTGGATGGTAAAAAGTTTGTTACGGTTTCATGCCAAGGCAACATTACAATTGCGGCCATATTTTTTCGACAGTAGTTTGAGCACGTGCCCAAGTTGCCTAGGCCTCAATCCGCCCCTGAACAGTAGGTGGGCAATTCTGCCATGATTCGTCGTAGTCACCAAATTTTAGCAGTAAAATATAAGTACATTATGATGCTTACTAGATTTATTGAACCTCAAAATGGGTATAAAAATCAATCAAGTCAAATTAATTGGAGGTGGTATAAAAATTAGGTCTAGTTAAGTCAATTAGCGAATTGTGGGGATTTAAATTAAAAAAAGAAGAGTGAGAGTTCTCAATAAAATTATAAACTAAGACCATCTTCTCTTTAATTTGAATATTCGTTGGAGTTAAAGAAAAAACTAATTCCTAGTTTAATTAGTACTGTAACAAAAACTCCCGTAAGTAAAAGGCAGGTTACAATTTGTAATTGAAATTTCCGGATTAAACTTCGTCTTGCTCTTATCCGTTGGCGGCGGCATGGCTCTTAAATGCAAATTTGGCTTCTGGAGCTATTAGCATATTCCGCGGGAGCGGCAGCCGCCCCACGATTGCCTGAGCGCGCTCTTTATCTACATGCACACACGGATTAAACATCCCAAGAGTGCCGTGTTGGAACGGGCGGAATGTCTAACATTTTCCCGACTTTTCCGACCCCTTCAGCTCGAGACGGCCGGCGCAATCAGCGTTACGGGGCCTGAATTGAAACGAGCCGCCCATCCTTGGAGACACTGCAAATTCGCTGAGTGGCCACACATTCAACAACTATTTTTATTTATAATTTACTCAAACCACTTCCTTCAAGAATTTTTATTTTATTTTTTTCACAAAATTTTTTTGTGATAAGTGTAACTTCTTTTAAACACGTATATGGCCTGAAGTCAAACTCTAAACGGCAGACGTTTGCACTTATGTAAATCGATCACGTAGGAAAATACCTAAATAACCGTCTTTTCAGTCAATTTCGGACACGTCCCTCCCAACGGGGCTTCCAGGCCGCCGCCGCTGGCCGCCTTAGGACTTGTTTGGGATTGGAGGCACGTCCAAGCAAAAATTGCTCCGTTCGGTTTGCAACGAGGGCCGCGCCTTGTCTTCGATTTTCCCAGTTTTCTCTTCCTGCTTTTATTTCACAAAAGTCACCTTCAATCTTTCACACTTTAAAGGTATGGACAAGGGATTCTGATTCGAATAAAATATACACTGGTCTCCATTGAAAACGGTCGCCCAACATTTTCGTGAATATTTTATTTTGTAACCCCTGGATTTTAATAAGATTATGGTAATTTATTGAAGAAGTAATAAGTATTAAGTAATTAAACAGAAAATACTCAAAAATTTATTTATTCCTTTCTACAAAAAAATATACAAAAAATGCTTCTCTAGAAATTTTACAATAAGAAGGGAAATGTTTGTTTAACCACCACTTTCTCATGGATTGAACAATTTTTCAGATTATAGTTTAAGGGTATGGACATACCACGACTCTTGATTCATTGAGACGATTCGTCGATAGATCAAATGAAAAAGCAAATGCATTGGTTTAAATGGGAGTGGACATACTGTATTCTCCGCACTCATCGCTCCTTGATCCTTGCTCAAGAATGAAGTGATTTTATTGAAATGTGATCATAGTGTGCAGGTTGGCGGATCCACTACACCATAAGTGCCGTTTTTAGCTCTGGAAGGTGCTGGAACCTGAAATCGAATTCATCTTGCAATCATGACTCTAATTAGAAAAGGAGTTGTCATGAATACAAGCAAAATGTCTATAGTTATATTTCTGAAGGGTACAAGATGGCGTTGAAGACTATTTCTTATATATCTGGCATCAGTCATGGAGCATCCATCCACAAGAATCAATTCTATACGAGCTTCGAAAGTAATACCTTCCCACACCATTACAAAAACTCCTCCATAGCTAGACGTTCAACCCTCGTACACTGAGAATGTAAGCACTTTCTGGACTCGTCTGTAAATATCACGGAGCTCTATTGCTCTATGATGCAAACTGGAGCTGCCTAACTCTAGGCCCCGTTGCTGATCTCATTTTAGCTTTCCCAAGCCTTCAACAAACACTGTACTAACCTAAATATACTCCACGAACGTCTTGGAGCTTATCCCGTATGTAAACTAAGCGGTTATGGTTTCTGAACGTCAATATACGAATGGCACAGTATGTATGGTCTATTTTCCAATTTCACGAATAAGTCAGCTTTCTTATATCGCTCTTACTTACTAAAAGTATAGGGCCTAGCCTTGAGTGGTAGTGAGATGATAGTGTGACTTATTCATGACATGGATTTTAGTCTATAATTGTTATGGCTCTCCTACGTCCTATACCAAGTCTTCTGCTAAAGTCACCTGGGTTCAGGTGACACTGATTCACTCGTTGCACTGTTAATCGGTTTATATATATACCAGGTGGAAATGAAAACCGGGTCACATCTATAACTTTTTTATTTATAAATAGAAATATTTGAAATTTGGCTATGTTCTATGGTTCAAAAAAACAAATTTTATGTTCATTTTTTATTTTCGAAATCACTTCCGGTTTCACCGGAAACACCATGAACTTTGTTTTTTTAAATGTCACCTTGCCTCGAACTTTTGCAATGACAAGCTAGCACGCTACTACCATGTCACCATAAAAACCTGACATAATGTAATTTTATATAGAACTAGAAGTAATGTTTGTTTTCAACTGCTGCCAACTGTTTACCACAATTCATCCTAAACAACAAATTGTTACCTCTTACATAAATTTTCCAGAGGCGCCTACGTCACGAGACATTCGTAGAAATCGAGCTTCAGAAGCGCGTTCGGTTTTAGTTGAATTAGTTAGAGTAATCTGCTGACAGATTACTCTTCAGTTGAGGAGTTTTTGAACACTCCTTTTGGGACTCTTATACTGGAGTGCGTTCAGGAACAGCACACTTTGTTTAAGTGTAACACCAGTGTGTCCAAAGTCGTTGTGAAAGTTAAATTGGCACACCTGGGCCTCCTAGGCTGGGGGGTTCTTTTCGAATCACACGACACGATGTCGTATACAACTTTTATCATTTTATCTTTGTCATTCAAATGCAAAAATCAAAGTGTGTCCTTGTCATGGCGTATACGAAATCTTGTCGTGTGATTCGAGAATAGCCCCCCAAGCTTGATAAAACTCAAGAGGGGGGATATTCTCGAATCACACGATACAACATCGTATACGACATCGCAAGGACAGACTCTTAATTTTGCATTTGAATGACAAGGATAGAATGATAAAAGTCGTGTCATGTCTAATTCGAGAATAGCCCCCTATTGAGTTTTATCAAGCTTTTGATAAATATCAAGATAGAAACAAAATCCCACCTCTGGTACGAATAATGATCCTCGACATCCCGTTCAGTATCGTATATTATATCGTACAAAGCTTTCAGCAGCTGGATTCCCGAATCTCACCGAGTGAATATTAATCTCACTTTCCTCAAAGCGCATGCGTCAAAATCTCATCCGTGGATTCACCTGGTGCAGGAGGCTTAATCTTGGGTCGGTCGAGATCGTGTCGTCGAGACTAGAAGAACAAACTCTTATTTTTTCATGTGAATGAAGAGGACAGAATGATAAAAGTCGTCTCGACACGATCTCGACTTGGTCAGTTGTGAATTTGGATTCGCCGGTGAGATTTTGACGCATGCTCTTCGAGGAAGGTGAGATTCATTGTGTGAGATTTCTGGAATCCTCGTACTGATGGTACTGAGTTCATAATGACGTCACAATACTCTACCTTCACACCGTGTTTCTGAATGCACTCATGGTAGTGAGCTTCGGACTACCCCGGGGAACAAAAAGTGAAAAGCCCAACAAGGTTTCCGAATAAATTAGTCCTCGGGTAGGGTTTTAGAGCGGTAGAGTCTATCCTTACGTAGAGTACTGAACTGTGGACTAAATCCTTGTTGGAATGGTCGCGTGCGATCACGGCATAAATCGTTTTAGTCGCGATCAAAATTATTGTGGCACCTAACGAAATTAAAATTGTGTATAATCATGGATATTTTGTGTTAAGGGTGTGGAAAAAAGTAAATTAAGGCCAACATGAAATTCCACAATTTGGTAATTTCTGTTTTGACAATGAAGAATTAATTAAACAATTATTTGAAATTAAATAAATGGAATAAAATAATAAATTCAGTTGTAAAAAATTTTATTCGAAACATTTCCCAGCGCTCCATCATATTTTATAATCCGGCGTGCAAACCACACGTCAGTCGACCGTGGAAAATATGAACAGCAATAAAACGAATTTATATTTAGAATTACTATTATGCGGAATTTAGGGTTTATTATGTTAGTGCTGGAGGAGGAAATTTTAATTCGATTTAATTCCATTATAAATAGAAATACAATCAGTTAAACAAAAATAAACAGTTTTTAATCCCGATTTGGTTGCGGTGGTTTTAAATAATTGGAGGCCATAGATGTTTACACCTGTATATGTTGTGCGCTTTGAAAGGTTTTGACTGAAAATTTGGCTTTTTGCAAGTTGCGCTTACATCTGTTAATTTAAGTTAAATATTAATTTTCCGGATTTATGCAGATGGTGCATTAACGCTTGAACTGTTGGTAAAGCCCGTCAAGTACTAACATTTAAAGTTGAGTAGTTGGTAGTAAATTGGATGCACGCATGAATGACATGCTTTTGCGGTTGTAATGCAATTAAGGGTGGATAAATTTGCTTAAATTTGTTTATAAAAAGTAACCGTAGGCAACTGTGTAAACCAGGCGAAAGTTGTTTGTGTTGCATAAGGTGCGTCCTTGCTTTTATGGCTTTTATAGCTTTTGTGGGTGCGATTATGCATGCAAAGGGTGCTCGGGGCGACTGCAAGGTACGATTTGAATTGCGTGGAGCAGTGGAACACTCACGGACCACGGAAGGGTGATATACGATACGACAGGCGGTATTTGGCAAACACCCAGACCTCTGTCCTCCGACGAGCCACCCCCGAGCACGACCTCCTGGCCACATAAACATTATTTTCGTTTTATAATGCGATATACAACAATGTGTGTTGGTAGCTTGGGCTTGGAGGCAGCTGGGGGTGGTAGAGTTTGGGCATTCCATGCACGCGCGCCTTCCTCTTCTAGTTACAAATATTTCAACTTTTGTATAATCGCAAAAGTTTCCTTTTTCCACCGCTTCCAAGTTCGATTTACGAGGCTAAAATAAAATAAACCACCAATTTCCTCATTTATATTACATACTAATTTTTTGATTAATTGGGTAAGACTTTTGATTTGATGATTTGAGGGTGATAAATGTAGGTTGTTAGGAAAAAGTGGGTTATTAACGAATCCTTTCAGACCCTTGGACAATCTGTGTGTGGTGCCTGAGCCATTTGTTACGTTAATGAATAAGTAATTATTTTATTAAAGCCCTTGGAGAAGGAGGGGCAGGGTAATTACAAAATTGTCCTCGGAGCGTGATTTATAACATCCAGAGAGAAGGCGTGTGTGTGCACTCAAAATTCCGGCAAAAACTTGCGTAAAAGGGCTCTAAAAGCACGCACAAATTCCTAATTAACAACATTAATTTATTATAATTACACAATTTTGTCACCATTATGCGTTTCGCCTAAAATATGGTTTATGGTTATTGTCGTGAATTTGTGAATGGACAGAAGGGACACGATTTCAAATTAATTCAGCGACGGTTTATGAAAAATTCATGTATACAGGTGATAAATTCCGTTCCTGGCATGTTTCCCTTCTTTTATGTCGGATGTTAATGCGATATGATGATATTTAAGAGCCTCGCTCTCACTTTAATAATTATATTCTATGAGGTAATTATGCGGATTTACGGTCAGCATATCGGTCGACTATTGCCCAATAAATTCGACTCAAAAAAATACCCTATTCTTCATTTTATTTAAGTATGGAAAATAAAGGAGCAACGCTATTAATTTCAAACCTAACAATTGTTTGGTTATTAAAACGCCACTGGCGTGTAGATAAGGGTTGTATAGTGTCGCCGACGCTGGGGACCGTTGGGTGACCGATTAGCATATTGGGAGGTATTGGCCGGGAGGCACCCCTTATCGGTACACCGACGCCCGATCGCTTTCGTTCACATAAATTTCACCACCAAACACCCACACTCTCTCCTAGATTACCACCAACTAGAACGCCATTAAGGCTTAATTATTTGTTTTAAATTTCTACCAACGTTCTAACTAAACTACTAAATAAGTTTAAATTATCCCCCCTAACTTTATTCTACACATTTCTTAACAATAAAATTTAATTTAACAAAACACCCTAACATAAGTCAAAATAATTAATATTTATTTTTTCACGTTTTTGGAGTAAATTCGACAAGGAAACTAGAAGAGAACGCATACAAACGAACGCAACCGCACGCAGCCGCATGCAACCGCACGCAACCGCATGCGATCGCGACGCCACCGGTAGATTAACATCTTTAAAGATAGGCGGTATTCACCTCCAGTGGCGGATAATGACAGGCGGCGATACTGGGGATCGCCCCCGCTCTAGACTCCCCTAAAAAAATGCAATTTTTCTTCTCTTGAGTTCTAGAATTTATCAGAAAAAACCTCCAATAACCTGATTAAAAACTTTCATAACATTTAGGCGACATGTAATTTTAAGCCTTTGGTTTTTCAAAATTATTATCAAAGTTACTGGACTTAAAAACTTCAAAAAAGATTACAAAAAAAGAAAACTATAATCTGATTCAGTTTTTTAATATAGGGTGTCCCATTTTAATTAATCCAGCTGAATATCTTGAAAACGAAGCGATTTCCTTAAAAATGTTTCAAACAAAAATTGTAGCGACTCGAGGGGGATATTTAATAGTGCCATGGGTTTTTAATTGTAATGGGGTTTTATGGAAAAACATCTTTTTTTTTAAAACGGGAACCCCCATTTTTTTATTGTAGATTCGTAATCTATGGAAAATAATAAAAAAGTTTTGGTTGAAACTTTTTTTTCTAAAATTTCAATTTTTCGCTATATTCACCAAAATGAACACAAATTTTGGGATTTTCGATACAGTTTTACTAAAAAACTAAAGGTCTATAAGAAAACTCGCAGGAGTCAAAAAATGCTTAAATTAAGGCAAGGATTAATAAAAAATATTATTTTATTTTATTAAAAAAAAATAAATTAAAAAAAAAAAAATTTTTATTTTTATTATTTTTTAAGAAAAATATTAATTTTTTTTTACTTATAAAATTTAAAATAAAGTCAAAGGTTGGAAACAATAGGTGTCAAAACGGTTTTTCAATTTTATTTGCAATTTAATATGTTAAATAATATTTTTCAATTAAGGAAGAAGGCTTCTAAAAATAAAGGAATTTCATTCTCAGCCTACTTTGTGTTTCGCACATAATTGTTATATTGTGACAGATTAATTTTTTGTAGTAGCTCATTGTTATTGAAGCCACTGTGATTATTTAAAATCAGTCTCTCATAAAATGGCTGATTATTCACCTAGAGAAATCGTGAATATTATAAAAGTTTTGGGCGAATGCCATGATAACTATCGGCACGCAGCACGTCTTTATGATGAGAGGTTTCCACAATTGCGTCATGCAAATCATACAAATATTAGGAGGCTCGTGAAAAGAGCGGAAAACGGTTCTCTTAGAAGAAAACGTAGTAAAACGGGTCCTAAGATGCTCCCCTCATTGATAGCATTAGCTTCCGTAAATGAAGATCCACATACATATACAAGAAAAATTCAGCGTCTTCATGGACTTCCTAAATCTTCTGCCAACAGAATTTTAAAACACCATAAATCATACCCATATCATGTTCATTTAACCCATCAAATTAAAGAAGATGACTACATCCGCCGACTTAATTTTTGCATATGGGCTACGAATCAAGTTAGAAGAGATCCCCTTTTTTTAATCGCGTACTTTTTACTGATGAAGCAAAATTTGACAACATGGGTGGAGTAAATCTTCATAATGCTCATTATTATTCTGAAAATAGTCCACATTGGCAAAGAGATCATAGATTACAGTGGCGTTGGTCTATAAACGTTTGGGCGGGAATAGTGGATGAGTATCTTGTGGGACCATTTTTTTATGAAGAAAATCTTAGCCAACATATTTATTTGAATATAATTCAAAACGAAATGCGTACTCTTTTAGAAGATGTACCTCTAGATTTAAGACAGCGAATGTGGTTTCAACAGTACCAGAATTGTTAAAACATTTTAACATAACCAATTCCCTAATATGTGGATTGAAATTGGTAGTGAAGTACACGAATGGTCAGCAAGATCTCCGGATCTTACAAAAATGCATTATTTTTTATGGGGTTACATAAAAGATGAGGTGTATGAACGACCAACTACAACTAGAGAGGATATTATGATACGAATTACGGACGCTTTTCGAAGTATCACTCCTGAAATGTTGAGAAATGTATCATTGGCTTTTCGCACACGAGTAAACATGTGGATTGAAGAAAATGGAGGAATATTCGAACATCTTATTTAGACCAGCTCTCGTAATTTAAGAACTGATCCAAATATCTTTAAGTGTACTAATTAATTACCTTTGACTTTATTTTAAATTTTAAGTAAAAAGAAAATAATATTTTTCTTAAAAAATATTAAAAATCAAATAAACTTTTTTTAAATTTATTTCTTTTAATAAAGTAAAATAATATTTTTTATTAATCCTTGCCTTAATTTAAGCACTTTTGTCTCCTGCGAGTTTTCTTATAGACCTTTAGTTTTTTAGTAAAATTGTATGAAAAATCCCAAAATTTGTGTTCATTTTGGTGAATATAGCGAAAAATTGAAATTTTAGAAAAAAAAGTTTTAACCAAAACTTTCTTATTATTTTCCATAGATTACGAATCTACAATAAAAAATAGGGGTTCCCATTTGAAAAAAAAATGTTTTCCCACAACACCCCCATAAAACCTCATAACAATTAAAAACCCATGGCACTATTAAATGTCCCCCTCAAGTCGCTGCAATTTTTGTCTGAAACATTTTTGAGTAAATCGCTTCGTTTTCAAGATATTCAGCTGGATTAATTAAAATGGGACACCCTGTATATCCGAGAAATGATAAGCCAAATATGTTGGTTATGTGGCTTTTAATACTCCAATAATGGTTATTCCGTTGATTGAATACTTTATCCATCTCTGGTAAAATTTGCTTCATCCGCCCAAATAATATTAGTAGTAAAATTTGAAATAACAGCAATTTGTTGAAGGAACCAATTACAATAATTTCTCCTATTATTATAGCCTTGAGGCATTAACGCATGGACTTTGGTGTAATGAAATGGGTGCATTATTTGATCATTTGTACTATTCCAAACCAAACTTCTATTCAATTCCAGTTCATTTGCAATGCGTCTAGTAGGTACTTCTGGTAGGATTGCCTTCAAGTAATTCAAGAACTGCTTCTTTCACATCTGTAGTTCGTACTGATCTTAGACTCCTAGGCCTTGAAGTATGTGGGACATTAAAGCTCCAATTTCTTAACTCTTCAATCCAATCGCTTAATCACATTTGCTCTTCTTTAGGGATAACGTTGTTCACAAAATCTTGGGCTCGACCCAACTTTAATTCATGTCAGCATATTCATAGCTTATTTTATTTTTTTTTTCCTTGAAATCTCAGGAAACTGACAAATAATTAATTACAATATTTTTGCATTGTTGCCACATGTTATTTTATAATAAATTAAGAATTTTAAAATGTAAATATCTTTACATACTCAACATAAATTTATACTTTTTGATTAAAAAATGCAATAACATTAAAATTACTTTTATTACATTAAATGAAAATAATGAGATATTAGCAAATAAAATTTTTAACTTCAGCACTCATGTCTTGAGTAATTTACCAGAAGGATTTTTCTCAGATTTTTTCCCTAGTCTAACGGTTGCTTCTTAATAACGTGGCGTGGAGCGTGTTCGCGACTTTTTAAGCACCCTGTATAACTTCCTTCTTTTCGTTATTTTTTAAATTTTAAACAAGTATACTTTGGATTTTATTTTTATCTAATCGCTTTTTTGATTGTTTTTAAATCCAAGAGGGACCTTTTAAACTTCACCCATTAAAATTAACGTATCTGAATTAAATTTGAAGATAAAATCCAAAACATAGTTACTTTTTTTATAAACTTATTAATAATAAAAAGAATATACAGGAATCCCAAAAATCGCTAATGTTTTGAAAAAGTTGTAACACACCAAAAATAAGTATTTTCAAAAATACATTTTTAAAAAAGTTTCTATAAGGAAAAAATTACTTAAATACGCCTTTTTTATAGGAAATTGTCTAAATTTTATAATGGAACTAATTTTGTAAGTCTAGCTTTAATGGAAATGTCATTTTTTGGCGTCCAAAGTGCATACATAGTTTTCATCAAAAATGTCAGTTTAAATAAAAGCGTTAAAAAAACTTTAAATGGGATTTCAAAAAAGGCCCCATTACGAATTGTATTTTTTAAATGGTCCATTTTATAGAAAATAAACCAAATATTATAATAAAACTTATTTTATAATCATATCTTGACCTTAAATATCCTTTTTAGGTCAATAAACTACGATTAAAAATTTCCCCAAAAAATTACTTTAACTTCAATTGATTATATTATATTTATTTTTTGGCCCATGATTGATTTTAGACTTTCGTATTATAGATTGTATCTTTAATTTAAACTCAAAAACTTTGTTATAATTTTATCGAAACTAGCAGTTTTTAAGATTTTAATCAAGTTTTTAGAATTTTTTTTATACACCTAAAAGGAGTATTTTTATAATCAATTTTCAAAAAAATCCTATGAGAAAAATATTATTTAAATTATCACTCATGAATCATGATTCATTAAAAAACATTATTTGCTACTCAGTTTTCATAAATACAGGGTGGTCGAGATAAAGTAAACAGTGGATATATTTCCGAAAGTAAGAGTTTTAGAAAAAAAGGTTTCAAATAAAAATTATTTGGTTTTAAAGGGGCCACAGAATGAGAACAGTTATTTTTCACCTGGAGGACTTCTTCATGGTCATTCTAACCCTAACTTAATTTTTTCAAATGGAAATCCATACTTTTTTATTTGAATCTGAATCCAACAAAAAAAGAAGAAATTTTTACTGGATTCAGATTCAAAAAAAAGTATGGGTTTTCATTTGAAAAAACTGAGTTAGGATTAGAATGACCATGAAGAAGTCCTCCAGGTGAAAAGTAACTGTTCTCATTTTGTGGCCTCTTTAAAACCAAATAATTTTTATTTGAAACGTTTTTTTTTTCTAAAACTCTAACTTTTGGAGATATTTAAAATAAAATTAACAAAATAAAAAAAAACTTAAAAACGAAGCCTTTTAGAGAAAATATTTATTCTCTGTTTTCGTCTTAAAATTGGTCAAATAGTCTTCTAGGAAGTCTCTGGTATTTATTTTTTTTTAAAGCCACCCCTGTTGCAAAATTGGCATACAACTTCGTACATGTTTTTAAATAACTTCTAAACCGTACCAGCTGTGAAAAAATTAAACACATAAAAAATTTTCAGAAAAAAGCAAGGAATTAGAATATCTCATTTAAAATGTTAAGTGGGGTAGCACAAAAAAGTTATGGCATAAAAAATGGGGTCTATACCCCTAAAATACATCCCCCTGTATTTTATTTCGATATTTGATCTTTTTATCTTGTTACGACTATAATAACTAAAGTGTGTTTCAAATTTGATCAAATTATTTAAAAAAATAAAGAACTTATACTCAAAAAAAAAAAAATTAAAAAAATATAGAAAGTTTGACACCCCATAACTAAAAAATAGAGCAGTTTTGAGAAAATTTTTATTCTTTACTTTTGTCTTAGAATTCGTCAAGGAATCGCCTGTAGAATTTCTTTGCATATATTTATAAACACCCTGTATATAGATTTTAATTTTAAATCAGTGAGGGCTACATCGTGGAAGCGCAATACTTATAAAATAATTTGATGTTGTGAGCAATTTTTTGAAAGTTGATATGAAAGAGTTTTGAGGTTTTGTTGATTTTATGAAGGAAATGAAAAAGGGTTTAAGCTAGGAGCTAAGGTAATAAGTTCTGTTTATATTAAAAGCAAGTAGTCGTTTGTCCAAGCGGTGGTCTAAATTTTAGATGAACGCTTTTAATAACGTCCGAGGGGGTAGTAAAAATTAGATCCCCGAGATGTCGGTGGTAAAAAGGGACGCAGCGAATATTAAACTTGTCGAGAATTTATTCGTGCTAATTTACATTTATACCCTTGTACGCGAAGAGCGGGTCTTTGGTGGATTTCGTTATTGTCTTGGCAGCCGTTTTGGTGGATGCGCCCCTGAAAACATGGCGAATATAAAATTCCTAGTGAATCGCTTTACAGCCAGACGTAAAACAAAAATTAACTGCGCTCCAATTTGATTTACGAGCGAGGAATTGCTCCGGGAAGTTAGCAGTTGGATAAATATTAAAAAAATTATGTTGGTGGGTAAATCAGGGGTAACAAGGCATATTTCAGGCAGCCGGAAATTTTACTGTTTTCGGGGGCGGCGGTGGTTTCGGCACAATCACGCGCTCGTAAAAGCGTCAGACGGTTCGTCCCAAAGCGACGAATTGTCCCACGTAGATAATAGCCCTAAAATTTAACCGCCAGTCGGGAAGATATACTCCCTTTACATGCCTGCGACAAGGCACGTCCGCGCCCCAAACTTGATTCTTTAATACCACAAAGCTTATAAAACTTTTAAATTTTAACCCCAAATAATTCTAACCACTAAACGCATTTTGGGGGGATTAACCAATTTAACAATAAAACGACATTAAGATATTAAATAATACTTATAAATGAGAAAGTAGCACTCCATTTACGTGCTAAAAGGATATTTTTAATTTGAATAAATTTCCCTGTATTTTATAAAAATTATTCTCTTTAATTGCTTTTCTAAGTCGTTATTTCACGTTTGAAGCAACTTTACCATTTTTAATTAAAACCTCGAGGTGCGAGGACTTGAAAGGAAAGCATCTTGACTTTTTAATGAGCACTCATAAAACAGCTTTTAATGCGAGCTGAAAAAAATAACATTCAATAATAATAAGGATATGAATGAAGGAACGAAAAGTTCGCATTTAAATACGTAATATCCTCAGGGACGAGCTAGAAATAAAAAGACATGATTTAGAGGATAGACGTACACGTTTTCGTCTCGAATCTGAAATAATCATTGAGTCGTGTAAAAGTTATGGATTTCTTTTTGACTTCAGTTTACGTCTTGCATAGTCCTGGATTTAATCCTAATTTAACTTTAATTCCTGTTTTATTCCCTGATTATGGGAAGTAGCGTAAGGGATTTGTTATTCCCGCGAAATGCTTACGAATTTATGGAAATTGATGCTGTTTATATTGCATTAAATAAGGAAAGTGGATCCTGCATAATATTCAAACAACTTTAGGACTTAATACTAACGAGATAAATAATACTAGAATTATCCAGCATCCTTTAATATAATTTAATTACAATAACAAAAAAGTTGCTTCTTAAATTTTTTTAAGCATTTTAATTCATAAAAGGAAAAATGTAACTTATTTATTAATTTGAAAAACTATATT
The DNA here is from genome assembly GCA_963971135.1 of Stenus bimaculatus. Classification (NCBI taxonomy): domain Eukaryota; kingdom Metazoa; phylum Arthropoda; class Insecta; order Coleoptera; family Staphylinidae; genus Stenus; species Stenus bimaculatus. The sequence continues at coordinate 3,447,821 of OZ020183.1, forward strand.
TTTTTTACAAAATATTCGAACTTCATATAACTAATAGGCTACGTTTATAGATTTCGGTGAATTAAGACTTTTTGCCCTTTTCTTTGAAAATCTTGTACCTACAATTCATTAAAACATTTATACTTCCAATACGATTCTTGTTTGTACTTCAAAATGAGATTAGTGAAGAGGAAGGAATAACGGAGTAGATTCTGGAATATAACATCTAACAACAATAAACTTTCTACCCACTACATTTAGAAAAAAAAGAGAGAAACGTTTATTTTCAATTTTAATTTAAAAAAAAAATATAGATTTAATGATAATTTCACGGATAAATCGGAGCAAATGTATACCAAAATTTAAAAAGTTATTTTTAAAACATTATAAACAATAGTTTTTTGCTTTAGAAAAAAATAAAAATTTATCTATTTTAAAGTTTACTTAAAGACATATTAAAGGGAATTTATTTTAAGTTGTTACAATATTTTTTAACGTATTTATGATTTTTTTAGCAAAACTCTACAGTTTCGTTCTTGCAAATTTAACGAGTAGAGATGTAAAGTGTAGGGCTTCACTAAAAACGTTGCAATTTTCGTAATTTTTAACTTAAAATTTTAAAATTTTGTGGGGTTGTAAAAATATCCTTATCATCTCAAAAAAATCAGTTCCTGATAAAATCGGATAATTTTTTTCACTTTTAACGTTTAACAAAGTATAAGTTATTTTTTAAACATTATAGAAAATTGTTTTTGGCTTTTAAAAAAATAAAAAATTTATCTGTCTTAAAGCTTACTTAAATATCTATGAAATGGCATTTATTTGAAGTTTCTACGATTTTTTTGACGTAGTTATGATTTTTTTAGCAAAACTCTACAGTTTCGTCTTTGCAAATTTAACGAGTACAGATGTAAAATGTAGGGTTTCACTAAAAACGTCGTAATTTTCGTAATTTATAACATAAAATTTTAAAATTTGGTGGGGTTATAAATATATCCTTATTATCTCAAAAAAATCAGTTCCTGAAGAAATCGGATGATTTTTTTGACTTTCAATGTTTAACAAAGTATAAGTTATTTTTAAAACATTATAGAAAATTGTTTTTGGCTTTTAAAAAAAAATAAAAAATTTATCTGTCTTAAAGCTTACTTAAATATCTATGAAATGGCAGTTATTTGAAGTTTCTACGATTTTTTTTGACGTAGTTATGATTTTTTTAGCAAAACTCTACAGTTTCGTCTTTGCAAATTTAACGAGTACAGATGTAAAATGTAGGGCTTCACTAAAAACGTTGTAATTTTCGTAATTTTTAACTCAACATTTTAAAATTTTGTGGGGTTGTAAAAATATCCTTATCATCTCAAAAAAATCAGTTCCTGATAAAATCGGATAATTTTTTTCACTTTTAACGTTTAACAAAGTATAAGTTATTTTTTAAACATTATAGAAAATTGTTTTTGGCTTTTAAAAAAATAAAAAATTTATCTGTCTTAAAGCTTACTTAAATATCTATGAAATGGCATTTATTTGAAGTTTCTACGATTTTTTTTGACGTAGTTATGATTTTTTTAGCAAAACTCTACAGTTTCGTCTTTGGAAATTTAATGAGTACAGATGTAAAATGTAGGGTTTCACTAAAAACGTCGTAATTTTCGTAATTTTTAATAAAAATTTTTAAAATTTGGTGGGGTTATAAATATATCCTTATTATCTCAAAAAAATTAGTTCCTGAAAAAATCGGATGATTTTTTTGACTTTCAACGTTTAACAAAATATAAGTTATTTTTAAGACATTATAAAAAATTGTTTTTGGCTTTGAAAAAATTAAAAAATTTATCTGTCTTAAAGCTTACTTAAATATCTATAAAATGGAATTTATTTGAAGTTCCTAGGATATTTTTTAACGTAGTTATGATTTTTTTAGCAAAACTCTATAGTTTCATCTTGGCAAATTTAACGAGTAGAAATGTAAAATGTAGGGTTTCACTAAAAACGTCGTAATTTACGTAATTATTAACTTAAAATTTTAAATTTTGGTGGGGTTATAAAAATATCCTTGTTATCTCAAAAAAATCTATTCCTAAAAAAATCGGATAATATTTGTGACCTTAAACGCTTTACAAAGTATAAGTTGTTTTTAAAACATTATAAAAACTAGTTTTTTGCTTTAAAAATATTTAAAAAAATATCTGTCTTATAGCTTACTTTAATATCTATTAATCGGAATTTGTTTGAAATTTCTATGATCGTTTTTAATGTAGTTATGATTTTTTTAGCAAAACTCTACAGTTTCTCGTTCTTCCAAATTAAACGAGTAGAGATGTAAAATGTGGGGCTTCACTAAAAACGTTGTAATTTTCGTAATTTTTAACTAAGCATTTTGAAATTTTGTGGGGTTATAAAAGTATCCTTGTTATCTCAAAAAAATCAGTTCTCAATTTTTTGAGATTTTTATCGGATAATTTTTTTGACGTTCAGCGTTTAACAAACTATAAGTTAATTTTAAAACATTATAAAAACTAGTTTTTTTGCATTAAAAAAAATATAAAAAAATATCTGTCTTAAAGGTCAATTAAATGTCTATGAAACGCAATTTATTTGAAGTTTCTACGATATTTTCTTAAGTAGTTATGATTTTTTTAACAAACCTCTACAGTTTCTTCCTTCCAATTTTAACAAGTAGAGATGTAAAATGTAGGGCTTCACTAAAAACGTTGTAATTTTCGTAATTTTTAACTTAACATTTTGAAATTTTGTGGGGTTATAAAAATATCCTTGTTATCTCAAAAAAATCTATTCGTAAAAAAATCGGATAATTTTTGTGACTTTCAGCGTTTTACAAATTATTAGTTATTTTTAAAACATTATAAAAACTAATTTTCTGCTTTAAAAAAATTTAAAAAAATATCTGTCTTATAGCTTACTTAAATATCTATTAATCGGAATTTGTTTGAAATTTCTATGATCGTTTTTAACGTAGTTATGATTTTTTTAGCAAAACTCTACAGTTTCTCGTTCTTCCAAATTAAACGAGTAGAGATGTAAAATGTGGGGCTTCACTAAAAACGTTGTAATTTTCGTAATTTTTAACTTAGTATTTTGAAATTTTGTGGGGTTATAAAAGTATCCTTGTTATCTCAAAAAAATCAGTTCTTAAAAAAATCGGATAATTTTTTTGACGTTCAGCGTTTAACAAACTATAAGTTAATTTTAAAACATTATAAAAACTAGTTTTTTTGCATTAAAAAAAATATAAAAAAATATCTGTCTTAAAGGTCAATTAAATGTCTATGAAACGCAATTTATTTGAAGTTTCTACGATATTTTCTAAAGTAGTTTTGATTTTTTTAACAAACCTCTACGGTTTCTTCCTTCCAATTTTAACAAGTAGATATGTAAAATGTAGGGCTTCACTAAAAACGTTGTAATTTTCGTAATTTTTAACTTAACATTTTGAAATTTTGTGAGGTTATAAGAATATCCTTGTTATCTGAAAGAAATTAGTTCCCAAAAAAATCGGACAATTTTTGTAACTTTCAGCGTTTTACAAAGTATAAGTTATTTTTGAAACATTATAAAAAATTGTTTTTTGGTTTTAAAAAAATAAAAAATTTATCTGCCTTAAAGGCTACTTAAATATCTATTAAACACACTTTATTTTAAATTTCTACAAAATTTTTTAAAGTAGTTATGACTTTTTTAGCAAAACTCTATAGTTTCGTCTTTGCAAATTTAATGAGTAAAAATGTAAAATGTAGGGCTTCACTAAAAACGTGGTAATTTTCGTAATTTTTTACTAAACATTTTGAAATATGGTAGGTTTATAAAAATATTCTTGTTACCTCAGAAAAATCAGTTCCTAAAAAAATCGGATAATTTTTTTTGACTTTGAGCGTTTAACAAAGTATAAGTTATTTTTATAACATTATAAAAAATAGTTTTTTTGCTTTTAAAAAAATAGAAAATTTATCTGTCTTAAAGCCTACTTAAATATTTATTAAACGCAATTTATTTGAAGTTTCTACGATATTTTTTAAAGTAGTTATGATTTTTTTAACAAAACTCTACAGTTTCGTCTTTGCAAATTTAACGAGTTGAGATGTAAAATGTGGGGCTTTACTAAAAACGTTGTAATTTTCGTAATTTTGAACTTAACGTTTTGAAATTTTGTGGGGTTATAAAAATATCTTTGTTATCTCAAAAAAATCCATTCCTAAAAAAATAGGATAATTTTTGTAAGTTTCAGCGTTTTACAAATTATAAATTATTTTTAAAACATTATAAAAACTAGTTTTCTGCTTTAAAAAAAAATTAAAAAAATATCTGTCTTATAGCTTACTTAAATATCTATTCAACGAAATTTATTTGAAGTTCGTACGATATTTCTTAACGTAGTTATGATTCTTTTAGCAAAACTCTACAGTTTCTTCCTTGCAACGAGTAGAGTTGTAAAATGTCGTAATTTTTAACTTAAAATTTGGTGTGGTTATAAAAATATTCTTCTTATCCCAACAAAATCAGTTCCTAAAATATTCGGTTATTTACTTTTTTTAGTATTTTGTCCTCTTCAACATACTAAAAATTTGTATGATTGATACAACTATTATAATTTTTTTAATTAATTAAAAATAATATAAAGTTTCTAAATTTATTAGTAGTAGTTAGATGTAATTTATAGTTAAACTTGATCATAGTTTAGATATTCTCAATTAGAGACCATGAGTAGTTGAGTTGCTGATAAAAAGTTAATGTAAAGTTTGCCTGAATTGGTGATACAACAAGCAATCACCTTTCGACAATAATGACGTCAGAAGCATTACTTTTAAAACAAGCCCACCCGGTCATTAGGGTCTCTAGATTGCAACGACAAGCCACAATTTCGTTCGTGCAGTGCAATCTGGTGATATGCTCAGGCCGAAAGAAGGAGGTCGTTAAGGTCGGGGTGCAATTTTTAGAAATTGAGCGCATGCATCGAGCAAATCGCTTGTTATCCTGAATTCGCGAAAGTTCCCAACCTTGTTACTTTATCATCTAAAATTTGTTTTTTTATATTTCAGGTTCTAAATCCTCTAAAGACGAAGCTACCAAAGTACCTCAATCAACACCAACACCAAAAGCGAAACCAAAAAAACTTTTAAAAATGCATACCTCCACGAACTCGAAGACTCGCGTGTTTTCTGCAGAAAGCAGTCGTCAACTGACGGGGGAATTAAACGGTAATATAATCCTCCTACGCGGTGCTACTAGTAAATCATCAGAAAATGGGCATATTTTGCTCCGAACTGATAGTTTCGGTTCATCGAAATCCAGTAATAACCTCGTGGTTGATGAAAGTGATCAAAAGCTGGGGCAAATTTTTATCCAACAAGGCGATTTGGGGGAAGGTGTTATATTACAATCAGTGAAGCGGTTTACGAATGGGACTCCAATATTCTTCTTGAGCGGTAATGATAATGGAAATGGACATATCTTGATACAGGCTGCGGCTAACGAAGGTACTGCTGAAGCTAGGAATAATCGTGTAGAAATTGTTGAGGAGAGGAAGGATAATATTTTGGTGCAAGCTTTGGAGGGATTGCACGAAAAGGAGGTTGTCACCACGCGAACTGCCAGTACTCCAATTGGATCAGGTAAGAAGTAGTATTGTGAAAATCTCAATAAAGTCTATCCTTCCGCGTTATCGTTTGGTGTATTGAAACCAAAAGGAAGTTATTTGGAAGTGAATTTCTCGCAGGGTAATAGAAAAATAAACAGCTCGAAGGAAGTTTGGCGCGCTTATGCAGCCGCTTAGATAAATCATTTTTCGCAGTTACGCTGGGGAAATCATAAAGAAATACAAGCGAAATCTGATACCGCGTTTATGCGACGAGATGGCTTTCTTCTCGCGAAATCCAAATAGCGCCAGTCTTGGAAATGTGGGACGAAAATAAATGGCCCAAAAAATAAAGCAGTCTCTTATCAGGAAGTTAGTGCACTGTTGGACATTTGCACTGATAAAGTAGTTGCTAACCAAAATAAAATTGGGGTAATTTTTTGGTTGATAATTTGTGACCTTAACAAAACGCGATGATATTAATTGGAGAAAATATAAATTAGGTTAATATATTTTATGGCTGTTCGTGCAAGAAAAGTTTGAGGGTAAAGCATATTAATAAACTGGGACGTGAGGCGTGAGGTTCTTGAGCTCGTGCCGTACCGGACTCGGAACTAGATAAAGATATAGCAATAATTCGAGTTGAGAAAATCGTAGCGACAAGTCGTACCGGTACCAGGTGAGGATGTGCGGAAAAATTCAAGCTCCGAGTAGCGATAACGAGCCCAAACTTTAATTACTTCTGTAATTATAATATTTAGTTTGGGAAACTATAATGCATTCGGACTAATTCAGGCATAAACCATAAACACACCGACACGACCGCATTAAATTTAAACAAGTTCACCCGCGCAACAATTGCCTCCCCCCGATAAAAGTTAATTGACGCCGTAAACAGCCGGAGCGCGTTCCATTAACGAAATATTCAGACCATTCCAACTCAAATAAATGCCTCGCGATTGTAATTAAATATATTAAATATTCTTAATTGAAACGTTTGCGGCTAAAGCACAGCGACGCATTTGAATTAACGAACGATTAACTTTTACGTCCCACATTTAAAAACCATCAACTCATTTAAACTACCATAAAAATGTTACCCAAACTACGTTAATCATCCCGTTTTATTCACTCCCAATCTTTCCTTCCCACATTTATTTTGTTTACAGAAAAATCTCAATAAAAATTACAAGCAAACATGTTCAATACTATAGTGCTATCGCGTGCAACGGTCGCATGCGATAGTAATCGCGCTGCTAAGGCGCAACATCGCTGTGAGCAGCGAGACTCGCAGAACCGCTTCACTATAAACACCACCTATTATATCCCGAGTAGAAACACGATATTGCGACAATATTATGATAATATCGTACACAATATTATAATATTGTGTAAACATTGTGTCGTAATATTTGCAGATGTTAAAATGTTGACCCAAACAATGTTGTAACAATATTATGAGTATATCTTTTTAATATAGTGACAATATTGTGGAAACGTTGTGACAACATCGTCCGTAAATTGTGATAAGGTTGTGGTGCAAATGTTGTGGTAATATTTATAATAAAACGACACGAAACTAAGCTCAATGTGTTTGACAGGTTGACAGGAACCCCAAGTGTGTGACAAAGAGGATATAATACACAAGGTGTTTCACTTTTTTCCATCAAACATTTTTTCTAGATAGTAAATATCATTCTAATCAAAAAATTTCCTATAAATTACTAATATAAAATATCGCGAAAAAAATATAATCAGCAGGCCGAAATGTATAAACGGATCCTATTTTTTTTTAATTTTCAGATTTTTATGATATTCGAAATATTTATTGATTCGTTATTAGTGAGCATAAATCTAACGTATTGGCGATTCTAGCTAAGCGATCTCCCTCTTGCGGCATAGCGCGGAACTATGAAATGACGTCACGTCCGTGATAGTTGTGTAGACGAATTTAGCGTTTAACGTTTGTTAATGTCTATTATAGTTAAGTAAATAACGTCAACTTACCTAATTTACTTTGTATTATTAAATGCGTCTGATTATTTCTTGGCAAGTTTAAATTTTTATTTATTTTGTCACTGACGTGACGTCACTAGAGTATGTAACCAAACATACATTTGCGCGGGAAATATTAATTTGAATCGCCAATAGAGTCTAAAAATCGCGAGAAAAAAAAAATTAATGTACCGTAAACTGAGGTAACTTTTGACCAAATTTTGGAAAAAAAGTAGTTTGATTAACTTTCATTTAACAAATATGTTAAGTATTTTAAGTGTGTCTTTCAGTTAGTTTCAGAATAGTAACTAATAACTATTAATAGTACATCAAACTTTCTATTTCCAAAATTTGGACCAATGCTACTACATATTCTAGTATTCTATCTAGAAATTTGAAAAAATCGAAAAATTTTTTTTTCCATATTTCGATAATTTAAATACAAGAATATATTCAAGAATATCTCCCTAAAAATTTTTTCAAAATTCGCATTATTTTTAAACTTATAGTCTTTTTAGTGACGTTCTTGTCGTCCAGACAGATCAAAAAAACGGAGGTTCAGTGGCAATCAACAAGAAACTCTGGATGACTTCCAACACGATGATTCACCACTTACTGATAATGTTTTAACAGTTTTAAAATCTATTTACGAAAGTCAGATGATTCTTTATTGGAACGTTGTTTGGGTTCCGAAACTCAAAATAACGAGTCACTAAATTCTTTGATATGGACGTTTGCACCCAAACACATCCATGCTGGAGTCCAGACAATCGAAATTGCTACTTATCTAGCAATCAGTATTTTCAATGAAGGCTTTAATCCCATTTTAAATATAATGAAACTTATGGGGATGAAAATTGGTGGGGAAACCCATGGGTTTGTTAGGCTCAATGAAGTAAGAATTCACGTTCTGAAGTTCGATCTTCAAATGCTTCAAAAGAAGGAAGAATTGCTGTTCTTCCGGAAAAAAACGCTGAAAATCATCAATATGAAGTAGAAGAAAACTTTAAACGCGTTTTTCTCGAAACTACTTTTTTCGATGCGGTTGATATACTATCTGAAATTCTAGTCGACCGATTTACTTAAAATTTGGCATGAATATTTTTTATATATTCCTCTATCGTATGAACCAATAAAAACTAGAAATTTTTCATTTTTAATATTTTTAAAAAATTCGGGAGAATTAAAAAATTAGTGGGAAAATCGACTTTTGAGTAGCCACCATTTTGCGATTTTTTTTTTTTAACTTTTTCTGGTTCATACGATACTGGCAATTATACTGATCAAAAATTATCCATAATTTTATTTTTCAAGTGACCAGGAGGGTAGATATCATGACGATCGGGACACGATTTTTTTTCGCCCCTCTACTTCAACAAAGCATAACTTGCTGAAATTTTAATATTTTTTTTATTTTTATTTTTTTATGTACTCTTGAAATATGAATAAAAATAAGCCATAAAAAATGTACAGTAAAAATATCAATGCTTTTTTTTATGAATCCTCAAAAAACGCTCGAAATTCGGGCTTCTAGATTAGAATACTCGTACCTCCTTAATTTAAATTTTTTTATAATTTTGAAAATTAGTTTGATTTTACCAAGTTCACTGGACTATGAAATTGGAAATTTCAGACATACCACTAATCCTCTCAAAATTGAACAGGTGTACATTTTTATGGTAAATTAAATGAAGATTTTAAAAATCCAAACAAAATCATAAAATTTTGCATTGGCGTACCCACTGGATTGTTAAATTAAGACAAAAATATTAGCCAAAGGTGGCTAGACATGAGAAGAACTCATCCCTAAAATTTTATTAATCTTCATTCAGCCGATCCAGAGAAAATAAATAAAAAGTAAAAATAAAAAGAAATTTTAACACCCTGTATCTCGGTAAGAGTTGAGTTTTGGACTAATGTTTATATGGACTTTTTGTCTTATTTTCACTTCTAGTATAAGCACATGAAAACGTGACCACCATTTTAGAAACACGCTGTATGATATACAGGGTGCTTAAAACGGCTTTTGCGATTTTGTTCAAATTTGGTAGCTTGGCATAGTTTTAGGAGACAAAAACCCATATCAAAATTTTGATTAAAATCAATCCAGGAGCGTAGAACTTGTTTTTTTAATAAATAAATGTTTCAAATTTCTACACCAATGAAAGAAAGGGGATTTGGATATGGTTTTTAGATTAAATAACTTATTTACTAAACAAAAGGTATCGTTGATAAGACTCGATTATTCTCACGGTTTTTGAGAAATTTGTAATTTAATATTTGTAGTAAATTTTACAAAAAAAATTACTAAAACTCAATACTAAAAATTAAAAAATCATAAAAAATTGTTCAAAATGTCCACCATTTACATGAATACAATAATTTACACGACGTAGAAAATGAAAATGCACTCTTTGCATTATTTCTTCATCACCTCTAAAATCAGTTGCTGCAATTTGGATTCATTGCCAGTTGTTCTTCATTATTTTTATTTTTATGTCTTCGTAATCAGCAGACTGAAATCTATAAACGGAGCCTTTTAGTTATATGAAATTCGAATATTTTGAGAAAAAATTATAGTTATTTTTAATTTTTGCTATATTCAAAAAGGATGTATTTTAAAATGTACCAATCAGATCACTGTAATATTAATTGATTCGTTATCAGGGACTGTTGTCATGGTTACCATACAAAATTTTTTTGTAGACCTATTGTTTTACCAAAATTATTCCAAACGTTACATAGGAACCTTTTTTCATAAATTATGGAATAATTTTGGTAAAATAATAGGCCTACAAAAATGTTAAGTTTGGTAACCATGACAACTGTCCTGGCAAGCACATCTTTAGATACACTTTTCTCTTAAACGGCTCATTCTATCGAATTTGTATAAGAACACCATTTTTGTGTAAATTTGATTACAGAATGATATTTTGAAAAAAAAAGTCTCATAAATATGCAGTACTAAAAAAGTTACCATTGTTTTTACCACCAACGATCTCTTAAAATACCACTTAGAACCAATAAAAAAAATTCAAAAAAATCATGGTCGTGCGTCCAATGCATATTAAGAGTTATGCCAAATTTGAATGCTTTACTAGTATCCATTCTGAATTAAATGGCCAAAAACCTCTTTTCTGTCAGCACCTTTGAAGAGCTGTAACTCTCTTAGGAAGTGGAATCGGACTTATGTTTATATGAACTTTTTTTCTTATTTTTATCTAAGGAATCACCACCCAAGAGATTTTAACATAAATGTGAATCACCCTGTATAGGGCAAACGAAACAATATTTTAAAAAACGAATTTACACCACACTTATGACTGCAATCCTAATAATGAAAAGAAAGATGGAAAAACATCTTTAACAAATCACCATTTTACATTAGGACATCAATTTGATTTTGACAAAACCAAAATTTTGGACAGGGAAACTAACCTTAACAAACGCTTGATCAAAAAGATGATATACATTCAAATAGATAATTAATGTATCAATAGTAATGAATAGTAAAACAGACATATACTACCATATTTTAGAATTTTAATTTAATCAATAATTTCAATTTTCAGTCCTATTTTCCAAAATTAATATAGACTATAGACAACTAAATGATACACTCTTGTTGTATAAACATTTTTCCTGGTCAAAGGTTAAAATAAGTTACAAATGGCGAATGGTGTTTTTCCGCCATCAAGACACGCTGTAAATTAAAACGTGTAAATTAATTGTGCTCAAATCTGACTTCTTATATTGAAAGTTATCAACAACTAAAATGTAAAAATAATACACACTAAATCTACTGTGCTAATTGGTATATCACAGAGTGTTTCTTCACGATTAGAATTTAATAACAATGAATGGACTTATCAAACCCAACATTATGTACCCATCAATTATTTCATGACAATCAAAAATACAACGACAATAAGGTAACCTCTTTTCAATATTTCTAAAATCAAAAAAAATTATAATTAGGTAAAATATGGAATAATAGTAGTATAATAGTAACAAGTAATCACAAAGTAGTATAAGTTAAATAAGACTATATTTTTTAATGATTTTTTTTTTCAAAGAAAAAATTTTTATTTTTAAATTTTAATATTTTTTAACAATTGACATATAAATTAGTGACGTTTAAAATTGTAATTGTTAGTCCTGAAGAAGGAGAAAATCTATCTCCGAAACGTTGACGGTGTTGTACATTGTATTTTTGGAACAAAATTGGTTCGAAAGGCTATTATTTTTGTTGAATTATTCACATCTACGATATGAACACGAAATCATCCAATATAAAAACTACAAACAAAAAATTCTAGAACTCGAGAGAACTCGGTATCCGGCACTGTTGCAGTGAGAGGCGAGGTTCGTAAAAACGCTTCACTATAAACACCACCTTACACTGTACGCATTACCGCGGTATACTGACCACAAAACTGCGGGTTATTTAATCGCCCTGTATATTTTATAGTGGAATTGGATGTCGTGTATAATTAAATAATGCCGTATTTTAGAATCCTGATAAGAGAGGTATGAGTTTTGTTGGTAAATAATTTATAGTTTGTAGCAACATTCGTTTTAAAGGTAGAATAAATAAGAGAATTAATGTGGTTTAGGACATTTTTAGTGTCGTAAGAATTACGACAAGTTTGTACTCATTAAACTAATACAAATTATTTACCGGAAAGTTTCGGCGGTAATAAAACCGCATGAATTCGCGAAGATCCGCTTGGAGGTTGTAAGTTTGTGGTAACACGCGATCAACAGTTATAAAAAATACCTGTGTGCCACGCGTTCATTAATCTGGTGGATTATTGGTGGCAAATCGAAGCCGCTCAATCTCGGGTAGTAGAGATGGCGGCACCGTCGCACCGTGACACCCCCGGTAAACCACGCTCGTAAATTCAAGGCGGTAGGAGGCCGGAAACGCGGTAAATTGGACGCGGGAAATTTCGTCGCTTTTTTCATAATTCAATGATTCGAAAAAAAAAAATAAACAAGTACGTGAATGATCTTTTTATTATCTGAAAAGAGGAAGCAGTAAAGTCTCGTTAAATATAATTGTTGGCTGAGAATCAAGCGTTTCGCTTTACGCGTTTCATCTCAAGTCTTTTAATCTGAAGCAGAACGTAGCTGGGCAGGAAGAGCGTGACTCGATTACATCGCCATTATATCACCATCTTGTAGACATGTAATCTTACGGTGCCCGGCGCCTTCGCCATTACCCACTACCCACCTGCGGATCGTTCGTCTTCCGATTTATAATCCGATACTCGTGAACTAGCCCCGTAGCCCCGGAAGTTGTTGGAGCACCTAACGACCTTCACTTACACCGATTTAAATTTTTTAAACTCCGCTGTCATAAAAATTTCACGATTTTCATAATTGATTAAAAAAGTTTCCACACCTGATCCGCGTTCACACTACTCTTTTTACTGCTCGTAAAATCTTCAAGTCGCATGAATCGCGATTAAGAAGTTTTATTAAACTTCAACTTTATAAATAATGCAAACTTTCGGGCTTAATTTGAATTATTATAGGGTGAGCTTCATTAAATTCCTTCCTAGTATGAGCATAACAAGTACTTGAATGAATAATTAGTTGCTGCATACACAGGAGGTGTAAATAAGGTGCGATGATTTATTCGATGCGTGCACAATAAGGTGTTTGTATAAATGGACGAAAAATTTAAATTAAAAATGTGTAATGTCGATTCGATTTGCGCCAACAGCCAACACATCATCCTATAATATTATTTTCGGGGCGTAAAATTCACGAACGTCCGTGCATACACCATTTAAACGCGATGCATGTGGTAATTTTCCCTTTTTACTGCTGCAACACATAAAATACGCCCGCGTTAAAAGGGCTGACGTTTCGCCCGAAATTATTTATAATAGAGCCGCAGCGAAAAATAGCACGAGCTCGGGGTGCTGGGGGCGGCGTGGTGGTGCCCGGCGCGTATCCCAAACCTCGCGCTGCAAAACATGTTCAAACATTTTTAATGACATTTAATAAGGATAATGTCGGCTGTAAATACACCACCATTTCGAGCATCCTTTCCAGCCTATTTTATACCCTTCCGCTTGCATATAAATAAAGAAACACGCGACCGCCTACGACCTTAATTACACATCTCACTGGACGAAATTGCTGCTTTTATTTCTTTCAAGTGGCGGAAATCCATCGGGGGTGGCACGTCCTTTTTTAACACACACACATGAGACTGATGTCTATTATTTCTGCAATTATCTTTCAATTTTACCCCCGAATTTATTACAACTGCAATGAAATAATACAAATTTCCAAATAATTCTCTCAACCCTTTTTCTTCACTAAAATATTTAACAAATTGCTCACTTTTACGTTCGAAATAAAAAAGGAATAAAAAACAAGTATAAAAAGGAAAATAAAATGAAGTGAAATTCCTGTGTATCTTAAAGTTTAGATATTAATGGATGTAACAAGCTTGGCACTGTGACCGATTTAATCCGGGTTGGAAAAAAATCTGGCAGCCAACACGACGCTACATACTTTTATTGGTCATTAAAGAAAGCAGGTGACAAGAAGTGTGACACTATTTTAGACCACGCACGCGCGTTTTTCAACGCTTTTCTTTTTTCGTCGCCTCACTAATTTTGAACTAATTATGAACAAGCTAATTTTAGAAAATTAAAATTCATTAAATTAATCGCTATAATTAGTTGAACGAGAATGGTAGCGTGATACCTTCAAAGTAGGGGATACATGACAACTCGGAACATGACATTTTGGGTTGTATACAGTTTCATCGACAATACACTTTCATCGATATAACCTTTTCATCGACACGACTGTTTCATCGAGACAGACGTTTCGACAACCGTTTCGTCGACAATACCTTTTCATCGACAAACCTTTTCTTCGACAAGAACCTTTCATCAACACTACTTTTTCGTAGACATAGACGTTTCATCGACATTATGTTTTCATCGACATAGACGGTTCATCGACACAGATGTTTCATCGACATACACGTTTCATCGACATTACCTTTTCATCGACAACCGTTTCATCGACAAGCCTTTATTTCGACCTGGGCGTTCCATCAGCACTACTATTGTATCGACACTCATGTTTTTACCTTTTCATCGACACTACCTTTTCATCGAAAATTTCGTTTCATCGACTACAGTTTCATCGACACTACCTTTTTATCGCAAACACCTGTTTCATCGCTAATGTCGATGAAACGTCTTTGTTGATTGAAAGGTAGAGTCGATGAAACTGTTGTCGATGAAAAGATAATGTCGATGAAAGTTTGTGTCGATGAAAAGATAATGTCGATGAAAGTTTGTGTCGATGTAAAAGTAGTGTCAATGAAACGTCTGTGTCGATGAATTGGTCGTGTCGATGTAATAGTCGTGTCGATGTAAAGATCATGTCGATGAAACGACTAGGCAATTCCAAGTTGGCATTGGAGGATTGGGCACCGGATAAGTCGGCACTGGATAGATCCACACTGCGGAAACCTGTTTCTGATCCAAAAAAAAATAATTTTTAGCTCCTTTTTTATTTACTCGTCTTTTTTATGATACTTAATGAGACCTTAATCACAGTTCTCCTTCCTGATATAACTTTTGGAGTTAATAATAATTAAGAACAATACCAAGAAAAGGTATCTGTGATTCAAGTCTTATAAAAAAAGGCGAGTGAAACAGATTTTTTACTCCGAGTCCCGAGATACCCAACGGCAAGAAGTCCCGTTGCTGAGATGTCCGATTCCAACTTGAAATTGCCAAGTCGTCCGGTACCGAGTTGTCATGTGCCGAGTTGTCCGTGTTCCGAAAATAGGTTCCTGCTTAACCCAAGAACAAACAAACTACCAGAACTAATTGAAAACGACTTCGAAGACACAATTCCACTGGTCCCACCAAAACAAGTTTCTACAGAAATTAATACAAACAATTGAAAAGATTTCGTCCTAACTTATTTGATGTTGGGTATTTGGGTATTTTGGCTTTTGCGCAAAATCTAAAATCTAAAATCCCAAATATCCAATTAATACAAACCTTAATCCGAAGAAAGCACCGGGACTTGATATGATCACAAGCACAGACAAAGAAAAGCTTTGGTAAACTAACTAAATTAATTAATGTTTCAATCCGGCTAAAGCATGCACAGTATCTTGAAAATTATCAGAAGTAATTATGCTACCAAAACCTGGGAAAAACCTCATAGAGGTAAAATCATATCGGCCAATTGCCCTGCTACCGATCATGTCCAAACAATTTCATACCTCATTTTCAAACATTTTTGATAAACAGATGCAGTTTGGTTAATAATTTTATTTCGAAGCAAAAAATAATGAAATTGGAAAAAAAAAGAATCAAAGATAGAAACTTAAACCTATGGAAAAACGTAACTTAATTATGACCTAACAACGATCTCTCATACTACAAATTAGTCTTCTAATTTGGTCTTGGCCGATTTCATTCCAAATTTCTAACACTCTTCAGGAAAGATCATTTAATGTCTTTGTAAAGTTAGGAAGTCGTCTTAATCGTGTTCCCATAATGTCCCACAGATGTTCAATAGGATATATAGAGATCTGGACTACTTGGTGGCCAAATCATGGCAGGAATTCGGATCTTTTGTCGATGCTGTTACACAATTTTAGCTACATGAGGACCATGAGGTCAAGCATTTATGAAATTATGTCTAATAAATGAGGAAAATGGGACCACATGCTCTTCAAGAATGTCTATTTGACGTCCTCCATCATTGATCACTAAGTCGGTACGAACCTCCAATTTATTCCAGTTCAAACCATAACTGACCCGTCACCATAACCTACAGTTTCAACGATATTATACTGCACGTACCTCTCATTTGGTCTTCTGTACCCTCTATTCCGCCTATCAGAGTAAAGACAAAACCTGGACTCATCCACGAACATAACTGTTACCCAATCCTAATTTTCCCAAGCAACATGTTCACAAGCGAACTGTAATCATTGCTTTCTGTATTGCTTGTTGAGCAATGGGCCGGTGACTAGCCTTGAAATTCTTAAATTATGTTATGCAAGTCTGATCGAGTTAGTGCGCTTGCGCCAACTTTTTACCGCACAAAGTCAATCTCACAAAACAGCATTGTTGGAATGATTTTGTACATATGGAGAATTATTGTGATGTCATTGTTAAGAATGGAAGGTTTACGAGTGCGAGACGTTCACAGCTGAAGTAGTCAGTCCAACCAGTAACTGCTTTTTGGCATGTACCGAAAGGACGTACCGAGTACGATCCCATGAACTGGCCAAGTTTGGTTGGACCACAAATTTGGACTGTCCTATGTACGGTGACGTCTTCGATGGAACGTGTTTTGTCTATTGCGCATGACCGTGATTATCAACGGATGATTTTTCGGGTTGTTGGAACAAACCTAATAATATCTACAAATTCCACATATCCGGCACAGGGGATAATAAAATATTCGTGCAATATTTCCTAAACCATCTTTATCTGATATAGAAGATATGATGTCTGCGTTTATTTTGTCCTTCAGATCACTTTTATCTTCAAATGTAAGCAATTCATCATTGTCACTATTATCTTAGATCACATTTATTGTAAACTTTTTCTTGTATCACCACCGATGAAGTTGTTATTTTTCCGGTTAATATTTTCGTTGTCAAAGTTATTCTATTTTCTCTACTTTCTAGCAGGTGCATTTGGGTAAGCCCTTATTATTGTTAATAGTGTAGAAAAGCATTAAGAATCATGAAATGTAGAGGATTGTTTGGATGATTCTAAAACAAAAGATGATCTTGAAAGTAGATGATGAACCTGAGAAAATGATTTTGGTTCTGGAGTAGAGATTTAATCATCGCTTAATGTTAAATTAGGTAGTATAGAGGATATTCTAGTTGTTCAAAAAAGTTAGTTGCTACAGTCTGCAGGATTTGGAAAATTTGTTGCAGAAGTAGGAAGAATTTCGTCTTCAGAAAATACTCTCTTATTAAATGGATAGATATCAGCAGCTTTGAACCTACTAAATTCTATAAGTTTTACCTTCAATGTCTTGATTATAATAGATTTGTTCCAACAACGAGTTTTCTGCTCATCTCGAAACCGTAACAAACTTCTTACCATCCAAAGTCTATCGAACAAGTTCACGTGTTGTGATTATAACAATAAGAGGTTAGGTTTCAACTAACGAGTGCGACATTAGCGAAATTACAACACCGTTCGAACGCGTTTTTCTATTGCGCATGATCGTGATCGTCAATGAACGGTTTTTCAGGCTGTTGGAACAAACCTAATATTTCTTAAGAGCTCCTGTGATAGAAGTATATGTTGCAATCGATGGGTTGTATGAGCAGGGAATTATATCTGAAGCTATTTTAACCGCCTCTATGGAATTTTGTGATTCCTGGTTATCAATTAAAATAAGTTGCTCGTTATAAGGTTTGGTATGATGAATAAAGTAAGTCATACATTTTTTTTCATTTGACTTTCCTGTAGAATTACCTGATATTGGAAAAATCATGATCGGTGGGATATGATTTCCTATAAAGTGCTATTATACATGTCACATTTACGAATTTCCAACCGACCACCAAAGTGGAGCTCAATTCCAAAAGGAGTAATGTACGGTCAAACGAAAATTTTTCGTTTGGTAATTAAGGCTGTATATTTCGGATATGATGGATCACTAAAAGACTGTAACCTTCAATTTTGAAGTTCCTGTATAAACTACAAATTTTGGTGGAATAATTGTGGAACAATTCTCCTACAATTTTCACGAAAAATCAAGATATATAGAGTTGTCAACATACTAAACGATTCTGATTTTATCTTTAATACATCATTACCTAACCTTGCACATCATCTGTTTGAGATATTGTTTCAAGGTACAAGAGTGTTCCCTTTTTAGTTTTGAATTTTAATTATGAATAAAAGTAGACCTTAAAATACAATTGTAAATCAGTTGAAGACTCGTAGTGTTTAAAGACTAGCATTTAACCACTAAAGTAAAAGACTAAGCTTGCTGACAAACTAAGTTTAATTATAAATTTAGAAGTACTTTCTACATAAAGTTGATTAATTGCATTGCATTGCATTAAATAATTCTAAACAAACTCGAGTTAAACTTCGACATCATCAGGAAAATTACATTTAAAGTTTTCGCTGCTCGTCAGTATGAATCAGGTTTTTTGTCACTCAGGATTAAGATTCAAGGCTCCACCTTCGCGATTCTAGAAAAGTTAAATTTTTAATTCGTTTCCTGTGCGCGAGCTTATTGTGTTCTTTCTAAATTAGCAAAATCTCAAGTTGAGCTTTCAACTACTTTCCTGGCCATCGTTCAAACGCGGCGCTGATTTTTAGGAGTAGTTAATTAAGATTCCCGAGCCGGATGTTTTATTAAAATTCCGGATGACGCTTTTTTAATTGATTAATTAATTATTCAACTTGAGCCTCATTGATTTTTAATTTTAATTAAAGTTACTTTATTAAAATCACCAAATTTCATTATAAACTCCACAAAAATAAGGAAAAATAGGATATGTTGTTAGCGACCTTGTAATCGAATAAAAGCGGTAATAAAATCGAATTATGTATAAAGCGAAGGAATAAATTGAATGAAAAATTTCTTGGAGAAGCAAACTTTTTGATATACAACAAGGGTTGAAAGGGCAGAGCGTGGGTGAAGGCGACGGTGGCTATCGTTCCGGAAGTGCAAGCTTAAATTTTAACAAATCACCGGAGTTTACAAACTTGAGTAAATAAATGTCAGTAGCTTGATAATAATCGTATCATTTCGATTTGAACCTCAAACTGCTATTAGAAGATGATTTTTCATTAAAGATGTGTGATATTAAAATTCGAGTTCAACGACCACCCCAAATAACAGCCTAAAGTCATAAAGTTCCCAGCACTTAATTAAACGTAATGGCTGAAAAGCCTTTTCAGCCAATTTCACTTGCAGAGTCCATTGTGTACGGCCCTGACAATTGCTAGTCCTGACCCAACTTTAACTCCCCGCTTACATAATAAAATTATAAAATATAAGTCATTCACCAAGCATTAAACTATCCGTTAAATTAACTCCTCAAATTTAACCCGGATTTAATTATAAGTTTCTAATGAAATCACTTCTTTCCTCGTATAATTTATATATCCAAAACTTCATATTCGCTTGATGTATAACTTCATTGATAATATAATTAAATGGCGGGGGTAACGAATGAAATAAAACGTGTTGATCGTAAGCCAAGTGCACGTCAAGTTCCAACTTAAACGTAATCGAGGCAGAAACAAGGCGAAAAAACGTCCAAGACCATTGGAGAAACGCGAGATTTTATCTTCGACAATTTGGCTAAACACCACCTTACTAAACTTTTTATTTGCTTGCGATTAGATCTCTTTCAAAGATTTATTGACGCCATTTTTATACTAAATTTATCTGATCAAATCGCAACAATTGAAACAATTTTAAGTTTTATATTTTCATTATTTCTTAAAAAAATCGCGTTATTGTTTACTTTTTAACTCACACGAAGTTATTTTCTGCACTTTTTATTAAATTTATGGGTATTAATTGCATTTTACTAGCACCACCTCACGAAATTCGTTAATAGTGCTTATCTTTAATCAACAAAATTTGGTTAAATAAAATAATGTAATACAAAAAATTATTGTGCATAAAACATTGCAAACTTTCGATTACAATCATTTTAATTTTTTTAATGTCGAAGGGTTTTTCAGATTTTTTTTTGTGTTCGTGGCTTATAAAACAAAATTTTTGCATACATTTTTTGTTTATAATACTTAAATCTGTTAAAGTGATAAGGAGTGAAATGTTGAAAAAACTACGTTTTTATCGTTCATGAAGTTACGATTGCAATATTTCAAAAAACTTTTATATTTTATTTTTGCAAAACTGCGCTTATATAAATCTAAATACATGAAAAACACAAATTGCATACAAAAGTAGAATTCTTATTTAAGTTCGGTATTTAATTATTTTTTTTTGTTTCCAATTTAAAACGCATAAAAAAAATTCAGGAAAAATAAATTAATAAGGTTTTCAACATTTGACTCCTTAATTATTTCGATATACCGGGTGGAAATGAAAACCGGGTCACCTCGATAACTTTTTTATTTATGAATAAAAAAATTTGAAATTTGGCTATGTTCTATGGTTCAAAAAAACAAATTATATGTGCATTTTTTATTTTCGAAATTACTTCCGGTTTCACCGGAAACACCATGAATTTTGTTTTTTTAAATGATACATCCCATATTTTTCATATTTTTATTCATGGCTTAAAATACTTTTAAAAAAGAAGTATTTTTGAGAAATTAGTTTTTATTTTTTTTGTAAAAAAAATTTTTTTCCAAAAAAAAAAAGGTTTTCGAAGTTGGTGAAAAGTACCAAAACTAATTCTAAATAATTCAAATACCTAAATAAAATTGTAATTTGAAAAAAAATTTAAGTGGTTTTTGAACTATTAATTTTTAAACTTAGTTAATGAAGATTTTATCAAATATCTCACTTTTTTTAAATGCAATGATGCCGGGTCATTCGACTTTTTAAAAAGAGGATTTTATAACGATTATTTTGGTACCTCATATGTAGGGTGCAATCAATTTACTTGTTCCAGTTTATCATATTTTTTGTACTCGGGATTTTTCAAAATTAAAAAAAAATTAAAAATGTATCACAAACACATACCCCTACATATGGGGTACCAAAATAATCGTTATAAAATCCTCTTTTTAAAAAGTCGAATGACCCGGCAGCATTGCATTTAAAAAAAGTGAGATATTTGATAAAATCTTCATTAACTAAGTTTAAAAATTAATAGTTCAAAAATTTATTTATTTTTTTTTTCAAATTACAATTTTATTTAGTTATTTGAATTATTTAGAATTAGTTTTGGTACTTTTCACCGACTTCGAAAACCTTTTTTTTTTTTGAAAAAAAATTTTTTTACAAAAAAAATAAAAACTAATGTCTCAAAAAAACTTCTTTTTTAAAAGTATTTTAAGCCATGAATAAAAATATGGGATGTTACATTTAAAAAAACAAAGTTCATGGTGTTTCCGGTGAAACCGGAAGTGATTTCGAAAATAAAAAATGCACATAAAATTTGTTTTTTTGAACCATAGAACATAGCCAAATTTCAAATTTTTCTATTCATAAATAAAAAAGTTATAGAGGTGACCCGGTTTTCATTTTCACCCGGTATAGCTCAATAAATATTCGCGTAGTTTGAAATATAAAAACAGGGAAAAATCCATATAATTTTGTAGACTCCATATCCTCTTAAAGGTGGACGGCTCCCGTCTGGCCATTTTTTAACGGATTTTTTATTTTTAAAAACTCTACTGAATCTACTTTTAGAACCAAAACCGACCACACATAGGGTTTCTTTAATTTCGAAAAAATAACGTCCCATTTAAACAAGTCGCAATTTTTGAAGCTTTTCGGTCTAATCAACCCCTCAAATTCAATTCATGTAATGCACCTTCTCTGAAAGCTTTTAAGGTTAGCTTTACTACAAAAAAAGAATCACTTCCCTATCTCTTTTTGTTATCGAGTTATGACTGAAAATGTAGCAAAATTAAGCAAAATCTCTATGTATAGGACATTCGCGCTACTTTAATTAAAAATGAGTTTACCCTACAAAAAAAAGTTTCAAACAAAAGTTGTAGGAAATTTTATGCTCTATAAGATTGATAATAAATAATTTTATCGTAGGATTGATAGAAACCGAGATATTTGGAAAAAACCCTATAACTCCAGAAGCAGGTACCCCACAACTCGGGACTCTTTAGATCCTAAATGTACATGATTTAAGGCGATAGTCGGCAAATGCGAGCGCTTGATTTTGAAATTTTTTTTCTATTGAAGCTTTTTTAAAATTTCTTTTTTTGGTACACAGAAGAGTCTTGTGTCTACCAATTTCTTCTGGTTTTGTTTTTGTAAGTCACACCAAATACTCCTACGGCAGCAGTAAAATTGGCACTTTTAAAAAAACCTGGTCCTAGAAAATACCATTTTTCTTTAACAAGGGACCTTCAAATTGAGATTTGTAAAATTTTCTCTTATCTAAATACACAACTTCACAAAAGTGTTATTCTGTTTTTGCGATTATATCGAGTATAAGGTTTAAAACAGCAAGCAAAACTTGCTCATTTTTAGGTCAGATTTGATTGTCTATAAATCTAAAAATTCAATAAAAAATACAAAAACAAAATAATAGACATGTTATGCCAAGTATTAATGAACTACTACTACAAAAAAAATAGAATTTCATTTACTGGTTTGTCTAAAAAATGGTATTCCGTAGAGTCACATTTTACGCTCACAAAATTTCGCCGACTATCGTCTTAAGCTACAAATAAGCCGAGTTTCATTAACTCCGCAATTTTTTCCTTATTCAGGCTGTTTTTGTGCTAATTTTACTGTACTATATTGGCTATTCAAGCTAAACGACCTTGCGGCCGTCATGGAAATACTAAAATTTAAATTGTACGAGTATTGTAAAGGAATACCATAAGAAAAGCACATAGGCCACTATAAATTTCCCAATTTCGCGGTTGTATGGCGCACTTATAATGTGCAGTGTTTGTGCGCGGCGTCCGTGCACGCTGTTCATGCGCAGATTTTTCGAGCGGTGTTCGTGCGCGTGGTTCGCGCATCGTAGAGTGGAGTCGCTTAGCAAACAAGAGATGTGCTTATGTTCGCGAGCTCGCGGTGTACTTGACACGGTCCAATTTTTGGTAGTTTCTGTATTTTAATTTAAAAGATTATTTATAAATTCAATTAAGTAAAGGAAAATGAATCACATGAGTGTCCATTCCATTAGGCAGAGAAGATTGAGTTAACGGTGCTCGTATGTAGGGGATTGGCCGATAGGAAAATTTATGAGTGAATAAAAATTTTATGGGCGCGCGATTTGGCAGCGAGCGTCCGCCGGAACGGTAGATGCGATCGTTCCATGAAATATTTGCCACTCTGAAAAATTCTGTCCTTTCTAAATCGGGCTAGGTGCGAAT